>JBAMNC010001866.1:0-600000 GCA_037902135.1 Cetoscarus ocellatus
TTTAGTGCTGCTAGTTTAATATTGTGAAAACAGGGCTGTCCATTATGTATCCACTGATGCAGGGTCATCACAGCTACAGTTAGATTCATCATCCTGAAGCCTTGTGTCCCTCAGATACACTTTTTCGTTTCAGTTAAAATTCACCTAATTGAATGTAAAATGGAAATATCCCACACTGGTCATTTTGGTTTCTAATTAAACTTTTGTGTGTTGCTGTGATATTCTGCTCTATCTCAGATCTCAAGTGTAGCTTTTTATCAAATAAATTTGAGAAGTTGAACATTTTCCTCGATTTGGGTTGCAGCTCGACATAAAGGGGTGATGGTGGGTCCCAAAGCCAGACCAGTTAAAAACCACTGTCTTACTTCATATCTTGTTCAAAAATATATCGATAAATCTTAACAACTGGACATATCACCAAGCTCTACCTTTACCCAGTGCAGCACTTTCCCAAATACTTAAAAAAATCAATTCAACTTACCACTTGACTAGTTCTTTTGCACAGCACTTTTATGCTAATCGTAAGTGTTAATTGCTCTGTTTGTCTGTTTATTAGGAGCTAATGTTTTTTACATGCTCAAAAGAAATGTTCAAGTCAAATCAAATTACTCAACATCTGCTGTGTTAATTTTTCTTGTGAGGGTATTTAGTTGTTTCTGTCTTTCTCAAATATTACCCTTGATTCTTTGTATTATTGTTAATGATCGCTTTTACAAAAACGCACTCTGAAAATCATTTTGCTGCAGGTTCTAATAATTTTTGACAGCTGCATTACACTGAAAACAAATATCATTTCTTGTTGATGTGCCCTTTTCAAGAAACATCTGTCATTTTTAAGCTCTATTTTGGCTCCAGGAGCACCTCTGTTTCCCAGCACATGCACATCACAACATCTTCTGAAAACCCATTGAAAATCACTCAACCTCATCAAATGGCAGCTGGGAGAAGTAAAGGGGGCGGAGCCGACCTGTCAACATGTCAGCCACATGACAAATACACACACCAACCTGCAGACACGGGCGCACAAACACACACAGGTCGGGCTGCAGGATCGATGAGTTTTTGTTTTGATGGGTATCTACGCTGATGACACACACATAAACACACACCTCAGATGAAGGGGCTGGATGGTTAAAACTGTCAGCACGGCTTCGTTCCACATCATTTCTGACCTGTGCACGTGTGTGTGCGTTAAGAAAGACAGTGAGGCACAAAAACAAGTGAGGCTGTCACTCAAGATGATGGACATGGCCTTTCACGCACTCACAATTGCTTGACAACTGACCCCACAACCAGCCCACCCCTCACACATCACACACACACACTTTCCAATCTGGTGGTATACACTCCAACCCTTGGGGGTCTCGGGAACACAATGCTACCGTCAGCAACTATACAAGTCTGGAGGGGCCCCGCCCGTCCTTACATGAGCCGGAAAACAAAAGAGTGTGTTTTTATGAGTGTGTGTTTGTGTGAGGGTGCCAACTGGGAAAAGTGCAGTAGGACATCAGAAGGCTGTTATCTTCGCCTCTTTAGCACCGTGACTCTCTCCTGCTGTGTCTTTGTAACCGTGCCGACAACAGACCGGTGCACAGAAATATTTGCAGTTATTCATGACTCAGTTCAGAAGTTGCTCTCTGAAACAAATACAGTAAAACTTTGAAGGAAAGACCATCCTAATTGAAGTCTCAGTCCTTCAACCTGCCTGGTGCAGCTCTCAGTGAGGGGCCCCATGCTTTTAGGCCTTTTCACACCTGATCGAGTTGTTCAGTGCTCAGCACAGTTCGTTTGCATATATAGCTGTTGTGGTTCAGTGCAGTTTGGTACGTTTGGAGCTATTCATCCTGATCTTGTGTTTCCACCTACAGCTGAACCCTCCCTTGAGGGCTGGGATGTGAGCTGGGAAGGGAGGGTCATGCCAGCTATGTAATTGCCTGATGTCGTCCTGAAGAGAAGGGCAGGTAGCAAAGGGCAACAATGGAGTACTCTGTGGAGCATTGTATCATGCGGAGAGTCTTTATAGCAACAGCAGTGGGATTTCTTACGGTTTTACTAATAACACATTTATAGATTCTGCTTATCAATCCAATTCTTAATCAATTCCTATGGATTTTTGTGTGGAATGTCTTTGCAAGTTGTAGCATTTTCTTTTGCTTGAAATCACTCAGATAGTGGATTTTGAGCAGTTGGCATCACATTGTGCAAAACTAGACCACAATTTGGACCACTTCTGTCCCCATTCTGCCATAATTACATCTTTGACTTCTTGGTTGTTGTTTGTGCTGACTGCCTCTGAGGAGTGTGACGTACTTGAACAAAGTGAAAAGAACTGATAAGAGAGCTGTGAAGCATAAAGACAAATTATATCGGTTCCAAGAGGGAGTTGTTATTGATTCCAAACTGGAATAGAGGGTATGCATTGACGTCAGAATTTGTGGGATGGACTGGTAGTTTCACTCAGTGACAGGCAGAGAGCAATGTTCAGGTGGTTAATTCTGGTGGTATAAGTGTAAAACTTTAATCCAAACAAGGCGGGATATGTGTTTTGTTTTAGCTGCTGTTGCATGAGAATTGATGAAATTTAGTGACCAACAAACAGACCGTAGTGCTTTTAGCTCCTCCCTTTGGGGTCAAGTTGGGTGGCACGGGTCAGCTTTTTGAGTACCTTTTCTCCTTAACTGACAGTGGAAACACCCATAATTACATGCTATACTGAGCCAAACTGAACCAGGCTGCTTGGTGGAAGCGCAGCATAAACAGACACAGCAATCGATCCCTGTTCTAGCGCAACCAACTGCACCAAGCTCGCCTGAAATAGGGGGTCTCAGTCTCCAGTTGACCTCCGGAGCAGCTTTTTTGCAGAGGACACAATCAACTCAGCAACCGACACAAACTAGGTGAAGAGTTAACTCATCACACTGCTGTAGTAGTATAAGCAGCAGCAGTAGTAATAATAGTTGCAGGCTGATAAAGAACTACAAAACAATAATTTTTTGGATCTCATAGTCACTTTCCACGCATATGCACAACATACCATGAAAATAGTGAAAAAAAGCAGGTTGACATCAATCCCTCTCTACAGCAGATTATCACAGGTCTCAACATCAACTGACCCAAAAAGTCTCAAGCAGGAGAATTTATCCTTTTCAAAGCTGCTCTCTACTTTTCAGTGTCATTGACAGTGAAGTGAAGACGTGCTTTTCAATGCAAAATGTGAACGCCCACAGTAAAGAGCAGTCAACCTGGTGTCCAAATACCAGGCAAGGATGTTGATGCAAGGAAATGAAATGAAATGAAATAAACAGGGTCAGAGTCTCCTGCAGGATTATGTGGATTAGAACTACTGAATAAATGCCTGTCTCCAATAATGGCATGATGAATCATCAAATAAAAACCCTGGCCCATAAATGAAGTTTTACAGCAGTCTCACTTAATCATTTCTCTTAATAATTTAGCAATTTATTTTGTTTTCAATGATTCTGTTACCTTGTCAGCATGAAAAACCCAGACCACAGTTGCACTGCAACAAATTGAATTCAAACCTGCACCATTATACCTCAAGGAACCTATTTTGCCAGGCTGATTGCTTCCTCCTCTGCCTGAAGGAGGAGGAACTCATTGCAAGGTCAGATTGACTGTCTGGTTGCGGAGTATCCTCATCCCATTATGACCATGGTGAGAATGCATCATCACCTACTAAAAAGGTTAAGGTCAGTTTTCAGTCGACTGTGCAGCTGTAACACCATGGAGAATTGAAGAGACCTGTGCTCAGGAGTACGTTTCTCATTTTCACAGACTGTGAACAAGACACCGGTACCAAGTGACAGGTAGGATTTATGATGGTTTGGAGAATATATATTGTAAGTTTTATGTCAAAAACTGAAAACAACTCAACAGCAGCCTTCTGGGAAAATTGAAGTGGTACAGACTTCTGGTCAAAATAAATCTGCTCAAACAAAAGAATGATAGTTTCCCAAGCATTGTCTGTGGTACTACGGGACTTGGCGAGTGTCAACATTTACCGCTATGTCTAGTTTATGCTGTCCATACAAAAAAGAAAAAAAAGAATATATTAATAGGTGTATGTCTAATTCTTTCCCAACACAATGTGCCAGCAGCTCTCAGGGCTCTATCATTCACCCACAGCCAAGTCTGTTGGCATGCACCACAGGTGTCTGCCCGGTTTTCCATTTATCATTTTCAGGCCCACTTTGTCAAAATAGCAAATAGTCATACACCCTTGTTGGTGCCTGGAAAATAAGAGGAAATGACTGCCACCTAAAACCTGGTCCTAGGTCTAAAGTTGGTGACAAAGGGTGTTTCTGCTACTTTAAGAATGCATAAGATGGAAACACATCTGCTAGATCAGAACACACTCACTGGGCTGGTTTTATTCTCCCAAGGAGACAACATGCCTCGTTTGCACTACTTTGTAGCTTCCCAGCACACGTAAAACAGCCAGAAACAAGACAAACAAACAGCCAATCAAAGGTTCTCATGCACCATGGAGTTACATTTATAATATTTGTTTATATAACCATGAATGCCTCGGAGAAAATGAGTTTTTTGTCTCTCTACTGCCACCTGATGTTCAAGAAACTGATTTATCAAAAGTATAACCCTGTTTGATTCTGTTGGTTTAATCTAAAGATTTCATGAATCAATGAGGTGAAGAACACTGCAGAAGTGTTCAGCTTGTCCTTTTGATCATTTCTGACATAGATGGATCGCCTCTGTGAAATATATCTTTAATCTGAGCATATACATATGTCAAACAGTGAGCTTTGTGTGTTCTGCTTGTATAGTGTTGGAATAAAAGGAGAAGAATTAAGTGATCCAGCTAGAGTTTAGACCAGTTTGTAAGATCTGCTGGGATACATAACAAAACACCAGCCAGCCAGTGTGCACTGCTTAAAATGGAATGAAAGCTAACACTCTTATTGGTTTATTTTGTGCTACGCCAAAAACATATCAAAGTTGTATCAAGTCTTATGATCCTTCCTCTTTGTGCTCCTACCCTGGCTTCAGGCAATTTGAATTATCAAACAGCAAAATATTGACTGATATGCCCCAAACTGCAGACAATACAATTCATGGCGTCAAAGCTGTACGTCAAACACTCCAACTTTGCCAAGACTGAGGACCTTGCAGGGTCACAAGACAACAAGATCCTTTAGAATAACATATTCCATCATATTCCAGGTGTAAATATACAAAATCTTCTTCTTTTGCAAAAATATTAATGGCGGTTGATTTGCTGAGTTGTGTCCAAAGCAAGAAAATCTCTTTGGCATGCATTCCCTTTTGTACCATCATGGAGTACAGATGCAGAATTGTGGAGGGAAAGTGCTGCCATCCTTGAAATCCACAGAATAATGATTCCGTTCAAATGCCAGTTGAGACCAGAGATCTCGAAGGCCACAATCCCCCAAAAGGACCAGGGTTTTCTCTGGCAAGCACCCATCAGGGATTTCAAGAGCTGCAGCACTCCCTGTTCATCTTTTTCCCTCTCTACTCTAAATTAGTACAAAGGAGAGAGTACAAAGATTCATTCACGCTCTTGCCACAATTTCTTGTCCTTTTTCCTGAAGAACTGTGTGTTCCTTCACTTTGCGGCCATGTTTCCTTGTTTGCAGCCTCTTGTTAGTTGGTGGAGAAACCGCTCCTACTGGTTGTTGACAGTGGTAATATCACTGAACAATACAACCTGCAGCAGACAAAAGTGAAGGCCTTTGATAATGTTAAACCTTGATTTATCACTACACTAGCAAGAAATAGGTCCCATTAAAATAGGATGGATCAAGTTTTATGACCACCATATAGTGGCTAAGATCACAGGAGTGCACCAGCTCCACGAAATCTCTCTGGGCGTAAGACCAGCAATAGTTACCTATGATGGCTATTTTTCACTGCAGACTGCCTGTTCTGGTATTGATTCAACTCCTCTTAAAATAAACAGATTAAAAATATTTTACAAACATATGCCTGAGGGGCTGCGGGTGTTACATTTTTGTGAATATGTCTCTAGAGTAAAAAAGATGGTTATTATTTAGAGCGTAGATACCTGTATTTGACAAGTTTCCCGTATTGCTACTTGTCAGTTTGGTTAGGGTTTATTTTTAAAAACAAAATCAAGACCTACCTTTTTAGTTTGACTTTTAGCTGATTATATTTATTATAATTTCTTATTATCTTTTGTTTTAATCTTCTTAAACTGTTTTGTTCTTCCATCCCAGTTCAGATTTATTATTCTCTGTTAACTGATTTTCTTTTCATTATCCTACTTTAGCAGATGTTTTTTGGTGTTAGGCTACCTCATTTTACCATATTAGTTATTCAAATTTTATTTTAATTATTTTTTTTTTATTATTCCCTAAAGTATTTGTATCAAATTTCTTATCATGATTTTTAATTATCATTTTAGTCTGTGTTTCCTCATTTTTAATTCAAGACAAGGTTTCCTCAGTCCTCTAATTCTGTTTTCTGTCAGAATCTCCTCTTTATGTCTTTGTATGTAAGTGAGTGTGTCTGCTGTATGTGGATTGCGAGGGTGGGGTCTTTAATTTTAATTGTATTAAATTAACTGTATTAAATTTTCTATTTTTTATTTTAGTTATTTTTTTTTTATCTTATTTTATTTTATTTCTTATGTAAAGCTCTTTGTGCTACTTTGTATGAAAAAGTGCTATACAAATAAAGTTTGATTGATTGATCGATGGATAACAGCCGCACAAATTCTGATCCTGAGGCTCCAAAAAGACTTCATCATCAACCCGGGGACTTCACAGTAGGTCCTCTTCTCCACAGTCCATTGTTCAAACATGAGCACAATCTCCACATAAGCCCACATTTTCTTGACAAGTGACCTTTTCTGATTGTGTGAATTCTGACTGTCCTCTCTCCTCTGAATCACTGTCTCTCCCAGCTGGTCTCTAACAGGAATACTTGTCACAAGAGTCCTCACAGCTCTCACAGCCGTCAAACAGAAAAAAAGTGTCACTTTTCTGTGCTGAACTACAAAGTTCGGACATTGACAAAAACACTTTTGAAAGTCAATTTGATGCGCTTTTCTGTGATTACCCACCGATCTTAAACTTAACTGTCCGGATGCCGTAAATCTGTCCCTCTCATCTGGCCCAGCGCGCAGCTGAAAACAATGTTTAAGAGTAATCTGAAGCTACTGCTTGTCCCCTGTTTGGAGGAGGAATGATATCTTTTAAAGTCGGTTCAGAAAAACAGTCTCGGGGGGTTAGGCCCATCTGTGGTACTAATACATTACTTGTTGAAGTGAGGAGAAACATCAATACAGCTAATATAAAAATGATTACAAACTATGCCTGGTGACATTTTTACCACTTTGCTGAGCACACCACTTATGATCCTGACAGAAGCCGAGAGACACATCGTAAAGTAAAGTGAGCGAGTGTGGGGGTGGGGGGGGGGCGTAGAGGTGTGTTTATGAACGCCTGTGGGTGTGCGGGCTTTGTTTGAGAACTCTCTCAATCAGCGTCTGTTGATTGCATATTTACATACCGTTTACAAATGCATATTGAACAGAAGAGCGGCTGATACACAAACACATGAAAGAGGGTAGTTAAACTCAGGTAGAAGACAATCGAGACAACATCATGAAAAGATCTGCACGCTTTTGCGTGTCATGAAACACCTCTTTGCTGCCCTCGCTCTCATCAAAGCTCCATCACATGTTGATGTTTTCTCCCTCCCTTGAATATAATTATAAACCATGGTGAAAAGTTTTTATCATACCTTCTCAGGAGCTTTATATAGAGTACTTAAAACAAACAAAGTTTATTAAGCAGATGTGTGTATCGGTGCACCTGCTAGCATGCTGTTACAGTTGTTCGACACTGAATACATGTGGCTGTTGTATGTGCTCGAGATACTATAGCCTTATTTCCACAGTGGTCTGGTTTGGGTCAGAACTGTTTGGTACAGTTTGGAGCGGTTAACCCTGATCTTGTTTGCGTTTCAACTACCATCTGTAGCTTCACTTGAAGGCGGGGATGTGAGCTGGAAGGAGAGCGTTGTGCCAGTTATGTTAATGTGTACAACAGCGGTGGATAAATCACTCTAAATCCACGGTTTACTTGAACACGGCGAGGTATATGTATATGTATCGTTTTCGTTGCTGTCGAATGAGAATTGAAGACTTTTGCAACCAATCAATAAACTGTAATGCTTTTAGCTCCACCTTTTAGGGTTAATGGTAAATGGACTTGAGCTTATATAAGTGCTTTTCTAGTCCTTGACTACTCAAAGCTGCTTTACACTGCAGACCACATCTACTCATTCACACCCATTTACTCTCACATTCACTCATTGATGGTTGGAGTTTCTATGTCAGTTGTCCATCAGTATCAACTAACACATTCATGCTCTTTCATACCCTTTAACACGCCACTGACGCAGCAGCGAGAGCAACTTGGGGTTAAGTGTCTTGCCCAAGGACAAATCGCCATATGACAACCGGAGTCAAGCTCAAACCTGCAACCTTCCGATTACCAGTCGCACTATTAGACTGCACCACTGATGCCCCATTCCCAGGTGGCCTCCCATCCAAGTAGTAACCAGGCCTGACCCTGCTTAGCTTCAGAGATCAGGCGTGCTCAGGGTGGTAAGACCATAAGCCATAAGCAGCTAGGGTGAGTTCGGTACACTCTCACTCGATTATTTGGATACTTTTTTTTCCTCATTTGACAGTGTAAACACCAGTAAATGTGTGCCATACTGAGCTGAACTGAACCGTACTGCTTGGTTGAAACGCAGTGTATGGCTTTCAAACCAGGTTCATGAGTGTGCTATGTTATGATTGTGTCTTCCTGCTGCTCTATTTCAACACATTTCACCTCAAGAAAAAGCCACAGCAGAAAGTTTGGCAAGAACCACAATAAATCTCCCAACAAGAGATCTGATTCATTAAACAACTGACCTGAGAAGACTTCAGAATAAAGCATTCTGTGTAAACAACAAGAGGTTTCTCCACAGATAGGTCCAACTGAGCTTTCAGCCTGTAAGGCACAGATAGAGGAGTTATTGAACTTTCATCTGTTCATCTGTCTTGTCTGTCATATTTTACCGCAGTGGACAGACAGCCTGATGAAACAAGGTTCACATGGCTCTATATTTTTTTTTATTTCCCTGTCCGCTTTGCCAAGGCATTCACACAGCTTGCAGGAATAAAGGCAAGCCTACTATTCTGGAGTCTTTTGGTGAGAGAGAAGCGCAGGTCAATGGGGAGATGGGATGGGGATGGAGGAGCTGACCCCTCTTTGTTCCCTCTCCAGAGGTAGAAACAGAGGCATGATATTAGACAGAGGGAGGCACACGGATTCGGCAGGAGACAGGAGTGCTGCAAGTGACCATCTCTGCTTTTGTGCGTATGTGGGGGACACATGCCATTGCCATATTGCAGCATGAACTGACACAGATATTGCAGCCTTGCAGAATTAATGTGAATGTCTCTGGGTGTAAATACAGCAGAACCGCTTTTGTGTACAGGTACTGTGACTTGGGCTAATGAGTCAAGTATATGTGACATGGACATGAAAAGCCTCCAGTTGCCTCTGTAATGCTGTATGACTTCCCAAACTTTCCTCTGCTTGAACACTTCATGCATGGTGTCCACTACAGTAAACAGATATTTGGAATACATTTTATTCCCTTTAGGTTGCAGTACCTTGTCCAACTACCAGGTGGTAAATCCCTAAACTCTTGTCTTAAATTTCACATTTCTTTATTGCACATTTTTACCATACTGAGATATTGCATCAGAAATCCAAAACAGCCAACAAAGGGCAAATAGGGTATTATGCCTGTATTCAGATTTCACATAATTTTTGTATTTTTTATTTTCAATTTTGGTGTAATTCACAAGTGAATAGTTTGATTAAACAGCAATAATACAGATACTTCAGATGTTACTTTTTCTTTTATTTAATGAATGTCTATCAAAACATTAAGTTCCACTGAATTACTATTTATACTGTTGATGCATGGTGTCTACATTAAAAAAGACCATGATTTTAACTTTTTTGAAAGTAAAAACTTACATTTTAAAAAAGTATTCCTTTGTGATTTAATAATTCATATATGAAATGGTTAAACTGTTTTTTGATTTGCAGCATAATTCATCTACTTGCTGTGACAAAATGCTACATGGGCTACCAAGAGATGGCTGGCAGCTCGACCACCCATTTCTTTATTTTTCATTTTGTGGATGTCACTGTGGTTTCAGGCAGCCACGCTTAGAGAGATATTGTCAAAGTTTATTGTGACAGAAAACAACATGGGTGGCACCTAAAAAGTGTAGAATCAAGTGGAGTTGGACAGACACCACGAATGGAAAAGCACCATATAACTTGTTGCTGTATTAAAGTAAAAAATAAATTATGTACAATATACTTTTAGGATGTAATTGTCTTACTTTTGTTGTAGCTTACTGTATCTGCATGAGTGTTTTTTAAGAGTAAAGTCGTACTTCAATCCATGTCTGAGTGTGCAGTCGGGTGAGCTTTTAGACTGTGACACATGCCTGTGCTAATGAAACATTAATGCATAACAGTAATTATCAAGATGATTTAATTAAGACAAGTATGTAAAAATGTGAATTATCATTCAACATGCTCTTTCAATACAGCATTATAACAGACCACAGTCAGGTGGAGTGAACAATCAGCTGGCCTTGAGCCTGTCAATCATTAGTAGCTGTAGGAATTTAACAAAAAAGATACCTACAAATATATTTCCCTCTTCATGTTTCCTGGATTGACCCTGATGATTACTGCTGTACATTCAGTCTATTAAACTGGCTCTAAAAAATCCTTCTGTCACAGCGAGTGTTTGTTGTTGTGATGTGAGCCAAAGCAGCTACTTAAATGTTAATGTTTGTCCTCTTCAACCTGGAACTTGAGATGTTCTGCCTTCTCATATTTTTGGAACATTTTTAGAACTAAGGACTCTTCTGAGAATCCACTGAAGTGATACACAACCTCCATCTGAGGCACAATCTGTCCCCATAAAGTCAAGATTTTCCTTTAAATTATTTGATTTCATCGATATTTTTAATATTTCGTGGCATATGGTAAGTTTTTAGACTTTGCTTTTTCACTGACACAAACATATAAACACCAGATGCTACAATGCACCCAGCAAACAGAAAATCACCCTTTGGCGGAAGATATACTGCTCTTACTGTTCGTCTTTACTTTTTTTTTTTTTTTTTTTTACATCCAACACTTGTCTATATCTGACTCATGTCAGTGGAGGATACCACTAGAGGGCAAAGCAGAGAGCTCAGGCAGCAACTTTGGTTTTATTTGGACCAGTTCTTATAGAGCAGACTATGGTAACTGAAAGTAATGTAAGATACACTCAGGCAGATAATAGCCAATGGTCAGACCACACTGTCTACACTCTGTTTCCAACAGAATTTCCTTTCACGATCAGACTTCATTGTAAAGGTGTTATATTCTAATAAATCACAGCCTTAACTGAGGACTTTCAGCCAGCTGTGATCCTCCCAAAAAAATTGGAAACATTATCTCAGTTGATTATTTCTCCCCTTTAATAACAACAGTTGGTATTCCAATTTATATCATTGGAAAGCCTGATTAGTCACTACTGCAACAAGGTACAACATACACTACAACAACAAAACCATTAAATCTGTCATTATTTGTCATCATGTGTGGAGTCTTTCACAGTTTGAAAATATTCAGATCTGTTCAGGGACTTATCTCCTTTGCTTCAACACTGACACTAGTCTTGTGTTGACTGCATCTCTCATCTGCATTGCATTTGTTTTGGAAGATGTTCATGCCTGACGCATCAAACTAATGGACATGGGAGAATCATCATTTCGTTGCAACCGTGACAGCAAGTACACCTTTACCCTCAGTTTCACTTGGAAACTCTCACACATTCTCCCGCACACACTTGCAGATAACTCACAGATGTAGTAGTACTCGTGTCCAGGCCTGAACTCGAAGCCCAGGGAGAAAGGGGTGAAGAGCTGGAACTTCTCTGAGAAGCGCAGGGGCCCGTCAGGACCGCTGGGGCGGTTGCACTCCCAGCGTTTGAAGCCACGCATCCTGTGCTGGCAGGAGGTGTAGCCCTCGTGATTGACCATGAACAGGATGTAGCGCTCCATGCGCCCGTGGGAAGGTGGACCCTCGTAATAAGGACAGTAGATGTCCAGGTAGTCATTGATGTTCACTGCCACCCTGTACTCTCCGTGCCAGAACCTGCAAAACAAAGAGAAAACAATACATTAGAATTTCTTCATGAATAAAAATAGGTACAAATGAGTTCTGGAATATCCAGAGTCTGTGTGAGGAGGTGATGAGGCTTCAGGACTAGTTTACTGAGATAAAATGAGAAAAACCTTATACATTTTCTATCATACTATGAATATTTACGAGTGATATTGGATTCCGGTGTGATTGCACGGCCTAAAGGAGTCTGCTGTGTATGTCCACTTAGTGCAGTCATGCTGTGAACTGTAATTACATGAGATTGTGGGTTCACTTGTAGGGCATATTTTGTGTTTCCACATGAAGATCCAAGGTCAGTATCTGAAAAAAACAGCAACCCGCTGAGACAAAAAGCATTGCTCAAGGACACTCAAACAAACAAGAAGATGGAAGTCTTCTAAACCACCTGTGAGTAATGGGAATTTGCACTAAAAACATCCTAGAGGGTGTTTTTTTCCTTATCTAATAAACATGAAAAAGCCAGAAAAATCAATAATCATTCCTGCAGTGATGGCTGAAGTTTGCATGGTAACCAGTTTATTTTAATAAAGCTCTGCAAGCAGTGCTTCATGGGATTTCTTAGCATGTTTGGAACATAATCTTCTTCTTTCCAGTGCTTGAATGAGCCTTTTTATATGATACTCAAGAGAAGTGGGTCAGTGTGATGGTAGAGAGCACACATTACTATCCGGGCCCCTACAGCAGTGTATTGAAGCGGCTGTGGTGAGTGTCCTCTCAGTTCTCTACACATGCAGATCACTGTCTCTCCATTTTTGCGGTTATTTTGTTTTATTCTTCCTCCTGGCACACAGTCAAAAAGCCTGTGTGAAATAGATGCAGGTAACATATGGAAACACACAAGACATCGGCTCCCCAAATCCCTTCCCTACTATCTCTGCAAAGCAAAGCAAAGCGGTACATTAAAAACATATGGCTGCTGCTTCTTTTTTTCCAGGCTATATTTGTGTTTATGTTTTTTTTGCCAGTTCTGCTCATGCCGAACTTGTGTTTACAACCCTAAAGTCACTGGGGGGAACAATCCTTTTTAAGGGATAAGGCAGGAGATATTTTATATTTTTGTTATTGTCAAGAAAAGATGTAAGAAATATGCATTCTGCCTGTTTATACTTAACCCATCTTTTCTGTGGGGGCTGGGGGCTTTTTTTCTTTAATCCCCCCTAAAAAAGCAAAAATATGTCTCAGAACAGCTGGATACTGCAGTCTGAAATTATTTTAAGACGCTGATCAAAAAAATGTGTTTATGAGACGGAGGAGTGCAACAGCGTGACTGTTTTGAGTGTTTTAATTAATCTATGGTCAACAAAAATGTCTGCGCTACAAGGGAACAAGTTACAATACATCTGCCTCCAGGCAATTCTTGTTAGTAAAATTAATATATTGTTTTTCAACTCTACATGGGGTTTGTTAACTGGGAGAAAAAGATGAGGCCTGAACAAAGTGAGTCCAGCATACCCTGGATACTTTTTGATCATCTAGCTTACCTAACAAGTAAAGTTTTTCAGCAGTCTGTGAAACAAAGTTGCAAAATGACAAACTTGATAAAAACAACATTACATGGGACTTTGGCAAAATGCATAGTGGCACAGAGCAGTTTTTCCCATGTGTTAAAACAAGTCAGGTTTCACAAGTCTGCAGGGCTCTACAAAGAGTTTTAGCATCATCTGGAAAATAACCAGCATTGTTTGGCTTCTGCAAATGTGGTCCAAGGAGCCTTCTTATTTGCTATCACCCCTAAAATATTCATTGGTATTGTTCATCACTGTTACACTTTTGTACACCACCTGCCTGACACCTTATAGAAAATAACCAGCCATGAAGCTTGATTATATTTATGCCTAGACAGGGAGGCCATGAAGGGGGGAAGTTGGTAAGATTTTTGACCGATAGGGGCCCCTAAAAATGTTAGGTCACCAGTATTTATTACCACCCTTTAAAAATCTCTTCATATACCAAAAAGTAGCAAACTTTTCTTGTTTTAATGGCAAAAGAAGTAATAAAATCCCATCATTGGCACCAGTTTGCATCTTTTTGCAGCTCCCATAAGATAACATTTTATTTAAAAAGAGGCCCTTTTGAACATAACATGCTTAGAATATGTATTACAAGATATCTCAACTGTTTTGTAAATCTTTCAAAAAACTTGTTCAAAACTGAACATGTTTTTTATTATTGTACATACATTTTAAACAGGAAAGAGGACTTTCATTCTGCAATCACCTTTCTATACCCAAATTTGAGCAACTCACTAGGCTTCTCTGAGAAGTTAGAAATCAATCAAGTATAATATTCAACCACTGAAAACTATTTTTTTCTGTTCAGGAGTGCATATAAGTAACTATAATTTTACATTTTAATCAAGAAACAATAATGTGCTGTGATATTTTTCTTTTTTTTTTTTTGTAACTCAGTAACCGTGAAAATTAACTGATAACAATAATAATTATACTTTCAGCATTAAAATATTATTTCAGTTAAAGAGCTTCTACAAACTGGTGTAGAGAAATATAAAAAATGATTTTGTTTATTACAAATGCAGCTAATTTAGGGCAGCTGTGGCATAAAACTTACACTGAGCAGTGGTCGAATACATTTGTTATGCACTGTGTATTAGAGGATATTAGTTTTGTTTATGCTTCTGTTGCACCAAATAGCATATTACAATTTTGGGGCCTTTTCAAAAAACAGGTTATAGAGCAAGAAAAATGTGAAATCTGCATAAGTTTTGAATCTTTTACAGATTCACTTAAAATGATCCAAATCCCTGAAAGTTCTCTATAGTTAACTGTTTAATTCCGATTTATTCTATAGTTTCAACTGAGGACTGTTTTCTCCACTGATTGAAGCTTATTAAACAGAATTACACTGCTGTAATAATTAAAAACAGTCCATTAAATTGGGCCAGAATTTCTGGCAGCACCCCTGCCCTTACATAGCGGACTGGCTTACTTACACAAGATCTTGTGGACTAATGAGTTGAGAAGCCCAATAGCCGAAGCAAAATCATTATGACAGCTTGGTAGCCAACAAGCTACTTCCCTAATACCAAATCATTGTAACAGCTAACTCGCTTAATAGCTACCAGCCTGTTACTAGATTAAAACATTCAAACACCAGATTTAAACACCAGATTGCCAACTAGCTGCCTGGCAAACACCATTACACCGACACCCATCTAGCTAAAAAACTGCCAAACGAGATCATTTATACACTTACTGACGTCTGAGCTCAGCAGAAATGGGGACAGCATGGGTTAGTTATTTGGGATCTTTTCTCCTTTTCCCACAGTGGGAGCATCAGTAATTGCACACAGAGCTAAACTGAACTGGGCTGCTTGGTGGGAACACAGCTTTAGTGCACACTAGATCTGAATATAACAAATCCCTTTTTTTTTTACCAGGCCCTGCAGTTTAAGACTCAGGTTGCAGCCATCTATCTTTAAACCCCACTTGAGCCATCTTTGCTGAGAAATCTCAAGATCACTGCCCCAGTATGAGGCTTTCATTCATAATTTAAAGTTTTGTATTAAAAAAGTTTAGAAAGCTGAAAGTGATCAATCAGTATTTCACATGTAACACTGATCAGGGCTAAGATATGTATTGTTTGTTAAATCATGAGTCTTCAAATGCATTCAAAGATTGTTTCATGCATAAGTTTGCTTTCATATAACCATCCTTCAGTGTAGATATTCAAAAGTATTTGTTCTTTTCATTCAACATTATGGATTTATTATTTACTAGCACTACATAAGAGATGTGTCCACAGGGGTTGGCTTTTATAGTCTTTCTATTTTTCATCTCTGACAGCCAAAAGTCTTTGAAAAATTTAAGTTTCACTTTGAGAAATCCTTCAGTAAATCATTGAACATTCAGAATAAAAGCTTGAGTTGCATTGGTCTGAAATCTGAGTGTTTTATATAATCTTAATAAAATTTTGTTTCTGAAGCACCAGCTTCTTCTGCTCTTGGTCTCCATCATTATCATCCTCACCCACTTTGGCTAATTTAATTTTAAAGTCTGCCAGGGCAAAATGCATTTAAAGCATCAGGCGCTTCACTTTATCAAATCTTGTTTTCTCACTGCTTTGTGAATTTGAGGAGCAGGAAAATGTCTCCAATCAGACAAGCATAAACAAACCCAATCGTCGGGCAATCTCCAGCGTCTCAGATGGCGCACACAGATTGAGCTTTTTAAACAAATTCATCATTTTCCCCCCTCACCTTGGCAGTAATTGATTGCCTGAAATGAAGACATTTTCGGTCTAAGCACTCTTGGTTAGCAGGATATTTAGCTTTGGGACAAATTATCCCTATAACTTTGGTCCTATCCCTTTCCCAGAGGGCACATCAGGAAGTGAGTTAGATGTGAAATAAGCGCCTTCATGCCTCGCTGCTCTATCAGAGAGAGTTTTGCAGGTTCTAAAGGGATCCTTGAACAGATCATTTAGAGGCATTGATCCACCAGGGAGCTCCTCTCGGCTCTCCCTGCTCCCAATCAGCTATGATTAACAACTAAAACGGGGAAAGCAGAGAGAGAAACAGAGGGAGAGATGCATAGAATGAGAGTAAAAGGAGGTTAAAAGGAAGGAACAGAGAGAAAAGGTAAAGGGTGAGGATTAAACTGGATCTACCACCTGGCGCCTATATGGTTCTGTGAGATATACCATTGCAGGGGAGAAAAAGTACAGCTGATGGTCAAGAAGAGCAGCTGTGTTCTGTTGTTATAGTGTCAATGGTGGCTCTCTTATGTATTTCATAGAGCGAGTCAGGATAGACATTTTTGTAAGGTTAAAAAAATCCTCAAAAGTGTTCCTGTGATGATTACTTTCTCAAGTAAGGGATGAACATGAGACTCAATGACCCTGTAAATCCCCAAACCCATAAATTCCAGTTTTGAAGTAAATCCCTCAAAGTGTTGAGACATGTTGTTCTCAAGTCGGACATGAACATAAGACAAAATGACAAATCTTCCAAAAATCAGATAATTATTAAGTAAGAGTGGACGCTTGACAAGTTTTAAAGAAGCCCCTTCAGTTGCTGACAAGTCCCTTAAAAGGGTAGTTTGTCGTTTTTTGAAGTGGGGTTGTTTGAGGTACATGGCTAAAGTCACAGAACTTGGCTCTGCAGAGATAGTTGACATGGAAGCTGAGACTATACATTACTGCAAAGGGTGCCATGACTCTGCGTTATGAACAGAATTGTGGGTAAAGACAAGTCACCAACACAGCATAGGGTGAAAACACACTACAGCTACCTTACTGCTACCCAGCCATTTTGTTTAGGCACTACTGTGCTACACAGCACAGCTTCACAAGTGGAAACAACCGCTACCAAACTATGCACACGGACTCTTTTTGCAGCGAAAATGGCTGCTTTTTCCTTTGGATACATATTTTGATCAGTACCCTTCATGTGGAAGGACATGTAGACTGTGTTGTGAAGTAGTACCTTAACAAAGCAGCTTGGTGGAGAGGTCAGTCATTGGAAATGACTGGTTGTTTTGGTGGTTTGTTTTCACCCAGAATTCTTTTAATTATGCAACGATGTGCAGCCTTAGCTTCTGTGCCAACTATTTCTGCCCTGATAAAGAGCCAAGCTTTGTGACTATGGCATATGATCAGGATAATGTAGTCCTTTGGTGCCACACTTGGGTAGAAGGCTGACTGATTGGCCCAGATTTGTCATGGAGAAAGAGTAAGGCAGCTGCCTTACGCATAATACACCCAGACCCAGTCTTGTTTTTTATTTTGCCATTGGCGGTGTTGAGTCCAAAGTGCTTCCACAGAGTGGCTTTGTCTGTCCTCCATTTTCTGGTGGTGTACTTCCTGGTGTTGAGGTCAAGAGATCAATGGACAGTCGAGCTGTCCTGTGAGGGCCTTCTGTTGGATCAGGTAGTTCAATAGTCCAGGTGCCCTAATGTGAAGCAAAACGGTATACTTTCATTTCGCAATTTGACTGTATATTTACAGTTAGAGTACGGGGTTTTACCCCCTTGCTAGAACGTAAATTTGAATATCAAGTATAAGGTGACAGTCCTACTGTGTGGAGTTTGCATGTTGGGTTTTCTTTAAGTACTTCTGTTTCCTCCCACAGACCAAAAACATGCCCAGTAGGTCAACTAGTGACTCTAAATGGCCCTTGGGTGTGAGTATGTGGATGAAAGGTTGCCTGTATCTCTATGTTGGCGTTTGGCTGGCGACCGATTCAGGGTGAACCCTGCCTATAATCCAGAATCAGCTGTGGCAGGCTTCAGTTCCCCACAACCCCAAATGGGACAAGTGGTATGGAAAATGTATGGATGCATGCATTCAAAATGACATGATAAGCTTGAGTTACAGAAGCTTTGACCTTTGAACTGTGGTTTCCAAAATGTTATGAGTTTATCATTGAGTCAGAGTTGATCAAAGTTTGAGGAAAATCCATTTAAGCAGTCTTGACCTATCAGGTTTGCAAGAATGGCCTGGACAGCTGGACAGACAGACAATCAGAAAACATTACTGCCTTATCTGTATATGTCATAGCATGGGACGGAGAAAGGAGTGGGACAGTTTGAAATAAAAGGAAGAAAGAAGCAGAACGATGGAGCAGAAGAGGAGAAAGAGGCCAGCTGGAGATGATGCAGATGGTAAAGTACTTCAGTCTTTTATTTCAATTTAAACGACTGTGGTTTTCCATCTCAGACAAATGTGCTTTGCCTATTGATTGCGCACGGATGCATTTGTGGACAACTACCATCCGAGCATTAGCACTTTGGGCGTATAATAAAGACCGTGCGTAAGTGTGTCTAGGTGCATAAGTGTATGTGTTAGAGTTCAGTAAAGTGGGTCTAGATGAGTGAAGATGCTCAGTCCAAGAAAAGGCTAATGTGCCAGGATACATTAGGTTGTATTAAGCCACTCAGCGGCCTGTCCTGCTCCTGTGACACCGTCTGCATCCCTAATTCACCGGGGCCAGATCAAACATTGAGTGTGTGCAGGTGAGTGTGTGAGCTGTTAAAGAGTACATGTAGCAGAGCAGTTATGTGAGGATGAGTTCACGTGTCCCCGCATCCCCTCGTCGTCTTCGGGCTGTGTGTCATTTGGAATTAAACACACACACTGCACTAGATGGGAGGACACGGGAATGCACTCTCACTTACCACCACTCTTCCTCGCAAACCTTGTGAGTGTGTGTGTGAATATCTGGTGGAGGTATTGGGGTGTTCCTCCTTTATCTCACTTTAGGGATGTTGCAATATAACGATATGGACGGTAACAGTCTCCTAGAAAATCCAGCAATCTTACTGAGCCAAAAATAGAAATATGGTAATACCGAGTGATGACTTGCTTCATAATGGGGGGACTGTTCAACCTTCCAGCCACAATAACAGGAAACAAAAGTAGCGCAACGGAGGGATTTCTCTGACACGTGCAGCAGAGAGAAGCACCCATTCTATATAGAAGTTGTAAACACTGCAAGATAGGGCAGTTTAACATTTTTGCCAATAACTCAACTAGCTCTCAGCAGATTTGGATAAAGTTTTTTGGGAATGTTGGTCATGACACAAGTAGGAAGTGATTTTGATAGTTATCTGGATCTGTATTTAGATCCAGAAACTTTTTAAACATTTGTTAACATTGCTAGATAGGGCAATTTTCTACTTTTTTGACAATAACCTGTCCAGAAATGTTGGAAATGCGTTAGCAGAGGTTTATGCTCACAGGGCATTTCTGGTATTGAATTGTGTTATCATGTTTCATTCGTTTGGATTGTGTTGTGTCTATTGTTGCTTTATCATTATAAATTAAAATTGCATTGTAATTTAACATCCGTGTGTTGTTTGTGGGTGGCACAGTGGTGCAGCAGGTTGGTACTCATGCCTGACAGCAAGAAGTTTGCTGGTTCTGCTCACCATGTCGGTCAGGCTAAGTCTGTGTGGAGTTTGCATGTGCTCTGGTTTCCTCTCATAGACAAAAGCCATACTTGTTAGGTTAAATTGTGGCTCTAAATTGCCAGGAGGTGTGAGTGTGTGTTTGAATAAGGGCTGCACCGTATACTTTACCTTTGAATATCTGATTGAACTTTGGGCTAAAAAGTTATAATCTAAGGGTGCTGGTTTGGCAGAGTGGTAAGCAACCAGGCATGACCCATATACAGTGCTCAGCATAAATGAGGACACCCCTTCAGATTTGTCAGAAAACCTTTAGTTTCCTTTCAAAATCAACATTTTCTATGGCATACTAAACCACAAAATACTCCCCCAAATGTGGGCCATTGATTGCAAACAAGATTTTTTTAAGTTGCACACAAAAAAGTATTTTTCTCAATTTAAGATCAGGATGCAAAGATGAGCACACCCCAATCAAAGTTGTGGGAGCAAAGCTAAGATGTAGTTATCATATTACCCTTATTTTCATCTTATGGTAAAAAAAAAATGTTAAACTCAGCCTTGTCAAAACCTTGGAAAGTGTTCTTTTGTTCTTTTAGATATTGAGTAATAAATTACTTTTAATAGGGGGTGGCTTCTTCCTTGGACCAAACCACACCTCTGGTAAAATTTTCATGTAAATCCATCCAGTAGTTTTTGCGTAATCTTGCTAACAGACAAACAGACAAACAAATAGACAACGAAAACATAACCTCCTTGGCGGAGGTAAATACACAATCAAATTGAAAATACACAGTGCAGCAGCACATTAGGACACCTATAGCAGTGAATCATTAACTACACTTTCAGCTCCACACCACCAATGGCAAAATAAAAAAACAAAGACCGGACTTTGTGTCGATTACATGCAAAGCAGCTGGTCCACCCCTTAACCATGACAAATTCCCAGGCCCTGTTGTCGGTCTTCTCCCACCACAGTCCAGCTGCATATTGTCAGGTGCTTAACACCATGAGACTGCATCCTCCTCGGCAGACCCCCAAAAAGCTATCATGGACAAGATTGCAAGATTCATATGCAAGGACATTGAGCCAACCAGTGTCTTTCAATATTAAGCTGTATGTGTGAAACTGATTTTTGGGAAAAGTGACAGCCCTCGTATGAAAGGTTGTCTGTCTCTCTATACGGCCCTGTGATCAGCTGGCAACCAGTCCAGGGTATACCCTTCCTCTTTTCCAATTCCAGCTTGCAAAACACTAACTATGAAAGTGATAAGCAGTAGAGATAATGGGCTCTGACATCATGTTCAGTCTAAAAGTATGACACGTATGCAGCTCAGATACAATCAGCCTCTCTGCCTGCTTCATGATTAGCCTGAGGTCAGTTGGAGTCAGCTTTTCCAGTATGGTGACCACCATCTGTGGACTCATAACATTCAGTTACTGCTTTCTTAAAAATGTCAAACACTCTTAAAGTAAAGAAGCAATTTTCAAGCATTTATTCTCATTCACATGCCTATCTTTTGGTTAAAGATTGCCTTAGAGAAGATCATATTTAAGGCTTCCACTTCTAATCAAATACAACCAAAGTAGCTTGAGTCTTGTTTGTGCTGACCTTTGCCATATGAACAATTTCCAACATTGGGATTTGCTGATGAGAACTTCTCGCTGTGCAGTTGAAGCGAACTCCAGAGCAGCTTCTACTCCTTGAAAGTCACATTGCTGTTGAAATCATTTAGGCTATTTTTCAATTCCACACCAAAGAAAATTTCATTTGTCTCCAGTGGGGACGGTTGGTAGACATCTCAGAGAAACATGTCTGAAAAGCAGAACAATGAAAACACAAACAAACACAGGCCTCAACAAAGGAAAACATACTTTCTGTAATCTGCTAAAGCTGACCTTTTCATACAGGGATGCCAAACCTAATTCCACTAAGGGCTACATTGGAATATGAGGATCACATCAAAGAACAGACAAACATAGTCTATTGAGATTTATTTATGCATCTATTTAATCAAAAATATAAAAATATCTTTGACTAGATTGTGGATGCCCTACATAGCCTTCTCCTGAACAAGTTGGTCCACAAAAAAGACCTTAAAAATTAAAAAAGCTCTCCATGACCGACAACCAAAATAATTTATTCTGACTTCATTTGTAGGAGCAGGCTGGAGTGCTGACAAACTAAAACCTGTTTAACAAGATTAAGCATGACACCTTGATGATGGGGCCTTTGATAAAACAACAGACCTAAATCCATCACATTACTGACAGCATATTCAGACACAAAGGTTGGCCTATTTCTACTCACTCAGCACCCTAATTTTTTTTAATACGAGTTCATCAATAGTTGGATTTAAGTCATGAGCTGCGCCCATTTTGAGTGGAATCAAGATGTTTGTCAGTTTGTGAGAAGGGATCTGCGAGAAGATTTGTTGATATTTGTTGCTCACACTTAAGTTTTTGTAAACAAGCCTCGGAGAGCAGCACTGAGACATTGCTGTGTCATTGGGTCTGGAATATTTGAGACAAAATCCTAGCCCATCAGAGACAAACTTTGAGGACAGTTTTACTACAATCTGTCAGTACAAACTGTAAATGCTAATGCTGTCAATATCATGTAAAATGATGACTATGACTTGATAAAAGTGTTCTCTTCAAACTTAAGCACTTTATGCCTTAAATTTCAACACTTTTAAACTATTCAGCCACTTTACTTTCTCAACTGCATGTTACACCAAAGGCTAATCAGCCAATCACATGGCATCAACTTAATGTGTTAGGGCATGCAGACATGGTCAAGACTACTATGTTCAAATTGAGCCACAGAAAGGGAAAGACGGGTGATTTAGGTGACTCTGAATGTGGCATGGTTGTTGGTGACAGATAAGCCAGTTTGGAATTGTCAGCCACAACCATCTCACCATCTCCAGAGTTTACGGAGAATGGTCCAGAAAGAGGAAACATGTACTCTGTGCAAATATGCCTTATTGATGCTAGGAGTCAGAGGAGAATGGTCAGAGTGATTCAAGATGATAGAATGGCAACAGAAACTTCAGTCATCACTCTAATCAAGGTAGCCAAGGACCATTTCTGAACACACTACAGCAACACTCTGGGTGTCAACTAAGAACAGGAAGCTGAAGCTACGGTTCAATAACCTTGCACAGCAGCTGGACCTGCCTGATTACAGACATGGAATCAGGCAGATCCATCTTGCCAAGCTTCAGTATACAACGATTGTGAGTGGCCCAAAGTGTAACGGACCAAACCAGAGTCCTTTAGAGCAGGAACAGGAACAAAACTATAGGAGAGATGACATCTGTAGACGTAGAAGTTTTATCAGATTTTGCTGGCTTGATTAAATGAAAAACAAACAACACTACAAACTTCTCTGTAGTAAGGATATTTTCGCTCTACTTCTGACATATTTTGAACTGAGTTTGTTTTATGAAGTGTCTCACGTTCTGTAGCACAGTAGCTCCCGCCTACGACATTATCATCAATAAATGTTGATTGACGGAACGATCGTCCAATCACCTGTTTGACTATGCTTCTGAAAGATTCTGCCCTCCCCAAACACTTCCTGTGGGATCTTTTCCAGATGGACAAGTGAAATATACTGAACAGTCCATTTGGTGTGCCAAGTTAATGATTCAAATGGGCTCAGCCAAACTGAACGATAGAATATTGGAAAATTGTGTCCTGTTTGATGTTCTTAGCTTATATGTAATGAAGCCTAATGATATGCTTTCTGAAGGGACATTTACGGTACGCGAATTGTTGTTTTTGGTAATGTTTTCTGCTAAAACAATCAGAATCATCTGATAGGTTGAATAAATCAGTTTAGGGGGAGGTATATACTACATGATTTCTGTAGCTCACTAACTTAACTAACAAACTTCAAACACAATTTTCATGAGGTGTTGATGTCGCAAAACTTTTTTTGAACAGCCTCTCAGTGTGACTACATTTTAATCATCCTTGAATCTGTCAAACCAATGCTGTTTTAGAAAAGATAGGTTCCTGTTGCAAACTTGCAGAGAACAACATAATGTCTCCCCACATTTAACAAACCTGAAATCAATGTAAATACTCATGGAGGAAAATACAGGCTGTGCCAATTTTCACTTGGATTATCTGAATGTACGACAAACAAAAAGAAACGCAGCATAATAATTTAACTGTTGCTAAAATACTGGGATACAAACTTGTAGAGGCTTAAAGGTAGCTTACAGGGCAGAATTACACAGTCCAACTAATCCTTTTATTTATTCTGTGTAAACTATCACCAGGAAAAGGAATGTTGTTTTTATTCCTTATTTTCTGGGTGATAAGACATGATTATCTTTCATTTCCAGGGAAAGTTAGGCTTTTGTATTTGCAGTCAATATTAATTTCAACATGTCAAACTACCAAATGGAGGAGAAATTGGTAATTAGGTTCAGGAGGGATAAATAGGAAAGAGCTCAGCAGTGTCCTATTGTAAAAGAGACAGTCTTAAAATATTCCCACACAAATGTGCTTGTTGTTCAGCCTTTTTTTGGACCACTGCTTAAAGTTTATTCATCCTAATATAGTCTGTGTGCAAATCTGTGCAATATGATATGATGACTTGCTCAGTTTCCTAATCCCCTGATGTCTCACAGATTCTCCCCACTGTTTCTGTGCAATTGAATTTTCTGGCGAGGTTAGCACCATGCTGCTGAAGGACTCGGCTTTTGGCTGCAGGCTCTTATCTGGATGTAAAAAGGCTGCTTCCGAGGGCTTTGACCACAAAAAGTGGAAAGGAAGTCGGTGTAAGAGAGTTCAAAACAATTGTGCCCACAATATAGGCAGAAAAAAAGTAGATATCCAAAGTTTAAAGGTTGAAGAATAGTAAGAAAGGATAGAAGTATGAATGTGTTTCTTGCCAAAAGTGAAACAAAAAAATAAATTCTCTTGAATATGAAAATGGCCAAATGGACGACTTTAACGTTGGCTTTTTTTAATGATCAAGACTGATGATTGTAACTTCATGTCTGTACAAAACTGCAACCTCCCGGAACAGAGACCAGCCAGCAAAGATATTAGTATGATGTTAGTTAGATGTTCTAGCCTCTTGCAGACGTGCTTCGACAAATAAAATCAACCTCCCCCTTATGTATGTATTATCTACCTATCATGCAGGGACAAAGATAGTATTTTAGTTAAATTGCCCAATGAAGGTATTGCTGTAATTTGACTTAACATTTCCTGAAACCTCTGTCTGCACTGTACAGCAGGAGGTAACCAATCACTCACTTGTTGTCCAGGTTAGAAAGAAAAGCAGGTTGTTATGTGATCACAGAGAAAGTGAATGTGAAGGAAATCACCTCTTAGATGTTGTGTCTGAGTGTTTGATTGATGCTGAGAAAAACAATTGATATCAACAAGCAAAGACTGACTGTCATTAGATGTATATCAAAATTATTTCCTATGATATTCTCCCCTTTACTGCATGATTTGACAACTGCTTTAGTTTAGAAAAGGAAAAGGAAATAGCAACAATCAGTACCATATAATCATGACAGGCTTCTTATAAAAACACATTACTTAAGAAACGCAATGGAAATTGAATTGGCACCCAAGAATCATATTGTGACACAAACATATCATTCCAGCTCTGATATTCATGCATTGCTGATGTAAGTGCCTCCATGTACAGTTATAAGTGAGTGTTTGTGTGTGTCGAGTGGCCACCTCTTAGTATTCAGGTACCAGTGAGTCATCAACATCATCTTTGACATGGTTGTGATCAAAGCCTGAGCTCTGAGAAGCGTCGGATGTTTACCATACCTGCCTGCGTCTCGACAGCAGGCCGGATCATCGGACAAACATCAAAGGATGCTTCGCTCTCTCCCTCGTACTCCCCCACGTCTCTCACTCTCCCTATATAACCCCTCCCTCCCCCCATACATAACTTTCTCCTTCTCCAGAGCCTCACTTGATCTGTCACTCTTGTTGATGCTTCTTACATACATGCTCTGCCCTTGGTGTGTCAGTCAACACAAAAGCTTTCCCTTCGCTGTCAAGATTTCGGTTCAAAGATGCTCAATAAAAAGAGCTTTGAGGAGGAGGAATGACGCAACGCTCTGACCTAAAAGTCTGGGAACATGTGATAGCCCCTATAGAGATCAAATGATGTGCTGAAGAAAAGATGAGGCTCACTCAGTTCTGCAGACGCTGCTGAGATTTCTTTAGTCTTTTCAAATATAGTTCTGGGATAGTTTGGTTTCTTACTCTGAGCAATAAAAACATCCATGCCTGCCCTTATAATGTGTTAAACCTGAAAAGATTGATGAAGAGGGACAGTAATGCTTTGTGATTCTCTCTAATATTGTGCAGAAGCTGGACCAGTCTGATTCATGCAGATCCATCTTGCTAAGCTCGAGTCTACAACGATTGTGCTCGGCCCAAGCAGAGTCTTTTAGGGCAGGAAGAGGGGAAAGAGATGACAACAGGAAGTGAAGGCACTTAAAGAGATTGAAAAATCTTGAGAAAGAGATTTTGGCTGCATTTCTGATTTAATGACTTTAAATGAAAAACAAATAACAACACTGAAAACTTCTCTGTAGTAAGGATATTTTCGCTCCACTTCCGACATGTTTTGACCTGAGTTTGTTGCACGTAGTGGCTCATGTTCTGTTACGCAACAGCGCCAGCCTATTGCATTATCTGATAACAAAAGATATGCTTCTGAAAGGCTCTGCCCTCCCCAATCACTTTCTATGGCCCAGATGGATACGTGAAATATTCTGAACAGTCCATCTGGTGTGTCAGGTTAGATTCTCTTCACAAGACTTCGATGGACTTTTAGGGAATGTTGGTCATGGAACAAGAAAAAAGTGATTGAATTTTGGTGTTGATCCGAATCCAAAATCAGATCCTGGAATTTTTAATGGATTTGTTCACATTGCGAGATAGGGCATTTTTTGACATTGTCTTGCACTATCAAGTCAGACTGTAATGTGTTGTATTGTACCATACTGTGTGTTGTCTGAATTTATGCATTTTGATGCATTGTATCCTGTTGCTATCAAATCCAATGGTGTCCACTTGTATGTTGTACCATGTTATATTACTATGATGTATCATATTAAATTGTTTGGTATCTGTTCAAATAAGTTATTGTAGTGTATACTGTCATAGCTTGTCTTGTGTGATTGCTGAATATACAAGAAAAATGTAAACAGTTTTTGGTACGAGCTAACCTAACCCTAACCTGACACACCAGATGGATCGTTCAATATTAACAATACAGAGTATATTTCACTTGTACATTTTGGAAACAGCCCATACAGAGTCTGGAGAGGGCAGAACCTTTCAAAAGCATATCCAGAAGGTAATTGAATGATCTTCCTTCAGTCCCATTAATTATGACCCAATCAGATAATGCAGTAGGCAGGCACTACTGCTGCGATGTAAAGTGCAAAATGTAAGGCAATTTAAAGGACAAACTCTTGCCAAAACATGTCTGAAGTGGAGTGAAAATATCCTTTCTATCAAGAAATATTTTGAGTGTCATTATTTGGGTTGTAAATCTAATGACGAAATGCTGCCCAAATTGGATTAAATTGCTACTGAGGCTGGTAGCATCTATACTAATCTGTAAGAGAAGTAGTCTCCTGCTGTCATGATGCTCCCTGGCTTCTGCTCCTTCCTGCTTAAACAAATGTAGATTTGGCAGTACCTCTTCAGAACCAGCTCAACCATTTTGGCTTGCAGCTTTGCAAGATGGATCTGTATGACTATGCAGAATGACTCAAGTGGATCCGCCTACAAGGTTGGGTATGAGAAGCTGTTTGGTACCTCATTGAAGTTTCCCACAAATGTTTCCGAGGGCTTTGTCTTTATTCAAACAGAAACTCTATGAAGAGAGCCAAAGGAGAAACAGGACCCACGGTAATGCAACCCCTGATCCCGCTAACTATGATGTAATATTAATTCAGCTCTAAGTAATGTCTTCAAATAGATGACCACATGTGAGCATAGTGACTGATCTGCTAATTGGTGTCTTCTCTCCACACCACACCATTATTCTCTTAAAGCCACTCGGTCTGTTTACAAGGAGACACACAAAAAAGGAAGTCTTGTCTGAAAGTCATTTATCACCAACCACTTGCTACAGCAGGAAAACCCAAAAGTTTGCTGTCAGTCCCAGAGACGATTCCATCACCAGACAATAGCCGCAGACTTCAAAGACGGCTTTGAATGCTGTTTTTTTTGTCCCGCCTGCGTTCCCAGCTGGGTTGGATGAGCACAAGTGTCCTACTTCTTCTTCTTAAAAAGAGTTTCTTTTTTTGGGTAGACTTTCCTAAGACAAGGCAGACAGTTGTTAAGTTTCCTCTTTTTCTATCTGAATATCAGTTTTTTTTTTAATTCAAACATGACCTCAATCATCTAACCACATGTTTATTGTTTTAACCACGAGGAGCAGGCTCCCGTTACGCCACTGCGGATGTTATTGGACCATTAAAAGGGCCATTACCAGTTATTACCATGACCATTAGATTGATTCATAAGGGGGCAACTGCACTAACCATTAGGCAAGAAGGTGCATAATTGTCTGCTATTATCAACACATCTGGACTTCTGTCTTTGTGGTCACATGACAAAACGTGCGGTTAATGTCATGAAGAAATTAGATTTACAGTAAATATTGTTTTAATCTGCATCCAGTCTCTCAATGACAACATAAATAGGATTGAGTCAGTTTTGGCATCTGGTCTCAAATTGGACATGTTACCCTGTGTTTAAGATACAGCAAGTAAACCATTCTTATCCATCCAGACATTTTAACTATCTTTTACACACATTTAATTTCACCTATCCATCCATTGGTATGTCTGAAAACTCATTTTATATTATTTTTTTTTAACTCATCAATCTGTAGGTCTGACTATGGATGGTTCAGTCTATCGATCCATGGATCAATCTATCGATCCATCCATCCTCTTTAATATACAAGGTGTGAGTGGTGTCACAAAAGATTTATTGAGAATCCAAACTACAAGTTTTCCCCTTGAAGTAATCCCCCTACAGTCTAATGCACTTTCCCATCCTTCTCTGCCACGCTTTCATGCACTCCTGGGAGGATTCTTCCAGGATCCTCCGCAGCTCTGTCATCACGGCCTTTTTGATGTCGTCCACGTCTTCAAAACGGGTCCCCTTGATGACCCCCTTAAGCTTGGGGAAGAGGAAAAAATCACACGGAGCCAGGTCGGGTGAGTAGGGAGGTTGCTCCAGCACAGCGATGTTCTTCTCGGCCAGGAACTGTCGGATGCTCAGGGCATTGTGAGCAGGCGCGTTGTCATGGTGAAGCAGCCACGACTTGTCCTGCCACAACTCTCGCCTCTTCTCGAGCACTGAACGAAGCAAACGCCGCAGCATCTCTTTGTGGACATGCTGGGATTACTTTGAAGGGAAAACCTCTTAGTTTGAAGTTTGGGTTTGAAATAAATCTTTTGTGACACCAGTCCTGGAACTTTTCTGACACACCTTTTACATCTAATTGTCCATGCAGTTTCACACTTAACTATCAGTCCAGTTAGACATCCATTTGCCAACTAGACTTTCTTCATTTTTTGACTTATTCAATTATCCATCCCTGAACATCGATCTATCAATGTGGCCCTTCATCCATACACCTGTCCACCATTTTCCATCCATGTGTCATCCATTAATCCATCTATCCATCCCTTCAAACCAGTTTCCATCTATCTCCACCTATCATTTCCATTAAAAACCTGTTTAGCCCCAGCCCCTTGCTTAAGCCTTCTGCTCGAAAATGACATGCCCATAAAGAAAAGAGAATATCTCTGTAACCACAAGGTCTATTTGAATAATTCTGGTGTCATAATAAAAGTAACACTTGTGAGATTTGTTCAGATGTGTAATTATCAGTATATATGTTACTGGGACAGAGAAAATGAATATAGAACACAGAATAATTGGAAGAAAAAAACACTTTTTATAGCGAATATCCCTTGGAAATGATGCAGTAGCAGCTTTAAAACTCTAAAAATGAATAATAAAATATGTGAAAATCATCTCTGCAAAGGGTTATTCTTATAAAGTGATGCAGAGCAAAATTAGAGAGGTTTGAGAACAAAATGGTCAGGTGAGAATGTTGAGCCCAAGTTCAAAAATATGTGTATTTTGTCAACTAAAAGCAAAATTTAATACATGTAGTGTCTAAAATGCATATGCAGCACTTCCTTCATGTAATAACCTCTTTTGGATCGTTGTTCTGACATTTTTTACTCAAAAATGCCCATAAACAAGCCTAAAAACTGTAATATTTGATGATCTGACGTCCTCATTGAGGCCTCATGCGGTAAAATCTAAAGGGCTATATCTCGGCCGTTGATTGGCTGATTTCGATGATTTGGATGATTCACACCTCTCTCGACTCATCTGAGCCAATAGATTGAATTGAAATGCTCAAATCCCTCCCTGATGCATCACTGGCCAACCAGAGCGGCCAAAATCCACTGGATCCGGCCCTCCTTGGCTTCTTCGACCTCACTCGGCTTTGCTCACTTCACATGTAATGGGCTCCTGGATCCAGAAATTATGTAAAAATGTCGTTCTTTTTGCCTGAAACAAACATGGAGGCTCTTTGCATCACCCTGGAACTATCAGAAGCTTGCAAATTTGATGATTTAAATTTTTGATAAGTTATGACGAGTTTTGGTCGTAGAACGACGTGTGACTTGACATATTTGGTGTCTATGGAAAGGTCTCAGTCTCAGCTTTCCCCAGATGGCTCATTTGTGTGTGTAGCTTGCTGTAGGCTGGAGCTAGAGGCAAAAATGTGTCGAGTGGGATTCCAGGGGGCGCTGTACAGATTTTGATTTTTGATAATTAATTTGCTTGGTGTTTTAATCGTGTTCGGTGTATGTAATAAAGGCCTATATGTTCACGTGGCTGAGTTTTTCCTGTTTAATTTGATATGCAATAGTCTTAAAGGAACAGTTGACGGTGTCGAGTAGCTTGCTCTTGAGCCCCAGCGGACCCAAATTTGAGTCCACTGGTGCTTTACATCCACCTCTGCATTCAGTGATCCATACATGTTTTTCATTGTAAAATTATTCCATCTATCCATCCATTCATTGGCCCATTCATCCATTTTGACACCTTCATCCCTGGGTCCATCCATACATCCATTTGCTGTGCATCGATTGGTCCGTCCATCCATTTGTCCAACCATCTATCTATTCATCCATCTGCTCATCTACTGTTTTGGACTGATTTGTACAAATTATTTCATGTTTTCCACCCTTTCATCTTATATTAACATCAAGTTGACAATTATATTTTCATTCTCTTAATCATTCATCAATCCATCCTGAAACACACGTTATCTGTCCAACCATTTTCCATCAGTACATCCATCTGTCAACCATCCATCCATCCTTACAAGTGGATTTTCTTTCCTTTAAGTCTATTGATTTCTTGCTAAGGTATACAGCCACTTGTTGCCACTTAAATGTAAATATGGGTCATTCCTCTTGACCACTTATTGATGATGGTTTTCTTAGCAACAGTGACTCCAGTAAGGCCCGTAACCTCACATCCATTCCCATGCTGACAACTATTGTAGTGATGGATTTAACTGAAGCATTTGAATATAGCTCCTCTCATGTGTTGGTGTTCAGATGATTCCCTTGGTGTAGACAGTCAGGGTTTAAATCTGGGCTAAACTTTCCTGCAAGTCTTGGCATTCTCTGCTTTCTGAATGTATCTACTTTCATATCTAAGTTTAGAAAAGCTTCAAAAATTAATCTTATAAAAGGCTTGTAATATTTTCCTTTAAGTCTCTGAAATCAGCATGGTTACTGGATGTTCCCACAGTTTCTCCAGCAAACAAGAAGTTTTTTTTTTTTTTTTATCATAATGATACCTCTGAGAACAGGGAATGATCTATGTTGTCAAATTTTCCAACAGAGCTGAAGTTGACTTTCCATACTTCCATTTGATCAAAAGGATTGGCAGCAACTGAGCAACATTCGCGTGAAAGAGCAAACATCACTATGAAGTCTTCTGGAGGTTTCAGAGGAAATCTTGCCAATTTTGCACCTCCCCCTCTTCTTTGAAGCTTGTCAAGCAGTTAGAAAAAGGTGGACAAATCAGCGATGCATCAACTCTAAAATTTCACTTTTCCAGTTGAAGGCAAAACTTTGCGAGACTCAACTTTTGTTGCCAACTTCTATCTTCCAGCACAGCGGGTGATGCTTTCTGCCAGCTCTGAGTTTATCATCATTGGCAGTAATGAACATCCGTTTCACTTTCTACCACCACACCAACACAACGAGACTGCACCATTATCTCTGGCTTGCCACAGCCAATCCCAGGCGCTGTTGGCCAAATGAAAAACTGTCTTTTAAAAAATAGTAATAAAAAAATTCTGTTTCTGAAATGTGCACGATTTCACCTCATTTGGCTCTTTGGCAGGGAGAAGCTGCAGTGATATGTGTGTCTGTTCGCGGCATCACTTAACGTCTCAGTCTTAGTCTGCTGCACTGCTGCTTCAGTCACTCTCAATGCCTCTCCAATTAACTCCACATTACTCTCTGCCTCTATCTCTCCATCTTCATCTGCTCCTGTCTTCACTGCTTCTTGCTCCTTTTCTTCTCTCAATCTTCATTTCTCCTGACTCCAGATCCATTGACTCTCTGTTCTTCCCTGTTTCTCCATCTCCAATGCAAACATGTTGTGAAACCTGTAACTTTCTCCTCTATATGTTCTGTTCTGTCCTTCTTGTTCTCTCATCAATCTTAACCCCTCTCCCCCGTTTATCTCTCCTCTGCCTCCCTCTGCTTCCTGCTTGCTTTCTTTATTACTGTTTGAATGACTCCCCCCACACACACCCGCACGCAGACATCTTCCTCCCCCTAAGTCTCCTTCGCTGCTTTCCTCTCAGCATGAGGTGTTCTTTTTCTCATGCTGTCATCCCCGCCTGCGACTCCTGCTGCATTGCTGCTGATGCGTAGGTATGTGGGGCAAAGTAAACACGTCACCACCTCCTTACACAAACACACAGCGAGACACATTAGCCTACATATAAAGGTACAGAAATATACCGCACTGAAACATATGAAAACATACAGTCTGTTTCTGACAGAGTACATTCATATGCAAATAGATTCCTGTACATCCACAATTACACACAGGAAATCACTTGAATTCATAAACACAGATGCACATGTTTAATTATGCAAATTAGCACTGGATCTGTGCACACAAACAGCAAAGTCAGGGGAGAGACACAACATTACACACATAAATAATACTGTATGTACACTGCAGCAACAGGGGAACAGTAGGATGGAAGTTAAAACAGAGAAATGTACAGTAAGATTACAGTATTATGTAGGGCTAAAGGTGTTTTTAACTGTGACTGTAAAAGGTCTTTATCAGTGTAGCTACATGCTTTGTATCAAGATTTTCAGTAACTATACACCTCCTAATGTCACTATGTGATACAAAGAGATCTTTAATGTACTTCCTCACGAGAGGATCAATGCCGTTCTAAAAGGTAATGAACAATCATTCCTTAAAATCTGGAAACCATCTATGGATTATCGCCCTGCTGAGAATTCTAAGCTGTTGTCAAAAGGGCTTCACCATCTGTCCTGGAAACCTTCAAGACTGAACACTGGCAACAGGCACTCTTTCTTGTAATTAATTAGGCTAATTCAAATCTAGACAGTTGGCAGATTAAGGAATTATATAACTTGTATAATTGGCTACTGGAGTGTTTTGGTTTCATCTTTTGTTTCTACTTTGTTTTCTCCATTGTTTGTCTGCTTGTATTACTGATGCAGTATTACACCTTTGCCCATCTGACTGATCAGCTCTGTATGTTCCTGTCACTGTCTTTATTGTTTTTTATTAAAAAAAAATAACAATAGGAAAATGTTCTAAAAAAAAAAAGATTTAAGGTAACAGTGAAATGATCTTGTTCCACCGAATTACATGAAATTTATCCTTGAGTCAGAATGGACATTTGTAGTGTTGCCCCCAGTCAGTCAGGATTAAAGGGATATTTCAGTATTTTTGAGATTGGTTGTATCAGGTACTTTCCTCTTGCTGAATCTTGTTCAGAGGAATTTCGTCTTCTATATATTTTGGTCCATAAAGAGAATGCACCAACTGTGAAAATTAAGGCTGATACTGACACCAATATTTGAAAAAGTAATTTTAGCCAATACCAATGTTATTTAATTACTTCTTTGAGAATAATTCTCTTACAATGCCAACATTCTTTCTCATGTCTGATCATGAAGACACATCACAATTTGTCCAACACATAATTTTTACTGCCCTGGATAAGGAATATTTTCTAAATCAGATGTTAGGTTTACCATATGTTGGTATTAAATTGGTATGACAGCAGATAATGTTTAATTTATTTGATTAATTGTGCCAAATACAGACTTTTTGTAGGAAAAATAAAGCGTGCTGAAATATTTTGTCCAATCCTACATTCAACCCAACAGAATTTTGTGGCTCATTTCATGTAAAACTCAAAATAGCTGTACCTGCCAACAGCAATGTACAGTCCAAATTGTCTGAGCTCATTCTTAAAGATGCAACTGCAGGCCCATTCAGCTACTTCAATGATTATTATCAAGTACCTGATACAACCCAATTAAAAACACTAAAATATCCCTTTAAGGTATTATTTCTGGCACCAAACTGTCAAGGAAGATACACTGAATTAAGTGTATTTCTCATTTTGTGAAGAAGTTTAATAAGTAAAATGAGCAAACAACTAAATATTTGATGAATTTGATAAACTGCAAGTGCTAAGCTTTCCTTCAGCTCCTGACTTTGGTGAAAAATGTATCCAAGGTTTTCTTTTGGAGAAAACACATTTGAGGGACTGGCGTTGATAAGCAGGAGATCAAGATAGATGCTGAGGCTGTTCTACAAGAGTTTAATGCTATGGTCTAAATAAAAAATCATTCTCTAGAAATAGGATAAGAGTTAGACCAAATCATCATGAAATTGTAATGATGACATCAAAATCCTGAACAATTTATTCTCATAAAAGAGTGGACACTTCTTAAGATGTTCCCAAGATATTGCATTTACAAGAGAGGGACATACATGAAACCCAAAGACCTTTGATATTCAACCTATAAAATTCCTTTAATCAGAGTGGACATTTAAGCAAAGTTTAAAGAAAATCCTTGAAGACATCACAAGTCTCAATATAAAGTCTGCAGGAAAGCTACACAGGCAATTACGTGAGGGTCCAGCCATCCTTTCAAAATAAAACACCCTTTATTCCTGGTTATTCAGAGAAGGATACTTAAATTAATTATTTTGTTTTAAAATGATCCATGGCCGCCTGGAGCCAGTCCGTGACCAGGTGGTTGAGAACTTCTGCCTAACTGTGTTTTGAGAAACTACCTTCATTAGCAAAGGGGTAAGTTCATTTGACAGAGTGGCTTTGCTTCTTTCTATGACTCCAAAATCTAAAAGTTTTGTCCATGCACGTTACAATTGACATTTGTGCAAAGTTTGAAGAAAATCCTTCAAAGGGTCACTGAGATATTGGATTTCAAAGATTATCCAGGATGAAGGCGGCCCTGGCTATGGCCTGTGCAAATGCATAAAAACACTTGGAATACATAAATACAGGCGCACATGTCTAATTATGCAAATTAGCACTTGATCGGTGCACAAAAGCAGCACAACAGACACATCATAACACACTTGTCTCATACTGTATGTACACTGCAGCAACTGGGGAAAATAAACCATCAAACACCAACAACCAGCACATTCCCAAGCTCAACTTGGGTTGTTTTGACAAGTTCCACATCTGTCACTTTGAATAATGTCGCCATAGATCACCGCGCCAACGTTTAGCACATCTGAAGGGGCTATTGTGTATTTCTTCAACACAGGGAACCGGGGTCCCTTGGGGATTAACCGTTGCCTGTGCCAATCCCGGGTAAATTCACACACATGCTCTCCGTCATAGGTGCAGGCACACACCAGCCGACAGCATTGAATTAGCATAACAGCCCTGTACATGAAAAAATCTCTACACCCCCTCTGGAGATTTTAGTCACCTCTGTGTTAGCTAAAATATACACGCAAAAGTAGAGACAGAAAGGACCCCAATGCAGACGGATAGAGTGACAAAGCCTCTGATGGATGGACAAGCAAGACAAGTAAGCCAGACAGACGAGATGAGAGCCCGGGCTCACACACGGCGCACCTTGACAGGCTGACAGACAGACTGCATGATATGCCCACGTCTCCCTCCTTGTTTTTCTGAGGGGCATTCAGCATGATGCGGCACCGGTTTTGGCACAGCAGACAGCCTAAACAGCGGCGGGGCCGAATTGGTATCGACAGGGCTGGCCCGAAGCGAAGAGCAAGAGGAGCTGATGGCTGGTGTCCGAGCACGCCAATAAGAATCACTCAACACCGCGGGAGGCAAGGTGAGAGACAGGAAAGGAAATGTGTCGGCGCCATGCAGGGATGTCATGTATCCACAGAGTCAATGTTTAAAGAGGGGGAGAGGGCTGGGTGATTTATTTTTCATTTCATCGATACTCATGCATTCTTTAAGCCTTATGATGCAGTTTTAATGACTTTTTGTGACAGATTGGGACAAACTTTGGCTGTCAATCAATACCCTAAATCAGGGGTATTCAATTAAAAGTCACCGAGGTCCAGTTTATAAAATTTCCACCTATATAAGGTCCGAACCGAAGTCCAGTTAGCTTTCTCTTTCGTTCACATTTTTATAGTATCAACAATATTTATTGTCAATTTTTAATGTAACCATTTTTTTCTCTTAAATGAAAGAGGTCCCTGCCAAGAATTGAAGGCCTACACATCAAGTAAAAAAGTCAACATCTTCAGAAAACAATCAATAAAAGGTGGCTCTTTTTAGGAAAAATAAGTGCATACAGAGCACTGACTATATATTTGGCCTCTTTTTTTCTTAAATAAGAGAGGGCCACAGCCTAAAAAATGGAGACCTACACTTCCAGTAAAAAAGTCAACATCTTCATAATACAAGAAATTAACTCTTAAAAGTTCAATCATTTGTCATCTGCAACTGCTTTTCCGCTGTGTTGTTGCAATATAATCTAACAAGAAGGTGATAGGAAGATAAACATTTTATTTTCGCAGGTTCCAGATTTTGCTCTTTCTCTCTCTTTAGCTCTCTGTCCTTAACTCTCTGTCTCTCTCTCTCTCTTTCAGACCCTGTTTACACGGAGACGCTCTCACCTGAAAGGCAAAGGTTTTTCTTTTGCGTCTTCAAAAACGATCTGCGTTCAGACGGAGACTTGAGAACGACTGAAAACGCTGTAGCGTGCATGCCAGTCCAGTAGATGGCGATGTAGGTTTGCAGAGAAACAGCGCTGTCACAACACACGTACGAAGAAGAAAAACTTTTCACAAACAACAATGGCGAGTGGATGCACGAAGACGCAGGATTTTCTTGTCTGGACAACAAATCTGTCGGGACAACGAATCTGTCTGCATAGTTTTGTCTGGATAACTAACCGAGCACGGGAAGCAGCACACATGTTACTCTGTAGACGGCCGAAGGTGTTGTTGTTCCTTGTACGTACGCGCAGCCTTCATGTGAAAGAGTACTGCGCATGCATAGATGTCAGCGTTTCCCCCTGAAACGATGAATCCTGTTTACATGAGACCGGGTGGCGATGCATTTTGAAAACTCTCTGCCTTGGACCCTGGTTTCAAAAGTTTGCGGATTCAAGCACTCCAGGTACTGGTCTCATGTAAACGGGAGGCTAAAACATAATCAAAACTCTTCGGATTCGGCCGAAAACGGAGTCGTGTAAAAAGGGCCTCAGTCTTTCCCTCTCTTTCCTTCTCTTTCTCACACACAAACATGTGTTGCATGAACCCACACTCACATAGGCTAATAAATAAATAAACAGAACAGTGTTGCTAGGACTTGCATATGTGAAACATTCGAAAACAAACTAGTGGTAAAAACTGTAGAACTGAATTAATGAAAATAACACGAACAAATGATCAACTCGATTAGTAAACACTTAGAAAAAGAACAGGATCAGCCCTGTGGAGAGCGCAGCGCCACCACAGCGCAAAAGCTCTCAGCCCTCATCAGCATTTCCCACACACAGGTCGGTCGCAACGCTTGCAGGTGACAAGGGGCTTATTTTTTTGCACAGACAGTTTATTTGTCTCTGCCTCCTATTTGCTGGTGCTTGTGGCTGCTGCAGCTCGTGCTGCAAACACGATAGTGGCGGGTAAATCACCTCCGCTGACTGAATCATTCTGTCTCGTTCCTCTTTAGTGCTTCATTAAACAACCTTATAAGCTTCAGAAAACATACAGAACATGTATGTAGGAACACTCATGGCATGACCGGCTTGTGATCAGACCACAGTAGCGGTTCTAGTGTTAACTGGAGTAGCAGCGCCCACTGTCTATCCGCGACTGTCAGAAAAAATGTTCAATTAAAATCCATTCTTGTGAATTTATCAGAGATTGGTCACAGGTCCGGACAGAACCATCACTCATCCTGGATCCGGACCGAGGTCCACCATTTGGTGATGCCTGCCCTAATTATGCTGAGAGCCTCCAAACAAACTTTCCCCTTTATTACTGACTCCTAATTGAGGCGAGTGAACATTATATAGACTCACTTATTCATGCACAAGAGTCTTAACCTGTTCTCAGAGAGCTGCATTTTACACATAACTTGAAAAACTGTTTGTCCTTGCTCTATTTTTGCAAAGACTGGGGCACCTGCACTTCATTTGCAGAAGAGGAAATCCCCAGAGACACCACAGAAGTATCTCATCCTCCCTGGAGCACTGGGGTGTACCTGCAGTGCACCTGAACAATCATTCAACCCCCTTATCTGCTATAGTATTCAACAATAAATGTAAAAAAAGGAGCAAGAGCATGATGCCCTACATCTATTTAGGAGGTGCATCGGATGAATGAAAAAAGTCTTGAGAAATGAATGCAAAGTTTGTTAAGGAGAACTTATTTTGTTGGTAGGACTGTCACTTTATACTTGATATTCAATATACGTTCATAACAATGGGGTAAAAAAATGTATGTGAACTGCAAATATCCCTTTAAAGCCTGAAAACACAATTTATAGCCAGAAAATTCTAATTTTTTGGAGCTGAAATGTTTAATTTCACTTTCTACTGAAATCCAAAAAATTCAAAGTTTACATAAAATTTAACATTTATCATTTTTTGTGTCTCATTTGATACATTAGGTGTTTTGGCAACTGATTATCCACTTGAGTACATCTTTATCATTTATCTGATTGTATTCATATGCTTTTTTTCAGTAATTTGTTGATCATAGATTAAATAGAGGTATCATAATAGTGTGCATCAAATATGATACAACAGGCTTTAAGGGGATATACATTCAAATTGAAAATATACAGTGCAGCAGCACATCGGGGTGCCTGGAGCAGTGAACCATTTTATCCAACAGAGGGTGCTCTCAGCATAACTTGACCGTCAATACATCCAGAGAAGAAGAGAAGACAGCTGCTCTTGTACAAACTGAATGACTCAGGCAAAAGTGTCTTTCAGGAAATGCAAACCTACATGAGGGAGACCCCTCTCTCTGCAGACAGCAACCCCCTGATATGGTGGAGCGACACAGGGTGATACCAGCACCTCTCCAAGTGGACTCTTAAATCAGAATTAGAATTGATATTTATTGCCAAGTACATTTGGCAATAAATATCAAGTACAAGGAATCTGACTTGGTAAAATGTGTGCAAAAACAGCCGACATATAATTCAAATATGAACAAAAACAAGGGCCAGGAGGAATAAAATAAAGTATCAAAAATACACAAAATATTCAAAATATAAAACAGGCACAAAACAAAACAAAAAAAACCCAACAACATAGAAAAGGTGCAATGAAGGAGTTGTACATATGAGCACTGACCTTTAACAGTACAAATATGATATAAATATAGATACAGTCTGAATATAGTACAGTAAATATTTGAGTTTTCCAGGTACCTCAGTGTGCTCTGAGTAGGTGTTCTCATAAGCAGGTGATATTGTAAATATAAAGGAAGCAGCCATTGATCCACATCAAGTTGATACAGTTGTGTTTCAAAGTAATAAGCCAGTCTCTATTTTCTGTTTCAGTGGAAGTTTCAATGTTGTGAGTGTAAAGTTTTGAAATTCTCTCCTGTGTTTTATGTGGAATTTTGTGTGCAGGATGTCATTTTCAGTCTATTTTATAGCAGCCTGCAAATTCCATTGTGCTTTATTACTGTTGTGGTAACCGCATAAAACAGTAAAACGATCTAATGGAAATGCCTTGTGTCTGTGTTGCAGCCGCGCTGGTTTAGGGCTAGTGTGCATGTTTGAAAACTGTCAAATTTTATTTTGGTGAAAAGTGACAGCCCTGTTTGTTATGTGCTGAATGGCCGATTTAAAAAACAATAGGTTTGGATTGGAAATCTCAGTTAACCTGCCTTGATAGGACTAAAATGATATCATGTCCCTTATTATAGCTGCAGTTGATCACAGCTGAGTCAAGTACTTCAGGTGGGGATTTAAAAATATTTGATTGGGAATTGACATGGAGATATTTTATCCAAGGGAGAATAATGATTTTTTAACTTGTCTTGTTGAATATTATGTAACTTTGAATTTTGATATGAGAGTTTGAAGACAAAAATGCAGATATGAAATATGCTAATTTTTAGAAGAGTTACCCACTGCTGTTTCAGAAGAAGAGGGGAACTTGGTGCTGAATTTTTGGAGAAGGTGCCTAATCCAACAAATTTTTCCTGTTGCCGTAGTAGAGACAGTCCAGAAATGTGCTAGCCCAAACAATGTTACAACATGATAAATATGCATGAATAAAACTGTAATATATGCTGAGAATCTAGAGTTACTGACAGGTACAACATGCTTGCCTGGTAGTGAAATGTATAGCTATTTGCCGCAACAATGCAACACAAGGGTGCATATAACATTTTAACTTCAACTCCGAAAAAAACTTTTTAATACCAGGCAGTGAACAAGTTTATCATTGTGGTAAAATGAGTGATTCAATATGGGCTCTCACTGCTGTTGAGTCCAGCCTCTAGTGGACACTTGGGGAACTGCTATCTTTGCATTTTACATTGACTTCATTTTTTATAATCCCTGGTGCTGTCATTTGGTTAAGACAAGCAGCAACCTAACCTGACACACCAGATGGATCGTTCAACACATTTCACTAGTCCATCTGGGAAAGATCCCATAGAACGTGTAAAGGTGTAAAGGACAGAGCGTAAGCTACTTTGTAAAACAAACTCCAGGCAAAACATGTCGGAAGTGGAGCGAAAATATCTCATCAATAGAGAAGTTTGTAGTATTGTTACTCATTTTTCATACAATAAAGAAATGCTGTCCATGTCTGATAAACTGCTAATGAACCTCTTAGCATGTATGCTAATTTCTGTACAAGCAGTCACTTTGGCAAGATGGATCTCCCTGATTATAGAATTGGATCAGGCAGATCCATTCAAGTGAAGGATTAAAGTCATGTATGTTAGGAGAACAGCTGATATAACCAGCGCTGTGCAGCTGTTTGTTTGATGAAGTTTCACCTCAATTCTCCATCTTTTTGGCCAAGATTTCATCTGAGACAGTGCTATCAACATGGGGGCTGCCACAGTAGCCCAAAAGCTGACGTCACCTTGGCTTTGTCAAATACTTTCAGTCAGTGGGTTAAGACTGCATCACGTTAGACAAGGTGCATCTGATGACCCTGCAGCTGAGTGAAAATGGCCGTGCTGGTTTATTCAGTCGAGCCATTTTCTTGTATTTTCTGTAAATGTGTTCCCTTTGTATGGGAAAAGCATCGCTTTGCTGGTTCATGGGCTCTGTTAGTCTTTGATTGACAGCCTGACGGACTTTGTGATTGACAGGAGGACAACATGATTATGTGACTGACTGATTCAGGCAGCTAAAGACCATCAGGCATGTAGGCCAGCACGCTGACTGATCGGCCCATTAGCTGACTACCTACACTGTCTGATAAAAGTGGCCGGCTGTCTGCCTGCCTGCTAATCTTTCACACGAAACAACCCAGCAGAGTGTCAAACGGAGTGACTTATTAAGTGTCTGTCTCGCTCCAGCATCACTCTTCTGGCTTAAGGATCTTCATCTAATATGGATGGTTTGATCCAGATTGATGAGGTGAACTAATCCATGTAGTTTGGGTCAAAGCGTTTGAGTCTCAGCAGGGTTCAGAGTCACGGAGGGCAGGGGGAGCCAGTGGGGAAAGCTGGTGTATAGATTGCTCTGCGGCATCTCTAATGAGCAATTAAACACTTGAATGGAGTCCAATTAAGATACACACTATGTATGCATCCATACACACACATAAATACACACACTCAGACATATATCCATGTGTGGAGGTGTGAGTCAGTCAGCATGTAAACAAATTCAAAGGCACACATGTGGGGAAGTGCACACTCATGCTTATAGTCACACTCTTACAAGGTAATCAAAAATAGAAACGCATGCACAGACACTGAGGTCTCACCACATTAAGTAGAACCATATGTGCCGTATGTCGTACCTGGTTCTGCTTGGACTGAAGGTCAATACCGTCTGACGCCCTATCGCCTTCCCCCCTGTCTCTCACTTTTTCTTTTTGCTCGTCCCTCCATCTCCAGCTCCACCTCCATCCCTCCTCACCTTCGTCCCTCCACCTCTTCTCTTCTGTCGCTTTTCCTTTGTATCAATCTTTCTATCTGTCTCTCTGATTCAGTTCAATCTTCGTTTCAATTCCAAGGTGCAAAAGCAAAAAAAAAAATGTTCCAACTGATTCTGAAACCAGATTGTTCTGAGACAGGAGAACAACAAGCTTGTTGTTTGGAGGCTGAAGATTAAAAGTGACCTGGATTCAGGTTAAGGTGGCCATCATGGCTGGTGTGGCTTGTTAATGGAAGTGATGTAATGTAAAAAAAAAAATGTATACTTGGATAATAGTTAACACATTAATAAAACTGCAATGATGAGGTTTAAGGAAGTAGTATTTTCTTTTTTTCTTTTATATAAGGTTGTCCCAAAACGTTTGACTCTTGATCAAAAGAAAACACACAAGCCATTTTATGGAGACACTTTGGAATAAATTGAAAGAAAGACACAATTTTGAGAGGAAAGATTACGGAGTGTTTTTGGACAACTTTGGCACACACTTTTGTTATCTTCAAATCTTTATTCAAAATTTGCAGAACTGTCTTTTTTTCTCCATGGAGACTATTTCTGCTACTATTCTTATTCTGAGTCCTCACTCATTTCCAACAATTTGTTTGATTTGTTTTCTCTGAAGTTTCTGATGTGCATGTGCGCCCAGGATGTTTATCATCTTGGACATCCTCTCTGTCTTCACAAAATCTTTTGTGCCATTCAAACACATGTGCATGTCACACAAACCCCATAAATCTCAGCTACTCAGTTGCTCAGATTTTAAGGTAATCATTTTCCAATGCCTTTGGAAAAATGCGTGCACTTTAATCAGTGAACTAAAGAATAATCTTGAGCGGCACAGTGGTGCAGCATGTAGTACGCGTGCCTCAAGCAAGAAGGTCATTGATTCGATCTCTTTTTCAGTCAGGGCTTGTTTGTTGAGGAGTTTTCATGTTCTCCCTGTGCATGATCCCCTCGTCAGGTACCCCGGCTTCATCGCACTGACCAGAAAACACTCTTGTTGGAATAATTGGTGACTCTATATCGCATGTGCAGCTGTTCGTCTGGAAGATAAAGATCCAACTGAAGACAGTTTTCACAACATGGCGGCAGCCACAGTGGCCAAAGAGCTGACGTCACCTACTTTGTCAGATACTCTCAGTCTATGGGTTAAGACAGGGTGCACCTGTTGACCCTGCAGCTGACTGCAATGTCCATGCTGGTTTATTCATGCAAAACTTGCTGATCCGTCTCTTCCACTGTAGACCATTTCTGCAATCATTGTTATACTGAGTCTTAAAACATTTTTTTTAAATTGTTTCATTTGTTTTCATAAGTTTTTGATGTCCAATTATCCATCCTGATGGATGGATCATTTTTGTGTGGGTCTTAGGGAATAGCCCAACTCTTTATCTATGCCTCTAAGGAGGCTCCAAGGAAAAAAGGTCAGGATTCACTGTAATAGACGAGGCATCCATCCAACCATCCATCATTTCTACTGTCTTCCCCTTCAGAGTCGCCAGGGCTGGAGCCTTTTCCAGCTGACATTGGGCAAGAGGTGGGATACACCCTGAACTGCCAATCGCAGGGCCACATAGAGAGACAGACAACCGCTCACACACTCACCCGTACTCAATGGCAATTTTAATTCACCAATTAACCTGACAAGCAGGTTTTTGGTCGGAAAAGGGCAGCTGGAGTGCCCAGAGAGAACCCACACATGCACAGGGAGAACATGCAAACTCCTCACAGAAAGGCCCTGACTGACACAAGGTTCAAACCAGCAACCTTCTTGCTCTGAGGCACGTGCACTACCTGCTGCACCATCGTGCCATCCATAGAGGACTGGACTCAATTTCCATCCATAAATATTACCATAATGTCTTCCTAAAATGTTGGCACATCAGAAATGATGTTAAAACCACATGCACCAAAAAGCCTTTCAGATTCGGAAAAACATTTTGGTGAAGTTTTGAACCAATTCTTCTTTGGGTTAAAGCAACAGAAACTGTTTGGTAAAGTTTGGAAAACATTGGTCTTGAGGTTTGGTCTCCCACGGGCCAGGAGCACAAACAGCAGAGGAAGAACTCTTATGTTTGTTTGACTCATCAAATCCAACAAACACCCCACAAACACAAACTTTTTTTTATTTTTTATATCCTCACTTTTAAATTCCCACATACTAAGCATCAGCAAGTCTCCGGCTTCTTAATTTTTGCTGCAAATCAAAACGGAGCGCTGCTGTCTCGCTCTCTGTCTGCTCCCTCTCTTTCTCTCTGTATTCCTGTCTCCCACTCACCACATCTTGGAGTAATCCCATGACACCCAAACCCTCTTTTCTCATCTTCTTCTCTGCCACTGATCTCCCAAAATTCCACTCCCTCAACCCTCCGCCTCTCGTCTCTCTCCTTCTGAATTCTCTCCTCTGCAAATGTTACATCTCCAGCTCCACTTCAAACCCAAAAAACAGATTCCTCAGGCCTATCACGGAGAGATAATGAACACTTTCACAGATGCTCTTTGTAGTCTAATGTTCAAGAAGTAATAACATGGAACATTTACTACATGGTCCAAGAAACAGAGCTGCTCAAGCACTTTTTTAAAGCACCTCGACTTTGAAGTTCTGATTCTTTTACTTTAGAGGCCAACTGATGTTAAATACATGCTAGTACTTCATACATGTCTGCACTTTGAACTACAAAAAATCTGAAAGTTCACTCTGTACACGGCTCCCCACTTTCACTACAAGCTCAGATTCCCAGGCTTTCCATCTTTCCAGACAGTGAATCATGCCACATATGGTGATGCATTTCTATGAAGCAGCACAGTCACGATTTTTCTTATAGACTGAATATGTCCCAATTTAGGGGCTGCATCCTCCGGCAGCCGCTTTTGAAGAGTGATTGCGTCAAAGCGGCACATCAAAGGCTTTCCCATTTCTAAGGCTCCTTCAAATGTGCCCTCCTTTCCCAGCCAACAAAGGATTAATGCATCCTTCAAGGCCCTTCAGATCCCCAAATTCATGCACGCTAATTCAAATGGGCTTATAGAGACTCAAGGGTCTGACCGTTGTAATTCCAAATGTTAGTAATTGATGGAATGAAACAGGATTGCTGCCATAGTTCTTGAAATTTAAATTGTATTAAAGATATAGAGAAATTATTTAATGTTAGCTTAGGTTGCTGGTTCTTGTGCCTCTTTGAAACAAAATGTAAAAAATGAAAACAGTTGGAGAAAGAAAGGATTCTACCTCTGAATTAAAACAGCCACTTAAAATCAGATAGTAACCTCATTACAAAACAGAGGAAACCAATTTGAAGTGAAGCCTAGGATGCTTAACCTCGCAGTGTAGTTGGATCTGTTTGATTATTGTGTGTAATCAGATCCATCGGGGCAAGCTCCAATCTGCAGTGATAGTGAATGAACCAAAGCGTCACGGCCCAATCAGCAGAAGCAGGAAGAGGTAGGAGCAAGATGGCAGCAGGACTGTTCATGCAGAGATTAGCATAGATGCTAACAGCTTCAGTTTTTCAGATATGGACAACATTTTTGTTATTAAATGAAAAACAAACAACATTGAAAGCATTTCTTAATAAAAAGGATGTGTTCACTCCCTTCCTGGCAGATTTTTTTCTACAAAGTTTCTCACATTTTGTACTTTACACTGGCAGTAGCCCCCGCCTACTACAATATCTGATTGGCCCATAATAAATGTGACTGAACCCAAACCCTTAAGGCATTATGGGCTCTTTCCCCAGATGGTCTAATGGTTGTTTGTTAACCAAATTAGGTAAACATGCCCTTGTTTAATTTCTTTTCACCAAGTCTGACTAGCATTCTTGTAAAACTCATTAAATCACTGGCCCTGACCTGTTTACCAATACAGATACAGTACTGGCACGTCCCTAACTGTGACTATTGATTATTAATGTTTATTATGTGAGTTGAACTGGCTCCACGCCTTTGTTCGGCACATCAAGTAGTTATAGTGGCCTGAACTCTCTCATGTGCCTCTAAGTGGTGTAAAGCATAGTCAGGTAAATTTATTACTACACCCATGATGCAGCAGGGCAATCAGTGAACACAAGTTTGAGTTTAAATGGTGAGTTTATCTCAGACTTAAGGTGTTTGGGACAAATGCTTTTGCTTTATTCACTAGTTCAATCAATAAATCAATCTTTATTTACATAGCACCAAGACATCTCACAAAAGAGTAGGTCAATGCCATACTCCTATTATTATTATTATTATTATAATTATTAATTTTTTTTTTATTTCACTTGGGTGCAGTACATTAAACATCTTAACCCTTGAGAGTTAGTAGTAGTATATATTTATTGCACTGTAAGCTGATGTGTTACATTTCTAGTCAGTTAAGGATCTTATTGGTACAAAATGTTGAATATTTTCAGAACATAGCCAGATAGCTAGATAGACGGTTATTGAATTGATATTTCTATTTTTCCAAATTTGATGATGATTGATGTTTCAGGGGCTGTTTGGGAAGCTATGATAAGCCTGTTGTGACCTTGGGCTGCTAGTTGATGCCAAAGGGCTACATAAAATCACACTAGACAAAACATTAAGGCAATGCTAATTAAATGTACAAGCTCAAAGATGGAGCGTTGGTGGAGCTTCTTGGCATCACTGCTGCAGACTCACGATCTAAAAAGGCCTATTATTTCTTTACAAAATAAAAGATTAGAAACTTGCAGCATGAACCGAATGACCTGGATGACTGAACATTCACAGCTGTATGTTAGTCATGAATTTTCAAACAAACCAAGATCGATGTCTTTAAAAAAAAAAAATCCACAACTCATAATTGGTCTGTAAAGAAGTGCTGCCAAGACAAACCAAAGAACAATCCTGATTCAGTGTGTAGTTTCAGTTTCACTTTCTCTTCGTGGCTCCTCTCTCATCATCTCTCTGTGTTAAGTCTCATCTTTTTCTCTCTCCAGCTCCCACCTCTCGCCTCCCCTTTTCTCTCCCTGCGTCTGATCAGCTCCTTCCACGGTACTCTCTTCTCCCAAATTTCCCTCTCAACCGCTTTCATTCTCTCTCTCTCTCTCCTCTCTATTTCCATCTGGTGTCTCTCTATGAGTATTAATCAGAGTGCTCAAGCACCATGACCAAAAACAAGTCCTCAGAGACTCACTACTCCTCTCCTCCTCAGTACGGATCCTCTTTTTTTTTCTCTAAAATAGTTACAGATAGCCCCAAACCCAGTCCGCACACATATACACACTGAGAAATCCATAAACATTAGCCAGTCTTGGTTATGATACGACCTGGCCCGCAGCTACTGTAGTTCTGATGGTAGGGGTCTTTTATCCATCCTCAAACTTACTCTTGTGTGCAGAGAGATGATTTCAGAATAAAACTACAGGGGACAAATGTGCAAAGATGTCCCGGGGTAATGTTTTTAATACAGTTTTTTTTAATCACGGGGTTCATCCATCACTGCAGAGTCAATGCAAATCACTAACTGAGTTATGAATTTACATCATCAAACGGACCCTCAATCTCTTCTCTGGCTGGCAGCGGGCACAGTTATGATGGAGGCAGCAGCTGATTCTGCTATTAAAATTCACAGCCGGGATCACATCTGGCTGCTGTGAATCCCCCCGACGTTCTGTAAACATGGTTGTGCTCTTTCAGTAATAGCTCGCAGCTTGTTTATCAGAACTTTGCCATTTCAGGCAACATGGCAGAGATCAATACATAGGACGGCAACACTGAGGGGAGAACACATACAAATGTGACCTGTAGATGTGTTGTTTTAGAGTTTCGTGAGATTTTGCTATCACAACAATTTTGATTTGCCCTATTTGCGTTGTGCAGGAGGGAGCTGCAGAGCAAGGATGGCAGATTTGGGCCGAAGCAGGTTAAAACAGCATATTTAACTAAGCTCAGGCTGTTAAGTAACAGTCTGGGAGGAGGGGAAGGAAGGAACTTGGATATTTTCAGGAACACAAGGTCAGAAATATACAAGACAGGATGGCACTTTGACAGAAAACAACAACAATTTGACATTTTTTTGACTAATAAGCCGAGAGAAAATAATAAGATGTGTGAGTTTTTATTTTCACTTGCATAACCTCTTGGAAGTTTCAGGCTCCTACATGTACACTTTTAAACAGAGAGAGATTTGTAATGGTCCCCGATTATGCAAAATAAAAATTAAAATATTTTTCATGCAAAATATGTTTCCAAGCCTGTTTGAAACTAGAAATATCCCTCTATAGATGCTGCACCTGACAGTCCATTTGAAAATTGTTCACTACATATCATTATGTTGTCTCTCAGGGAGTCACTCACCAAGCTAAGTGTTTGTTCAGCCTACTGACAGCCCAGTAGAAAAAACTTAAATAGGCATGTCTAGCCAGCCACAGTAAACATCAGAGCATAGAGTTGGAAAGCTTACACAGCAACCACTTTTATCGAGAGGCAGAGGAAACAGAGGGGTTTGTGCATTCCAAATTTTAATCACTGAGTGGATTTTTAGCTTCATAAATACTTTCTGGGACATCCTAGACTGGAGCAAACGTTTAGACTAATCAAGTGGCAACCTCCAGGGTTGAAAAATGAAGCCATTGTAAAAGTGCCAAAAATTGCAGTTCCTCAAGTGCCCAATTGAGGCTGGCTGGAAGTGCAAGACGGATCAACAAACACATTGGATCTAAATTCAATATATCTAGATGCTCTCGCTGCACAGGTGGCTTTTACTTGATAAGTAAGTATATCTGGTTTCAGAGAGTGTGGGGTATGACTGACATGGGTACAAGTCCATGTGGAGTCATCAGCCTGTCTGTCTGTGAGTAGGTTGATCCAAAGTTTGTTTGAGATGGTGTGTACAACATGGCAGTGTCCACAGCTTTGCATCATCAAAATTTAAAAGGCTTTATTGATAAACATCTGACGTCACATGGCTCATTCCAATTCTTTCTACAGTCAATTAGTAAAACAACAAAATATGTGACATTTAAGTGACTATGTGAGGCTCTACAGCCCAGTGTTTGAAAACTGTTAGCCTATCCCAGCTGATATTGGACAAGATGTGGTGTACCCCCCAGACTGGTAATCAGGAAACTACAGAACTGACAAATAGAGACAAACAGTCATCCACATTTGAGAGGAAGGACTTGAGCTGGGGACCAAAGGGTGGCCGGTTCAAGTCCCAACCGAACCATGTTTGGAAGTTGGTTTGGTAGCTTTAGAGGTGCCAGCTGACTTCCTGGGTACTACCAAAGTGCCCTTGAGCAAGGCACTGAAACCCCAAAACTGCTCAGGGGCACTTCTTCAGGAGCAGCAAGCCGTCATCCTGACATCTCGCCACGAGTGCATGGTCGTAGGACCTGTTTGTGCATGTGCACTTCGGCCTATGTGTGTGTAGCATGTTTCAACAACAGAGTGTAAAGAACTGAATTTCCAGTGAGGGAAAAATTAATTAATTAATTAAGTATGTCTTCTAAGAAGTGTTTTTTCGGTCTGTAGGAGGAAACGGCATACAAAAAGAAAACCTATGTAGGTGAGGGGAGAAACAGACTCCACAGAGAAGTCCTTTCCAAGTGGGGAGTTAACCCAGTAACTTCTTCCTGTGAGGCAACAGCATCACCTGCTGCACCACCATGCTGCCCAATATATTATCATGAAAAATACCAAAACTTATCTCTCTGTCATAGTAACCAAGTTTTGTTGTTTTCTTGAGGTCTCTTGAGAGTTTCTCAGGCAAACCTGCATTTTTATCTGTAAATTTCAACATAAATTGGACATACTCAGGAGGAAACAACAAGAATTTATTCAATGTCCTGGGAAATTAAGTCTTGTACGTATGCACATTGTCTTAGGGGTTCAGCAGATGTTGATTTAATTTGTAGGTTTAATTCAGAGAAAAAGCTACAGTCCAATTTTAAGTCTTTGTACTTTAAAGATTCTTTAAAGTTTTTGTTACATTTAGAATATTGAAGAACAATGACAAGCATTTAGCTGAAGTTTCAAACGAACCCCAGTATCAAACAGGGACTTCATCCAAAAAGAAGACTATGTGAGATTTTGGAAGGCGATAATTTGCAGCAGCGCGACTCTTTAGTTTTCATGAATTCATGCTCTCTCCAACATGCCACCCACAATTATTTCTGTGTGAAGTATCTGCCAGGTGATAGTACTGAGAGTGATGGAGATAATTACTTTGCAAACTCGACTCGCAGCATCAAATAACAGGGCGAGGAAGTTATCTCCACCTGTCATCTGAATTCTGCTTACGATGTGATTTGTTTAGCATTTTAATGGGAACTTTTGAAGTCCATTCCCTCTCCAGACAAAACACTTCTCTGCCAAAGTCAAAGATGCGCTGTCTCCAATCTTCACTGATTTGGAGTCTAAATTGTATATTTATCTGTGTTTACAGTCTCGGGTGCTCTAATGAGTGAGAGGGAAGTCTTTAAAAATAAATCAAGTGGCAAATTAAGGATGCAGGCTCTTTAAATAGCCAACATTTTGATGTGTATTATCAACATGTGTTCCACTTATTCAGTGATATTTGAGCTTTTTTTTGCACACTGCTACAACAGGAAAGCCAGGGAAGTTTTATCTGGTCTCAGACAGAACACCAAGAAAAGTCTTCCAGGCCTGTGTTCATCAAACTCCATAAAGTGAAATTCTGTGCCAAATAGAAATATCTACCATTTCTTCATTTTTAAAAAGTCACCAAATTTTGCACCCTCTTGAATATCAGATGTAACAGCAAACTACCTTTCTAGATGCTTTTCTTATTCAGTTTTGGTCTCTCATTTGCGCACTGGTCCTCAGTAATGAAGATGAGGTTTCTAGCATCCACTTGATGGCTTGTTAACACAAATAGTTAATCAGCCAATCACATGGCAGCAATTCAGTAAATTTAGAAATGTAGCCAAGGTCAAGACAACATGTAGGAATTCAACTGAGAATATAGAAGAAAAGCCGATTTAAGTGACTTTGAATGTGACGTGGTTGACCAGGTGAGCTGGTCTTACCTGATATTGGTTTTGCTGCATTTCTGCTCTTGCAGGTATTTTCTGGGTTTGGATCATTTTGGGCGTTGCTTTGTTTCTAACTTGCAGTGTGCTTCTGCTGCAGGTGTAAAAGTGCCCTTAGAGATTTTGAGTGAAAACTAATAACAACCACAAAAAAACATATTTGGGTGATTATAACCTACCCTGGACATGCATATATTCTTTGCTTTTCCACTATCATGCCTCTTTGTATCGGTTTAAAACACCTCAGGACATGAAGGCTATGCAGGGTGCAGATGTAGCACCTCGTTAAGAAGTAGATTTTTCATCTAACCTATTATTCCTTTCACATCGAATCACCAGAATATGTTTTAAAACCCACATAATTATTTTGTACGAGTATTTTGTCAGTGTCTATTATTCGTTTCTTTGCTCAAATAAAGACCCTGATTAATGACTCAAAAACAAAACCTCTGTTCAAGTGGGAATGACACACTTGATGAAAGCCTTTTGATTCTTCACAGCTAGAGAACTTCTCCACTCCTACGTCGCCTCTTCAAAGTCCTCCTGAGTGTAATGTTTAAAAGTTTAATAAACATGACCCGCAGCTTGCAGGATTCCCAGGAGAAACCTTCAAACGACATCACAGATGCTGCATCCATATTTTTTTAAAGCCTAATGGTTTAAAGGCCGTGTGAACCTGTGAGTCAGAGACTGAGTCACTGCTTTCAAAACTCCCACGAACAAGTTTGAAAAAAAACGCCTGATTGAAGGATGCCAATTTGCAAATCAAATCTAGATTCAGCCTCTTATTCATTTGTGTTTAATATTGCTGAGCCTTGAAACAATTTGGTGTGTAATGATCCAGTAAAGAGAAGCTTTGGTTTGGTAAAGATCTACGAAGAAAGCCAAGGGTTAACGCTTCAAGTTTATCTCTTATGAATCACTGCAACACCAATTACTCTCGCTTAGCTGCCTCCAGCCTGCATAAACATTGATGCAGTTTGTATAGAAGCTCCAACAGTTTGGCCTAATGGTCAGGAACATATCAGAATGATGTTTTATCTCTCCTATATCACCCAGGATCTGATGGCAATGCAGCGAATCTCTCAATAGAGGATTGGTTCTATATGGAAGAGCAAGGGTTAAGGCTTTAAGAGGATGATGTGTGTTCAGTCTTCTTTTCATTGTGGCGAGTGAGCGAGGGCTTTTTTTCCTCCTTTTAAATGGGAACACAGCTTTTCTCCACCGGTGGCCAAACCTTGACCCTCAAACCGATCTAGAAATAGGCATTAGCTGAGGGAGAGAAAGAAAGAAACACACTCGCACACATAAAGCCTCCAGCCTTTCTTTTCACCACACACAGACACACTTCCCACTGTGGATGCATGGACACACACACACACACACACACAGGGAAACAGGCATGGTTTTCCATTTTTTTCCACTCAAGGGAGGAGGTGAACCCATATTGTAGGTTGCTGCGTAAAACACAGAATAAACACACATTCACGTACGCACACACAGACCCTGTAGACACAGACGCAGACCCAGACTGTTGCTCCAGATGGTTTGATTTTTTTAAGTTTGTCCCACGAGATGGGTCAGAGATGGTGGGCAAAGATTTCCTAAAGAAATGGAAGTGTATGGGTGTGTTATAAATAAAATGGGCTTTCCAAAGACTGCATTTTAAAATCCTAATTTATGAGCGTATTTTCATAGTAAATCATGATTTAACAGTTATTTTTATTTTTTTTTAATATTCAGTTGTTTTGCTGTTCAAGGCAGTTTTTTGAGCCCATATTGATAATCTAAAGCTTGAGGGTCACATCAAACCTTTCCATCCATCCATCATCCATACTGCTTTTCTCTTTCGGAGTTGTGAGGGCTTGAGCCTATACCAGATTGAGTGAGAGGTGGGGTACACCTTGGACCGGTTGCCAGCTGATCACAGGGCCACACAGAGAAACAGACAACCATGAACACACTCACTCACACTCAAGGGCAATTCAGAGTCATCAAGTGACCTAACAAGCATGTTTTTGGCCTGGAAGCCGGAGTGCTTGGCAATAACCCATGCATGCACGAGGTGAGCATGCAAAGTCCACACAGAAAGCCCCTGACTGACATAGGATTCAAACTAGCAACCTTTCTGATATAAGGCATGCACAATACCTGCTGCACCACTGTGCCACCCTTAAATATTTTGAAAATTTCAGAAAATGTGTGAAGGAAGTAATATGTTGTGGTTTTCAGAGTTGATTAACAGCAAACAGCACAAACTTTTGCCAGGGCATTTCTAATATTCTTATCTGAGTATCATCCAAAATGTAGAAAACTGCCTAAACTCTGAATATCATCAAATCTGCTTCTGGATCCAAATCATCACCAGAATCTGATCACTTCTTCCTTGTGCCATGACCAACATTTTTTGAATATTTATCAAAATCCAGGGAGAACTTTTTGACTTATCTTGCTCATAATCAGACAAACAATCTAACAGAAAAATGCCAGCAAAAACACAACCTCACTGGCAGAGAGAATTAAGATTCAAACCACTTAATAACATCTTAAAGGTTAATCTTTCTTTTACAGAAATCCACTTGTCAGGTATTGTTGGCCAATAATCAACCAGGAGTATAACAGTCAAACCCAGTGATAGACAGAGAGGCCGAGATGAGTTGAGACTTCAGACCATCTGACCAATAGCAACACTGTGTGGGCTTATAACCACGTCAATCATGTTTTACTACGCAAAACTGAAAGTCCTTATCAAAATCAACAAAGGGTATGACACAACCCTGACATATGGAGATGGACAATAATTCACACTTGAGGGCAATTTAGGATCACCAATAAACCAATAACTAACAAGCATGTTTAAAGTCTGTGGGAGAGTCCCTGAAGAAAACCCAGACGTGTATGGGAGAACATACAAACTCCAGAAAGGACCCAGTGGACCTGGGGAATTGATCCTGCAACCTTCTTGTTGAATACTGTGCAGCCCATCCAAGTAATTTGTCTTTTTAAAAATAAAACAAGCCAAGACAACTTAAAGGCAAATCTTTGCTGCATAGAAGATCCACAGTGCTTTAGTCTTCCACTTGCAAGACTCTTTGATGATCGCAGCCTACACTTCCTCTGCTGATTTAAGTCTGACTATTTTAAGATCAAATCAGTACATCAAAATATGGAGAATTACATGAAATCAAGGTATATTTGGGCAAGTGTTGCTGTGGTGTAAAATTCAAAAAGTGCAACAGAAAAAATCAACATTAAATATTGTGGGATTCTGTGGAGACATTTCTGAAGCCTTCATTTTGGTTGTAATTTGGTCCGTTGATGTAGCCTCTGGTGCAGCTCCTCGACACTGAGGACGAGCCTAATAAAACATTAACAAGTCAAACTCAGCACATCAGAGATGTTTTGGTGTCTCTCCTACTTCAAAATAATGAAATTAAAGTTTCAAAAACACTGCTGCTGCTACAGGCAGGCAGCCAGCTCTGTAGAAATATGATCTGAACAATCTGGTTCAGATGAGAGCGGCACTCAGACATCTTAACATATGCAAACAATGTCCTTCTGCTCCAGCTCCTGAATCATCTTCCACCCCCTCATCTCCTTAAATTTACCCCCCTAAACCCCGAACTGCTCCATCCTCCACTTTAAACACACGGAAGCCCGCAGGCGCCATTACAGGCCAGCGTAACAGGAAGCCGGTCCAGGATGCGACAGGCTGCCTCTGGCCGCTCGATGGAGTTTAGTGCTCCGCTGTGGCTCAGCGGAGGTGGCTGTGTGAACAGCTGCATGCTGGGAAGCCGTGACATCTGTGTTTACCAGATACACAAAGATGGAGACTTCAATGAGGTTCTTTTTTCCCTGCGTTCATTTCATGCCGGAGTGAAAAAACTGTTGTTGTTTTGCGTGGTTAAATTTAGATTTTGTTCTGTTTATATGAAAAAGTATGATTTAACTACAACTGCGCTCCTAGACAGTGTTTAGTAGAAGTATTCCTGAGCCCATGGTGTTATGTCCACTACAGAATTAAGACTATTTTTACTGCAGTGATTTCTGGAGGTCCGAAGATTACAGCCTTATAACACAGGGCCCAGAGATGTGCAGATATTCCTTTCGATTCTCTCTTTGACCCCTCAATGGTTTTCTGTGGACAATGAAGTCCACAGATTTGTTAAGATGTCACGTTTTGCAACATCTCTTCAGAACTGTTGCACAAGCTTTCACGGGAAAAGAAAACCCTTCCTCAATTTTCCTTAAGACAAAACTCAAGCTGTGTCCCATTTCAGGGGCTGAGTCCTTCAGAGGGCACATTTGAATACTGATTACGTCAAAGCGGCACGCTAAAGGCTAAAGGGTCTTTAAGACTTCTTTAGGCAGCGAGGTCAAATGCGTCCTCCTTTCCTGGCCGACAAAGGATCCTTTTGATGCACCTTTAACGGCTCTGAGTCGCCCAAGATGACCCAAGATTCATTGGGTGCCAACTCAAATGAACTTGTGGACTCTCAAGTAGCTGAGTAAGACAGTTTAAAAGCTAAGTAACTGCTTGAAACCTAATCCATTATCTACCAAAACTAATGTTGAAGGGCACTGGTTCAGGAACCATTTAAGCACCAGTATCACTTCAGCACTGGGATACAGACAATACCAAACCCGATCATGACCTATGCTGATAATCTAAGAAAATGTAGGATTATCTATCAGGTGTCTTTTTAAAGTTTTGCAACTTGTTAGTCTTTTGTTTTTATTTTCACAACTGTTTTGAAAAGTCTTGCTTGAATCCATCTCAGATTGTTACATAACTCTCCAAAAAAGACGACCTTTCCAGTTTAATTGTTTGACTTGTTATCTTATGGCTACCTTTCAAAATAAAACTTCTTGAGAGGAATTCTGGTCTACAATGACTATAGCGCCCCCTGCAGACAATTCAGGACTTAAATTGTTTTGTACATGTCTGTGACTTTGTGTGACAAAACAAAGAGGATGTGTTCGACTTTCGTCTGTGTAAAGAATTTTAATTGTAAAAAATTTAGCATATTTAATACAATTCAAATCTGGGCATCCTCGATCATCTTCCAAGATGATTGTTGAGGATAAGATGACTCTAAGCACACCTACCACCACAGGATAATCAGGTAAGAGAATCCTGAACTCATCCTACTATCCTGCAGTTTGTTTCCCGACTTAAAGGGGTATTTCTGTATTTTTGAAGCTGGGTTGTACGAGGTATTTGACAATAGTCAATGACGTGGCTCCCAACAGTGCTGCACTTCAAAGCAGAATGAGCTCAGATTATTGGTGGGCAAAAAAATGTCAGAGTGCTGTATTCTTCTTTCAAAATGCATCTGTGTTTGGCTCTGGTATAAAGGATATTAAAAAACTTGGCTCTTTGGTTGAGCTATTGAACTCATATGCACCGCATGTGTGTGTCTCAAGAATTCATTGATAAGCAGAACCGCAGAATCATGGTCAAATGGTCCACATCTGTTTTTCTGAGTAGCTCACTGATAAGTGATGCAACTTAAACTCTGGACATATCTACAACGTGTCAGGGCAGGGGGAAGGACAAAGGTCTCTAACACATCATCGCAGGTCACGTTGTATAAAAGCTTGCATTTTCCTGAAATAATCTGAGAGAACTGACTGAACCACACACTGGTTTGCCATCTCGTCCTTCTCTCCCTTTGGCCAAAGACGTGGGCTAGGCCTACACTGGCATAGGCTAGGCCTATCAGAGTATTATTTCAGTCTCTTTCTTATGTTGCAGCAAATGGCTATGGGTTCTTCCGCCTGCACACATTGATTCCACCCGCTGAATCTCGTTCTGAAGAATTTCTTCTTCTGTTTACTAATTCATAGTAAAAGGAACGTAATCTTCCCTTGAGTAAAAATCAGTCGTATTTGGTTCTGCATTAGTTTCATCTGCTGTTGTTGTGTCGTCTTGAGTCCATAGAGGAAAACAGCAAATAACTGGAGCCAAAGCACACAAGCGAAAGAACACATAGACATTCACTGCATCGTAAAACACCGCCAAACAGAGACTTCCTGGAGGAAAAATAAAGTGCTCTAAAACTGTTAACCCAACATAGTTTCATGGCTCATATTTACTCACGCTATCACCAAAATATCTGTTAGTCTCAGATCATTTTCCTTAAAAGTGCAGCACTGCTGGGAGCCCTTCAACCACTTCACTAACTTTTGTCAAATACCTCATACAACCCAACTTCAAAAATACTAAAATACCCCTTTAACCAACCTGAGCCCCAGATCATTAGGATTTACACTGGAACAGCCTGTGCTGAGCCGGGCTGACAGAGGTTTAAACACATGCAAAATTCCAACATCTGAGTCAAAACTTCTGCAAGAAACTTCAAAAATATGTTCTGGGGACTTGTGGGACTAATTTAAATTTGCTGAAAACAAGTTAAATGAGAGAGTGCAACACATCCTGTTCATTTATCACAATGTTCTCGCTTGTTTAGAAATGAGGTTGTTCAAGGAAACACTGATTCAGAGCTGCAGCCACGTCTTTTATGGCTAATAATAGTGAAGGAAACCAGAAAACTTCAGATCTGAAGCACAATTTTAAGACAAACTTGGCTGGTACTTCCTTCCTTTGCAGCCCAAATAATGATGACTCATGAGGACAATCCACAGAGCTTAATTAATGATTAAAATGTGTATTATCTCAGTGTTAATTCACTCTGATTGGGGCAGATCGTCAAATTACAGCACAATAATGAAAGAGAGAATGGATTTTTCACTTAGGTTAAAGATCTCCTCATCTCAGAGTTCAGCGACTTTTTCATTTTAATTGAAAACCGCTTCCTCCAAATACAATTAATTGAAAAAGGAATAGAGCCTTAATTTGGAACTAAGGGCCCGTAACTGTGGTCAGCGGTGAGACTAATGGCATTCTGCTCAAACAGAGAAGCTTGAAAAAAGGAAAAGTGGACCGAGGCGTGTTGTTTGCCTAAAATTCCCTTGGCGAAAGCGGGGCATTGATCCGTCGGCGGCAAAGTTTGCAGCCCCCCGCTACAAACAGAGACTAAATGGGGGCAAGAGGAGGGTGAATAAAAAAGATGGAGATTTTTTTAGTTCTTAATAGAATGTTGGGCAGCGGGGTAAGCTCCACGCCTGAATAATTCACTTTAGCCAAACTGTTGCTTCGGGTCCCATTCATTTTTAATGCCGTCTTTTGATGTTGATTAATTAAGCAGTGCTAGCGCGGCTGTTTCTGCGCCGTCGCTGCCTCTCGCGCGCACACACACATCGTCGTGCATGCTAACAAACACACCCCTGCTTCCCTCTTTTCCTCTTCTCTCTTGCCTCTATCCCTCTAAACCCTAAAGCCTTAACACCCCCTCCTCCTACCATCCTCTCTGCATCAACACTCACACATTTACAGTGTTTCGTGCACACTAAAAACCTATAACCCCCTTAAGCCAACCCCAAAAAGTCTTAAAAGTCTTTTCTTCTAAGGCACTTTGGAGTCGTGTTGGGTGAGCATGAAGGGATGGAGAGCTAGAGAGGAAGTAACGGGGGAAGTAGGAAAGGGGAAATGCCTCTCAGCAAACACACAGCGGATTAGTGGAGGTGTGCGTGTGAGAGAAAGAGAGAGTGAGAAAGGAGGATGGATTTATTGTTAGAGCGGGTACTGTACACTGCAGCTCCAGGGTTGGATGTTAATTAGAAGACATGCATGCCGCTGTAGCTGCTGGTGCTTGTGTCGGTGCATGTGCATGCTCCAATGAGAGCTCACCAAGGAGTGTGCGAGCGTGCGTGTGCTTCCAGACTCTTTCATGTGCTTTTAACCAATGAAGACAGGAGCAAAGCGCGCGCCGTCCAATCAGCACCCTGAGGTTTATAAATAGCAGGCTGGATTCTTACTTTTTTCTTCTAGCGATTCACCCAAAATGGGACTTAAAAGCTGCGAATCAAAGAGCAAATTTAAGCGAACGGTAGGTGTCTTTAAGTAAGCTTATAAGTGCCCTGATTTTCTCAGAGAAACAGGGAATGTCAAGGGATTTCTCCTGCAAATTTGATGAGAGCTGGTGAAAAATTTAGCTGGGGATTGTTCAGAAAAAGGATTCAAAGGGTGATAGGAGGATGTTAATAGGAGACGCACACACATACAGAGACCCTACAGCATGGCGGTGTGACCAGGGACCGCCTGGAAGAAGCAAGTGTGAGACGCTGACATTCTTTTTCACTTTCCTGGACTGGCCGCCGTGCATCCCTGAACACACACAGACAGAGTTATACACACTCACACGGCATGAGAGCTATTTGATTTGCTCCTGATAATGAAGTGTCTCTGCGAGGAAGCGAGAGGCTGTAACACTGGAGTCTAAAAATACCTGGCCAAAAAGCCCCCCTGTCATGTTACATTGATCTAAGCATGATGGTGTGAGCCTTCCAGATTCCATCAGCGTGTCTGTTACACCGCACAGCTCTGTAATAAGATAAAGATGGAGACATAAAAGGAGGAAGGGAGAACAGAGAGAGGGCTATCTTTTACCTCTGCTTTTTGTGTTAGCCAAAACGTAAAGGTCTCATGGTGAAAGGCTCATTTATCACGGACGATAATTGTCCCATGAGTGCGCAGCGAAGTGAAATAAAAGAATGGAAGGACGAAGGAGGGAAACTCTCAGCCTGCTCCAAAATGAAGCTCACTGTTAGTTTCCCTAACAAGGTTCACAGACTTAATTACATCATTAAAATCATTTGCAAAAAAGCGGCTAAATTGAGCACCAGACTTGACCGAAAGTGCTCTCCAAATCTGGCCCTCTTATCACCGTAATGGCCTGAAATTTAAGTCTCGCCTTTAAGAAGTATTCTCATTTTGAGGACTTACTTTTAAAGCAAGTTTTGTTCTTTTTTGTTAGAGGAGACTTCAGACAGTAGGGGGAATGATATTGGGAAAAAAAATTATAAACGAATATGAATAAATAATCTTTACCCCTGCTATATTCATCCACTCTTTGGCCTCTTCATTGGGTACAACATGCTAATACTGGGTTGGAAGCCATTTTGTCCTCAGAACTGTGACGTTAGAGATTTTGATCCATGATGACATGATAGCACAGGGGAGTCCAAACTATGGCCTGGGGGCCAAATGGGACCAGCTGCCCATTTTGAATTGGCCCTTGAAACAGTTGAATGAATAAAAACATTTTGATTACAGCAGCAAATACCATCAATCATGCACATTTTCTGCCACATTTACTTTGTCAGAAGGTCTCGTTTACAAGGTATATTGCAAATTCATCTTCAAGTGCCAACATTCTTGCAGTTTACTCTTGTTTGTGTCTGACAGTGAAGATTAGCCGTCAGTGTTTCCCATCTCTGCTGCTTAAAAGGTTATTCCTGCCCTGACTAAGTGTGAATCCAGTGATAGCCCGGGGTTACAAGTGCCCATTGTCAGATGATAATCCACCCCCTAACCCTAGAACTTTAGCTTAAATACACTAAAAGTGAGGCGCAGCAAGTGGCTCAGTTGTCCATGTATTCCTCTTTCTGTGGCCCTCGATGTAAAAAGTTTGGACACCCCTGTGATAGCATCACACAGCTGCTGCAGATTTCCACCACATCCCACATGTGCATTACTGGATTGAGATCTGATGCGGGGGCCACCAGAGTCCACTGAAGTACACTAAACTCAGTGTCATACTTAAGAAACCAGTTTAAGTGACATGACATTTATCCTCCTCGAAGTAGCCTTTTGAAAGCACTCAGCACTCATACTCCTGCAAACCAAGACATCTTTTCATCACACACTTCAATCCTCTGACAGCAACTGGAAAACCCACTGTATATGCACTCTGTGATGGAGGAGTGTGGCAAAATGTCTTAACTTTACAAATAGTCATGGCTTGCACTTGTGTTACTTGTCACATCAGTAATTAAGCATTTCTAACAAAGTCTAAATATCTCTGCATCCTATGTGAGTGTGTGCCAATCACTAATGCATCCCTAAAATGGCAGAAATACTCCACGCCACAGACTTTAAACTTTAGATCAGGTTTGAGGAGGTTTAAAGCACATTCATTTTCCGTGTCCTCGAGTTAGGAACAAACCAGCTTTGCGCCTGAGCACTCCTCGTTTTCAGAAAAACACACCCCCAGGCGCAAATGAGAGCACATGTTAGTTTGCTATTTTAACAGCATAGGTGCTCGGAGTAAAGAAGTAAAGACACCTGCGGTGTGTACCAAAACACTTCATATAGGGCTCGAATTGTGTCCTCATGATTGTCTCACATAATCACCATTTTTATGATTATAAATAAAAGTTTAAAACAGTGGCTTTTCAAATGTAACACTGTTGTATCCTGAACGAGTGATATCTGCAGGCTTGTACATTTTACACACAGGTAGCACACAAACTGCACGCACCTTTGTCCGTCCTCTGAGTGAGCCAAATGATGGGGATATCAGACAGACCATTTCTGTTGGTGGTCAAGGAAACAAGACAACTGACTGTCTTACATTCCTTCAAACATCACTTGGAGTAAAGCAGGCATCCTTGATGTGACTTTTGTGAATGCACACAGTGCAGTTTGATATCAAAATGACTATTTGACCAAACAGATACGATTGGCTGGGATCAAATCCAGACCAACTGCACCAAAGCGAGCGCCTCCAAACATAGGGTGGTTCAGACATAACATACTGGACTACTGGAACCCCATTTTTCCAACTAAATCAGAGCAACGCAACCAAGTGAAAACCACCTTTAATAATGTTTCACTGTAGTCCTTTCTATTTCTAACAGGCTCCAGGACAACAATTAAGCTGCTTTATTAACAAGAGCTGGGGAAGAGAAAGGTGTTCATACAGGAACCCAAATAAGTAATTTTACAACTGACCACATGCATGCAACTTCACAGCAAATCAAAGTAAACTGCTTATAATGAGCAGACCTGGCAACGCAATCTATATCTCATACTATGTAGGAGCTTTGAAGCAAACATCCCTATCTCAGATTTTACTCAAGAGTAATAGGAGGGTGCAGATTGTCAGTAAATTCTAGTCTATTGATCTCAGATGGCAATTTCATACTGACAAAAAAAGCTGCATCAATAACTGTTATCTTAAAATTGTCAGTTTTCAGTAAACTTGACCTACTTTTGCACCACTTTGTTCCAGACAATCACCGTGTCTCCCTGATCATTGCAGTTGTGATTGACAGTTTGCTTCAGTCAGGAGTGGCACAGAAGTTATGAAGACTGGCTTTGTCTATCATTACCGGTGTTTATTATTAAATAGCCTTGATCGTTCATGTAGGGCCCTAACTCCACTTTGTTTTGTTGCCCTGCAGAGGAGAAAACCTATCTTCTATATGGAGCAATGTGGTTATTTAGCAGCCTTTGTCTTCTGTCAGTCTATGGCCTATTGTGTTGTGAAGCTGATTCTAAAAGATACACTAAAAGATGAACTCTCAGAGCATCAAATACAGATTAATCAAACTGACACAAAAGCGCTTTCAGGAGGTTAAATCGTGAATCTGCTCCAAGGCTTCAGTACAGAACAAAAAAGACAGTATAGAGAGGAGACAAAAAGTAGGACAGAATACTAAACAGCATCTATTCTCAGCTTAAAGTGAGGCTGCAGCACTGAAAACATTACCTACAGATAATCCAACAAGTGACTGCGGAGCTCTCCTCGTTGGCTGTGGTTCTAACAATCCAAATGGTCACACCATCCCCACGCTGTCAGTGTGAAAGTGCCACAATTGCAGCCATTTGTCAACCTGACAAAAATGACAACCAGACACTTTTTTTCCAGAGTGGAGGCGTTGTCAGATGACTGCTGTTGGTAAGACTTGTTATTTTGATGTGTTTCGTCTTTTTGATTTTTCCAGTCTGGACCTCATGAGATCACTTATTTGGCCTAAAAACGTCTACTGTGCATCTCCTGCGGATGTACTGTATTTATTTAAATCCATGCCGGCGTTATACTTTCCTCTAAATCCAATGCTTTGCATTGCTTTTTGTGCACCGTGCCAAGAATACCGTGATTTCAGATTACAATGCCAGAATAAATCACAGAAGATCTGACAGCAGTGTGAGAAAAACATACTTCTCTGCAGACATGTCTTGGCATGATTAGACGCTCAAGTCTCAGAACAACAAATACAGAATACGTGAGATGATGTTTGGCTGTCAGAATTTTATGTTGCTGAAATTCTTTCATCTGACTAAAAAACATGATGTGTTATGATCAGCACACTTGATAACGGGAGAGAAACAAACTTAGCAATGTTTGTCAGGGACTGTAAGAGGCAAAGTAAGAGGCTGATTATAGCTCTATTTTATTTGAGTTAAGTTACAATGATAACAGGAGACCCTTTTAAGTTGCCTAATTAAGATGGTAGTTTTATATTCCTCTAAACAAACAGTGTGCGATATGATTGTGAGTGCACTTCAGCTTCCTCCAGTTGTACATACATGAAGCCAAACAGCCCCTGAGATGAAATTCAGTATAATGCACATTTTGAACCAGAATCTGCAAAATATGGACCCTTTTAATGTTTGTAAACAGTATGATGGTTTCAACAGACAGGACCAGTGTTGGAGTGGGATTTTTTTTAGCCCTGGTTTGGACCAGCTCACCCTAACTCATCTTGAAGTCAGGACAGGTATTGCTGCATATGCAGGCTCAGCATTTTGCCTTATCAACCTTTTCCTTGTAAGTCTCCGGCCTTCTGTTAGCCTTCGTTTAGGCCTGTATCCTACCAGCAGGTAACCTCCAACATCAAGAGAGTGAGTTGGTTCACAAGTGCCAGCGCCTTGCCCTCAGTGCTGCACCCATCTGCATAGCCAGACCAGTAATAAGTGTATCCACCTGCTCTGGTCTTGCTCCTCACCTCAGATAAGGCAGCAAATCCAAGCCAAGCCAAGCCAAGCAAGCTCCCTTGTAAACACAAGTATGTGGGAGTCATCCTAAAGAGAAGTTGAGAACTGTTGGACAATGACAACTCATCACACCAGCAACATTAACCACCCCTGACTGGCACAAATGCACAGGGGTTTCCCTCTTATCAGATGGAGAGGGTCCTGAGGGCTTTGCCCAGCTGCCTTTATATGACATACAGCACGTCTAACGGCTGCAGCGTCAGTAGTATTCTCATTACGCAGGTCTTTTGTTTGTAAGTGTTTACGTGAGATGTTATTTAAAGCTGCAGGGTGCAAATCCTACGCCCTGAGGCTCCAGAAGCAAGGGACCCTCACCCATTCATCTGTGTTAGCAATCAACACATTTTAGCCCTACTAGTTAGCCTTTGTGTCAAATATATAATCTTATTTGAAACTAGAAAAGCACTCAGAGAGCGTAGACCTCCGCCAAGCAGCTTCGGTCAACTTAGGCGAAAATGGTCCTATCTGGCAATGTTAAAGAATCCTTTAAAAAATTCCTTGATCCAGACGGTGATCCGGATCACCCACAAATTTAATCAGTTCTTCCATATCCCATTTCCGACAATTCCTGAAAATGTCATCCAAATCCGTTCAAAATTTTCAAGTTATTTTGAACACAAACAAACAGACAGACAGACAGACAGATAAAAGCCGGCAAAAACGTAACCTCTTTGGCGGAGGTAAAAATTATAATTTCACAAATCATTAGGCCATTCAGGATACAGCCCTGATCTCAGCTCAGGGTCAAGGGGTCTCTTCCCAATGATTTGTTTTGTAATAAGTTGTAAAGCTTTGTTTGTTTACCTGACCCTTCTATGAAATACTTTTCTGTTACATCTTTTCTCATGCCTATAAAACTATTTAATGAAACTGTGAAGCATTTTGTGATGTCTGTTCTTTAAAATAACCATTTGAATGAACTTTGCTTACTTATTTCTTAACTTTATTGCTTATAAGTTGATGAAATCATTGAGGTCAACTACTAAAGTTAACATATTTCCCAATGATGGAGGTAATTAAATGTCTTTTTAACTGATCCATAACAATTTGATTTAATGTTTCTCATTTAAAATACTGCTTATGTTTGTTCTTTACATCCAAAGTAATACTTTTGAGTAAAACAGTATAATAACTAGTCCTTATTCTGACAAGAAGAAACAAAATATGACCCAAGTTACCTAATAAATTATCTTTGTAATAATAGGAAAACCCTTAATTAACTTGATTTGAGAGAGCTCCCACTTAATGTTCAAAGGATGTGTGCACACTCTGTACGTGCCATTCCCTCCAGAGCTAATTGGGTCCTCTCCTTGGTGCTGTAGATGTTTTACTGCCCAAAATTCAAACCAAAGTCTGATTTTAGCAGAGGTTTTTCAAAGCATGCATCAAGCTGAAAAACACAGATAAACTCAGACAAGAGGTCAGAAACAGAAACTGATTTAGCAATTGGTCGATATCCAAAAATGATCCCAGGTAAAGCAACCATTCATCCCATTACCACATCAAACATTGCATCTATATAGGTACCAAACTGACAGAACAGTAATATCAGAAAGGTAAAGTTATGTTATTTGCTTGATAGTCCCTTTATTACCATATAATCTGGCAGATCCAGCTTCCCAAATCTTTGGAGGATGGAATAAAATGGCACAGATCGTTGCACACATGGCTACTGTGAATTTTCTGTTGTTAACTGAAACAGACTCTTATGGTTTTAGGAGACAAATGCCTCAAATTTGTGTCTGAATCTTCCACATGCAACGTTGAAGGTCATTCTAAAGTCACAGACAGGGATAGAAATTCTCTGCCATCGTAGGCGTTATTGTGAAAACATGGAGGCAAAGAGGTTTTTCAGTAATAGTATATTTTTGTCATGTGGAGAAATCTCTGCGTAAATGTGCTAAAGATAGCTTAAACTCATATGAATGCCTGAACAGGGGGGGAAATAATGTCTCTATCAACAATTTGAAGGAAACGAGTCTCTGGAGAATGTTTTTGCCAAAGGGCAAGGTTGTCTCCGTCTTTAACTTGACATCGTTCTGTCTGCACGCAGTCAGTCAACAGTGTCGGAGGAATCACAGCTCCTCACCTCACCTCAATAAGCTGTCATTTATTCTTCAGCTGTGTGAAAAAACAACACCAGAGATTTGAGTGAAGCCTGAACAAAATAATTATGCTCAATGCAGTGCTTTGCCATTCATAATGCTGTGCTGAGCTTACAGAATATACAGTATGATGTTGAATTTAGTTTAAAGGTAGGATCTGTATGAGACATGGAAACAGCCACAGGGTTACTGAAGCCAGCAAAACAGGGCATCATCACCTCGACATTGTCCAAAACTTCACACATTCTGACACCATATTTCACCATTTATTCATAGAACGCAAAGGTTTCTTCATCTGGAATGTTTGTTTTTTTATGAGCCTGTGGATCTTGGGTCAATAAGCTCCTGAAAAAGTACAAATAAATAAATACAGATGCTTTTTTGGATCCATCTTGGCAGATGTACAGCCTGTTGTTTTATATTCCAGCAGAACTTTGTGCAGCAACGCAGTTAAAAGACCAAAGAGCAAAGCTGCAGCTGATAATTAGTGCTTTCACACTTGTGCAAAGCTCCTGGAAATTTCCTGGGGTTAGCCAGTGTGAGAACACAGTAGGTAATATTTCAGAAAATTTAATGCACAAGTGGGAGGCAGATGACTTTTAATCCTGCTACCAATGTGACCCACCACTAGTGTGACCCTGGTGTTCAGGATATGAGTGCTTCATTATGTTCTGTTCTGGTGTGTTCTTCTGCTCTTCAGTTAAAACAGTGAATCTGTCAAGCACACTCAAAAATGGTCTTCATATTATCATTATTGCACATATCTTTTTTCAAGTCCAACCTCCTTGTACGGTTGCCCTCGAATTTCATCAACAGAAAGACATCTCCTGCTGTGAGGTGCAGGTGGGAACAAGTCATTTGAGGCTGCTCAGAGTTGTTTAAGGGGTATTATCAGCACCCCTTGTGACGTTGTGCCTATGCTTTGAATGACACAAAGGTGGGATGGAGGAGTCTCAACGATAGTTACAAAGACGTAACAGGCTAAAAAAAAAAACAAATTTGTGTTTGTCGCGCTTTTTTTTCTTCTGTAGTGTCACAGTGTAATCTAACACCAAAATCTAACACCAAAATGAGGCTTCAGATGTCCAACGCTATGTTCAAATGTTTACTGTGGCTGCACAGACATGCCGAATACGAGTGCTTAAAAGACACTGAGCACAGGGATTGTTCCTTGTTTGGTATGGACAGCTTCCATACTCATGGCTGACCGAACTCTGGAGTTGAACTCAGAGCCCTGTTTTCATGAGAGCCAGAGTTCTGTTATTTGGTCTGCACCAAAATTTCATACACTGTCCAAAAAAAGTTAGCCGGAGTTCATTTGGTCCAGACCAACACGTAAGGTGTGAAAGTGACAAAAGGCTTTTTATATGCCGTTTGTCACTCATTCTCTCCCAACAGGGGGACTGTGATTTATACCCTGAATGCTCCAATCAGTGCAGAGCTGGCTGGCTCATAAAGCAACATAGGCAAACGCTAAGGGTACCATGGCCGCAGGGGGCACCACAAAATCGGGAAAAATTCACCCTCAATATAATTATATTAAAATTAGTTATTACTATTAACTCTTCAAATGGAAAAGCTCACACTGATTCAAATGTAAAGCAAAGCCCAATTAATATCACTACAAATGATAAAACCAAACAAGTTATTTTTATTATTTATTAACTTATTTATATGATTTTTATTTTGTGGTAAGGGTATTTATATTGTATTTCAGATATTTCTGTATTTATTTGTAATTTTTTAAGCATGTAAATTGGATGACATGTTATCGTATAAATTAAAGACTATAGTTGAAACAATACTGCTCGATTTATGTGGGCTGGGAGGGTGGTTGGGGTTTTCTATTCTATTCTGTATCCCCTGACTTTTATCTGCTTTTTTTTTTTTTTTTTTAAAGGAACAGCACTTTGTGCTACACTTGATGTATGAAAAGTGCTTTATAAATAAAGTTTGATTGATTGATTGATTGATTTCCTTTGTGAGTGTATGTAAATCACTGATGGAGGAGGGTACCATACAAAATCTCACCTAGGGTGTCACATTGGGTAGAGCTGGCCCTGCATCAGTGGATTTGGGGATCTTCACTTTAGTTTAATTCAAAATGAGCCCAAAAAGCTTGAAAAGTTTTTCTGCTGTTCCCCCTACATTAACAAAGATGCTCTGTGGTCAAGACCAGATGTAGCCTGAACATTGAGATGGTGCCATCTGCTTATAACTGCTCATGTCGTGGAAGTCTAAATGGTAAAACTAAAGTTGAAATACTAGAGGTGCTCCAAGGAGTCAAACCTTCACCAAGGCATCTCGCATTATTAACAAATCACTGAACATTGTCCTGGGTCCACCTCTGGATTTGGATCCCCACCAAAATCTTAAGACTTCTCCCTTGTGCCATGACAAAAAAGTGGGAAACTTCCCTTGCAAGGTCAACAAATCCTTTAAAAAAATCCCCCACCCACAAGAGTATTTTAATCACCACCAAACTTGAATAGTTTTTTCCTTAATAATCAACATTCCCCAAAGAGTTCATCAAATTCTGTTAATTACTTTTTGATTGACCCTGTTTACAAACTAACAAACGAACAATAACATCAACAAAAACATGACCTCCTTGGCGGAGGTTATAAAAGAAAAATCTCAAAAAAAATGTCAAAATTGAATACTAAGAATAATTTTGAGGTAGTTTCAAGAAGAGTCGACTTTAAAAATGAAACTTTTTTGTTGACATCTCACTATCCTAAAGTTCACAATACAAATACAATCCTTCTCCTCTATATATGTTTTTGTCCGTCCTGTCTCTAAAACTCCATGGAAAAGAATATTGTAGATGAATACAAGATTCATGCAGCTGGAAACATTCAGACTGAAGCCAAATCCTCTGATCTGTCAGGAATCAATCAGGTCAAGTCAAAGGACGACTGAAATAAAATATTTGGCCATGTTTAGCAAGACGGGAACCAAAAACAAGAAATGCTTTCAGTCAAATGTCATAGCTTGTTCTCGTACCCTGTCAAACACTGACATTTCTTACATTGGAGTTTAAGGTCACAAAATGCCATTGCTGCACTTGAGTGGGAGGAAACTGGCCAATGAGCCGTGTTTGGGTCCTAACCCACAGTTTGCAGGATTTCGTGATTTCCGATGCCTTGAAAAACACACAGCGTGAGAGTGGGAATCTGCCCAAACTGCGTGTGGAAGACGGCGTGCCCATGATGGAGGAGAAAAAGAAAGCTGTAAGGCAACAAAAATACATCTAAATGCTTTAATGGAGTAGAGCGTGCTGCAAGTCTTTGCTGCATGCCAGTAAGTAAAAAGCTCCGTTTGGGTCGTAGTATCTCTGAGGGTCCAGTGGGCCGCTAATGGTGTGGCATTGGGAACAGAGTGTATCAGTGGAGAGCGGACAGAGGGTACACACACTGGAGGCTCACACATACACGATCTTAGACCGTCCTGCAGGAGGAAACAGAGGCACGCTGCTGCTTGATAATGCTGAAACAGAGAGTGGAATATCTGTGCAGGGGCACTGCCAGGAATTTTGGGCCCTATGAGAAGATATTACATTGCTCCCCACCGCAACTGCCCGAACCATCCTGCACAAATGCTTACAAGTCTTACCAAACTTTTCAGCCCAAGACCCCAAAAACTGCAATACCAAAGACTGGAGACCCTGAAGCACAGGAAGGCCCTCATGTATTAATGCTTTTCTTTTGTAAACCTAAATTTAGGACTTTTAAACATTACCCTCATTTCATCATACAAACCCAAATTCCAATGCAGTTGAATGGCAAACATGCCACTGTCCCAGCTTTTCTGGAACATGTTGCAGGCATCAAATTCAAAACAAGTGAATATTTGCAAAACAACAATAAAGTTTGAACATTAAATATTTTGTCTTTGTAGTGTATTCAGTTGAGTATAGGTTGAAAAGGATTTGCAAATATATAGTGTTTTTTTATAACCTGCATTTTTTAGTTTGTTTGTTTGACTGTTCAAAAACCCTCAAGAGGAATTTGATGAAATTTTCAGGATATGTTAGTCATGGCACAAGGAAGAACTGATAACATTTAGGTGGTGATTCGAATCCAGATGCGGCTCCAGCGAATCTTGTCTCACGAACAACTTGGCTAACAAATGCCTTGGTGGAGGTTGTGCTGTTTTTTCAGGTATTTTTTGTTCAAAGTTAGAGAGCACAAAATTCCACCAAGGAACTCCCGGCAATGTTGGGTGAGTTAATTTAACTGCATCTCATACTGTGAAGATGTCCTTTCGAAAGATTCCAGGAACCACATCTGGATTCAGATCACCACCAAAATCAAATCACTTCTCCTTTGTTCCATGATCAACTTTCCCTGAAAATGTGATCCAAATCTGTTAAGAACCTATTGGGTTGATAGCAAAAATATGGAAAACTTCTTGATTTATCTTGCAGTGCCAATAAATCCTTTAAAAAATTCCTCCATCCACATTTGGATCCGTATTACCCCAAAATAACAACTGATTGGTCATTAGCACATTTCTGACCCATTCTGAAAATGTCATCAAATTCCATTCATTGTTTTTTGAGTTATCCTGATCTAAACTAAACATAACCTCCTTGGAGGAGATAATATTGTCTGTATATATATTTAATTGCAAAAAAAGAGTGACTCTATGATAAGACCCTGCTTTCAGTGCCGGGGCAATTTATATGCATTTAACAAGTTTTTACAATCTCTCAGCAGTACCAAGGATGCCTAAATGATGCTTTCAGTTTCTATACTTTTTTTTCCGTTAAAAACAATGACAGCACTAAAACAAAGAAACAAACAACATCACCAACAACAAATACAACAAAAATACCAGCAGAGTATGGAGAAAATCTTCCACAACAGACAAAAAGTTATTAATTTAATGACGAAAAATGTACTCATGTTAAGGATTTTGGGGCCCCTGTCAGCCATAGGCCCCTTAGACTCATCCTAACTCCCCTCCCCCTTACGGCACCCCTGTACGTGTGTGTGTTAAATGTGTGTGTGCACAGCTTCCTCAGCAGGAGGATAACAGCTGGCACGCTGAGAGCCCCAAGAAGCCACGACATAGGGGAATGATCATTATGCAAACACACTCTCCAAACACACTCTCACACTCCTCGCAGTTAAATTCGATCTAAAAGAGCTGCACCTCCAAATGCGCATGTTGGGAAAATACTGTCAAAACCACTTAACGCCGGAGAACTAATTATAAATATGCGTAAAATGAATATGCATAATGACTCGCACTGATAAAGGGGAAAAGCTTGGAGAGCAAAAGAGTTGTGATTGTGTGTGTTTGCAGGTGTGTGTGTTCCTCTGCTCTCTCTTTAATCTGCGTATAGGGGCAGTGGTGGGAATCTGCACACCATGCTAAATCAATACACTCCCGCTTGCTTTAGTGTGCCTCCCTGTGTGTGTGTGTGCGCGTGTGCTCAAGAGTGTGTGCGTTAGTATGCAGCTCAGATGCAGAAAGAGAGAGAGAGAGAGAGAGGGAGAGGGGGTGTTACATAAGAAGAAAGAGGGACACACTTAAGTGGTTTTGACCTTGGGTACATCTTCAACCCCCTGACTCCCATACCAGTGAACCCGCCGTCCCAATTTTTTGATAACTACTCCGATAAATAACTTTATTTCAAGCCTGGAGGCAGAACATGAAGGTCCAAGCTAACAAAAAAAGTTTGATCCCTCTGAAGTTGGGACAGTAATTTTTGATTGGTCAAATTAATACTTGGGCTGTCAGATGATTACATTTTAATCAATTAATCACTGAATTTTAAAAGCAAATTGAATTTAATCACAGTTTATTTGCATTGGTAAAACCTTAATATTTTGCATTGCCTATATTGGCATTGAGAAGCAAACCTGGCCAGTTTCTTGATATGGGAATCAAATGAGTGTAAGAAGATGTACTTAATGCTCTTGACTGGTAGACAGTTAAGGTTGCTTACACGCCTAAAGTTAGGCAGACTTGGTTTGGGTAAGGGGCTGAAATTGCAAGATTGCTTAGTTATTCACTTGGTTTGGTTTGTTTTCTTATTGCACTTGGTCAGGAAGACCAAAGCCTGTCAATCTAGCCTCCCTCCACTAGTTGGGGCTGTAGCTACGGCCTTTGCTCCTGTAATCTTTCCCATTGTTGCTTCTTTACCTGGAAATAAAAAACAGGCTCCCAGTAATAACATTCTTTAGCTGGAAGTGGTTTGGATTATTCTGTGCCATAAAACAAAGAAAAAGCTGCATTTAGGCTGCGCTTGCACGTTGACAGGCAGGTGCTGGTAATGCTAACTATAATTCAATCCCTTTTGGTTTGCTTGCCTTGTTTGGTCCTTTTTTGGTCCAGATTGCTTTTACATCTACCACGATCTGAACTTTGGTCAATTTGAAAGCAAACCGAGACCTTCAGCTTTTGGCTGTTTAGAGTTTGGTTTTCCACACCAGGGCTTGCGCGAGCTTTCACACCACCCCAAACAAACCATACTTCAAAAAAGCGAACCACAGTAATTTTATTTTTGTCAATTCAAGACCTAAACTGTGGTAAACCATTCTGTATAAACTGTAACACAGTTGCCTAATTTTATTTGCCACTGTGGCTTTACTTCATGGCTACTGCCATGCTGTTGTAATGCTCTACCATCTGGATGTAAACAAGCACCATGAACAGTTAGAATCAGTAGTGTGAATATCTGATGCAGGAAAAACAATGTTGTTTTTAAGCTATGGCACAATATGGTTGTATTTTAACCACTCAAATGAAGCAATTACCACATTAACCATGGGCATGCAACCATTAACATACAAGGAGGATCAAAGGTAAGAGGTAGCACTACTATCATGAAGCACACTACAGTCAGCGTCACTTGCTTTTTACTTGCTAATGATTTGATCCTGGTTTAAAATGGTTTTCCAAGGGATGGGAGTATTGATACTGGAGTATTGAATAATCAATACTCCAGTATCCACTTTTACAAATACTCTTGATACTGGGAACTTTCATAAAGTATGGATATCAAATGAGTACTTAAACAAAATGTCTATACTCTTGGTATTTGTATTAATGAAGCAATTATAAATTCACCAAAAAATCATATCACTGTTAAACTAGGGAATACTCTATCTCTAGAATGTATGTTTTTGCCCTAAGACTTAACATTTAACTCGCCTTATAGATTTGATGCCCTATTTTTTTTTTACCTGTTTCCTTAATGTGCTTTTGGCCAATATTAAACAGCAACTTCATAAAAATGATGTATTCAGTTTAGGAGATATTTGGTTTAAGTATCAATATCTATGTCAAAAAAAATAAAGCAAAAGGAATCGATTGAAACAGTTTGGCATCACCCATAATTAGGTTATACTCAATTTTGAGTTTTCTTTTAATATTTTGGTCTTCTTGCTTTAGTTGTTAGAATAGTGGATGGAGAAGGAAACCTGAGAGGGAAAGAGAGAAGATGAGGAGGGAAAGGTGCCGGGGGTTGTCCACTTGGAGGATGCATCATAACCACTATGCCAGTCCTCACCCTAATGTTTTCTTTTTGGGGTGTTTTCATAAAATAAACAAGTCAACTAAAAGCAGTCTGAATTTGAGCATCTCTGGTGTGAGCACGAAGCCCATATTTACAGATATAGATTAGGAGCCTCAAAGAGAGCCACATCAAACTGAGGGGAATCTGTGAGTCTCTATCTCCATCTTTTTCTCCTGTTTTTGCCATCTCCTCATCCGTCTCCCCCCGTCCTAACCTCCTTTGTACCCGGCTCGTCGGCCCATTCTTCTGCCCCGTTTGGTTTGGCCTGCTTCACTCCTCTCAAATCTATCTCTCCTCCTCTGCCCCCCCCTCGTGCATCTCCTCATCCGTCCAAATCCGTCCTCCTCCCGCTCAGATTTTCTTCGACTACACTTCTCCTTTCATCTCGCATTCCTTCTTCTGCCTCCCTCCTCTCCGTCCATCCTCATCCCTCATTCTGAGTGACCGCCGGTCCCCCAGGCGGTGAGCACATCAGACTGGCAAAGCTCTATCTTCCATCACCCGCCATCTCGCCACCCCCCTCCTCCCTCCATCACCACCTCCTCCTCCTCCTCTTCCTTCTTCTCTGCACTCTCCATCTCTTTCACTCGCTCTTTCGCTGCTGGCAGCATTGGCAGCATGACAGTGCTTTCCCAGGGCAAGGCCTTATGTAAACAGCCCCATAGCACCGAGCGGTGTGTGTGTGGGTACATGTGTGTGAGGAGGAGCGTTAAATTTCCCACTATGTGTGCTTTTGAAGAGAAAAACAAAGATGGGGACAGAGTGCATTTGTATGTGCGTTGCATCATGTGTGTGTGTGTGTTTATGTGTGTGTTAATAGCTGGGGAGGTTAAAGTCGCTGATAAAGTACACAGATAAAGGTTAGGATCCCTCTGTACCATCCTTCTGAGAGCGTGAAGCGCCCTCGCTCGCACTTCCCTTTCTTTTATTCCGCCGCCGCGTTTTTATCCGATTGAAGATGATACGGTGCCTCCTGTTTGATTGGTTGACAAAGCTGTCTTTGATTTGGCCCTCCCCCGAGCCCGTCCCAGCCACGCTCTCGGACGACCTTCAGGAAAGTTTACCAAACTTTGCTTTGATTTGCACCCCTCCTTTCTTTTCCCTCTTCCCTCTCCTTGTCTCCTCCCCCGGATTCCCCAAGCAGTCGACAGCCTCTCCATGATAATGAACAGCGGCTCAATGTGTACAGCTGACGGAGCGCAGCAGGAAATCATAAGGCCTCCATAGCGGGAGCTGCTTTTATTGCAATCTCGTCTCAATCAGTGGCAATCAGAGGAAACATTGGGGTAAAGATGCCCTCCTAGTCTACGGGACGCTGCAATTGTGAGTGCACAGCTCCAGTCTGGAGTTAAATGCAACAATGCAAATGAATGTGATAATTTACACTGATGATGATGCGGCTTTACGCTGATGATGATGTAGTGTATCTCTGATTCCAGCACTCCAAAACGCTGCATGGAGAATGCTTTAGATAATCTATTCCTAATTTTCATTACTTAAACAGAGAATATTCAACAGTGAAGGGCAATCAAGTCTCAATTTCAACATAAACGACTGTGCGGCACTGACACTACATGGTATCGGCTCAGCGGGGCTCAATTTAACAACTGTAGGTTGATTTGGATATCCATTAGTGGTTGTACCTGTTAACTAGCACAGTTATTTGTATCACTTTTGGTAAATTTCCAAGCAAGCTGAGCCAAGACTAAAAATGTGACATGGACACACTACTCACCGCTGAATGGTAAGACAACAGGAATATCCAACACGGAAACGAAACTTCTCCTAGATTAGATTAGATAGTGCTTTAATAATCCTATTGGGAAAAACTCCCTCAGGGAAATTGAGATTCAGTAGCAGTTAATTATAACAGATAAATATATATATATATATATATATACATATAAAGAAAAGATAGATGTAAACTAAAATATAAATAAATGTATATAAATATAAATAAAAATAAAAATAAAATAAAAATATTGCTACTGGCTGGCTACTGCTCCTTCCTGTTCTCTGTCTTCCTGTTACTCTTCATTCCCCCTAGTGAGGAGTTGTACAGTCTGATGGCCTGAGGGACAAAACAGTTGTCATCCTGTTGATGTCGTTGTAATGTCTGCTTAATTACTTCCCAAACTCTCTTTTAAGAGTTTGCTGCTCTGCGTCTTGAACAAACATCGTTTCATCAAGGTCTTTGCAATGTGGGGCAATGTGAGCTAGAAGTGCTCTTGAGAAAAATCCTCCACCAAAGCATTTCTGACATTCTCAGTCAAAATATCATGCAATGCTAACAAATCATTCAAAAACAATTCCTGGATGCACATCTGGATTTGGATCACCACCAAAATCTCATCACGTCTTCCTTGTACCATGACTAACATTCCCAGAAAAATGTAATCAAAATCCATTTGTAACTTTTGGAGTTATCTTGCTAACAAACAAATAGATGGATAAACACTAGTAAAAACATATCCTCCTGATAATAAATGGCATAAAACTGCAATTATTACAAGGCGACTTTTGATAGACCCTCTGTTCTCATTAGAACATCAAGACTTCATTAAATTAACTGTGCACTTTTTGTTTATAAGTGTTGCTGAATTCCAAACAGTCTTGAAATCAAGTGACACCGACCTTGTGCTCATTTCAGTAAATAAAAACAGAAGTAGAAGACCTGAATTGGTACATCCAGATCTGTAAAGGAGAGCAGAATTAGGTGCAATGGTACAGCAGACTTCTTCTCAGTCGCTCTGTGACACTGTTTTGTAACATTTTTTGGTGTGCACAGTACTTATAGATTTTCAAAGCATCTGCTAATGTCACTTTTTGCTAAAGCAACAAGTCAAATAAAGCGGATGTGAGATAATATGCATCCTGCTTCCTGTTGTTGGAAGGACGATTATCACAAATAATCTTAATCAGAGATGGTAGAGTTGTCAGTTCAGCACTACTCAGCACCATGTTCTCAACTCTGTGTTCAATTACCAGTGAGATAACAGGTCATCCAGTCAGAGTGGACTGGATCCATGTGTGTAAGGGGGCCTTTAAGAGTCAGGAGTCCTACAGAGCTTCTCAGACTGACTGAGACCACAGCTGGATCAAGATGTTCAGCATACGTGTAACAACTAGAAGGTTTGTTTTGAACATGAGTGATTGTGAACATACAGCAGCCATCAAATATAAATATATGAACCACAGGCTAAATATTGGCTGTTTTGTATCTTAAAAACATGATATATCTCCCAGCCCTGTCTGGTCTCTCAGGTGAAGGCATAAAAAAGCTCAAAAATAAAATCACTGCCAACTTTGTGCCACTCTTTTTTTTCCCTGTCTGTCCTGATATTTTCAACATTCACCTTTTTAACGTTGCCAGTATTCGAAGGTGATCATGACCTCTGCGGATTCTCCGGGAAACATTCGCAAACCCTCTCACCGCTCTGCAAACTCCCTCTCTCTCTCTCTCTCTCAACCCCCTCAACTTTGAGCGATATTGACGGAAAGGCAGAAAAGACGCCTACTGGCATCTAAAGATAGCCAGAGAAAAACCCTAATGCCGCTTTGAAGTGCTAATTGACGCTATCGTAGTTAGAAATCAGAGAGGAGCCCTCGTCTGCCGCCAATTTGTTGTGGTTTATTTTCCAAGAGGAGTAATCTCGATGGGAGACTTTGATCTGTCTGAACCTGGGCCCTTTTGCTTTTTCAGCCCCCGTGTGTTCGAACAGCGCTTCCCACCCGGAGCTTATTAACCTTACCCTTATTTGCCTTACCCCTTATTATCTGACTTTATTAAAGCTTATAAACGACTTCCCTCTGCTGTGTTCAATGTCAAAAAACCTGTGTGTCCTCTAACCTGGAGGAAATGAGAGGGATGCAGAGGGGCTGCCGTGCGGATGCGAGTGTTCGTGCAGGAGGCTTTTATGTGTATATTCGCTTGTGTTCCTGCATCAATTACCCATCTGTGAGCTATTGGATTTTTTGAGAGTGTGTGTGCGCGTGCATTCGAGAGTGGATTCGCTTGTGGTCTTGGCTCAATTATCTACCTGAGCAGAATTTTTGCTTGCACATGTCTATGTCTAAACTCGTGTGGGAGTATGAGTGCATGCATCAGAGGCGGCGTGAGTACCTGCGTGCATAAATAAGAATGGGTGAGCATTAGCTGGTGTGCGCGCGTGTGTGTGTGTGTGTGTGTGCAGCACGGGGCCGGCCCTGTCTGAGACTGGCAGGCAGAGTTATTCACGGATCACAGCAGACATATGGGCAGACTGGGACTCGCTGAAGATATGCCCTCACTGCTGGGACTGATACAACGAGATAAACAGATGTGAAGGGGGCCACACACACTCCAACACACACGGAGACATTTGACAGACATGCATCGAGGCATTTGATAATCACTCACACACACACATTCAGAAAACTGAGAGAAATAATCACACACCTGCCAATACAGAAACACACTAACATGTATAAAAGAAACTCAAGGTGTACAGTACGAGAAAATCAGCAGAAATATGGACCTGATTCCAAAATTTCTGACCATCGTCAAGATTATACAGCTGGAATTCCCTCTGCTTGGAGCTGTGTTTGGACCAGGGGTGGGGATCTTGCAGCCAAGGGTCCATACATGTCCCTCTTTTCACTTGATATAACCTCATTGATACTCACATGGAACTATACTCCTAAAAAGTTTGGAAACTACTTCAGTTGATTATTTCTTCCCTTTATTGATACTTATTAGTGTTGCTATATATTGTCAGAAAGCCTGGTTAATCACCTTTACAACAAGGTACAACTTGAAAGGATCAGCTTTTAGGATACAGCTAAATGTATGTGTAGCACCCTCCCTCCAAAAAAGGTACCAAAATCCCCTCCTGCCCTGGAAGAAAGCCTACAGTTCCAGTTAAGCAAGGGTGAGGAACAGGTCTCCTGGGGTGGCATCTTGCAACAAATCTCACAGAACTTGGTCCTAATTTCGGAAATGGTTCCAGGGCTGATGCCAAATAATGCTGCCACTCTGCATCCTGGAACATCTGCTTACAGTTGCAGGAAGTTTTGGCACATTTTGGGTTGTCGCCACCCACATGTTTAGCTATGTTGCTCATTCCATGAATGCACAATCCTTACAAGCTCTAAGTCATAAATGTGACAAACAAACATCTTGTGCATAGCATAAGTCACTATAGGGCAGGATCAGAGGGAATCACGGTCTTGGTTTTTAACCAAAATAGAGGGACATTCAAGACTTATTCTTTTTACCAGCTGATTAACAATGACATTTACACCCATTTCACATTGGAAGCGTTTCCTTTGTATGCAATTGCCGTGTGTGTAAGCTCCGGTGAGTGCTGCTAAAACTTTCACACCAAGCGCATGCATGTCCTCACGCTCGTCTCCCTGCTGTCACAGCTCCATCTCTCCATATATATCAACCCAATAACGAGCTTTTTTTGAAAGTTCAGGCGGCATCACAGAGAGCCTGTGTGTAAAGTGTGCGCAGACAAGCTCCACATATAGATATTAGAGGATCCAGTCATCTTTTCAAAATTAAACTTTGCTCGGTCTTTGTTAAGAAAGGTATGAAATTAATTATTTTTGTTTCTCTATTACTCCAAATTATCAACAACCTGTTGCCAGTCTGCAGCCTGGTGGTTGGGGGACCTGAAAGCAGAGATGTTCTCAGAGCTTCACAAACTTTTTTCAGCCACATTGTTCTGTCTCAAGGCAACAGTGAGTTCGGTTTGTTTACACCTGTGATTGACATGCAGAGCTCCCTGAGCGCTCACTGGTTAACATCTTTGATGAACTGGAACAAATTATAGGAGGCAGGACAAAAATCGATCATGCTGGAGATGTGAGGTGTTGACTTGTAATTGGTCATAATGACACACAACACAAGATTAAGCAACCAGTTTCCGTGGCTGATGGATCCCAAACCCATAAATACAATGATTAAACCATGTAGTCTGATCATGCAAGTTAGATATACCCTATTTCATCTGCTGAGAGTTCTGGTTCTGATGGACAGATTTTAAAGCTACATTTTTCAGGTGTAAAAATATCACATATTTAGAGCTGACCCAAGTTTGAAACACAAAACCAAGCCAACTCACACTCATGTTCACCTTCATGAGCACACAGTATGCACACAAACAAACCCCAAATCCCTGAACCCCCACATAGACTGATAACTCAACAGGGAGCTCTTCATCAGAGCGAGTGTGCCCTTATCGTCTACTGTTCCAGCTCACGGCTGCTGCACACTCTCTGACTGTAACCCCTCGCTAACAACCCTATTTCTGCCTGAAGCCCCCCCCGGCTCTCTCTGTAGGTGCAACGGATACTCCTGCTTTATCCAAAATCCTCCACCACCTTGCCTTCCCATTCTCCCTCAATCTTTTCTCGCTCCTTGTCTCTGTGCCAACTGTTGAATAGTAGGGGGGAGAGGAGACGCAGCCAAAGGAGCAAAAGGAGAACGAGAGGGGGCGTGTGGGGGTACAGAGGAGGGGGGAAGGAGATTTGTGAAGAGGCTCCCATTCAATATGCCAGCTGTCCTGAGAAAAATACACACAGCACTGACTGGTGGAACATTTTCTCCCTGAACAAGTGTCTCGGATATCCTCCGTCTCCGTGTTACCTGTCAGCCAGCCCGACGGCAGATGCATGGCAATTGGAAATATGTGCAAGAGCGGTAAAGGAAGCAGGGTTGGACAGAAGGATTGATATTTTACATTATTCTGACATGAAAATTTAGTATTTAAAGCTGTGCCATGTTGGTTGAGGTCAGTAAATTACAGCTCCACTGAAGCGTTGTTAGGTCAGGAATCACACTAAAATGATCCAACTATGTGCCCTGAGATTTATGGTATGTTCAAAAATGGATTTGAAACACAGTTTGGGGACAAGCGAGGAGATATTCTTTCCCCAACTTTGTTTGTATTGTACATAATAAGTTTAATAAGTATTTACTATGTGCTGATGATATATTTGTATTAGCGGAGCCTGGTTTACAAAGCATTTCCCATTTTTTTTGCTCAGTTCGGCTCAAACCTGCACAGTTTGCTTACTACTCAGTTGGTTTTTTATTACACTATAGACCATATTAGTACTTCTTAAAGGTAGGCAGGATCCTCGCAATGTAGCTGCACAAAACTAACAGTGACATCCTCACAACAAAGGAGGAAACAGAGAGCAGTCAGCTCCTTTGTGGCTTTTTGCACAGTAAGGAGCCACATTTTGTTCAAGAGGTGGTTGCTAGTAGCAAAACATGTTGTTAGGGCATAGGACAGTTTGGCAAATGAGACAGCATTACAGAGCCGACAATGCCGTCCATCCATCCATTTTCTTCCACTTATCTGTGATCGGGTTGTGGGGGCAGCAGCCTGAGCAGGGAAGCCCAGGCTTCCCTCTCCTTGGCCACTTCATCCAGCTCTTCTCATAGACATAGTCCCTCCAGTATATCCTGGGTCTTCTCTGAGGTCTCCTACCAATGGGACGTACCCTGAACACCTCACCAGGGAGGCATCCGGGGGGCATCCAATGCGGAGGAGCAGTGGCTGTACTCCGAGCCCCTGCTGGATGACCAAGCTTCTCACCTTATCTCTAATATAGAGCCTGGACACCCTGCAGAGGAAACTAATTTCGGCCGCTTGTATCCGCGATCTTGTTCTTTAAGTCACTACCCACAACTTCTGACCATCCGACAATGTGGGATACTTAATTTCTGTGTTAATACCCCAGACTACTTTGACCATTCAGAGCTCAGCAGTGTCTCCACGTCACATTTAGTCTCAGCTCAACTCACTTGGAGCCCTGCTGGAGGTGATAGGAAAAACTATGCCAGGTACTTGGTCTTATGCCTAATGGAAAACCAAAACAACCAAGTGAAGTCGAGCCGTGTTGAGCAGATGCAACATCGTGGAAAAGTCCCATTAGAGACAATAAGGGCCAGATGTTGTAAATATATCAAAACCCCCCCAAAAAAATCTGGTTATGTTGGGTTAGAATATGCTAAAATGTATAAATTCCCTTTAAATGAGTTTAAGACCTATGAGGCTGGAATTGGATGTCTTGTTTATTTTGCAAGGAGAGCTCTGAGACTCTTTTAGTAAACTGAAAGTATGTAAAGATCTTTGATACTCATCCTACACTGAACTTTATGAAGCTTGTGCATCTCCCTAATTATGCAGCAGGAGTGTTGGTCATTACAGAAAAGAAAAATGTATAAAAATCTACCACTGTGATGTCCTGCAGCTGTTTCAGCACTTCAAGCCCATCGCAGAGCAAAGGAAGTTGGAAGAAAGAAGGATGGCAAAAACCTGGCAGGGTTTTTTTTAACAGTAGTGATCATGAGCATACTTAGTAGTCATCCAAATCATAAATAAAATGTTTGGAAACATTATATCAGTTGATTGTTTCTCCCCTTTAATAATACCCAATGGAGTTGCATTTTATATCACTGGAAAGCCTGATTAGTCACCTTAGGCACAACTTGTAAGGATCGTGCATTCGTAGCATGAGTGACACAGCCAAGCATGTGGGTAGTGCCAAAAAAAAAAAAAAAAGACAAAATCCCCCCTTCTCCTGGGAGAAAGCCTACGGTTCCTACGGTTCCTCAGTGAAGCAAGGATGAGGAACCGATCTCCTTGGGGTGTTGTCTTCCTGGGACGCCCGCTTCACAGTCTGTCTTTTTGGCTTCACTAGTCTCACAGAACTTCCTCCTAAGTTTGGAAATGGCACCAGGGCTGACACTGGATAAAGCTGCCACTCTACATTCCGGAACACCGGATTCCAGCTGAAAGGGATTTTGGGACTTTTTTAGGGGGCGCTACCCAGGCATTTAGCTGTGCTGCTTATTCTGTGAATGCACATCCTTACAAATTGTGCCCCGTTGTAAAGGTGACTAATCAGGCTTTTCAGCAACATAACATATAATACCAGTTGGTGTTATCATAAAGGGTAGAACTGATCAACCAATTCCAAACTTTTTGTTGAGCATATATGAACTTTAGTTAAGGCTAAATCTTTTAACTGCAGCCTTTGCTCTAAGCTAATCTTACTGACCACAAATTCAAAGGAAAAATGGATGCTTGTCAGGAATATTCAAATTATTCCTCTATGATCATGGGTTTCTAAACTGAGTCACAGCCACAAATTCATTAGTATTTTTCAATGACACTGGCTTAAAAACAAACAAAAAAGTATTTTCAGAAGTTTTAATGCTTGGCTAGTAAACCTGTAAGCTCTCATACTTTAAATTTCTTTGGAGCAAAACATTCACACAAAGTACTTTATAAGATTTTCTCCTTCAAAACACCCTAAAGATATGCCAACAAGAGACCATTTCTTAATGAAGCAAAACTCACTTTGAACATTAATTCAGTTGATTTTCATCTCTTCATTACTACAAGTGGAGAGAATGAGTAAAAAGGGGAATAATAAGCATGGAAGAGATTAAAACAGAGAAAAAACAGGGAGTATGATTAAGAATGATAAAACAGTGGGCCATTTAGAAAATGGTGGAGAAGAGGTAGAGCTCATTGCCAGTAATTTGTCAGTTGTTGTTTGTGGATTTTGAGTGTGAACGTCTCCCAGACAAAGAAAAGGAGAGAAATGAAGAGGAAAGCGGAGGAGGAGGAGGAGGAGGAGGAGGGAGTTTGTTTTGATGCTAAGTTCTGCACCTGGGAACCTGCTCAGGAAGCCAGGTTTGGAGAGCCTGTTTGACTGCAAGAGGAGGAAAAAACAGTTTCTGTGCGTGTGCTTCTCTCGCTTGTGTAACCCGCCATGTGTGCGCAAAAGTTTCTATTTTGGTATGTCTTGCTGTGTGTGCTGGAGATAAAGTTTGTGTAGGAGATTGAGAAAGAGGAATTGAAAGACGGTGAAAGACGGACAGATATGGAAAAAAGGTGAGGCAGGGAGATAAAGTGACGGTGAGAGATGGCTTGAAAGAGATGGAAAGATGGAGAAAGTGATAGAGAGGGGACCTTCGGGAGACACTAATTCAAGGACTGGCTAATGCACACATCCATGAAGACCTGGAGCTTCCTCTCCAACTACAAAGGAGTCTGCTCTGTTTTCCTCTGAGGATGCCCAGCAGCACTCCAAACACTGTGAGGTCTTTGTTTCTCTCACCCCTCCCTCCTTTTCCTCTTCTTCTCTTTCTCTCCCACTCTCCTTTTCCGCATCTGTACACCTCCTAATCCTTGCCTCTGTCTTTCCGCTGAATTGGCGAGAGTCTCTTTTATTTATTCATTTGCTTCTCACCTACTTTTTTCCTTTATCATCTTTTCTATTTTTTCTCACCTCTCTGCTGCTTTATCCCCCTCGTCTCTCCTTTTCTCCCACTCATCTGTGTCTGGTGCTGCACTGTTGTTCAGATTTGGACTGTTTTCAGTGTGAAACGTCTTGTAGTGCTGAGTGTCACTGTTAATGACTGTTTACTTTGGCGCAGTTATTTGCGTATGCCAACTCATTAAGGGTAATTCTTAATGTTTCATGTGGGCCTTTTAGTGGAGACTTCTACTTAAAGGTAGAATATGAAGCATTTTCACCTCTTAAAGGTTTAGCGTGTAGAAGTTGGCAGCATTTCGCCAAACAGAAATGGTGAAAATAAGACATAATGTTTCTATTTGTATGTAAAGTCCAACAGAATAGGAGTACAATCATCCCCATAAAATTTTCGTTTTCTTTTTATTAAGCTAGAAAAAGCTTTTTATATTTATGTACTGCGGGTCTCCCCTTTGTGGAGGCTGACCTAACGATCCGCCATGTTGTCTACTGGTGGGTTTTGGGGACAAAAAGGGCGAAATGCGACTTTTGAATACAAGTCTACAAAAGTTTACAAAACCTGTAATCATCATCTTAACTGACCTGTAATCTATAAAAATAATAGCTAATAGTTCACGATCCTTTTTGGTCTTCACCGGCTCTCGTCACTTAGTGATGTGATGTTTTAGTAACGGGCTCATTCTAAAATCTGAACTGTTAGATGTCGCTAAAATGCCAGTTTCTACACGCTGCACCTTAAATGTTTTTATAAAGCAGAGTTATCACTGGAAGTTTCTGTGCCTTTACTTTGTTTGTCCCCAAGCCCGCCCAGATATATCGGGGCCCCTGAAAGACCAGACTAATTGGCCCTGCTCGGACGTAATAAGTAATTTCAATGTGCCGTGGTGGTGAAGCAGGCTTTACAGCAACTGGCAGGGTTCAAATCGAGATCATTTGCCAATCTCTCCCCAACTTCCAACTCAATCCACTATCCTGCAACTCAAATAAAGGCATTTAAAGCCCATAAGACATAACAAAAAGTTTCTAAATAGCTGTGCAAAGTTGACAGAAATACTTCATATCATTATTTAGACAGTACATCTACAACTAGACAGTGTTTAACTGATTTTGTATCCTATTCATCTTTTTTGCTGCTTACTTGCAATGGATGATGATTATTTCCTGCCATCTGCTTCACATTCTGTCACATTCTGCAGCCAAAACTCCCAACGTAGTGTTTAATTCCATCCCTATAGCCCCTGACCCATCTGACAGTGAAGGCCAAATAGACATTTACAAGTCAAGTACAGATGAAGAAGCAAAAAAAAAAAAAGCAACTGCTTGGATGTAATAAATATCTCTTTAAATATTTAAACCATGTCACATAGAAAAGTTCCATAAAATATGTATGGTGCTAACAGCATTGAGAGAGTAAGTACTGAGAGATTTAAGTATAAAAAATCTGGGTTGTCCATCAGGGCTGTTTTCATGGATATCCAATATTTCTTTCTAACACCCTGATTTGACAATGAACTGAACAGATTTAACACATCACGTTTGTCTTCTGCTTTTGAACATGATTTCACAAGAATACTTAAGCGGGGCACGCACATAAGGATTTTCTGAGTCTGAGGAGATTTTTTATCTGTTAGAAACTCCACATATGAAGATAAAAAATCAGGCATTGAACAGTTTTGATCGTACTGTGTGTGGTGTGGACCGATAATCTCAACACAGCACACCACACATATTACTATTCTGTCTGAACACAGATCTAGAATCTAGTCCTCCAAGGCAGAAATCTCATGTGATCAAAGGTGATCTAACAAAAACGAAGAAGAAGAAACATAGCAAAACTGGAAAACACAACACGCAACATGGAAGAGAACATACGAGAAGAGGGAATGATGGTGATCTTGGGACTATTTTTGACGAAAAATCCTGAACTAAAAGAAGGAAAAGACAGTGGAAAAAAACCTGGAGACAGTGTGAACACGTGAGCTGGTCTGCCATTTCTGAGGTCCACTGGACTTTATGTTTCAGGTCGGCCATGCTTGTTTTTTTACGCCTGCTTCTTTGTTCCTCAGTCAGCTGGCTTCTTGATTGGCGTCACATCACAATTCATGGAGTCATGACTCAGGGTTGTTGGCTTTCACCACAACAATGAAGATTTTTGGTTTTAAATATTGAACAAGTTTAATACTTACAAATTTCATCCCTGACCCGTTTCAGAGCTGATTATCGGGACAAATTCACTCTTAACACACCTCAGCCACAAGATAATCTTATAGGATAATCTTATAGGACATAAGATAATCTGACGTTTGCTGTCCTTGGTCGGGAAGAGGGAAAGTCAGGATAAAACAGTCTGATAATCTCTATGTGTGTACCCCGCTTAAGAGGACATTTTTGCATCACTTTCTTGCAATCACTATATTTTGGGATTTTAATCAAACTTCACATTGACATTTGCTCTGATTCAAGGATAAATAGATTTCAACTTGGAGGTATTAGGTTAGTGTCACCAGGCCTCATGTTCACCTCTTGTTTGTGAACATGAGACCTCAAGAACAACTTGTGCAAGTAACTTTACACTTTGTACTTTTGTCCACTTTAACTACAATGGGCTGGATGCACTGTGAAGGTACAAAATGTAGCTTTTGTAATATTAAAACTTATTCAATTTTTTTTTGGCCTACCACTGTATTCTCACTGTCTGGCAATTGCGCACCTGCAGAGACGTGGAAGTGTCTGGCCTTTGTTCTTCATTTGCTCCAGTCTGGCATAGATAACATGAAAGGCTGCCATCAGACCAACGAAACCTTTGAGATATATTAGAATACAGCTTTCTCAACAGCAATGCTCAACCTGACTAATGCGCTCACAGCTGAATCAGAGCAAATCCCTGCAGCCAGGCTCCAAAATCTTGAGGAAAAGCTTCCCATAAGAGAACTGAATAAGCAGCTCAGCTATGGTAAGGGTTTTAGGATGAGATGTTAAAAAATGTGTACTTCAAAAATGTTTTACAGACGTCTGAATACTTCTCATCTTAAGAGATGAAAGTGTCCCAGTCTGTGGGCCCCTTTGGTCTGTCATTCTCTACAATTATCTCCCATTAACAATCAAATCTGCTTAATTTATGGACATTTCAAAGCAGCTTCTTAGAGTCGTGTCTTATATCTTGTGTTATGCACTACACCTCAAACTTGTTAATTGGATGGCTTTTCCTTTTTTTTTAATTATTGCTTTGTTTTTATTTAAAACTTTCTCACAGTCTCATAGATTTTCAGTCTTCAACCAAACTTTTTTAATTGTTGCCATCAAATCTTGTTTCCCAGAGGAGGAACCCTAAACCTCTTAAGTCCCCTGATAATTAGGCAAAGCAATCAAGTGAACAAAACAGAATGGTTAAAAATCTCAAAACTGAAGTGATTCATGAGAACAAATCCTTGTGAAGATTTAGGTTTTCCAAAGGATAAACCCACAAAATTGGGGGTTTAAGTTTTCCCTTAAGAGCTTTAAAACTCTAAATACAAAGGTTTTGGTTGACTGTCATCTTTCAAATGGCAAATGAACTTGAGCTTTTATAGCTCTTTGTCTCGTTTATCTGACAACTCAAAATGCTCTTACACCGCAGGTAGCATCTACCCACTCACTCTCACATTCACTCAATGATGGTTCTGAGTTTCTATGCAAGTTATCCGTTGGTACCATCTATATATCCACATTCTTTCATACCTGGAGCTGGGCTCAAACCCACAACCTTTGACTACTGGTACAGTGTACTACCAGGCTGTTCCCCAGATGCCAAGATCCCAATACCATGAGAAGTGGCACTGGGGAAAGACTGTTGAACAAATAAATCAGCAAATAACTTTCTACATAAAGCTGAAGCATAAAAGAAAAAGGTTTGTGCAGAGATTCAGCATCCAGAGGATGAGCCCTGTACACCTCACTGATTTAAGTTTGCATTAAAGAGCTTTAAGAGTGCCCCTTTTTGGATTTAGGTTTTAAGTTCTTGATGACTTTTGGATCCAGCATCATTAAAACTACAGCCGTCTGTCAACTGCCCCTGAGGATAAACACAGAAAATGAGATTCTTGAGCTAAAAAAAAACATTAAATAGAACTGATTAATCATTTTTATTCCTTAAACATAAGTTCTATCCTATGAGTGGTTTGAGGGATTTTCTTCAACCTTTTCACAAATGTCCATGATGGCTCAACAATGAACTAATTTGATTTTGAGGTCATAGGTCAAAGTCAATGCAGCACGGTGGTGCGGCAGCTAAGTGCCTCACAGCAAGACAACTGCTGTGTGGAGTTTGCATGCTCTCACATGCCTGCTGGGTTTTCTCAGGGTACTTCCTCCCACAGACCAAAAACAGGTTAATTGGTGAGTCTAAATCACCTGAAGGTGTAAGTGTGAATGGTTGTCTGTCTCTCAATGTGATCGGTTGGCAGCTGGTTCAGGGTGTTCCCGTCCTCTCCCAATGACAGCAGGGGTAGTCTCCAGCCCCCTAAAGGGATAAGCAGCAAAGATGATGGATGGATGGTCTATGCCCAGAGTCACTGGGTCTTCTGTTCACCACTTGCTCATAAATGTAATATCATGGAAGTGCTCGGAGGGATTTTCATCAAACTTTTCAAAAATGTCTCATCATACTCAAGGATGAAATCAATAGATTTTGGCCAAGGTCATTTGGCCCTATGTTCATCTCTTGCTGCATCTAACAAGTGTTTTGAGGGATTTCCCTTCAACCATCGGACAAACCTCCACTCTGACTGAAGAAACACCTTATGAGATTTCCAAAGTCATTGGTCAGTTTTAAGGGGAATGGTTCTCATGTTCATCCCTTGCTTTTTAAGCACCATCTAAAGAGTGCTTTGAAGGATTTCCCTCAAACTTAAGGCAAACACTAACACACTCCACTATGGAAAAACTCAAAACATTTTTGTGGTACAATGTCAAGGATGCTTTAACTTAAAATTGTGCAGCTACGCCTTGAAAGAAATAAGATTTCTTCCATTCAAAGACCACCAAAACCACCTCAGTCCTTCTTGATTATACTTTCACTGTCCAGCAAGTGTACTCCTCATACAGGTAGAAGTCCCAGTTTCACTTTAATAGTTATTTAATCTTAAAAAGTGGTCAAAGATCAAGAGAACAAGATGAAAATTAATTAACCAGAGTTACACTTAAATGTTTGGATGGCCTAAGTGTGGATAAAAGCAGCCTGGATTTTTGTTTGGTCGCCCTCTTGGTGTACCTGCCGATTAACCTGATTCAGATTCCCAACAACCCCCTCGATTTGATTTGCTTAGTCTGATTCACTCAAGGCTCATTGTTTGTCTCTACATCCCTAATTCCCTGTGTTGCTCTCTTTTTCTCCCTCTGTCATTTCACCTCCCCCTCTTTCCTCTTTCTGACAACCCCCTGCTTTTCTTGGTAATCCTAAATCGGGTGAACGGAGAGAGTTTTTTTCATTGTCTCCTCTGGCCCCTCTGTCTTTTATTCCCTCCCCTTAAAATCCAAAGCTTCCTCTGCCCTCAAATCCAACAGGACGTTCATAAGAAACTACGAAAGCGGGCACACAAACACAAATGGAAAGCCACTTGAGAAGATGCTATGAACATACGTACTTCCCTAAAGCATCAAAGATTCTGAGAAAGAGTCCTATAGAAGGGATATTTGCCAAAATTCCTGCCTCATCCCAAACATTCCCAGCCAAGTCCGTCCCACTGTCTGCTCAATTCCTGCCGGCATCATCCAATCCTGCTCTCCTTTCACCGTCGGAGCATCAGAGGGGCCAATCAGATTAGGCGTGGAGAGGAAATTGGAGAAGGTTTGGCAGCGAGTCATCCAGCCTGCTTTCCCCCTTTCATGTTCCTCATTCACTTGCTCACACATACACACACATATGTACGCACACATATTCAAGGATACACACACATGCAGGGGACAAGAAAGAGAGTTGCCCTGGGAGACAGAGGCCTGGGTGAAAGAAGGATGCTGGCAGTGAAAGGGCCTGACCCATCTCTTGGCATTGAAGAGCCTCTCACCCCCCTCCAATGCGCTGAAAGGAGCAGCCAAACAATGCAGGGCAAAGCATTCTGGGTGATCCCTGGACCCCTGCACGTGCCTTCATGAGGGGACAGGAGATGGGCTGCACTTGCATGTGCTTATGTTGGAGTATTACAAAGAAACGGGCAACTTAAGCTGTGGCATCACCTCCTGCGTCCACATCTTCGTCAAGCCGACAGAAAGGAACCCCCTCCTTTAAGATTCGCCCTTCTTTGAAATTAAGGATCCAGTCATTATGTGCAATTTAGCTGCAAATGGTGTTATAATCAAAGTGAATCAATCCACATGACCCATTTTATAAAAGTTACACTCAGCATTTTTAGTCCCAAAAATGAACACATCAGAATAAATGCCATAAAACTACTTGATATAAAAGCTGTCAAAAGCTCCATCAATCAGTTTTCTATAACGCTTATCCTTTTCGGGACAAATACATGCATATTACAGAAGCAAAAAAATAAAGAAGGTAAACTGTTGATGGCATCTTGCATGTGCAGCAAGTTTACATGCTTGAAAAGAAGTAGGAAGAGGTACAAACTTATTTAATCCTACCCCTTTTATTACCACGTACTACAGTGAAGTTTTTGATTTCTCCATATTTATAATATTTACAACATTCACCATCTATTCAGGAACCAATGGTCCTTATAATATGTAGACTATACTATTTTATTAAGTTACTTACAGTGCTGTGAAAAAAGTATTTGCCCCCTTCCTGATTTCTTATTTTCTGCATATTTGTCACACTTAAATGTTTCACATCATCATCATCACACAAATTTTAATATTAGACAAAGATAACCTGAGTAAATACAAAATGCAGTTTCTAAATGATGATTTTATTTATTAAGGGAAAAAATCTCTTGACATAGAGGGACACATAGAGAGACAGGCAACCATTTATGTTCTTACTAAGGGAGGTTTGGAGTCATCAATTTACCTAATGAGCATGTTTTCAGTCTTTGGGAGGAAGCCAGAGTGCCCGGAGAGAACCCTCGCATGCACAGGGAGAACATGCAAACTCCACACAGAAAGACCCTAACCTACCCAGGGATCGAACCAGCAACCTTCTTGCTGTGAGGCCACCCCAGCTGTCAAAAGATGTTTTTTTTTAAATCTCAATGAATCGCAATGTTTTGAAATTTAACAACCTGCATTTCAAAACTTTCTTTTAAAGTCCTTATACAGCATATTGTTGACAATAAATGAGGAAAGTCAACAGTGTGATTTGAAACCATGACTTCGAGCCTTGGTCCCCATCCTGGGGTCTGATGTTCTGTCAGCCTTGAGGTTGTCCAGATTTGGTTTCTATATAAACCCTAAAATAATCTTTCAAAGGTTTTTGCAGAACTGTTTATTTTGCGTAAAAATCCATCCATTTTTTTGTACAAGTCCTCAGGGTGACTCATACTCTTCTTAAGTATAAATAGGGGGGCTCTGAAGAAAATAGGTTGGGAGTCACTGCCTTGGAGAGGCCCTTTTGAAACTTTAAGACCTGAAAATATTCTAACAGAGTTAAATGTGAACCCTTAGTTTTGCAGCTACATTTCTTTTGTTGAACAGATAATATAACTCTGCAAACTCTAAGCATCTTTTACATCTTTAAAAGCACAACTATATTCTTGAACATCAGAAAGCAAGCAGCATAAGATGTTGAATGAAATGTCACCAGTTTGGTTAATCCAGTTCACCAGATAACATGAATTTTCACATGAAAATTTTAATAATTTGTGGGTAACACTTTAGGATTTCAACATCTGTTTAATCCTCAGCTGTGAAACTAGATCAATGTTCAGACTCAAGGCTTTATGGTGGAGGAGGTGGAGGAGGTGGTGGAGAGGAGGACTACAGCCAAGCTGTCCTCCATGATGGACAAAGACTCCCACCCCCTCCAACACACACTCACTGCACTAAGGAGCTCCGTGAGTGACAGGATGCTCCACCCGAAGTGTGTGACGGAGAGGTATCGCAGGTCCTTCCTTCCTGCAGCTGTCAGACTTTATAACAAAAACCTCTCCAGTGTGCAATAAACCATATTTATATGTGATACCTAAAATGTTTCACTGCAAAATACCAGACATGTACATGGCCACCATATTTATATTATAATATTTCAAATTTCATCCTGTAAAATATCAACATGTACAAACCATCGGTTAAACAACAAACATGTACATAAGGACTGTAAATAATGCCACTTACGATATAGTATATACTCTTTTATACTTTTTAAAAAAAATGTATTTCTATTTTTACATTGCTGTATTTGATTTGTAATTACCTTTTTTCAGTATAATGCTTCTTTCTTTTTATTTCTCTTGTATCCTGCAGCTGCTGTATATCTTGGAAATTCCCCCTGTGGGACTAATAAAGGAATATCTAATCTTATCTTATCTTTATGTAGGTCTATGAGCATTAAACATAATAAACTGCCTTTTAGCAGCGGCTCTTTTCCTTAATGATTGAAATTCAAGGTTTTGATCCAACGTTAGGTTATAAAAAATAAAAAAAAGAAGTGACTGTATTGGCCAAGCAAGCCTTGTGATATATGTTAAGTATGTACCTAACCCTCTAGATTTATTATTGTAACACTATAGCTCTACATCAGCCTTCCCCAAACTTAAGTGCAATGCAGCCCATTTCGAAACCTAAAATTTATCCAAGGCTCACCAAAACTCTCAAAGATCATCACATTAGGTTTGAAATTGACCTCCTTGTTATTTTTTCATGCAGATTCCAGTGTGAATACTCAATTTTACAGCTGTATTTCTTCAAATATTCTCTTTTTACCTCTGCCAAGGAGGTTATGTTTTTGCCGGCGTTGGTTGGTTTGTTTGTTTGTCTGTTTGTGTTAAAAATAACTTGAAAAATTATGGACGGATTTGGATGAAATTTTGGATGAAATGATTAGATTTTGGGACTGATCCGGATCACCACCCAGATCCAGGAATTTTTTAAAGGATTCTTTAACATTGCGGGGTAGGACCGGGGTGGACTAAAGCTGCTTGGTGGAGGTCTGCGCTCTCTGAGTGTTTTTCTAGTTGGATATAGTTTTGCATGAATACATTCTTAAAATCAGGAAGAATTCAGTGTTAAAATATATATTATATTGAATTTTCCCAGTTATTGTAATATCAACAGGACATTTACAAGATATTTTAGCTTTTTATCATTCATTTTGCCTGATGAACAGACTCATTGTCACAATTTACTGGCTTAGGCTTATGGTTTTTCCATTATTATGGATGACCGCTCGCTGCCCACCAACACTACCTCTGTGGCCCACAGTTTGGGAGGCACTGCTGAAAATGTTTCAGTAAACTTATTACATCAGTGGAGGATCTCTACTGCACGGTGAATACTATCAGGTATAATTTACAAAGATTGAGTTAAAGCTGTTCACATTCACCTCCCACTGATTTCTCTAGTTTGTGCTTTCTGCTTTTTGTGCATGCTGTGATGTTACGGACCCTCTATGGAACCATTGTTACAGATGGTGAGAAAGTTCCCACGTTTATTAAAAACAAACAAATGAATCTGCCAAATTACATTCCATAAGGAGAAATCATGAAAATAAGACAAAAACACACGCTTCCTCAAAAGGGACCGATGAGACCCAGAGGTAGAGAGTTCGGATTGTTTACGCGCTGTATTTGTGAGAAGAAATGATTAGGAGTTTTAACTCAGTGCAGACAGCTCGACCCCTCCACATCTTCAAGGGGAGGGAGACTTCACGGAGCTGCTGACACCTGTCCGGTTCGCTTAGCTCTCCACTTGTTGGGAGTTGATTTGGGAGCAGGGTTTATCTCCCCGCTGACCTCTCCCTCCTTCTGTTCAAGTACAGTAAGTGCATCTCTCTCCTCCTCCCCTCTCTCATTTCTATCTCTTGTCTTACCTTCAGCAACTTGGACAGGCCTAATCCGTCAAAACCTTTGAAACACTCCCAAGCTTTGCCACTTAATCCATACAGGAGAACAGGGGCCGTATGTAAATCTATATCGGGGAGAGCATATCTGCCAGCGCTGGGTTCTGCCTGTGTCAGGGATCGATACAGCGTCTGTGTTTTATTAATAACTCTAAACGATGCTGTGCTCAGTCAGCCATTTATCAAACCCACCTCTCCTCTGAGCAACCAAGTCTCCAAACTATCATTTCTCCAGTCCTACCTCCTTTTTCATCTGCCTGTGTTAATCAACAGATCTGTAACTTCTTTATTACGTAGGAGGTGTTTTCTCCTCGACAGCCTCCGCAGCTGTCTATAACCCTGTTTACTGCAATACAAATCACTGCGGAGTGCATGTAACCATTAGTAGAGCACTCGGCCATTAGCAGAGTGCTTTACTTCTTCAGAAGTGCAGATCTGTGTCAGTCAATCTGATTTTGCTGTTCAATATGAAGTTGTGATGAGTTATTGCGGTGTTGGAGCACATCAGTGCCAAACCCAACACCCAGACTGAGCCAGATCAGGGATGGGCCGCTCACTGCTCCCCTTCTCATTTCATGTGGCTCGAATGTCAGTTTTAATATCAGTACTTCATGGCTGAGCAGAAATTTTCAGTTTCCCTTTCCTCTCGAGTATTTTTTCCGCACAAAGTCAGAATGTGCTGATGTGTGAATTTAGGTTTATTCTGGGGATATAAATCACAGCTGGGGAACATCTCTATATACCTAATGGAACTGCTTCAGTATGTGCAGGAGTGTTGTTTTAGCAACTTAGGGAACCAAGAGAGCCTCATTAATTCATCCTCAGTTCCAGAGGGCCAAATTGTTGAAATATGAATGAGATACTCTCAACTTTAGAGTATTTAATGATTATTAAAGAATGTTTTGATTTGTATTCTGACAAATACATATAGTTATGCAAAAACAGGAGATTTACAGGAACAATTACAGGCAATAATAACCATTTCCTTGGGATTATTGCTATTTCTAATGTTGTCATGATATACGTTTTAGCATTTTTTTTTTCATTAAAAACATTACCGTAGGACAATAAAAGGTGTTGGATTAAATAAGTTTCGACGTCTTCCTACTCCTTTTCGAGGATGTGGACTTGCACATGCAGGATGTCGTCAGTGGTTTACATTAATTTGTTTTCTTTTGTTTTTGGTATATGCATGTGTTTGTTTATGGTGACTACTCATGTTTGTTTTTGCATGTTCGAAATAAAGCATTCAATTCATTTCAATTCAATATAGGTTTTTGAACTGACTTAAGGTTCACATTCAGGGTGAAAGAAAGCCAGTTGACCACTTCTGCTCCAGACTCTGTGATGCTGTAATAGTGCAGAACTAGATATTGCATTAAAGTTAAAGGCAAAACAGTCTACACAGCACAGTGCTTTCCGATCAATGATGTATTTAGTGCATAAAATCCAGACAGACATGCCTGAATACACTTGTTTTTAGTAAAACACTCTCACTGTCCATATAAAGTAAAGTTGTTAAAAATTCATCTTAACAACCACAGGGCAAACAGAGCCTTGCACCCCCCCATAAGGTCTTCGGCAGACCAAGAACCCAAAGTGGATTCTGTTACTTTGATTGATTTGATTTGATTTTGATTTTTATTATTGTGTCATGCATACACAATATGCCCAGCCCAACGGGCTTACAAGACACCATTATTCAATCACCAAGTTCAGAGATCATTGTAGACGCTTACAAAAAGAAATAATCTCAGAAAAATAAACTATCCTGATGTTTTTAACTTTGTTTGCCCCTCCCACAGTCTGGCTAGTATAGTCTCCTGCCTGAGGGCTACATCTTACCTTGCAGTGCAGCTGGATCAGCCTGATTCATTGTCAGTAATCAGACAAGCTCCAGTCTACAAAGAGTGTAGCGGCACGGCCTAATCAGCAACCCTTTAGAGCAGGAAGATGTGCGACCAGGGAGACGACAGCATGAAGTTACTCTTACAGAGATTAGCATAGATGCTAACAGATTCAGTTGCAGTTTTTCAGATCTGGACCAAATTTCTTTATTAAATAAAAAAAATAAAACACTGAAAGCACTTCACTATTGAAAGGATATTTTGGACACGTCTTGGCAACAGTTTGTTATACAAACTGGCTCATAGCTCAGAAGAAATGCCCGCCTACTACATCATGTGATTGGCACATAATGTTTGTGATTGATGGAACAATCGTCCAATCACCTGCTGGATATGCTTTTGAAAGGTTCTGATCATTCCTGAACACTTTCTATGGGCTGTTGCACAGATGAATGAGTGAAATATATGCTGTACAGTGTAAATTGAAAGGTCTGTCTGGTCTGTGTGGTTAGTGATTTACTAACAAAACAAAAACAAAAACAAAAGAATACACCACATTTTCTAAACTGGACAATGCTCCGGTGGCCAGAGGGAAATCCTGCCTGGGGCCTCCAGTTGATGATAACTGATCCAATGGCTTCTACAAAAAAAACATTTTACTTTTCTTCTTTTGCAGAGACATAGAAATGGGTACATGTCCTTCACTACAAGTTAGTTGATCACTGTAGTCGCACTTTCATGTTGAATTCACATTCAAGATGTAACCGTATACTATAAATGCTTCAGAGGAAATGTTTGATGTTTGCACAGGCTTGTTTGAGCACAGCTACTGCTCTAACTTTCCCTTTCAAAACATCTTAAACCCTCATATTCACAGATGCTTAAAGGCAACTCTCAGGGGTATTCTTATAAGGAACGCATCTGCTTAAAAACACCAATTTGTGAGCTCACACAGATAAATTATGGTAGAATTGCATCTACAAATGATTGTCACTCACACTCTTAGATAAACTTGTCAGAACTACCCGGCTTGATTAGCCAAAACATGTCAAAATGAGGGAGAGGAAATTATCTCATCACGTTGCAAATTGCAGCCTGGCTGTCTGGAGTTTGTTGAAATAGAAGCATAAATTCCTGATGCATCAGTTTTGTTGTGTCGACTTTATGAGTCTGTGCTTAATAACTGCATCAGCATGAATAGTTAATACATCACAGACTAAAATGAATGCAGACTTGATGCTCACTGTAATGCATTAGGAAGTTATGAGGAGATTAGGAGTTATTTACTTTGTATGGTGCGCTGGAGTTAATAGAAAACAATGGCTGTCAGGGATTGTTATTAAAGCACACTTAAATAGACTTGTTTGAATGCTGGCTCCAAAAACATTACATCTACAGGATAAGAAGCTAAAACCAGAAAACCCACGGTGCTTTGGTTCTCTGAGGCATGCAGATTTGGAGTCTGCAGGAGCCGTCTGTGTAGATAAAAGGGCTGTTTGTGAGCCGAGGGGGCCTGACGTGAAGTTTTCGGATCTGTGGAAGCAGAACATGAGATGCCTCCTCTGCTGCAAAAAAAAAAAAAAGTATTTAGAGGGAATATTCAATTTGTCAGTGTAGAGAAGCGGAGCAAAGTGCATTTGAGAGGAGGAGATGATGGCACGCTTTAACGCCACCTTACGCCTGCTCGTGGGTTTCAGAAACGGAGAGGAGAGAAGTGAAAGCAACACGATGGAGCAAACCACAAATTAGACTTTGAAGAGGAAATAAGAAGCATACGCAGTGAGGGATGGAGTACGACAGGAGGAGGACGAGGAGGAGGGGAGAAGGTGGGAAAGACAAATTGAAAGAACAGAGGCAGAGGTTTCTTTCCCCCTCCCCTCCAATGCTCTAAGACTCTCATTAGCAGTATTGATTCATGGCTTTCAGGTCTTTAGCAGTCAAATGCTCATTGCACACATATGCACACACGTTGGTGCTGCAGCCCTGCAAACACATCCAACCTCTCCTTCCTACACACACACTGGGGTATTACGCTGGGACGGGTTATGAAGTACCATGCAGTCCTCCTCTTGCATAACAGTGAAATTTCAGCTCCAGAAATAGCGGAGTATGCATTTTTAATTGCCCTCCGCACCGGCGCCCACCAACGCAACCTGTCAACAGCGGTGAGCCAAATGTGGCTTTTAAAACATAACCTCATTCATATGAATTACAGGTGGTGCCTCTGTTACGGAAGCTGCACTCTGGTATTGACAAAATAAAGAAACACCTGTGAGCGTGGGGCAACATGCTCTACAGAGATTCACTCAAGCCTCAAAATAGTACTTCAGTTAAATGAGCACCTGCACAAAAGCATTTCAAACACATAATTATGGCTTTATGATAGAAAAGGCTGCATGGCTGAAATGTCAACAGACACATCAGAGGAGCTTGAATGTGTTGCAACAAACAAGAAAATTTGTTTTTAGTAAACAAGCAGTGTTTTTTTTACTAAGCATGAGCACGCTTTACCCACTGAATGAAGGCCTTGTTAGAGCCTGATATGTAACAATGACCCAAAATGTTGTAAAAAAATGTAATAAAACCCATTTGATCCTGTTCCTGGTCTTAGTTAAGTTACCCATTTTGTGTTCATGTTTTGTGTCTTGTCATGTGTTTCTGGTTTTATTTTGAAATGCCCCTGTGTATTTATTCTGTGTTCCCCTTTGTGTGTGTTGGATCATTGGTCTTCCACGTGTCACAGCCTGCGTAAGCCTCTTGTTCTTCCAGTGTTCCCTTGTGTTTCTCCAGTGTTTGCAGTTAGTTTTGTTGAACTTTTTTGTAGAGATGTTGATTTGCCTTTTTGAGTTCACCTCCAGTGTTTATTCTTTTAAGTAGCTTTTTTTATTTTGATATTTTGTAAGAGATTTTTTTTGTATTTTGACTTTTTTTGTTGAAGATTAGTTTTTGATCCTGTTTAATTTGTTAAATAAAGCCTTTTTGTTTATCTGCATTTGGGTCCTTCGCCTTGTTTTTTGTTAGTTTACCTTGGGCTCAAAACCATGACAGAATGAATAAAGACATTTTGATTACAGCAGCAAATACCATCAATCATGGACATTTTCTTCCATATTTACTTTATCAAAAGGTCTCATTTACAAAGTATATTGCAGTATTCATCTTAAAGCACCAACATTCTTGCATTTATTCTTGTTTTGTGTCTGACAGTGAAGATAAGCTGTCAGTGTCTCCCATCTCTGTTGCTCAGAAGGTCATTCTTGCCCTGACTAGGTGTGAATCCAGCGATAGCCTGGGGTTACAAGGGCCCCTTGACAGGTGATAACCCATCCCTAAACCCTAAAAGTTTAACTTGAATACCCTAAAAGTGAGGAGCAGCAAGTGTCTCAGTCGCCTCCTCTTTACTCGGCTCTGGAAGTAAGAAGCTTGGACACCCCTGGCACATGAAAGGAGTGATTATAGTTTGGTCGTAATCCGAAAACGGAGGAATTTCATAATGGATTTTTTAACTTTGCGAGATTTCGGGCAGTTTTCCACATTTTTTCCGATATCTAAAAGAGTTCTCAATGGATTTTCATGACATTTTCTCAGACTGTTGGTCATAGCACAAGTAGGAAGTGATAAGATTTTAGTGGTGATATGAATCCGGATTCGGATCCAGGAATTATTTTTCTTAATTACTTACCAAAAAGGGCTCATCATTTCTCATGAACCGATTTAAGCATGAATTCTTAGTTTTGCCGCTATATTTCTCTTTTTGAACTTACTTTGTGACTCTGTAAACTCTATCCTGGTACCTTTCATGTCTTAGAAAGCATGTCTAAAGTCTTAAAATGGAGAATAAAATAGTCTTGTAACATCTTTAAAAGTCACAAGTTTATTCAGCACCTGTTCATTTATGGTTCTGGTTCTGTCGGTCAGACAACATGTTTGATAAAAGCTGAGATCTTCTGGTCTTGTTTTGTTAGATCTTGGACCTAAAGACCTGTAATCCAGCGGGGTTTTTTTAAAATGTGGTTTACATTAGGCTTATGGCTTTTACTGGGCTATTTCACTACCTGTATCAGCTCAACTTTATTTGGTGTTTTTTTTGTTTTCCATTACTGGAAGCTGGCACTGTTTTAACATCAACATCAGTGGGGCTCAAAATGAGCGAAGCTGAAACCAAACATGATGTGAAAACACTGAATATCGCCACGAGTCAAGGGTATTGACTTGAAGATGTAACACCCCCTTGTAGGATGCTGTATGACTTCCCAAATTCTCCTCGACTTAAACTGCATGTTGTTTTGCTGCTTGCAACCATCTTTGGAACAAAAATGATTTCCTGAGTGATTTTAAGAATCTTATTTGAGCCAATGTGTTTTTTGTTTAGTCTCAACCCGTGGCATCATTTAATGCAACATATCACCTAGTTTCCACACCTGGCTCCCTCCCCTTAGGGACAAATTTGCAGTAACGTGGCAATCGTATTTACCCGTGCCATAGGCCTCAAAGAATCCCACTCAAAAAAAACCAAACTATCCCTTTAAAAGATGAACACTTCCACTTGTATCATCATTCATACCTAACACGCAGTACATACAGGAAGTTCAGTTGTATTTTGGGGAAAAACAAAAATATTTGGACCTTCTTTTCAAGAAACTCAGCAGCTAAAACATGAACATACATGTACACACTCACGCACATACACATGCAGGTACTGGCAGCCAAACTAAAGGGTTGTTGATGAATTAGCAGCACCGCTCATTAACAGGAGCTACACCTCTTTAAATGCTCTCTTGTTCTTCTACGCAGTGCACACACACACACACACACACACAAACACACACAGGAAACAGCTCTCTATCTTGAGGGTTCTTGATTAGACAATGATGCTGATTGGGCAGTTTCTTCCAACAGTGTCTTTGTGTATACATGTGTGCCTGTTTCTTTGGTAATGTGTTCATACAAGAGTTGTAAGTCAATAGCTTTGGTGTATTGATTTAGTTGAGCGGAGCTGAAACAGCTTGTAACAAGACTCAAAGTGACAGAAAGCAGAGTAAGACCACTAATGCCTTGTTAACCAGCCTCCATGATTATATGATGCATAAATACACATGTGTGCGCTGCTCTGCTTGGGAGAGATAATCCACCAAACACAAATAAACCATGGATTTAGAGTCATACGTGCTAGAAACCGGCATTAGAGTGAAGCTCACTTTTTGACATATTTTGTGATGGAAAAAAAATGCGAGTGTCAATCTGTTTAAGTTGGATTTTCACATCTCCATACTTCTTGAAATAGTTTCTTTCAAATTGTGATCTTCCTTTGCTAGGCGCAGCTCGAGCTATGTGCTCATGTGATATTAAGTGCAAGGAAAATGTGAAAAATGCAAATGAGTGCCTGATTATGCAGCACATTTCTCAGAGAAAGGGTAAAATTAGTAATGGTGCATTTTTTTTGCACTCTCAAATCCAATTTTTAACTGGATTTGTGTTTATTTTGATTGTTTTTTTTATTTCATGTTTGAATGTAGGGTTGATGAAATATAAAAGGAACAAAATAATAAACCTTTACTAATTTGGCATTCACGGACACCCACATGCTGCATATGAACAGGCTCAAGGATGCACACGTACGCACAAGTGCACTGGATACATGACATGTCGTACATACAAACACACATCCCGACAGTTCCTTCAGAGGGCTCCAGAGGTAGCTGACAGCTGTTCTGGGTGTTGAGAGACAAAGGTGGGGGTGGTGTGTGTGTGTGTGTGTGTTGGGGGGCAGCGTTGGCTCTGACTTGAAGGTCTGCTGAAGGCTGGAGCCGTGGATCCCAACGGAGCGATACATGGATTCTCTTTTTCTTCATCTGTTCTGTTGTCTTTACCTCTGCTCTGCTTCCCTGTTTTTCCCTCTCTTCCATCACACCTCCTCCATTTGTCTCACACCGCATCGCTGCCTAACCAGCATGCCTCGCCCTCCCTTGACTACTTTCATTGACTAATTTTTCCCATATACATCCAGTGTACGTGTGTACTCGTGTGTGCATGTATTGGCTGGTGGGTTGGGATCAGGCTGTTTGAACTTGGTCACCTTGCTGCACTGCAGACGTGCTCTGGTGGTTTCTAGTGTAATTACAGCTATGAGAGAGGGTGTTTGTTTTGATTTATTGATTACACATTGGAGAAAATTCATCAAACCGTCAAGAGAACTTGTCAGAATTTTTGAGGAACGAGGAAAATTTCTCCATCACCCTGTGTGATGGCGCAGCACTTGTTTTTTTTCTCATTTTCTCTTGGATTGTGGGATATATAAATATAGACTTTTACATTTAGCACCATTAGGCCATTAAGTCACAAGGATATCATAATGGAGACTGTTCAAAATATATGTCAGTATTTAAGATGTGTGGTTTCTATAATGCAGAAAATATGTCTTGGTTTTGACTCATTAACATGAGGCTGCCAGTCACAGATGGACAGGCCTTTTGAAGCTCAGGCTGACTGTAGGAGGTCGACGTTTCTGGCAGATCAAAACTCAAATATTGCAGGATGTGGCAGTTAATATAGACACAGTTACCAAATGAAATCTTGGTTAAAATAAGCAAGGAGGAAATATTATTTTATCAAAGTTGCTCCTATTTTTTAGGCATATCACCACCTGCATGACAGTAGTGGATGGAAAGTCAAGTCAAAGTTTATTTCTAAAGCATGTTTAAAAAACAACCTCGGTTGACCAAAGTGCTGTACAGGGGTACAATATAATCATGCATACACTTGAAAATAATAAAAACAGTAACAGAATAAAAATGAACACAATATTTAAAAAGAATATAAAAAAATAGAAATAAAATAAGATAAGAATAAAAACAATAAAAAAAGAGTAAAAGAGAAGATAGGGAGTAAAAGATGAAGGATAAAAGTCAAGGTTACTCATCTAGCTGGGACTGAAAGAAAAAGATGGGTTTTTAGAAGAGTGTTAAAGTGTTCAGTGGACTGTGCAGCTGTTGCACACACATACTGTTAAGCTGCATGTTCTTTAGCTGAAATTCTACAATTTGAATGAATCTGGTGCATTTGGAGGACATCGACCAATTACTACCTCTGCCAAGGTGGTTATGTGTTCGCCAGGGTCTGTCTGTTAGCAAGATTACGAAAAAACTGCTGGATGGATTTACATGAAAATTTTACCAGAGTTGTGGTTTGGTCCAAGGAGGAAGCCATTACATTTTGGTGATGATCTGATCCAGACTGACGTCACAAAAAAACATTGAAGTTTATAATGGCAAATCCCATTCATTTACGTCATTATGGGAATTGTAGTTTATTTGCAAACTGACATCAACGTTTTTAAGCCTATGTCACTACACTTCCCAGCTTCCCTTTTAATGCCAGCAGAGGAGTTCTGCTGACACAGCGGTTAACAATACCCTGGTACATCGGCATGTTTGTAACTGGAATGCTGATAACGCAGAGATCACGTCATTCACACTCCCCTCTTCCCAATTCCGATGTAAATGGCATGCAGCATTCTCCACGTGGAAAGACATCAGTGAAGACTCGGCTTCCCAATCAGAGCGGAAAAAAAAAAGCCATAACTGAGCTGCTTGGCGGAGGTCTGCGCTCTCGGAGTGCTTTTCTAGTTCAACAAAGTACGGTTACCCACCTCTTTGGGGAAAATTCCATTTGGCTCCACATTAAATAGATCCAACAATGGCTTTGCTGTTTTATTAAGACTGTCCCAGCTCTTTAGATATGTCTGATAAAGTAAAGGCTTGTTCCCAGTCATACACTATTCCAGTGCAGAAGGAAAGCCAGATCTGATTGCACACTTTTCCTTTTAATTCTACAATAACTTGTAGAAACTGCTGGAACTCCTACACACAGCTTGTTATCTTGCTAATTGAACAACATTTAAAAACACATTTTCAACTCTGTCATCGCTGTTCGACATTAAACTGAAATATACACCTAATAGTCACAATAAGTGCAGTGTTCTCGCCTTAAATGAGACATGTGGATGCATTGGACAAGACGCGCCGATTTAAACAACCTAATTAGTCGTAGAGAAATGTCAAACTGGAGAAGATAGAGGCTTTTTCTGGAGGATGGTGATGATTTAATAATACTCAGAGTGTGAATGAGATAAAAACGACTTGCCTGTGTGATCTGACTCTAATCCACATCTGATAGCAGCAGTAAATACCAGCGCTCACAAATGAGGCTGAGAGGATTCCTACGTCTCCCGCGACTCGTTTTTCATTCGACTCATCACTCCTGCATGGTTCTCACCCTCCCCTATCGTCTCCCCTACTCTTTTTGTCAATAAAATAGAGATATTTAGTTACAGTGGCATGGGGAGCCTTAATCGACTTGGAGACACTGTTGAAGTATCTGCCACGTGTCTCTCACTTAACACCGTCTGCTTACTTTGCTATATGCGCAGCTCGGCTGTCGAGAGAGCAGTAGGTACAGCACAAGGTATCAATTTTCAATATCCAATGCTATTTCTATGTCTCCTTTCTTTCCTCTCCCCTCTGTTTGCTGTCCATTAAATGAAAGCTATTTAGTTACATCGACAAGGAAACTTGAAACTGGCGGAGGAACACTTTTTCTTGCTCCTTGAAGCATCTCTCTGTGGATATTTCTCTCTTTTCTTCCCCCTTGTGTCTTCATAAATAAACTGGAAACTTCGATAAATGGGCACTTGTTTATCGTTGTTGACACTACCGCTTTGTCTGCGCCGAGCTCTTCACTACTGAGAGAGATTGTTTCAGAAATTGTCTTGCTTTTCTCTCAGGACTTGGATGCTGCAAGGTAGTGCTTGGTGGATATTTCAGCCTCTTATTAAATATGTGCAGACAAGGGTGTAGCTTGACAAAGATTAAAAAGTGGATTGATCTAAAATTTTCACATGTTGGTGTCTAACTATGACTCAACCCGTGGTGAATATTTTTCCTTTTGCTTGCACTATCTCAAAGTATTTTACAGCTATGTTAACCAAGAGAGGCACAGTACATACTGTGATGTGCAGCAATGAGTTTCATAATGGCCTGTTGTCTGGGGAAACAAAGAAAACTACAGGAGGTTCACGTGTAGCAGATCATTTTACATTCAGATTCTGCTGCGGTCGTAAGCCATCAAGATGCCTTTGTAATTTTACAACAGAATTTTAGTTTCTTAGGGATTTTACAATTTATTATGGTGTAGAGGCACAAGATGCATTATATTTAAACAGAGTAACACCTTGTTTTCACTTTCATATGAGACAAGAATCCATAGAGTAATAAATATGCAGATGATACGTCCAACTGTTAACGCAAAATAAATTACAGCTCTATACCAGGGGACATGGGTTAGTCTGATGAATCTGATTATATATTAATATTAATCTGATACTCTGACATTCTACGTCAAACCGATAAAGAGGATGAATGCATTTTATTGCAAAATGATGATTTGAATTTGATTTTAAGGTATCCTGACACACCAGATGGACTGTTCAATGTATTTCACTTGTCCATCTGGGCAACAGCTTACAGCAAGTATTTGGGAATGAGCAGAACCTTTCAGAAGCAAATCCTGCAGGTGATTGGATGATCGTTCCATTAATAACATTCATTACAGGGCCAATCAGGAAATGTTTTAGGTCAGCGCTACTGCAGCTGTGTATAATACAAAACGTATGCCACTAACAAACTATCGCCAAAACGTACCACAACATGCCACAAGTGGAGCGATGAAACTGCATGGCTGATGAAACTGTAAGCCAGCATGTTCTTTGTTAAAAGACTTAAGAGCTTCAGCTTCAAGTCTTTATCAGTTTCTAGGTTTCCCAAAGTTTGTTTGATGGTGTCCATCAAGGATTGGCCTATAAAGTCCCTTCAGTAATCAAATGGCTGACACCAGTTAGAGTTTGTCCAATGTTTTCACTGTCTATGGAAAAAACTAAGTCAAAAAACTAATGTCATAATACAAACTCACTTCACAATCAGCATGGAAAATGAAATGAGAGAACAGCCTCTTAGTTATGAGCCTGTTAGTTGAATATTACACTGTGAAATTGTCTCTTCAGCCACAGTGATAATGAGCTTGGAGAAAATGCTATTTTGTTCTGGCATTTTTTTCTGGTTTATGAAAATCCAAACAACAGTCATAATCCTGCCTTTAAAGTGGTGAGTGGTGCTGCACTATCTTCCAGTTAGCATGAACAGGCAATGTAAAAGGGACTAGAGAGACAGAGGTCTGGTAACTGTTGTTTAGCAACTATATGATACTGAATGAATCATAAAAAATACATATTAATGGAAAAGATCGATGCATAAGTCACAACCTCAGGAATTTTAGCCTAAGTTAGTAGCAGCTGCTTTAAAATAATGGCAAATGTTTTTGTTTTGATTAAGACCTGTAGCAAGGCAGTTCAGTTCCTATGAAGCAGACAGGATTTATGCTTGCTTCCTCACATCTTATTTAGGAAACTGCTGTCTTCAACTGATGAAAACCTGGCATTTATAAAACAAAAACATACCTATAGAATGTATTTGTTGGATATTACAAAGGCTCTTCTGAGCTCTTTGAATTCTCAGTTACTGTACAGTCAGTGTTTTAACATCTTGGCCCACCCTCTTTAGCTCAACTTTATTTACTTTGATGCAGTGAAGTCTTTAAAATGCAGAATAATATCTCCAGTAAGACTGTACCCTTTGGATGAACTGCCTTTGGGCAGTCAGCTCTCTCTGTGAAAACTAGAGCTCAGTGAGCCACACTCTGATGACATAAAAGAGCTACAGTGCAAGAGGTAGCTGTAAAGTCAGAGGATGGCTCTGCATTGAGCTAATAACTTCTTCTACCATGAAGTAGCTTCAATATCCTGTGTTTTGACTTGATAATCACGCACTATGGTGCCAAAGTGTGTTTGTGCACATGTTTATCTGTGTGATGTCCCTTTGTATTGTGTGTCCTGAATTTGGTGCTGTTTTTCTAACTGTGAGGATCATTTTGTACTGAAAGAAAAGTATGAAGCTCTGAAATAAAAGGGAAAAGAGGGGAGAGCTGCTTCAAGCTTCCAAAATGGGGTTGCTAACAAGTTGTTATCCAGGACAACAGAGGACAGGGGATGCTTGGTACAGGGGACATTAAATGTCAACATTTCTGAAAATGATGTGAGACACTTGACACCACCATGACAACTGACTTGACCAGGTATCTCAATGGAGAAAGTCGGTAGAAGCAAGAGTGTTTCATGAAGGTCAGTCCACTGAAATTCCACCATAACCCAGCATTAACATTTTCACATTCTCCCATTATATTTACACTTCAAAAATAAAAACAAATTTCACTTTTACATATGTGGTATCTGTTCAGCTTGGCTCTACATGGTTTGGGAACTACCCACCTAACTTTCCATCCCAGTATTTACACTGATTGTTCCTCTTTAAGGTAGGTGGAATCGTCACAGCATGGCTGCACTAAACTACCATGACATCCTCATAACAACAAAGGAGGAATTGTAGTAATGGAGCTGTCAGCACTCTTGGTTTTTGGCTTCATGTCCCAATACAAATAATTTTAGTTCCAATGAGGGTTAGGAGCAGCAAAACAACATACTATTAAAAGCAGAGATGAGTTTGAAGAGTTATTCAGGGTTACAGTGTTTAATCTTGGCTCAGCCGGCATGAAACACAGCTTGAAGTGATATAAAAAATGAAGCAAGGTACTAGGCACAATCCCTAATGAAAAAGCGAAACAGATGACTTAAGTTGAGTCAAGTTGATAACACATAGTGGAAAGCCACAGGCACATCTAAAAGACAGCTTAAATACTGAAAGTATGAAGCAGACCCAGAGGTTTGCATCAAGCTGGTTCCTTTGACAAAAAGCCAATGGTTTTTATACAAGTTCTTTTTTGATTATTGCTCATAGTTGCATCTGTGTAAGAAAAAGTTAATGAAACTTGCATGTTTTGTCATTAATTAACACATCTTATTTTTATTTTTGTTGCGTAAACACAAGAAGGAAAGAAAGAAAGAAAGAAAGAAAGAAAGAAAGAAAGGAAGCTTGTGTCACACTATTATGATCAACAACATGGTGGACCGACTTCAGTGCTCCCACTACCAAGCATCCAGTTTTTTATTTTTCAAAAGCTACCTTCTCTATTAAAGTCTTTCTTCTTAGTGTGACCTGATCGAGTAAGTGCACATGGCTTTGCCAGTTATTTGTCTAACACTGTTTTTTTAAAGTCCCTGACCTACCTACTGCAGCCTGAGTTAGCAGTTTGCAATCATCTATTCTTTACCAGGTGCGATAATATTTTAAAATTCATAATTCCTTAAAAGCCCCCCATGGACTGGTGTTGAAAATTAGCACTGTGCTATAAACACTTACAGCAGTGCATTTGGGACCTGTGTATATTTAAATATCACAGCATCAATGTTACTGTGTGTCCATGTCAAATAAACAATAAATAAATAAATAAGTGATGCAATTTCAAATGCATATGATGTTATAGGAAAAAGACAAATCTTTTATGGTAATGTTCACCTCTGACTTTAACGCATCGATCCATAAACTTAACCCACAGATTTTGAGATGGAGGACGCGGCAGTGCTAAAATAATAACTCATTTCTGTGTTCGGGGCTGCACCACTTCATATTCTGCAATAATCCAAAAACCCACAGGCTTTTGTCAAGGGAACCAGCACGATGCTAAAATGACCCCCCGCCCTATGCTCCTCTGTGATAGTGACTTACTCCAAGACCACAGTTAAAGATTATCTCAGAGGGACGTGCACTGAAAATGGATACCTGTGTGCTATTGGTACCAAACATCAGATACCTATAGGATCAAATCACAACACAGATTTCAGCACTTCATAATGGTGCCCTCCACTAAATATCAGAGCCAAACATGTTGAACCCTCTATGTCCAGTAAGCCTTCTCATGAGGACATGGACATTACAGGCAAGAGAGGTTATATCACAGGGGCTGCTACATAAGACAACATTATTGCTGCTCTTGTCTCTCAAAAGTATTTCTACAGGAACCTCTTGGGCATCAACACTGTTATAAAAGTACACATTTAGCACCAGTATTGGAAAAAACCAAGGTAACAGGTACAATGCTTCACATTTATATTATTTTATATCTTGTCCATGTAAAAAGAAAAAGAAAAACTAGACACTGCTGTCCTTGCAGCTGCGTCCTTGTATCTGCATTTATCATGTTGTGTCAGTCTCTGTGATTACATTTGTGATTGCTATGAAATTTTCACCCTCTCATTGGCCTGAGGCCAGATTCCCAATCCGCCGTGTCGAACAAGTGCCCTAGAGCCTCAGGGTCTGTGAAGAGGTCACAGTGTGAGTGGGTGAGCAGGGGTTAATAGCAGCTTATTTCTGCCCTTCAGCAGGTTACAGCAGCCGTGTTGAGCCTTTTCTTTCTCCCTGCTATCCGTCGCCACAAAAACAAGGACACATGGTTTGAGCAATGCCTGCCGAGACAACAACATTAATGTTTATGAGTTACATGTTTGTGATTTGCATGAACACCTGCTCTCTCCTTTTGATAACTGCACAACCACCACAGATGCAAGGATGTGGTTGTAGTCTGGGACCGGTGAGGACATGAATGAGTTAAAACTGGCCTGCAGAAAGAGGTTTTAAAATTTTAACGCATGTGTCACAGAATGTGAGACTCTACATCTGACAACAAACAATGATTAAAATGTTTTAGTGTGTGAGGAACATCGATATGAGTAAAACCAGCAGATCTATTCATGCAAAAACTCAGATATGGGCAAGTGTGTTTGTCTATTCTCAAGTCAAAAATATCCAGAACATTTATTCTAATCCACATTCACTTAACCAGTCGAGATGAATATCTTACTTTAAGTAGTGAAAGGCAAAAAAAAGGTATTGAATTGCTAGTTATGAGAAGAAACTATCTGCCAATTAAACAAGGAAAGTCTGACATGGTGAGGGTTTTAAATTAAGTTTTAATATCTGCTTGAGTTAAGTTTGTCTTGTCTTATTGGCAGATTTTTTTTTACTTATTATTACAAGCAACTCAGGCCTTAATTTTAGTTTTTATATCTTTAAATAAGATCTCAATCCAGCCCTTTAGGGAAATTGTGGATCAGAATAAGTCTAGTGAGATTTTTTTGTCTTGAAATTGGACAAATACTCTCACCTATATCTGAGTTTTATCAGTGCAGTCCCAAATTTGAAGCTTGAAATCTTACTCAGTCTCTCACAGAAAAACTGGACTTTAGAGCAGGGTCACCAACCTGCAGGTCTCAATTTACTAGGACATTTCTAGCAGATCTTTAAGCCTAGATGGCTTGGTCTTTATCCGACTCACAGGATGGACCGTTTTGCTTATCCATGACGTACATGGACTGAATGAATCCAGCAGCTTTGCAAGATCATTAGGTCTAACTGACTCCCACCCATCCTGTTAGTTTTCATTATTAGCAAGATATTCAGACAGATTTAAATGTGTTTTATGCTCTCATTGTTCCTCTGATCTTGTTTTTGTATTACCTTTATCAAATAGATGGATTAAAAATTGTATCTACAAGCTTAAATGTGGGTAAAATTAAACCGTGACCATAGATGATTACCTATTTCTTAAATTTCTCAATGAATGTGGGTAGATCTAGCTTTCTCTGTTAACTTTATAGGAGATCTTTCATTGAAAAGATTAACGACGATTTAAAATAACACACTCGATGCAGGCAGAATTAATGATCACAGCAATAAGACAAATTTAGCTGAAAATTCAAGTAGAAAATAAGGCATGGTAAAGTTATAAAAAGGGATTGAACATGGCCTTTACATGATAGAGCAGCTCAAAATTTTTGGTATAAATTTGCAGCATTTCAACACAAAAAATCGGTTTTCATTCTATCAATTGTACTGTTTAATCTCAGAAATTCTAATATTGAGTTCTCATTTAACGAAACATCAGTGGCAACATTTTAGGATTTTTTTCAATCCAATCAATCCAATCCACTTTATTTGTATAGCACATTTAAACAACAAAAACTTCTCCAAAGTGCTGTACACGAATCAATAAAACAAGCATTTCCAAATAACAATAAGCATATATTTATATTTAATAACAATAAGCATATATTTTGTCATATATTTACATGTTTACACTTCATAATCATAAAAAAGTTGTCTTTTTATGATCCTTTTTAATAAATTTAAAGACTTTTGCCCCAAAAAGTTATGAGCTTTGTTTAAAGAAAATGCAAATGAAAAACCTTCTTTTTTTCATTAGTTATAACATCGACTCTTAAATAGCTGGATTTTGTCGCAACTTTAAAATTTGATCACCTCAAAAATGTTTAAATTTTCTTCCTTATTCTTTTTACTATTGATATGGTGGCACTAACGACACTTTCTGAATCTAACAAACAGAATCACATTAAATATTTTGCACTTTGTTTAGGTATCATTGACTTAATATGAGAGCTTGACCCATAATCCTTGCACCACAGCTAAAGAAATTGGCATTACAGGTGACAAGAGTATTTTACCATGGACTGCAAGTAAAGTTAATATTAACGCCATTTTTCTTATAAAAAAAAAAAAAAAGCATCACCGCAGAAACTATCAATTCTATTGTTTTAAAAGTATTAATTTAGCATCGGTATAGGAAAAACCTCAGATAATACCCAACTGTTTTTTATAAATTTCTGATTTAAAGACTGGAAGGTCTGATTTTTTCTTTATTATCAGACACATGTTTTTATGTTTTTTGCACGGCTTTGGTGAACTGTCCCTGATTATACATTTTAATATCTTGTGAATTTTGACACCTGGAAAAGCTGCCATCCACCTTTGTTATGCTCTACTTGTTCGGTAAATTGTGTTTGAATGGAAATTGTCTGAAACTTTAAGTCACATTTTTGCCTGGATGGTTTCATCTGAGTGATTCTACATCATAATCCAGATGCACTCTACACGGATGGGCTGAAGATCACCCTGCTGACAGCAACATTGCTCCATTTAATAAACTTCTTATTGCAGCACAGAGTAATGTGCTGTGTTAGTATTAGTTTTCCATCTTCCCTTCTCCATCCCCCTCTGCCTCGTGTCCATTGTAGTGAGCACTAACCAGTGAAAACACTAAATTAGCTTGGAGACGCTTCCCTCCCTCTTATGTCTTTCCTCGCCTCGCCGTCCATTAAACAGGGAAACTAGGCGCTTGTGCAGCACGTGTCATTTGCTGAATTGAATAGAATCAGCCACGGTCACACGCTCTCCTTATAAGCTTAAAAAAACAGCCTCAAAGTAATGAAAACACCAAGATCCCAGGATAGGAAGTTTGAAAAAAAAAAGGGTTGGAGCTTTGAAATTCCAAGCATCAGGGCCGTGCTTATATCTAATGCATTTCTATCAGCAGCAGCACTTTGATGTAACTTTCCCTCTCCTCAGCCTGCCATCTATTAAACACAGCTACAGCCGCAGTGCTAAGTTACCCTAAATGAGTTTGGAGACTTTTTTTTAATCAAAGAATCTCCCACGTGGATTCCTTCTCTCTGCTCTGTTTGCAGTTTATCTGATATCGAGCCAGCCGCGTCCTTCGCCACATCCAGTCACATGAAGACATACAGTTTTTTTCTTCCCCACACATTTTCATCTCAAATGTCTCCCATACCGTTCCCTGCAAGGCGCTCTACCTGCTGTCCGTTAGTGTGCCAAATGTCTGCAGCGGGGTGGCAGCGGGTGGTGTTGGCCCTTAACTGAGCATGTAAAGCCCCATTTGCGTTTAAGGTTCTTTTCTTCTTGACGGGGACTCAGCTGACTGTTCCCAATGCTCACTCACCCATTAGAGGGAGCCGAGTTCTCCCCCCCTCACCCCTCTCCGTTTCTCTTTTTGTCGCTCCATGTTCTCCTCTTGGCTTGTTCCCTGCAACGCTTCATTTTTGCTCTTTCACCCCTCCCTCCCTCCCTCCCTCTCCTCAAGTACATGTTTTCCTGTGCTCTTTGCCTCCTGCTCTCGTCGTGTTTTCTCTTCTTGCTTTTGGTGGCTTATAGCTCTTCTGCTCTTCTGTACTTTCTTTTCCTGCAGCTCTACATGTCCTCTCCATTACTTTGCTCTCTCACACCTATAGCTCCCCTGTGTTCTTGCTCTCACTGTCTCCATTTCTTTTCTATCCATGTCAGCAGTCGTGAGAAGAACTAAAATCGTGTTCTTTTGTGAAAGTAGTAATTCAAAAATACCCTTCCAAGGGCACTCAAAATTCCAACCTGACTTTAAAAGCATGTTAGGATATTTAAGAAAGGAGTGCAAGGTGTTAAACTAAAAGTGACTGCAGTAAAAGTCTATGGCCTGTGTCCACAGCAGCTGCAGCACAAAGCACTCTGCATCTCGGATGGAAAAATGTCCTCTTAATCAACCGCTCCAGGCTCCATCAGTACAACTTTTAGAGCAGCGCTGCACTCATCAATGTCATTTCTCCCTTACTAAACAACTCAAAATTTAGAATTGCCAGAACCTCTAATTTCTGCTTTTCTAACAACAGCCGAAGTGAAAGATATCCGACTCGTCTTTCGAGGCACAACTCACTGGTCCAAAGCTGCTTGTAGTGGTAGGATATGATTCCTGCCTTTACATATTTTCGAAATAATGTTTACATTAAACATCCAGGCAAATTTAGCATAAAGAGCTTTTTAAAATGACCTCAGGGATAATGTTACCAGTGAAACAAGCAGCCATGTCTTTGAAAGCCCAAAACAAGCAAGTCATAGATCAACTTTAAAATGGCTTATTTAGGCAAAAATGTGCATATTGCTGCTTTAAAGCAGTCATATTAGACTTTTTCAAGTTTTTTATTGACTTTAGTGTTTTTTCTAGTCCCTCACAGATGGTGGAGTTCTTCTCTGCACAACACAAAAAGTCTGCAGCATTGGGACTTCTCCCTTTATCCAAGTTAACAGAGCCAACAGCCGCCTGACACAGAACATTCCCAACCCCAGACTAGAAAAAGACCGCCCAGTGTTACATCCTACCATTGTCTTGACAGCAGTTTGAGCCCACTGGCTTGGGATAGCAAACCAGCTCCAGAATGCTCTACCATCAATGGGAAGGTCCAGGGTTTGCGTCGAGCTCCAGCTGTCACATGTAAAAGTGTCCTTGGGAATGACACTCAACCCTAAGTTGCTCCCTCTGCTGTTTCAGTGGGTATGAAAGGCTGTGATTGTGTTAGATAACACTGATGGACAATTGACATCGAAACTCTGAACCATCAGTGAGTGAATGTGAGAGTAAAGGGGTAGATATGTCCTGCAGTGTAAAACTATTTATTATGATCAAACAATCAGAGCAGACTAGGCCCACGTGGACAAGGTGGCCTTAAAGTGATAGGAGCTCCAATAGACCATTTCAGACAGACTAAGAATACAGGAGGATCAGGGGCCATCAGTTTTTGAAAGCTAGGCCATTGTAAACATAAAGTGGTCACTGAAACTGAATATATGAACCAGAGTCCAGGCTGAGTAAGACCTCTTCTGAAAATGAGACATTCAAAGGAGCAGCAGTGTCCTTATTTCCCAGCACTGAGAGCAAGGAGATGGTAAGGTAAGCAGCATTGAGGAGCTGTTACACTGCAGATGCTTATCTTTATTTTGGCACAATACAATAGCACATCAGTAGAATAAATGAACCAGTTTTGGGGCATAACATCAATATTGATGCATCTTCTAGGGTATCTTTGGGGGCACTTGAAGGCCATGGTGTTATCAGGTAAAGATACGAGACATAAATCATCTCAAGGAATGCATCACTAACGCCATTACAAACATAACTTTAACTGTGCTAATGCAAGTTCATCAACAGTGGAAAACCCGTATTAATATGTGTTTTCGAAACAATGGTAATCATATAGAGCACATTATATAAATAAAAACAGTTGTCCAACATGAATGATTATTTTTCCTATGAATGGAAACTTATGGCCCACCCTGTAATTTGTAACTTTATGGTTTGACCCCAGTCCCATCCTTGAAAGAAGATGAAGGGTTAATGACCTATACTGCAGCCACTCAGCAGGTGGAGCTCTAAATATTTCAAATTCATTAACAGGATGCTGCTGCTCCGTCTGTCTTAATTTAAAGTCTATGCATCTCCTTAAAAACTGTGATCAAGAAGAGTGGCATTTATGAAAAAGAAATGATATTTAATGAACTACTTTCCTCCAATTTGCAGCTGTCACTTTTGCATCCTCTCTCTTTTCTCACCTTCCTCCTCCCAACGTCCGTCTTTCTCCGACCATTTCCCTCTCTTTTCTCTGCACTTTACGCCCCTCTTTCATCCCTCCTCTCTCTCTTTCCTCTCTCTTCTCCCCAGAGGGAATGAGTAAGTGTATGGTTGAGTGGAGAAGAGAGGTGGGTCTTGCCCTCCCAAATTCTATTTCAGAGAAAACTCGAGCTCAGAGAAGCATGTCTGCCTTCAGAGAGCAAACGCTGGCCTGCTTTTTATTTTTTCTCTCTTACAGTTTCATAAGCGGTGTGGTAACGCACGCCACGCCGAGATAAAAAGACAAACCCCAATAAAAAAAAAAAAACACATCGAAAGAAAAACAGATGTTGAGCGATTTGGCCCACACTTGCATCCTTTAAGCCGGGACACGTCATGAAAACATACAGAAAAGTCAGCAAGCCGACGAGGGAACATTCCCACGCCTATACATGATTTATATCAAAGCGAGGACACACAGAGGTAAACACACATGTTCAGTCCGACGCACACACACGTACTCAGATGACCTGTTCTTTCCGCTTTGCTTCCCTGGGTGAGGTTTGTCTCTCTGGCCTGACAAGTAATGGTGGCAGCACGTACACGCACTCACACACACACACGGAGGAGCGCGGCTGGCAGAGGGGGCATGAATTATACATCCACCCTGTCTCTATGCATTAGATAGAAAAAAGGAGAGATGGAGGGAGAAAAGGAGAGATGGAAGGAGAAATGGCAGCCATGGAGGGAGAAGATAACGTGTTCCAGATACGTAACATGTTCTCCTGTGATGAAGAGAAGAGATGAAGAAAGGGGAGGAGGGTAGATGCAGACAGGGTTGATTTCTGTCAACTACAAAATCAGACTAAAAATGATCTTCAGCTAGTCTTTTCCATGACAAAATAGAGATGGTAATTTGCTAAAGATGACTCTTTGGTTGTGAAAGTATGATGAAATAAACTTTTTTCTCCAGCAATGAGGAGCAGAGAAGGAGGGGAGGGGGCAGTGAGGAGTACAGTAGGGGATCTGTTGTCAAAAATATCAACAGAAAGTGATCTAAGGAAAGGGATATAGAGTTTCCTTATATGGTTATCTGCATGCAATGTATAAGTTGGTTTTGTTTGTCTCTTTTTTCCTCTTTGTTTCTGTTTGTACTCACTGTGTAGGGAGGGGAATAACAAGAAAAATGTGTGTATGATGTGAAGATATACATTTTGTACATTTTTTCAATAAAAAAAATTGATCACAAAAAAGAAAGTGATCATGTCTTGTCTGTCTTTTCCATGACAATAAAAAGAGGCAACTAGAAAGCACTTGGAGAGCACAAACCTCCGCCAAGGTAGCTCAGATATTGCTGTTACATCTATAAGCAACAGCTCCATGATAAAGTTACTTAATAATATGGTTCATGACCCTGAAAACCCACACCTAGAACTCAGAATCATGTTGATATCATTATTAGACAGCTATTGAGCAAAAGTGATCGCTCACTTATTGCAGTTATCTGTATCAATTTTTCTTTCCAGTGGTTCAAATTGAAGTTGCAATTTTTCAACTAAACACGGTGATGTGTCTACACCAGTCGAAACCACTCGGTGGAAGAGCAAAATGTTAAAAATCAGCTGAAAGTGTCTTTTTACGCCTGTGCTCTCCAAAGTTTTTTAAGTTTAGAAAAATGTCAAATGTGCTGCCAGCCTAAAAGACTAAATAAACTGTGTAGTCTTCTGTTTTCATAAGACCAGACTTAAATCTGAAATAGTTGCCAAATTTAACACAGCATCCAAAAACTATCACCTTGACTGCATAGCCTGGAGACACTCGTTTGTTTTGGGTGTGTGTTAATGTGTGTGTTTTTGAGTATGTGCTATGCACAGGTCCACAGCTGGATGTAAAAATGGCTCCTAGCAACATCTTTCTGCTGCTGTGATGCTCATTGGTTCACAGTTCAAAGAGTTCTTCCTCTGCAGATGGGGGATGCAGTGAGAGCGAACTGCACACATGCATGCATTCACTTAAAGCTGTATGTGTGTACGGCCTGTGTGTGTGCTGCAGGATCATCGGATTTGAGGATCTTTTTTTTTAACTCCACAAAAAGCTCCAACCTGGGTTCAGATTTGTCCGTTCGATGGAGAAATGGCAGCCGTTCGAAGCCGAAATGCTTCAGGGATGTGTGAGAGGAGAAAAAAATCTTTGTTTTTGCCAAATCGACTGCGATAAAAAAAAGAAATGAAAAAAATGAAGGAAGGACTTCCTGCTTGTCGCTGCTGTCAGGAGAAATCCCTCACATCTCCGAGGAGACAGCTACTTGGGAATAAAAATAATTTAACACATTTCCAGATGGAGAGCAGTCCAGATTCAGCTGGCACTCACTTATGAAACTGGCTGCTATATTTACAGTCAGTCCTGGTGTTTGGAGTTTAGTTTGTCTTCTCAATTTATTTTGTCTTTCCTTCAAATTTACTCCATAAGCTTGTTTAGAGGAATGAGAGAGCCTGTTATCAGCTTCTTGTTCCTTATTGTTGAGGGCTTTCTGCTTTACACCTACAAACCTTTGATCGACGTGCTGAACCAACGCTACTTTATTTCCATCCCATATGAAGAATGCAAAAAGAGGAGGTGCTCTAGGAACTACACAGTGCCAGATCCACCCGGCCTGTTCGATGGCCACGTCTGGCCAATGTATCTGAAACACAAGAACATCAATGTATCTGAAACACAAGAACATCTTGTTATCTTATAAGACCACACCTGTCTCTCCATCAGGGCCTGGGAATTCACTTTTTACAGAGGGAGACAAAAGGTCTACCTTTTTCTTTCTGGCAGAACTCGTGGTGACTTTGGTATAAACTGTCTTAAAGGGGTGTGCTGACCAAAATGACTCAGTTAATCCACCCTACCATGAATTTACAGCCCTGTTCTGATGTAGTGCTGATTGAGTGCTTGTCTTGTAAACTGTGTTGTGTTAGATCATGAAGATGTAATCAAACTCAGGCCCAGCTGCTGATTGGGCAGAATACATGCAGGCCAGTGCATGGATGGGGAGGGTTGTCTCAGCACAATATAGGACAACTGGGTACTCTTTTTCTTCTTTCCATCCAAATCAGGAGTGGGCAACTGGAGACCCAGGGGCCACACATGGCCCACCAGTTAGCTTATAATACCAAGAAGTGTGTGTTCATGAAGAAAACCTGACAAAATGTGCCATAACAGCATAATAAATAGCAACATTTACAAAGACTTTTGGTCATTATTGGCTTCGACTACTTCTGTGAAACTTCCTTTTATGTATTAAAAATAGAAATAAGGATGTAAGCAAAATATCATCACCGTCAGGCTACCACTACTCCCTGAACATTTAGACAAACTGACAGTAGATGATCAGCTGCAGTGGGCAACACAACCCATCAGCTGTGAGTTTGTACTTCACAACCATCACTGCTAACTTCAGACTCAACTACTGCACGACTATCAGAGGTACACACTCCTACACTTACCTGTACAGAAAGATTAAAGCTCTTTTTTCCCCTTAAGGGGACCCCCCTAAAGCAGACTAAAACTTACACACTGGTGCAACGTTTCAATAGAACACAATATCACAAGTAAAAATATAATGCTTCATACTTTGTGAATATTTGACAGAGAAATACAGTTAACGCTTTAATTGTGTCAAAACATCTGCGAAATAAATAAACTGACAATTTATATTTTCATGAATGTTTTTCCATGCTTGCGCTAATTATAAATATCATAATTTTGACAAGAATACTGCCTAAATCCATGACTGTTTGAGTGTATTTAGGGAGGGCTGAATGATCACATCATTACCTCCACCAAGGAGGTTATGTTTTTGCCGGCGTTTATCTGTCTGTCTGTTTGTTTGTTTGTGTTCAAAATAACTTGAAAAGTTCTGAATGGATTTGGATGAAATTTTCAGGAATTGTCGGAAATGGGATATGGAAGAACTGGTTAAATTTTGGGGGTGATCCGGATCACCGTCTGGATCCAGGAATTTTTTTAAAGGATTCTTGAACATTGCCAGATAGGACCATTTTCGCCAAAGTGGACCGAAGCTGCTTGGCGGAGGTCTGCGCTCTCTGAGTGATTTTCTAGTTAGTTTTTGCAGTGAACTCTGGGTAAGTCTGCAGATAAGCAAACTTATGGAAAGTGTGAAATTTGCAGAAAAGTGCATCACTGCCTTCATGAACTTCAGGGTTTCATAGTAAAACAGCACTATGCATGTACACAATTGTAACTGTGTCTTAGCCTGTGAGTCTGTAAGATTGCTTTTTCAGATGAGCCCATGTTGAAATAAAGATACATTAATGGTAGATCATTGAGGTCATCACGTGGGGTCTCATAGAAATGTTTCCACCTCCAAGGGGGGCATAACAGAAAAGAGTTTGAGGATCACCACCCTAATTCATGTCATGAGTAGTCATGAAGTGAGGCGATGCATCTACTAGACAGGGGAAATCAGCTTGTGGCATTTTCTTCTTGAATAAAAATGTTTGTCACCAGTGATGTGATAAATGTCTCATCTGAGTCAGAATAACATCTGAGCCCTTCAACTCAGTCTTATCTTTAGTGATTCTGGTTTCACTAAACAATACTCAAACATTAATCAAACATCTATATTTTGTCTTGTTCGTCCTGATTGCTGATACCCTCACCTTCATAAGACAGAGGTAACGCTCAAACAGCTTTCAGGACAGAAGAGTAAAAACAGAAGAGAAAATATGAAACAGCTGGAAAGAAAAACAAAAAATGAGATTATCAAAGTGCAGTAAAGCTTTGTTGTTTTATTTCATTCTCAAGATCCCGGTTGTCTCTGCCCCAAAAAATGACCCAAAGATTGTGAATCAGTTAAATCAAAATGCCGACACTCCTGCAAACCTGCATTGTTGAGCTGCACGCTGTGTCTGCATGGTAAAGAGGGGAGGCTTTGCTGTATTCAGCAGTAAATTTACTTCCATTTATAAATATGCAGCTATAATGGTGCCGTCATGGTTCCATCGAGTGCTCTGCCCTGCAGACGCACACTCATATGTGCATGTGCAGAGGCAAACACTCACAGCCACCATTCAAGCACCCATCTTCACATTTGAATAATTTCTTTATTTCCACATTTTCACAGAGAAGTGGGAGGGCTTTTATTGAGGGTGGAGGTGTTTTTCAAAGACTTCACCGTGCTCTCTCGTGTTACGGGAGTCAAGAGCGGAAAACCCTTTTAAAAGCAGCGGTGGTAAAGTAGTCCTCATTAGAGGGAAAAAAATGTAAGGTAAAAAGCCTCAGACTTCATTGAAAGAGGCAAGCATGACGCACACGTGTAATGGAGTTGATTCAAGTTTAACCAAGGGCGTCAAACATCGCCTCCGCCATGCTGCCTCTCGTCAATAAAAAGTAACACAATCAGAAACTTTCCGAGTGAATATTCCCTCCATCTGTCTTCTGAAGGAAGCTTAAAATTTGCCCATGAGCGTGGCCTATGGGTGCGCACCCAGCAAGCAAGTCCTACCCGCAATGGATTTGATCTGCAGCAGAGCCCTGAGCTATTTGAATTGGATTATCCAACAACTTTCTTGGTAGGCGGGTGAGTTTTCCTCCAGATTGTCAGACTTCAGACTTCTCCGCGGGCACTTTTGTTGGATGCAGACGGTGGCATTTAGTGACACAGCCGGGGGACAGAGCGAGAAATTACAAAGCTACCAACTAACAAGAAACTGGACACAGCAGAGAGAGAACCCACTTTAATTATTACTGACTCATATGTTTGCTTAAGTACTCCCACAGCTGCTTCAGTGTTTTGGACCAAACAACAAAAAGTGAATAAATAAAAGACCACTCACGGACCATTTGTCTCCACAGGGATACAGTGAGCAGTACTGTCTTTAGATTTATTATCCTGTCAACACTAAAAACTACATGCACTTCATTTACACACCATTTCCCTGATTTGCTTAAGTCTTTGTATTTGATCTAAAGTTCTTTTTCTACCCTTATGTGGCAAACTGTTCTGATAGATGTCCTTAAGCAGTGGAGAGTCTAAACTTAACCAAAAGTATCCTCTGTTTTTCTCAGTAAAGTATTCAGAACAAAATCAAGAACAGAAAAGTTTCTCTATAAATCTTTGTGACATATGTGGTGAGAAGTTTAATTTGATTGTTGCCAGGCTAATCCAGGCAAACTCAACGCCATATCAAGCTAATGTTGCATCAGTCATGGTGGGATGAGGACTTTTGTGCTTTTACATCCAACAAATTTGGTCCAGACCTACAAACTCTGACATGGACCAAAGAACTGGACGTGGCGATTTGGTTTGCTTCGAAGTGGACCAGACTTCAGTTTGCGGTGAGTGTGAAGGTGCTTTCACACTGAACATATGCGGTGTGCTACAAGAAAAATTGAGTTCTCTTTCCAAGTTGGTGCAGTTACTTTTGTGCTGGTGTGGAAGCTTTCAATTGAACCATACTAAAACTGTCAAAAAAGGTTGGTCTTGGCCCACTTTTAAGGAGGTATATTTGCAGTTTGCCTCTGCGTTCACATTTGTGTCTGTCCAAATTAATTTGTGGTTGAAAGTTGTAACCTGACACACCAGATGGATCATTCAATATATTTCACTCGTCCATTTGGTAACAGCCCATAGAAAGTGTTTGGGAATAGGCAGAACCTTTCAGTAACACATTTGGCAGGTGATTGGAAAACTGATCTGTCAATTACATTCATGACAGGCCAATCAGATGTAGTGGGCCGACTCTACTGCCACAGTGTAAAGGACAGAACGCGAGCCACTTCGTAAAACAAAACATGTCAGAAGTGGAGCCAAAATATCTTTCCTATAGAGAAGTTTGTTCTGTTGTTATGTAGTTTTCATTCAGTATAGAAATACGTCCAGATCAGATATAACTGCTACTGAAGCTTTTATAATCTATGCTAAATTCTGTATTCACAATCACTTCCTGCTATCATCTTACTTGAAGCTCCCACCTCTTCCTGCTCTAGAGCACTGGATCTCAACTGGTTTGGCTTTGAGACCCACCATCACCCCATAATGATGAGCTTCGACCCAAACTGAGGAAAATTTTCAAATTCTCAAATTTATTCAACAAAAAGATCGAGCAGTTTGAGCCTGAGATAGAACAGAGTATATCAGTATGCCGACAGACACAAAAATATTTTAAAGATAAATCAAAATCACCTGCATGTGGTGCTGCTAGAGAGGGAAATGCCCTTTAGAACTTAATTATCTGCATCTTAATTAAAACCAAAAATTGCACCTAAGAAACACAAGGTTTCAAGACTATAAATGTAACTGTACCTGTGATAACCCTGCATCAGTGGATACAGCTCAACAGAGCTTTCATGCACAAACATGAAATGGAAAAGTCCGGCTACTGACAAGTGGTTTGAAAAATCTTAAAATATGTTGCATTAGCTGAGTTCTCTTAATATATAAAAAACACTTTTCCATTAAAACTGTGTTAATTAGCATTATAGGGTATCATCACCATCTATTGTTAAGGAGTGTAAAAAGAAGGCACTCCACTGCATAAAAAATCTCCTTCAAAATAAAAGATTTTTTTCCGACCCACTAGTTGAGAATCACTGCTCTAGCGGACTTTGAGTGGGCTGTCCCACTTTGGGCCGCCCACAATCGCAGATTGGAGCTTGGCAAGATGGATCTGCCTGATTGTAGACATTAAATCAGGCTGATCCCTTTGCACTGCAAGGTTAGAGAGGTTGATAGATCCTAAAAGTCTGACTGCTTTTTGTGGTCTATGTTTAACACCAGGATCTGTCTCATTAGAAGCTTCTCAGTGATGAAAGAGAATGTGGTCCATTATAAAGAAGCAGCAGAAAACCTGGATGAGATACAGAAACAGCAGCTTGGGTTGGTGGTTCCCACGTTCCCTTACATGTCATCAAGAGACTTCACAGCAGCAATAAACATGCCGTGTCTTGTCATGTTGGCTCCGTCACAGCGACCACGTCAATATTTACACCCTCACAAGCAAGACATTTAAGGATTTCTTCAGCTGATAAAGCTTTTGGCAATATTTGATATATGATGTATAAAAAGCACTCGGAGAGCACAAACCTCCAAGGTAGCAAGGTAGCTCACATACTGCTGTTACATCTATAAGCAATAGTTCTATGATAACGATACCATCATAATATGATTTCTTGACCCTGAAAACCCACACCTAGCACTCAGAATCATGCTAATATCATTATTAGTTAGACAGTTACTGAGCAAAAACAATTGTTCGCTAATTACAGTTATCTGGATCAACAACAAAATCTAATCATTTATAAGTTGGGCCATTACCAAAAACTCCTGAAAATTTCAGCAAAATCTGTCCAGTAGTTTTTGCATAATCTTGCTAACAAACAAAAGAACAAGTCCAAAAACATAACCTCCTTGGCAGAGGTAATAAACACAGAAAGATGAGTCTTTTATTTTAGGTTGACATTTTAGTCCAAAAATGTACGTTTTGCCTTCACTGTTGGATATAAAGATGCTTTATATAAACTGTTTTACACACTCAACAGAGTATGAAAGCAGACTGACACACTTAAAAATCCAGTCTTAGCTTCAGAGCTATCTTACCTTGCTCTTTGTCATATTTTGATCGATGTTAAAGTTACTGCATAACCAAAAATACATCAAAGGCAGTTGCAATAATGTCATCATGACTTATGGAAAAAACTGAACTCATTATAGTCTTCTTCTAAATTAGTCTGACATTTATCTTGTACTGTTTGGGATGTGTTCAAAGAGCAGTCAAAATAAGCTGTCTGAGAAAGCAGCTTATGTTTGAGTGTATGGGAAAATGTACTTTAATGCAAAAATAAACTGTCTCAACTACTAATTACATTTCTTTGGATGGATTTCCTCATGGTAAGTGCTGTTTGTTATGTGATGAAAAATGATGATATGTGGTGTAAAAACTTTAAATTGATACCCACACTGGTTACTTCAGACTTTAATGGGAAGGATATTCTTTGGATCCTTTACTGCAGCTTTACAGCTTTATATGCGTCCTTAAGATTACATGTCCAGTCAATGTCACACTTCATTCTCACACCAAAATAAGGATTTTCTTTGGCCATACCACCTTCTTCCCTCAGTGCCCCTCCTCTGCCTCTCTACTCCCTCTATGTGCAAAACATACACAGCCATTTGTCGGCCTGCTCTCCTTCAGATCTGCAGCTCCATGTTGATTTAGCTCTTATAGTTGAAGCCCAAACAAAGTCTTTTAATGGGTACATAAAGTCTGTTGGTTTTCCATGGATCGAACCCTTGTGACTGAACTCCACAATGATTTCTCTACGTACAGCCTCCCCTAGTGGGCAGGGCCAACTCTGCTGCCTCAGAATGATGTTACATTGGAAAAGGAAGGGTTCCTACTGTTTAAAAAATAAAGGTATGACGTGTTTGAGTCTCTAAGTGACCCATAAAACAACTGAACAAAGGGCCATCCCTCGAGTGTGAACTCAGAGCTGAGGACAACAAACCAAGCTGCAGATTGACTCCATTATTTAACAACATGAATAGCTAAGACATACTTGCTAGCTGCTATGTCAACATTTTAAATGATGAGTGTTTCAGTAAAAGCAGGTGCGTGATGCATAATTAGCACTTGGTCAAATAAGAGGGTTTTCTTGGTGTAAAAAAGATAACATAACTAATCATGTCTTGGTGTGATATTGTCTTTGTGCTTGATTAGCACGGTTGGAAATCTGTTTGCTTCAAAATAATTCTCAAATGTCTACAGAAATCATTTTACATAGTTCTTTTCACAAGAATTCCCTTTAATATATGCTCCTCAAAAAGTTTGGAAACATTATTTCGGTAGATTGTTCGTCCCCTTTAATAGAACCAATTGGTATTGTATTTTATATCCCTGGAAAGTCTGATTAGTCACCTTTACAACAAAGTACAACTTGTGAGGATTGTGCATTATTGGAATGAGTAACACAGCTAAACGTGTGGGTGTAGCAAAGTCCCCTGCAACTGGGCAGAGTGTCAGCATTATTTGGTGTCAGCCCTGGTACCATTTCCAAATTTAGGTTACGTTAGGACCAAGTTTTGAGAGACTGGTGAAGTCAAAGACAGACCATGAAGGAGACCACCTTAAGAAGAGCAGTTTCTCGTCCTTGCATCACTGAGGAACCGTAGGCTTTCTTCCAGGGGAAGAGGATATTTTGGCACATTTTTTTGGAGCACTACCCACACATTTAGCTGTGTTGCTCATTCCACAAATGTACAATCCTCACAAGTTGTACCTCATTGTAAAAGGTGAAAATTAGACTTTCCAGTGATATAAAATATAAAACCAATTGTGTTATTAAAGGGGAGAAATAATCAAATAATCATCTGTTTTTGAGACGTATAGATTGCTGCCTGAGGTTGCTCAACAGGTGCTGGTGATTTTCTGAAAATTGTTGCTGATTGACACACTTAAGTAAAGACCGTATATCTTTTTCTCCATTTGCCCGAGGAAGATCTTGTGCATCCAAACATTGCCTTGTATCCAATAAAGTTTTTCATGGGAAGCCGAGCAGTGTGCAGACTTATAACTTTTTTCTGCAATATATTTACAAAAATCATATTGATCTCCAGAACCAAAGACAAGGCCCTTAAACTTTACATATCCCACGATTAAGCCTTTGTAAGAGACCTGTGTTGGTTCAAATTCTTGTAAATGTTCTGATATGATTCAGCAAAACCAACAAGCCCCCTCTTATTCCAGTAAGTGCTCCAGCTTTGTGTATTTAGGAACATGTTTGCCCAGCTGAGTCTATGGCCCATTTCTGATGGTGCCCCTGCTTAGTTCTTAAATATATCCCACAGAGAGCTTCTCACTGTGACATCACCCTAACTCCATCAATGTTTCTCCACAGGATGATCGGCCCTTTGGGAAAATCGCCGGTGCGTTCACTCTCTCTTCCTCTGTGCATCATTTTATTTTCACATCATCTAACACCTATCCAACACAGCAGCATTATTCACACCTCCACCCACAGCGACTAAACTGACCAACACTTACACAACCAGTATAGTTGGAGTGTTGTGTTTGCACTGTGGTAAATAAAGCCGGTACCTGGATATACCTGTGACAAACTGAAGGTTTGTCCCGGACTTTACCTTTTAGGAGTCTATAGTGAGATTTACAAGTAGTCTGTTCAGCCTCATATCAGAATTTCTGAAGTAAATCCGCTGGCTTTCTGCAAAGCTCGTTGGTTCCAGGTTATGTTTGGAGCTGCATCTTCATACTGGCAGTAAGATATTATTATTGTTATCCAGGAATGTCCAAAAAGACTTCATTCAACAGTAAGACTACTTGCAACTGGGAGCAAAGAATGTGTGTACTATACACCCCTTCCCCGTATCATCCACATGGGGTCAACTGAGAGATTACTTTTTCCTACTTTCATTTTTTCAGTCACCTGGTTTGATGCTGAAGTACATGCACATTGATATGACTGAATATTTGCCTATAATGGCTGGAGGATTTTTTTTTGTAAAATGGATCAAACATGAAGTTGTTCCTGGTTATACTGTTTCTATCTGTTTGGTGGTTGTTTTGAATCCTTCGGAACTGTACCATATGTTTTCCTCACATTTTCTGATACTGATAATAATTCAGGGATTGGGTAAAAAGCTCTGGGGAGCTTTATGTGGCCTCCATGATGACCACTGCATTAAGGCCTTTATTGAGGTAAATGGGGTGACTGGCAGGCTCGCTATAGAAATGGCTGGGCCCCTGAAAAGTAAAGTAACTGGGTCCTCCTCAGAGGTACTATTATAATATCAGCATGTCTTTGCAGTTGATTTGCACACCCATGTCTAGACTGTAGTTCTTGCACTGGCTGGCCTAGTTTGAGATTTGAGGGGTTTTTTTTCCAAATGGGACAGTATGCATTAATGGACATTTACATGTAAATACATGGAATTATAGCTAAGTGGCAAATTTCCATTCACAGTCCGATTGGTACAAATGTGTCGAGTGTCATGCCATGTCTCGCTGAAACTTTCAACTCTAAGCAGGGTTAATGCTAGGAACATTCACCCCCTAGGCAGCTTTGGAGCTGACAATTAAATGAATACATAAATACACAGGTAGATAAATAAAACAAACAGAAATAAGGACTTTACCATGTGCACCTTGAAACAGGCAAAGAAAAATAAAAATATTTGTTTTCACAAGAAACATTGAGTGTTTAGGTTAAAACAGAGGAAATCATGGTATAAATTTAGGATGGACCATGTCTTTACTAATTATCAGGGCCACCTACATTACTCTTGGCCCCAGAAAGCTCTCCCATTCATCCCCTTTTATGGGCGCCCCTGGTGACTGGGCCAGCACGCAGCACAGATGGACCTGGTATGAAAGTTGTGGCATTGTAAGCTATGACAATGCCACAATATAGCTATCATTTTTTTATTAGCATTACACCCCCAATGAAATACAGAGAAAAAAAAATTACTTCAACCACGTAATATGACAGGGACGAGGCTGATCAAAAAGGTGTAGGCTGAAGCTCGTGCTTATTGTCACTACTCTTTTTACCAAACCATCTTCAGCAAGTCAACTCAGTTACATCATAAGACTGAAGAACAAGCAAACTTTCAAACTTTCTTAGACAAGTAACTGGGATTTCCCCCTGTGGGACTAATAAAGGAATATCTTATCTAACTACATAAATAAATAAAATTCCATAACGATAATCCAACCAAAGTTTCAGCAATGTCATTCTTCTTCTTCTTCTCCATACCTGATTTATACACTTTGTAGAACTTAAGCTGTAAACATATTTTTAAATGAGGAAAGTGAAATACACTTTTTCATTCCATTGTCACAAGAATTTCAGAAGTTAACTCCTCTAACAGAAACACATCTCTGCTTTAAATTTGTTCTCATCTTAGATTTCCTTTAAAAATCTGTTCCCCTCAAATCATATCAACTCTTTCTGATTTCAAACAGCTTCTGAGTACTGCGGCAAAGTAAATTATTTTGTGCTTTATACATTAGCTGTGCTATTAAAAATTCAACTAAATCATAAAATGTAAGGGTATTTTAATTAATAAACAAAGCGTTAGTTGGTTTTATGATGGCTGATTGATTAATAATTCTTTTAGCTCTTTTCTGCAACTTCAAAATCGGAAGAGAGTTAGTTTTATATGCCATATCTCCACGCAATATGTGATACATGGAGTAATGAGGAACAATCACATCCAGTGTGTGACAACTCCCTTGGCTATTCATTTGTGTTCACAAGGTAAAGTGTGAAATCATGTAGAGAGAGTAGAGAATGACATGCGGAAATGAAACTGCAAGTTGGACTCGGACCCAGGCCGCCAGCTTGAGTGACGATGACAGACAAAGGGCTCGACCTAACCACTACGCCTACAGCACCTCTCTCACAGCTCTTTGTTGGGTTTCAGAGATGAGAATAAAACATCAGCGATTTTTTTAGCCCATGCGTAAGTGTTGACGTGTTGATGTGAGGTTAAAGTGTCTACCGGAACATCAAAGAGCATTTTAAACTATCTCCTCCAACAGAATCATTACTGACTTACCATCAGCTGCAGGCGGAGTTTTCACTTACTGTCATGTTCGTGAGCCGGCTTTTCCATTTCCCAGCGCTCACAAAAACACACTCGATCAGAAACTTGAGGTCCACACACACATATACACACTATCACCTGATCTCTCTTTGTGTACATACTCAATTACACACACATGCTGAAATGCACACATGCATGTATAAGCCCACCCGCCCACACAAACACGCGCCGTGGCCTGTGTCTAATCTACTCCCTGCAGATTTCCCACCTTGTCCATCAATAATTCATCAATCTAATCTTCAATAATGTTCTTAATCAAACATTCATGTGGCAGGAGGACTGTGTTGGAGTGATTTTAATGCAGGGAAGTTAAAGAAGTTGCAGTGAGCACTCAGTATGCAACATGTATGAGGACGGTGGGCGACCTATGGGGGGTGAGGAGCGAGCAGAGGAGTCAGAGGTCAATGTTTCTGCACAAGGCAGGTTAAAGATATGAGAGGAGTGTTATAATAATGCTTGTGGGGATTCTTTTACACGTGTGGCAGTCTTGGGTGAATTAGGGCCAGGGACTGGTGTCACATTTAGGTGGGTTGGTGTCTGAGCTTCCTCGCTTTGATAGCCTCACCTTCCTGTTTTCTTTGAGACGATGAGAGGCTGAGTTAGCATTATTGGGCTGTTTGATATATAACCATGATACAAGTCTATGCTGCACCCTCTGAACCCTTTGACCCATTACTAAGCAGGTGCAGGTTAGGGAAGGCTGCCAACGAGAGCCCCAGGGAGAGTGAGCTGGATGAAGCTGCATGAAAGTGGTGAGTCAAAACCACAACCCCCAGTGACAGGATAATTCTGCATTAATGTAGGAAAGCTTAGGTAACGCTTTCATGCTAAAAGCCTTTCGTAGGAAGAGGTTTTAGGTTGCAGCGTCACTTACTATATAGAGTCAAGCTGTAATCCTTTACTGGCAGAGTAGCCGCATGACAAGTTTTTAAATCCTCGCTGAAGAAAGCAAGATGACTGTTAGACACAAAGTTAATGAGTTAAAGGGATAGTTTGGGATTTTTTGAGTGGGGTTGAGGTACAAGGCATCAGCCGGCATAGCACAGTGACAGAAATCAGCTCTGCATCTGTACAGAAATAATCGATAAGCTGGGGCAATACATTGCTGGAGATGGAGGTTCAATTCTGCTTAATTTAAGGTGAAAACAAGTCACAAAAACATTGTAAGGGATTGCACTCTGTATTCAAAGCAATACCAAAGAGTTTTTGTAGGCTCCCCCCAAATTATCAGCAGAAAAGACACCACTTATCATGAATTCTCATTTTGATGCTGTTGCATTATTCAACATCAGTCATCTCTACCTTATAATCATTAAAGATGTCCATGTAAATATTAGATTAACTACTCTTTTCATGGTTTTCATTGATTATTCTGCTATAAAAACTACTTTTGCAACCATGTAGACATAAAAACCCTCCTAAACACGAGATGCTGCATCTCAAGGGGTAACCTTTAATAAATTTTACATTCAGCGGAGACAAATTTGACAAGGACAGTGTTATGATTGGTCCATGGATCTGTTGCTAGCTTCAGTTCTTACTTTAGTCCACTTCTCTCCGCCCACCTCCCTTCCTTCGCCCACAAACCCAACACCCAACAGTCTGATGGCTGTTCAACATGAGACTGGATCTACTCTTCTACTAAACAGCTTTTTTCTTGCCGCAATTAATGTAAGCCCCCTACAGACACAGCTTCCCATAGTCTGGTCGGCCCAGTGTTGTGTTCATGATGGATCCATGTTGGATTTTGGATATATGTATGTGTATATGTGTATGTATTGTATATATGTATATCTATGAAATGAAGAGTTTGCCTTCAGCCTGCTCTATTGTGAAGTGTCTTGAGAGAACACTTGTTATGAATTGGCACCATACAAAAAGATTGATTGAATGATTAATATTTTGTGACACAGCACAGCCAGTGTGTCCAACCCGCAGTCAATTAACAGCAACAAGGATCCTATTAGCAGTTAGTTGTCTCCAATCTGAGGAAAGAGACACAGTCTTTAACATCTTTAGAAGAACATTTCCAAACAGACTTTTTCTGAAAGGTGAAGTAGGCAAAAGTATAGCTTGCATAACATGCAAACTTTAAAGTAGAATAATGCAGTTTCTCTACGCAGGGTGTAATTTTTATGCCACGCACACTGATTTAAAGGTAATGCAAGCTGACACTGAGATTGGATTGATCTATGCCTAAAACACACTCAGTTTAATCAAGGCACATAATCCATCTTCTTTGCTCCTTGGGCCAACAATTTATGTTGTCAAAATAGCAAAATATAGACAGATACAGCCCAAACTTCTGTGTGCCAATAGGGCCTTATGTGTTTCAATAAGCTCAAGGGTCAGCAGATGCCCCCAGTCTCTGAAAATATTATTTTGGGGGGCTTCAGGCAAAGAATGTGAGAACCTCCAATCAAAGCTACCGCCCACGACTGCAAAGCTTCCTATCTATGGGAGTTTGTGCATGTTTGACCTAGAGTTGTCTCAGTGACCGGTTCATTCTCCTGGCACTTGTTCTTGGCTTGTTTTAAGAAGTTTGGGATAAGAAGGTGCAGTCAAACCCCTGGTGTGATGATGCATCAAAACAAAAAAACAATATTGTTGATTCAGTCATTGTCTCCAGTGTCTTGTGTCTTTTGTGGCACCTGTCCAAGACACCAACCCCCCAATCTCTGATGTAGCATTGTCTTCTATCTCCCAGCCATTAACAAGTTCTAACTCCTAAGTTTTATCACAATATGGGGATGGAACACTGTTACTGCAAAGAGCAAAAGAGTGCAGTGAATTTTTGAGTTCTGCCCAGCTCTAGTGGAGACAAGAGAAGAAAAAGAGAGAATGGGACTAACTATTGTGTGACTGGGCTCTCTGCTAATGGCTTTAATGAGCTCTCAGGAGTCGCAGCTCTTTAAGACGCAGAAATGCAGAGGAGAATTAAGACATGAAATGAAGTAGATGTAGGAAGCGATTAATGGCGAATAAGTTAACAGAGGTGAAAAGAGTGGCAGGGGACTGATAATGGAGGAAGCACATGCACACAAGTCCACCTAGACGCACACGTGACGCACCAAAAAACGCACACCCGGGGTCATTTTTCAACATTATGCACCCGATTTGGGAGCCGCAGATTACAGCGCAGTCAACATGGCGGCCCGCTGTAGACGCCGGGCTTGTTTTGTTTGTGCTTGACCCATTTTAGATAAACAAAACATCAATAACGCTTTCCTCAGCAAACTCGCAGACTTGCACACACGAATAAGGAAAGAGGGGGAGAGAGAAAAAAAAAAAAAAAAAGGAAAAGCTCCCGACTCTGTGCAAGTGGAAGTCAGAGCCGGTGTTTGAAGTGCGTTTGATCAAACACAGAGTATGCAGCACCACTAGCGGATGCCACAGCCTATACTCCTCAGTGCGCCCAGAGACAGCCGAACACGCCTCCTGTCAATTTTTCCCCTCTCTTCCTCTCCGTCTCTCTCTCACGCTCTTCTCGCCATCCCTGGTCTCACTGTTTTCCCTCCATCTTTTCCCACTCCTCTGCCTCCGTCCCATCCTTTTTTTTTCCCCCTCTCACTTTTTAGATTCAGTTTCTTACATTTTCTCGCTGATTGCCTGAACAAATCACATGGTAATTGCTTCTGACACTAATCTCGTTAAGATACACGGCTGACAGACTTTTTTTTCTTTCTCATAACACATCCTTGTCTAAGAAAATGGGGAAACTCCTCAGAGCCAAAGTCCCAAAGTCCTTGTTAAGCAAATTTAAGGCACAGCTGTGCAAAAATCAAAATGATGTCCATTACTCTGCTGTCTCTGCATGGGTTCACCAAAGGCTTTGGATGTGGTATCACAATAGGGTTGGGTAATATAGGCATGAAATTATATGTTAATACAGATAAAAAATGTCAAGCAATACTGAAAGCTAGAGGCAAGAAAAATTAAAGTTCAGACAAACTCCTACACATTGTCTAAACAAGTGATGAGAAACTTTGATTACCAAGATGCACATAAAAAATCTTTTCCCTGCTTGTTACAAATTGTTGAATACACTTGATGGGAAAAATATCTATATTAACAAACAAATAAAGGGAATACAGAAGCAGTCATAAAATTCATTATACCAACAGTCATATATCTCAAATGCAAACAATAATGCATAATTCAATTAGTGTGACATAGAATCAAAGCTAATTAACAGAATAAAAGCCATTTTTAACAAAACAATATGTGTGACCATTTTTTAAAGTCAAATATTTTACCTTTACCATTTTCTACATATAGTTTCAACTGCCACTTACTGTTATACTCTGCTGCCTAATAAAAGAGATATTTAGAGCAGTGCTTTTCAAACTATAGTTGCTGAAGGCACACTTAAAATCAAGCCAAAATCTCAAGGCACACCATGGTGATATCCACTGTATGCAAAACAGCTTCTTTGAAGCTGTAACTTACCTGTCTGTACATGTCTATAAGTGTCTAATCATTCATAATAACATTTGAAAAACAGCCATACTACTCCAATTTTTTATCTACATCTTTTCAAGAATTTTTTTGATTTTTTTGTTAAATTTCATAAATTAAATGACACACATTTAAGCTTGAAAAGTAATGTTTTTGAGAAAGGGGAAACAAAAATTTGGAAAATTCAAAAAGGAATTATTCACTAGACTTGTAAATTCTGTTCCAGTAAAAGAGAGTGTTCCCTCTGAGGTTTTTATTGATACAGAAACTGCAGCTGCATATGGATGTTATTGCATTATTATTGTATTCATAGAGAAGACTGATACCTTATACCAAAGTTCTTTTAACTAAATACAATAAACAAAACATTAACCAACAGTCTAGATCACAGGTGTCAAACTGATCCAGTAAAGGGCCACTGTGGCTGCAGGTTTTCATTCCAACCAAGCAAGAACACAGCTGATGCAAATTATTCAATCAACTGGATTGTCTTTACACAGTTGATTTGTTGGATCAGGTGTGTTCTTGCTTGGTTGGAATGAAAACCTGCAGCCACAGTGGCCCTTTACTGGGTCAGTTTGACACCCCTGGTCTAGATTATACAGAAATATATTTATTACATATCCCAGTTTAGGCAAGGTGTTATATTGGTATATCAGCTTTAATCACTTTGTGTCATGTTTCCTCGTAATTTGCTGATTTTTGAAATTTATTGGCGGGTTGCATTTAATGATGGCAAAGGCCGCATATGCCCCCAGGCCGCCAGTTGCCCATCCCTGGTCTAACTTGAAATAATAAAGTCCTCTATTTTGACATCAAAGTTTAAATGTTTTTCACGCCTACAGCTCAGTTGTTTTATTGAACTTCTATTGAATTAAATGCCACAAATCTGCACATATCATTTGGGTCATTTCATATTAACACAGTGGTGTTACAAAGCAGACCAATCCAGGCTGAGTCACACCAGTAGCGCTCTGAGTTGTACAAGAGACCAGATTTAGCGTCACGTCATTACGTCACAGCCAGTGCTGCTACGACTCTGCATTATGATAAGGAAGCTAGCAGGCAAACCTACCCACAAATTTCAACCCTTTGACTGGCATTGTAACCATGCGGTTCACTTTTTGCCGCCATACCACTGTATTTAAAACTCTGAAAGCCCATCTTTGTTTGTTCTTCCTTATTCATCTCTCTTAGTCACATTTAAAACACCAATATGGAAAGACCGGGTGGCACTGCTGAACATGAATATAATTGTTTGAAAACTACAAAAAATTGGATGTAAATCATTGCTGCATAGATCCTCAGGTATCTCACACAGTAAGAGCAAACATCGGAGTAAGAAAAAATCTTTTCACAAGTCTCCAGATCCTCTAACAATCCTTATTTAGTTGAAGGAAATAAATTTGACAATAAAAAATGTATCAAAGATTCCTCAGAAAACTGGGTCAAGTACTACATATCTAAATTTTGCTCTCTGGGATGTTTTCATGTTTTCAATGAAGGAAATCCATTCATGCCCTTAACAGGCAAGCCAACCAGCAGGTTGACAACTGGGTAATCTGAAAATTAAAACCTGAAATGTTGCTAAATGAAGAGGCAGTAACACAATTTGACCAACAAATAATCTGTTGCAAATGTATTTCTTAGTTTGGAAGTCAAAGGGTTAAATGTCCTGTGTAAGATGACACAGATGAGCATATTCATCAATGTATTACACACCTGATGTTGTAAATGTAAACAAACTCAGTGCATGAAGAAGAGGGGCTTTTAATGCTCGGACCATGGAGGACATCAGATAACATGGTGACTTATTGCATCATAACACCTGTAGAAGTGTCTGCAGAGACACCATCAGCAATGTGGAAAAGTAGAGAGCAGTATTGAGCATCAGACCAGAGGTCAAGTCTTCAGTAGTTCATTCCACATTGATCAACACTGAAGACAGACAAGGTCAGAGGAATTGTTACATGTTAATTCAATGCTGATTTAAACTCTATGGCCATGGCTATATTTCCTTACCCTATAGCTCATTTGAAAATATTTCCCAGCCCTACGCCACAGTTTTCTCACTCACTCATGCCTTTGTTTCCACAGTGGGACAGAAGAAAGCAGACAGCTGCGGTTTCTTCAGTACAAGAGGCTGAAAAATGTGCTCCTTCCTTGTGTAGGAAAGCACGTTCTCCTGGTTGCAACAGCTAATAAGGATGTCAACACAAAGCGCCGGTGAAGAACAGAGCCCTCCTGCAGCCCCTTCAGTAATCAAGGATGAGAGGAGGCCGGTGAGGAGTGAGAAGAAAAGGGGGGTGGAGGAGGATGCAGAGAGAGGAGAGGAGCCCGGCAGTTTCTTCAGAAGCACACATGAGGCGAGGAAAATTTGCCAGCCTTTGATTAGGCTCTTCAAACCGATGTGAGGGTCTTTATTTCTCCAGGAGTCAACACACACGTGCACACCTGAGACACACTTAAACACCCACGTAGAGCAGGTAAAGGCACACATAACGCTTTGTTTCCACTTATGTGTGAGCACAAAGGTGAGTCCTGCAGGAAGCTCTGTGATGTCCCAGGTGCCTGAATAAAAACCCTCTCTCTTCCATCACATCATAACAAAAAGTACTCCTTGACTTGCATGAGGCTGCATGCTCCAGGGGGCCTTATGATATTATTATTATTACTACAGGTGAGCATCAAATATGTCCTGCCAAAATGAGACTCAGTAATCAGGATGCAAGCTGTAAATGTACAGCACACTGATTTAGACATGGCAATGGTTTGGGTTTTCGTCAGTTTTACGTATCTGTCCAAGCATTGCCAACGTTTTTGTGCACGTGTCTCGGGAGAATTGTTGCAATCTTTTGATCTCTTTACACAAAATTATTCGACTTTTTCATTCTTTAAAATCTCATTCCATCATGCCAGCTTATTTGTGCAAAACAACTGTTGCTATCTCTCTATTTTGTGAAAATAGATACAGGAAAAAAGTTAAAAAGTGTAAAACTAACAAGGTGCAAATGTTCCCCTACGTCCTCGCCAGTTTCACCTCCTTCTCTAAATGTTGCCAACAGTTGCATCTTCATTTCTTAATTGCAGTTTTTGATAATCAGAAGGTATTTTGCTTTATTGATACAGTAAATTTCTTGTGGAACTATTGGGGTCCTTGCCAATTCCTCCCACTTTTCCAAATGTGGCCAAGATATTTTTGCAATTTCTTGATTACTCATTGAAATTAATTCAGGAAAATCTAATAGCTAAAAACCTTAAAAGGGGATAGCTCAGGATTTTTGTAGATGTATGAGAGATACAGTACTAGCCTGGACATTAGGCACAGTGAGGGAGATCAGGTCTTGGTTTTCATCCATATTTAATTATCAGTTACAAAAACTGTCTTAATGATCTTCAGTGATATAATTACCCAAAAGAGAGAGCATAAGGTAGGTTGCTTCAATAAGTTGGCAGCATTTGTGCTATTTTATCAAGTAATCAAGCAAATCAGTTAAAAAATACAGAATGTTATTTTGCAAGAAAACTCCTTGCAAGGTCCAAATTCCATGAGGCAAGATGGCGCCAGCGTGAAGTGCCTGTCGTCTACCTGCTCTGCTGTATCTGATTTTTGCTGCTGCTTTACTTTGTCTACTCTGCCAAGATTCCTCTGCTTTGTTGATATATGATCGACAAACACTAATCAACATTAAAACCTCGCAAGAATCACTCCAGAAGTTAGATCGGGGTGATCAAACATCGAGTCTCCCACCTCACCTGGCGTCTGTGCCAGCTTACCTTTTGCGCGCACCAGCTGTCATCCCACGGCGGAACCGTTCCAGGAGACGCGGGAAGAGAGCTGGAATCTTGGTGAAACTTAAGGTCCTCTGACGTTTTTCCTGCTGGACTGGCCCTCGCCCCGATGGAGGATCCTGTTCACCTGGGCGGCCATGGCGTCCGCGATGGATCCTGCCAGTTGTCCCCCCCTCACCCGAGCGCCGGCTGTCTTCACCTGCCGGCGGAGTGCTTCCTTCCCTGGGGTCGGGTCCGTGGGCGGCGGAGTGAACCACAATAATCTTCAGCCGCTGCGTCGCGTTCCCACCCGGGCTAGTGAGGAGATGACTCTTAGCCTAGCCCTCCTGAATGCTAGGTCGCTAACAAACAAAACTTTTATCCTCAATGACTTCTTCACTTCGCGTGGATTGGATTTTATGTTCCTGACAGAGACGTGGATTCAAGCCGGTGAGTCTTTCCAGTTCTCCGAGCTGCTTCCCCCAAACTGTCTTTATTTTAATTCACCCCGTACCACAGGCAGAGGTGGTGGGGTAGCATCTGTTTTTAAATCATCCTTCCAATGTCGGCTTACTCCGTCGATCTCTTTTTCAAGCTTTGAACTGCAGACATTTACACTGAATTCAACTCCGTCCGTCTTGTGCGCTGTGGTTTAATCGTCCGCCTCAATACGATAAGGATTTTATAAAAGACTTTACTGACTTCGTGGCAGGACTGACAGTGAACCATGACCGATTTTTGATTGTTGGAGACTTTAATGTCCACATCTGCTGTGAATCCCGCCCTTTTGGTAAAAGACTTTATGCATCTTATTGACTCTTTTAATCTCACACAGTCTGTCTGTGCTCCAACCCACGAAAAAGGACATACATTGGATTTAATTTTATCATTTGGTCTGCAAGTTAATATCAGAGAGATCTGTGACACACATATTTCCGATCACTTTGCTGTGTTATTTGACATTACCCTGCCTCAGTCCGGTGTAAATCTGTGCGCCACTGACCGTCTCATGCGCAAAATAAGCCCTTCAACTGCTTCTGATTTCTCCGCAGCTTTCAACCGCTCTGTTTATACTCAGGGTGACAGTTGTGTGTCTACCTCTGATAATTTGCTTCACACATTTCATAGCACTTGTTCCAGCATCCTAGATATAGTGGCTCCCTTTACATGCAAACGTTTTAAGCCAGCAACAGAGCCTTGGCTAATGATTCCACTCGCTCTTTAAGACGCGCCTGCAGGCGCGCTGAGAGGAAGTGGAGAAGGATCATCTGCAGGTTTCCCTGGACATTTTAAAAAAAATGTTTACAAGAATATCAGAAATCAGTTAAAGCCGCTAAAAGCCAGTTTCTATCCAATCTTGTATCAGTCAACAGCCATAAACCTCAGTATCTTTTTAATACTTTAAATAGTCTTTTAAACCCCTGTGATAAAAATGACCTTGTGCCTTCAGTCCAACTGTGCAATGACTTTCTAAGGTTTTTCGATGACAAAATTTCTGATATCAGGTCCTCCTTTATTCCATCCACTCTAGATCCAGCTGTCTCTCCCATTTGTCCTGTTGCTTTTGACAAATTTGAGCAGGTGTCTATACCAGCTTTAACTGGTATTGTCCAGCGCCTCAGACCTTCTTACTGTCCTCTTGACAGCATCCCACCTCATCTTTTTAAGGAGGTCTTCCATACCATTGGACCCTGGGTTATGGAGATGATAAACGCGTCCTTAATGGCTGGGTGTGTTCCAGCTGCCCTAAAACATGCTGTTGTTCAACCTCTCATCAAAAAACATAATCTTGATCCCACGGTTTTATCAAATTTTAGACCCATCTCTAAACTCCCTTTTCTTACCAAGATCTTGGAGAAGGTGGTATATGAACAGCTACAGTCATATATCCATAAAAACAATATCTCTGAAAAATTCCAGTCTGGTTTTAAGCCACGTCATAGCACAGAAACAGCACTTTTAAGAGTTTTAAATGATCTCCTTTTAACAGTTGATTCCGGTAATTCTGCAGTCCTAGTACTTTTAGATCTTACAGCCGCATTTGACACAGTTGATCACAGAATCCTGTTGTCACGTCTGAATTCTTGTGTTGGCATTAAGGGTATTGCTCTTAAGTGGTTTGAGTCCTACCTCACAGACAGGAGCTTCTCTGTCCAGCTTGGCCAGTTCTCCTCAGCCACTTCCTCTTTGAACTGTGGGGTGCCTCAGGGTTCCATTTTGGGCCCTCTCCTTTTCTTAATATACATGTTGCCCTTGGGATCCATTTTTCACAAACATAATATTTCATTTCATTGCTTTGCAGATGATGTTCAAATATATCTGCCAGTGAAAATTGATCAGCAAGCCTCTGTCCAGACTCTTTTAAACTGTCTCAGCGATATTCATTCCTGGATGGAAATTAATTTTTTGTCCTTGAACAAAAAGAAAACTGAGATTATTTTATTTGGTCAAAAAAACATTCTTGATGGGTATAACAGCGCCATTGGCACTCTGAATTCCTACTGCCATGGCTTTGCGAGAAACCTTGGGGTTATACTGGACAGTGAACTCAAACTTGACAGACAGATACGTTCAACTGTAAAAACAAGTTTTTTCCAGCTTAGATTACTGGCCAAGGTAAAAATGTATCTCCCAAAAAAAGAACTCGAGAGGGCTATTCACTGCTTCATAACATCACGCCTGGACTACTGCAACTCCCTATTTGTAGGCCTTAGCCAGTCAGCTTTACGCCCTCTGCAGGTTGTCCAAAACACAGCTGCCCGCCTGCTGACAGGGAAAAAACGGTATGACCACATCACACCTATCCTTGCTTCCTTGCACTGGCTGCCTGTCGATTTTAGAGTTCATTTTAAAGTTTTATTGATTGTTTTTAAGTGCTTAAATGGTCTTGCTCCACCTTATTTATCTGAACTTTTAAAACCCCATGCGACTACCAGGACACTTAGGTCATCAAACCAGCTGCTCCTGGCAGTTCCTCGGACAAGGCTCTCCACTCGTGGGGACAGAGCCTTTGCGGTGGCGGCACCAAAGCTGTGGAACAGCCTACCTATCCAGGTTAGAGCTGCACAGTCAACAGAGCACTTTAAAACACTGCTAAAAACCCATCTTTATTCTTTGGCGTTCAGTCCCAGCTAAGCGAGTATCCTTTATCTTTTATTCCCTATCTTCTCTTTTACTCTTCTTTTATTGTTTTTATTCTTATCTTATTTCTACTTTTATATATGCGTTTTTAATGTTGGGCTAATTTTTATTCTATTACTGTCATTTATTTTATTACTGTTTTTATTATCATTACTGTTTTTATTACTATCAAGTGTATGCATGGTTATATTGTACCCTTGTACAGCACTTTGGTCAACGTGCTTTACAAATAAACTTTGACTTGACTTGACTTGAATATTGCCAATTTATTCATGCATTGATTGTTTTTGTGAGCAATTATTGTGCAGCTGATTTGTGTAGATGATTTTAGAGCCATTAATTAAAAGTACACATCTTATCGTTAGGGTGGCATAGTGGAGCAGAAGGTAGTGCACGTGCCTCACAGCGAAAAGGTCGATGGTTCAATTACCAAGCCAAAGTTTGCATGTTCCTCCCGTGCATGCATGGGTTCTTTCCAGGCACTCCTGCTTCCTCCCACTGACCAAAAACATACTCATTAGGTTGATTGATGACTCCAAATTGTCCTTAGGTATGAGTGTGAGAGTGAATGGTTGTCTGTCTCCATTTCAGGGTGTATCCCCCCTCTCACCCAATGACAGCTGGGATAGGCTCCAGCCCCCCCTGACCCCAAAAGGGATAGGCGGTATAGATAATGGATGTATGGATCTTATCATTAAAGGTAATGTTAATGTTTCCATTGTGTTCGTTGCTCACCTGTAACCTCTGAATCTTGAGGCTTCATAGAGCATAGTGCCAGACAAGCGTCTATCTTTTCCTAACAGTAAAACTTCCTCTGACGAAAAGCGTAAATAGATGACGGGCCCTCGAAGAGGAAATGAACCGTTGTGACAACACACCTCTCTGAGGCTCTGTGCAGTAATCTCATCCCCTCATTTTCTACTTTCAGTCAAAGAAAAGTCAGGACAGCCCAAAAACTAATAATGTTCTCACATCTCCTCTCTTCTTCATCACGGAGAGGCAGCAGAGGGGAGCGAAGACGTATCCTAATGGGCTGCTCTGATTCTCTTCCTCCTTCAGAAGAGGGGGAGGTAGGGGAGTTTAGGGGGAGTTAAGGGGTTGTTCGGGGGCTAGAACAGCAAAGAGGAGGTGACTCATCATGGAGCTTTTATCCCTGCGAGTGTCTTCAAACTCATTTAAAATCTCACAAGCTTTGAAATCCACGGTCTTCATCATGGTTTGCAGAACAATCAGTGCCATCAACAACATCCTCTGTATTAGCATCATTAAGTTTGGAAGAGTGAGGATCACAGCCGACATTATCCTTTAAAAAGCTCCTTGAGCTGTTTGTTTCCTTCTCCTTCAATCATCATCATCATCATTATAAACACTATCATCATTACTGTCATGCTTTTCTCATTCATAGTCAGTTCAATCACATAAATAATCACAATCAGCTCACACAGCAACACTGTCGTCATCATTAAACTTTAAAAATCGTCTTTGTCATTGTTCAAGAATTTTCCATCTTTTCAGTGTTATAACTCTTCTTAGTGAGATTATTTGTCTGATTTGTAATCATTAATATCTCCTTGTGTCTAGGAAGAGTCACATTCACCCTGAAACTTCTAGACTCCTGCTGTTAAAGGTAACATGTTAGTGTATAACAAACTTCAGCTACTCGCTCCTCGTGACAGTTATACTAACAAATGTGTAAATGTGACTCTATAAGATGTGATAAATATCTTCTAATATTAGCCTTTTCTGGGAGAAGTGACAGCCCTCAGAGATAAATCTACAAAGTAAAAGTTTCCTCTCTGACATCTCTTCTGCTGAACCTGTGAGCTTTGTGTGCACTGACACAGCTGTGTTTACCTTCTACCTATATGTGTAATACTGACATCATAACAAGACTTTTTGTCTACCTCCAACACTGAAAACCATCATATTTGAAGATATTACAAGCTTAGAACGCCTGAATTTTATTCTGCCAATGCAGCAAACAAGTTATACTTGTTGAGCTTTGTATAATTGCCAATTCCAGTGTAGTGCACCCTAAGGCCAAGCACAGTAGATAGCAGAAGTCCTTTACACTGTCAAAGTTGGTCTTGATAATCCTCAAATAAATTGGGGCTATGCAAAAGAAGATATTTAGAGAATGGGAAGTACATTTTGCTGCACTTTGTCCAAGAAGTTTGACTTGAAATATCAAAATAATAGTTTTACCTGAACTTGTCAGGTAGGACTGAATGACATTTATCTACAGGACACCTTTAGTTGGTAAAAATTCAGTTTCTTCAGCTTCATTGTGCATATACTCAACTTTCTCTATTATGAAATAATAACTTTAATGGCACTTCAAGGAAATTAAATCTATTTTTGCAAGTTCATGGTTGGATTGCTTCAATTACTTAGCCTTGAATTAAATTTTTATTTTCTTATTTCTAATTTGTAAAACAACACAGCTACCTTCCTCTCTAAAAAAAAAAAAAAAGCACACACCTCCACCTCTGTCTGTCTCCATGCTCTTCATCACACGGCCATCAACATCCACATCTTCTTCATCATTAGCATTAATATAATCAACAGCACGTAAACACTGCCTCTTATAATCACTGTCAGCAGCCTCCTCATCAAAACTGTAATCACTGTCGTTCTGATCCCCGCTGTTCTCATTATCCAATCATCATCTTCATCATCATCATCATATTTATGAACATCATTACCATCATCATCTTGATCAACATTATTTCATTAGTGTAAATAAACAGCTCCCACAGAGAGAGTGTTGGGGGTTTGGGGTTCAGTTTTAAGAGGTTTTTCAGTCTGCTGGTGTGACATTTGGATTTTAAAAGCACAATTAAACAGAATTGTTAATAAACCAGCAAAAGAACCAGCAGAAAATAATAATATAATTTAAAGAAAGGTAACACTTGGATCTCTTCTTCTGGGAAAAAGCTTCTACTGCAGATGGCCAAAAGGAAACTCGAGTTCTTTACGTCCAGCCACCACATGATCTACAACACCTGCAATGAAGGAGATGGATCCATACTTGTCATGAGTCCATTACATGTTGTATACGGAGCAGTAATTTATGTGTTTACAGCATCTATTTAATGGCTGAAGACCCTGCTAGATTACAGGAACTTGTGACAGATTCTATCACCTCTACTCAGCTTTGGTTTAACTCATTTCTGGGTTGCAGACAAACCAATATGAGGCCCATTTCTACAGAAGTCCTGACTTTTAGGAGGTTTTTTAAATTTCACTAAGACACTGAGTGATCTTAAGTCAAACTTTTAATCAAAAAAAGAAACTGTCAAATACCTCAAGTGTGTTGGAAAAGTTGAAAGAGCACATAGCAATTTGCTGCACTGTGAAAAAGTGCCTAACACTTACACTTCCAAAATAAAGTGCTCTGAAATTTTTCACCAAATCGTACATCTGACCCAACATAGTTTTGTGGCTCAATTTTATGTAAAACTCACAAAACTGTAACACAGTGTACCTTATCAGTAGTCTGAGTTCGTTCTCCTGAAGTCGTAGCGCTGCTAGGAGCCCCCTCAGCCACTCCACTGACTATTGTCAAGTACCTGATACAACCCAACTTCAAAAATACTGAAATATCCCTTAAGGGACCAGCGAGAAGTGCTCTGAAAACTGAGATCGAGAGCTCTACAAATGGGAAAATAAATGCTTTCCATGGACGCAGGTCCTAAGTCCACCATAGGACACCAGCAAAAATGATTGACAACTTAAGATGAACTTTTCAAAAAACTTTGCCCTGGATAATCAGCAACATTTAGTTAGTGTGCATGTGAGGGGCCAAACCATACAGTAAAGCCAGGTTTTCACAATATCGGCCCTCATATATAAAATGAAGAAAGTGATTTCATCTGCATAGGTCGTACTAACAAACTACGACTTGGTCCTAAAGCCCTTTACAGAAGAGGGTCCCATGTTATTGCCACCTAAAACCACCTATGTACTTAGGTTAGAAAGCTCAGGGGTTTAAGCTTTGTTTTTTTACATGTAGATGTTAAGCTACAATTCCTAAAGAAGAATCAAATCAAACAGTATTGTTAATAAACCAGCACAAAGAACAGTTTTAAAGATTATTACTCAATCCGAGCAAACACTAACAAGTCTTACATGAGTCTGAGCTTGTGTCTCAAAATGCTTAAACATCCACAAACATCCATCCATTTCCCACACCATTTAACCCCTTTCGGAGTGGAGGGGGCTGCAGCCTATCGCAGCTAACATAGGGCAAGAGGCAGGGTACACTCTGAACCGGTCGCAGGGTCATATAGAGAGACAGACAACCATTCACTCTCACACTTATACCAAAGGGCAATTTGGAGTCACCAGTCAACCTAATGAGCTTGTCTCTGGGGGGAAGCCGGAGTGCCTGCAGAAAACCCACACATGCACGGGAACATGGAAACTCCACAGAGGATTGCACCAGGGACCTGTGAGGCACGTGCACAGACATCCGTCTCCAAAAGGTCTTTAGTCTCTTTGGCCTGGACATCACATTAGCCACTACATCCACAATGAAAGGACAGGATCTGTAGCTGTCATGGATCTATCAGATGTTGAGCTTTAATTTATGTGTTTACTGCGTCCGCTTTGAGATTGAAGACATGTTTCCAGGCTGGACTGTGGACATCCATGACAGATTCCATCACCTTTGCTGCCATTAGTATCACCTTCATCATATCGATCAATACCATCGCCTCTGTCTTCGTCATCTCTCATCCTCTGGTGCATCAGATTAGAGGGCATTTTTTTCTAATAAAAAGCCCTCAGACTGATGCTCAGGATTAGACTCCAGGTGAGGGATTACTGCGCAGGTTAGATGCTCTGATAAAATTACATAAGGAAGCAGAAGGTCTGGATGCATATGGACACCTGGGAGAGTCATATAGGAGTCAATGTGCTGAGTGAGTTAGTTAGCGGCGTCTGCAGCAGGCGACAAAATCATGAGTGCTGCAACATCTGCTGGTTCTGCCTTATTGTGTCCCATTAGCATAGTGCTAAAATGAGGGGTTTGTTTGCAGAGGCTCCATCCAGAATAAAAACTGAAGGTAGCGGGGCGTCCGTGGCTGGCTGCAGATCTCTGCCTGCCTTGTCTGATGGATTACAATGCAAATGACTCACCCGCTCCTTCTTTTGTTTGACTTTCCACTCCCACTGTTTGAAAGTCTACCGGGGATATTTTTTTTTTTTTTTTTTTTGGATGAAGATGAAAAACCAGCTTTCATTATTGCTCCAACGCAACGCACACACAGCCCATACTGCAAACACACACACACACTCACATGAGCTCCAGCCAAGGGTCTTGTGATGCTATTGTGTAGTCTGACAACCAGAAAAATAACCCTGTTGTTTAGTTGTATATGAACCAATCTTTCTGAAGCTGAACTCGGTTTCCCAATTGTTCAGATGAAAAGGAGAACTATAAATCAAATTTGCAAAGTCATGTTTTCGTTGGGCTGAATTGAACTCAAACTCATTGATGGGAAAATGCTCTTAAGAGGAGCAGAGCAGTACTTATGAGATTGTGTTGTTTAAGGAACTTGTCATAAGTAAATTTATTAGCCACAAAAGATGATAGTCAGCCCCAAGACCACATATTCGTACATAATGGGACATCACATTTGGCCTTTTCTTCACTGTAGTAGTTAATGCTGCTAGACTTTGCCCAGTTGGCCACATTTTTAATCAGTTTCAGAACATATCCACAACTCAATTTTACTCGATTGTTGCCTTTTAGACTAAAATGTGATGTGGAGACACTGCTGATCTGATTCCAGACGGGGTATCGAACAGGAAATCCAAACGCCTCCCATTGTTGGTGCCCTGTAATGCTGCTCACTCCCCAGACTTTATCTTGCTTTTGCTTATATGTTTTACTTCTTGCAATCATCCCTGGAACAAAACCAATTTTCACAACAAGGTCCGGCTTCATTATCACTCCTATTTCTTCATTTTGTTCACTGTAATAATGAAAGCTTAAAATTGATATCATTAAAGGTATTTTTCAGTGAACAAAACAAAATGATTTTTGTTGTTTTAGAAACTTTATCAAATTGTTTATCTCAGCTTCTTAATTCTTTTAATAAAGCTGGTCTCGTGTTTTTGAAAAATTGGTTTGAGGTCAGGTGTGGTCAGGCCAAGTTCTGTGGAGATGATTTAAGTAAAGAACAAGACGTTCAGATGCTGGTTTGGTGCAGTAATAAGTAATTAGACAAAAAAGAAAAAAAATCCAGAAAACTTAACATTTCAAGGTAACTGTCTGCACTGGTCTTTTGAGTTTTTCTCTGCACAACACTTTGACTTTTGAGTCTTCATGAGAAATAACATCCAAGGTTTGTGGTAAAATGTCAATTTCTTAATTGAATGGAAAAAAATACATGATTGGACAAAGAATGAGGTCAAAACAAAAACAAAAAACAACACATAACTGCCTCAATAAGAGAGACAGGGCAGTGGAATAACTTTGTATTTATTTTGAATCTTTTTATCTCATATATACTTTTTTTTTTTACACATATTTTGTATTTGATCTGTTTTATTTTATATTTTATGTTGCTACATTGAGTGAATGCACAGCTGCGGTAACAATTGCAATTTCCTGTGAAGGATTATTAAAGTATCTATCTATCTATCTATCTATCTATCTGTCTATCTATCTATCTAATTAGGAAGAGAGATGCTGGGGAATGGCTTGCTGTAAATGATCCAGAGATCAAACCTGAACCTCTGGCGTCTAAAAAAGACCAGACAAACCCACTGTACATTATACTTTACTCAAGTTCATAAAAAGTTATTTTTTTCTCCCTGGTATCTCAAGAAAAAACACTTTATCACAGAAAATGCACTCCGACATCCCTTGATGATGAATAAAACAAGATGAGATCTCAAGAAACCAAAACAAATTTTGTTGTTATCACAGTAGAATGGAGCAAAGTAAAATATAAAGATGTCTTCTTTTTCCTGGCACACATTTGCAGCCCACTGAAAACAGCTCCACGACCCACTTTTGAGTCCTGACCCTCCAGTGTAGATCTGCTCTAGAGTACAAATGTTGTTAGGATCCTCTTGAGAATAAATTTGAGAAAAACCTCAGGAAGATGTTGTTGAATGAGGTGAGTTTAGACTAGACAGAGAGTAGACTAAACCGAACTGATGCCAAGTAAAAATCATGCAGCTGCATCCATCCGTCACATCCTCCTACATCTTCCCTTCTTTCACTTTAAATGCCAACTTTCTCATTCTGTGAGCTGTGAGCACCAGAGGGCGTCTTTAACTCTGGGCGAGGCTCCATGCTAAAGGCCAGTGTTTCCCGTGTAATACCAGCCCTCCTGACATTCACCTGCTGGGATCATCCAGCCATGTGTTTATCTTTTCTCTCTGCAACTGCACCGCCTCTGAGTGTGTGTGTCTGCCCTCAAACTTCAAGAAGACATCGTCCTTCAATTTCCACCTAATTTCTCTTTCATCTGCATCTCCCGTCGCCCTCACTGAAAACTCTCATCTTGTTTCTTCTCCGGCCCCGTCTCTGTAATACTCTCAACTTTTTGTCCTTCTTCATATTCATGCTCAGAGCGTCCCTAATCCTTCAAGTAGATCTCTCTATTTCCCTTCACATTTTATGTCTTTTTTTGTCTCCTGGGGTGGTTAGGCCGAGCCAGACGAGTGTGTTATCAGCCTCATACTGGTCTATATGAAGAGTGAGCTGCTCCCCCATCAGAGCATCAGGCCGACAGAACAGAAGAGAGCCCTTTTCTTTTTATTTTTGCACGGCTCACACAATCAGCACAACCAGCCGGGACCTGAGGAAAAGTATTAGAGAGGAGTGGAAACAAGGATGGAGCACGAATGACAATGCCTATTGTTCGCTGTGTATTGAGCCCAGCCTGGCATCTTTCATATTCCGGACCAGTATCTGCCCATTTTGTCCTCGCTTATTCATGCTTTCATTCTTTCATCCAGTCTGTTGGCCTCTGTGCCTCTTCAAAATAAAAAAATAAAATAGAACAGCAGCTCGTTCACTCTCTCCATCTCCTGGCTCTGACCGTTTCATCTTCCTCTCTCTCTCTTCATTAAAACAACAACTCCTGGGATCTCCCCCAGGTTGTTTCGAAGCACTTACATCACCATCACTGCCATAGTCATTACCGTCAACAAACCTCATTAGTGCGAGGCAGCAACACCACAGCGCAACTCTTTAAACCTGCACCCCTCTGCATGAACAATCAAAATGTAGGGTAGGGGATGGAGGGGGTGTAAAGTAAACATTTCAGACCGTATCCCAGATTGGGCTTCATGCTGCTGACATACCAAACAGATCGTTACACCTCTGTGGGCAGATCAAATGATGGCCATACTGCTGCAGCTTTACCATCAATCAGGAGTGGGTGACTTCTCTGAGCCTCAATTTATTGTTGAGCTTCAAATATGATGTACAGTGCTTCACAAATTTATTAGAACACCTGCCATAGAGACGAGAGAACGTAAATATTTTAGCAATCTTTCAAAAACTTGTTTAAAACTGAAAATGTTGTTATTGGACATCTGGAACAGCATTACCATATATGTGAAAGTTAATACCTTATTAAATAGAAGTTATCTTAAAAAAAATTAAATTAGATTAGATTAGATAGTATATATATATATATATATATATATATATATATATATACACACACACACACACACACACATATATATATATATACATATATATATACATATGTGTATATATATATGTATATATATTATATATACACACACACACACACACACATATATATATATATAAATAAAAATATAAATAAAATAAAAATATAATAAAAATATATTGCTACTGGCTGGCTACTGCTCCTTCCTGTCTCTGTCTTCCTGTTACTCCTCCTCCTCCCTAGTGAGGAGTTGTACATGTAATATGTCATTTATGAAAATAAAATCTCCAGCAAAGCAATAAATGTCCCAAAACTGGACTTGTAATTCTACAAACAAGGAGACAATATTTGGATTATTGGGTAAACAAGCAAAAAGAGTTTTATCCACTTGTAAAATCACTGCCGACCTGTTGTTGAGTGTGAGCCAGAGGTCCCTATTTCCATTAGGAAAATAAGTGCATATTTACTTTAAACTATATTCGGTTCATTAAATCTGTATTGAAAATTAAAAAACTGCTTTATATTCTTGTTTTCCCAACGTTTAGCTTTCACCTCGAGGGGCAAGTGATGTATGCCGTAAAGCAGTCAAAGCAGTAAAAATGTGAAATTTTTTTTTGTGTGAAAGTGTTCCCACCATCCACATCGAAGTTACTTAGTGCCAGTAAAGGTGATACAGACCCCCTCATACAGAGGTGTCATTCAACCTGTTGTAAGGTGATGTACTATCACAATGACTCTGGAAATATTATATCATGGTGGAAAAACTACATAGTGTTGGTCTAAGAAAATACTGCAAACTGTCAAAATTGCACAAATTCGTCTGCAACTTTGTGGCATGGTTATTGGTAGCAGATGGGCTGGTCTGAGCAGAAACACAACCATCTCTAGGCTTTACAGAGAATGGTCCTAAAAAGAATAAATATCCAGAGAGCAGCACTTATCTGGTTCAAAATGCCCTGTTGATGTCAGAGGTCAGAGGAGAATAACTAGAGCGATTCAAGAATTCATAGAAAGCAACTTTAACTCAATAACCATTGTTTCATCCAAGGTATGCAGAAGACCAATTCTGAGAGCACATCAAATCTTGAAGCAGATTGTCTACAACAGCAGACGACCACAATGGGTGACACTCCTGTCAGCTAAGAACAAGGAACAGATGCTACAGTTCACACAGGCTCACCAAAATAGGACAGTATGAAATAGTAGAACTGGGCTGATGAGTCTTGATTTTCTGATGCAACACTCTGATGATGGGGTCAGATTTGGCACAAACAACATGAAAGCTGATCCATCCTGCCTTGTATCAGCAGATCGGGCTGGTGGTGGGGGTGTTTTAGTGTAGGGGACATTTTCTTGGCACAGCTCGGGCCCTGTTGTACCAGTTAAGCATCGTTTACTCATGGATGTACAGCCAACAATCTGCAGCAACTATATTTGCTATCATGTCAGTATGGGAATGTCTCTAGTTTGTTTAATCTATGCCACAATGTACTGAGGCAGTTCTAAAAGGGGGTCCCATGTGGTACTAGCAAGGTGTACCAAACGTGTATTTGGGATATTAAGACAGTGCTTTCCATCTCTATGTCCTTCTCTAGTATAAAGTTTTGCAGGGGAATTCCTGCACACTGTCTCAAATGCAAAAATAGTTTGTACTGGCAACATCAGGTGAAGTTGATGTTCTGGTGGAACCAACTTTTCAACATGTGCCAATGCAGTGATGTAATCTAAAAGTCAATTAAGGCAAATGATTTGACGAAAATATAAGCAAACTCCTGAAGCTATACTCCTCAAAAAGAGTTTGGAACTGGATTCTGGTGTTCTGGTGCGCAGAGTTGCAGCATTATTGGTGTCATCCGTGGTACTATTTCCAAACTTAGGACTAAGTTCTGTGTACATTTCTATACTCTGTGCAATACCTTCCATATATACATTTATATATTTTTATTATTAATATTTATCATTTTTTCTTTTTTATATTTGTATATAGAGATTTTCAATTGCACCATCCTGTAGGATTTTATCTTGTATATATTTTGTACCTATACTTCTAATAACTATTTTATACTTTTAACTATTTTATACTTAATTATCTGTTTGCACTAAAAAAAAGGAGAAGCTCTCCAATCTCATTGTACATTTTGTATAATGACAATAAAGGGCATTCTGATTCTGATTTTACTGCATCTCACAGAGAAACTGTCAGGCCAGGACTGTACACTTAAAACATATTGTCCAACTAAATAATGCATGGAGAAAACTGGAGGGGAGATATTATTTTGGCATTTTGTCTGCTCACTAGGTTGTGATTCAATGCCTCTACCTTAAAATAACAAAAATAATAAGCTTTTATCTGTATGAGCTAGAATATTTAAGACAGAAATATGCATACACATTTTTCTCCAACACAGTTGATTGTGATTGCTGTCTCACACATAAAAAGGGGTCAAAATCAGCACACAATATGTTATTTATTTGCTTAAAAAAGAGGCAGTTTGGTTGTCAAACCAGGAAAGAAGAATAAGCCAGGAGAATGCTACCCAAAGTTGCAGAAAAACAAGAATAAGCCGATGTTTTCTTCCATCAGTTTGCATTTCAAGGAACAGAGGGAATTGTATAACCATGAAAAACAGAAGCCAGAAAAGCTCTGAATGCTCAGATTACCTTTTATATCCTAAACAAAGGGCCTGCACTGAAAAAGTGTTTATTCCGATCATATTGTGCAGAAAGTTTGACGGCTTGGGAGTCATCTGATTTTCTCTGGCACTATTTAAAAACCGCTTGCATTGGTCTTAGCCTTCTTTGAAATGCCAAGAAATATAACAAATTATTTCAAAATAGAGTAACAGAGACACCAGTAGAAAAAAAGAAGACGGAGCAGAAAAGTTTCCAAGTTTATGACGGGTTATTATTTCCTGGTAGAGACAGTCCCGTGGGCATGGACTGATTGACAGGAAGCTGGAGAAATACTTCTGCATCAGTGATGGGAGAGTGTTAAACTGAGGCACAGCTAAAATAAAGATATTCAAATAAAACTCAAGAAAAGCTGCACAGCCAACATTTCAAAAGAGCACTCATTTTAATTCAACCTCTTCTGGGTGTAAATTAAAGGCATTTCAAACCACAAGTGTACACACCTCAGTCTTATAAATTTCTTCAGAATTTATGTTATTGTTTGTTCGATTTGGCAAAAAAAATAGTAAGAAGCAGCTCAGGACTTACTGTGGAGCTCGAGTGACTCCCTTCACAGACTAAACGTGTTTTCTTGCTGCAGCTTGTAGTTAAAGCGCAGGTGTAATTAATCAGACTAACGATGTTCAGCCTGTGAGTCAGCACACACAGAGGCTTCCTCTGCACCTGAATGGAATCCAGCCATCGTTAGCGTAATCAGCTGCACCTGTGCTGGAGGAAAACAACCGCTCCTGTCCGTCTGTCTGTCAGTCTGTCTGTTTGTCTGTCTGTCTGTCGGTCACTCTGGTCACCTTTGTCTCTTATATTCGATGACTTCCTCATTATATCCCTTTAATGGGTAGATGGGTCTAAATATTTGGATGGATATACTGGTTGTCACTGATAAAACAGAACTTTTAATTGTAGGTTCCCAAAAACAGAGAAAAGAATTTATTTCATTGTCGTCTGCATTTCCTCTCAAAAACGATAAATGAATGAATGAATGGAATTTATTTCGGTACAGCTGCAATAAAACAACTTAGAGGATCAAAGTAAAAATTTAAAGTTTTAGAGCTGACCGAAAGGGTGCAGGCAGAAGCCAAAGCTTATTTAAGCCTACCCCTTCAACAAAAACATAACTATCACAGAAAAAAATTACAGCAAGAACAATGCTGATGCACTGTTGTTGTTCACATTCATTAATAATACATACATAATAACATAGACATATGAACTTACATAATCCATGGTGTATTTCAAAACCAATTGATTCTTATAGTCTTATGAGCCTACCAATGTTGTGCATGTTTTATATTTTCAAAAGAAGAATTCCACAAATTTACCCCTGTACCTGACAGACAGTGAGATTTGACATTTGTACGTATTTTTGGTTTTTAAAACATAAATGTTCCTCTAAGGTTGTATTGACTGTCTCTCATCATAAACAACTTCTGGATACTTTCTGGTAATTGTCCAGTTTTAGATTTGTACATTGTTTGCATTGTACTGTATTCAACTAAATCTGAAAGTTTTACGACAAAACAGCGAGTACATCGGAAAATCTTGGCGTCGTAATTGATCAAAATCGGACCTTCCAACAGCACATCACCTCCGTAACAAAGACAGCTTCTACCATCTGAGAAACACTGCTAAACTTCAGTCCTTCATGTCCCAGTCTGACTCAGAAAAACTGGTCCATGTCTTTGTATCTAGCAGACTAGATTATTGCAATGCCCTTTATGCCGGACTTTCAAAAACCTCGATCTACAGACTTCAATTAATCCAAAATGCAGCAGCCAGAGTACTCACAGAACAAAGAAAACTGAACACATCACACTTGTGCTAAAAAATCTTTGTATTTAAAGCCTTAAATGGCATGGCACCACAGTATCTCTCTGACATGCTCACCAAATATAGCCCGTTCAGATCTCTCAGATCATCCAGTTTAGGCCCCTTGACTGTACCAAAGATTAAAACAAAGGCAGGTGAAGGATCTCTCTGTTATTATGGTCCAGTATGTCGAACAAACTGCCTGCTGACCTGAGGTCTTTGGACCCAGTTAGTTCTTTTAAGAAGGGTCTTAAAACACTGTTTATCTCGCATGTTTTTGGCTGTTAGTTTTGTTTTATTTTACTCATTGTTATTGTTATTATTATTGTAATTTTTTGTACTATTTGCATTATTTATTTGTTATATTTTTTTCTTTTCTGTGCCTGTTTTTATCTCCTGTGAAGCATATTGAGCTTACACTTGTATGAAATGTGCTATACAAATAAAATTACATTGAACTGAATTGAATGTTATGTTTATGTACCTATTGATGGCCTGTACCTCCAGGGGTATAGTCAATTTCCCTTCAGGGATGCTATTGGGAGCATTAATGGTTGTCTGTCTCTCTATGTGGCTCATAATCGGCTGGTGACTGGTTCAGGGTGTACCTAGCCTCTCGCCAAAAGTTAGCTGGCCTCGGCTCCAACCCTCACATGACCCCAGAAGGGAAAGGGCTGAATAGATAATGGATGTTGGATGGCAAAACCATAGCATGATTTGGCACTGCACAATTAAAGACTCATTCACGTATTGATTGATTGAAAGATAAATGCAGCTCTAATGTCCAAAAGAGGTCAAGTCTGGTACTAACAAAGTGTATCTAATAAATTGCCCCTCAGAGAGTGTGTGAGCTTATATATATAAGCACTGAGTTACTTGCTTCCTGTTCTTAGGATTTGAGTTTTCTTTAATGATTGTCATTGCTTCCTGTTCTAAATGATGCATCAGTATATTGTTTTCCCTCGTGGTTTTCTTTAAATTTCTACTTTCAACACTATTAAAACTCTAAATCTTTAAATCACCATAAAAAGTATTTTCAACAGTGCTTAAAAAACTCAAAATCCTCATTGTTGGTTTTGCAGATTTTGCAGAATGTACCCGTTCTAAATGTTTTTATGTAATGTTATGCATAATTTAAAGCAATGTGATACATAATTTAGATCCTTTATCCGCTGCTTCTTCAACTGCTACAAGCGAGTGTTACATCACACCTGCCTTCATCATTATGCTGTATGTTTCTTTTCTATCTAAATACATAATTAAACAAACAGAATAAAGCCTCTTTGGTCAAAAATCACTCATCTTTTTTGTTCTGTAATCCTGTTTGAATTGCAGAGTGTAATTAAAGCGTCTGACGGTGTATTTAATATCTGTTCCTCTCTAATGCCCCCCTGAATATTTCACTGACCTCCACCTGTCAATCATTGTAGTGAATCTGCTGATGACTCAGATCAGCTACACTAGATCCTGTTATGTAACTGTCGCTCCTGCTGAGCTGGGAGGAATCATCGCGATGGAGGAGCCCCCTGACTTTAATTACTCTCATTTTCACATCGGAGAGAGAAGCTGAGCAGATAGCTCCTGAGACGGCTTCCTCGCAGCGTGAACTATAGCAGTACTGACATCTTAAACAAACACATACTTTGTCCAATAATGTGGGTCATGGCAGCCACGAGTAACCCTTGATGTGCCGTAGCTTTGTGAGTATATGCGAACAGAGAGGAGGAGCCTGAGGCGGTGGGCACAGTTCAGGGTCATTGACAAGAAAAACATGCAAACCAAACCCCACTGGGACGACAAAAAGAGCGAGAGAAAGAGAGAGAGGAGGAAGTCGTGATGCAAGAGAGAGGAGATAAGAGAGAGTGGAAGATGAGAGCTTGATAGGGAGACAGAAAGACAAAGAGGAGAGAATAGAGAGAGAGGGAGAAGAAGGGTGGAGTGGGCGGCAGAAGCAGCAGCGGCGGCGGTGGTGGTGGCGGGAGGAGATGGATTTAACCCAGGGGCAGGTTTGAGTCTGACAAACTGTCAGTAACTGAGCGGGGGTGACTCCAAGTCTACATGTAAATTGGATGCAAATACAAGAGAGTCTGTGCCTGAATGTGTGCGGTAGGGACGAGGAAGTGCTGGTGACAACACATATCACTTGGTGCCACAGGGGAAGCGACAAAGAGATGGTGTGTGTGTAGGTTTATATGCAAGGACTGTGATTGTGGGTTTGTAGGATGTATGGGAAAGCTTCACTCAGGAAAAGGACTTTTTAGAGAGCTGACTGACTATTATGGTATGAATTTAAGAAGTTCAACCATGAGGCAAAAGTGCCTGGGACACCCTGCTCCAAGGCCTTCAAGTCATACAGTCATAATAGATGAGTGTCAAACACAAATTCCATCAATAATCTATCTTATCGCTTTCAGGGTCGCAGGGGCTGGAGCTTATATAAGGGCAATTTGGAGTCACCAATCAACCTAATGAGCTAAGTCTATTGGAGGAAGCCGTAGTGCTGGGGATCAAACCATCAACCTTTTTGCTGTGAGGCACATGCACTACCTGCTGCGCCACTGTGTTGCCCCCAACTACAAACGATATAATAAAAATGATTTTCAGTGATTAAGACATGTTTTTCAAGAGCCCCTGTTGTGCTTTTTCAACTTTTATTTGCCATTTATATCCATTCTCTATGTGACAGAGTACTTCTGTACACAAGACAAAAGGTCCACAGCATCAGGACTTATCCCTCACCCCTTCTTTACAGTACCAATAGCTGCCTAAAATGGCTTGTTCCCCAGCCCCCAAAATAGACCTACCAGTGTAAAATCCTTGATCGTCATCAGTGTAAGCCCACTGGCTCATAGTGTCCAGCCTAGTGCAAATCAGAGATAGTGGAATGAATGCAGAGTCATTGACAACATGGTACAGAGCAGCGCTGAACAGGCCGGTCACCACAGACCAGACTGGTCAGCCAAAAGAGCAAACTTGAGCATCTCAGACAGAATGAGACTAGAGGTGGATCAGGGTTACTCAGTGTATGAAAACAGGGAGATTTTTACATACTCTAGCAGTCATCGGTTACAGCCCCAAGGTAGGGCAACGTTGGCTGTAACGTAATGACGTGAAACCAGCATTGGTGCGACTCAGTCTGGACTTTCGAAATTCTGCTGTGTGCAGTGTTAATTTTGACAACAATTTTTAAATTATTCTTTTGCCTAAAACATATTTTAGTTTTAGTCATAATTTAGTCATCGAAATCGTTTTAATTTTAGTCTAGTTTAAGTTGATGAAAGTTTAAGTAAAGTGTAAGCCATTTTTTTATGTTTCCTTGAATTTCTGAAGTCATGTTTTAAACTTGGACCCCGCCACCATGAAGCTAAGGCAGCTGTGATTGGATGTCCCCCTTAACTCATCCAACCTTTCCACACAACCAAAGTAGCTGTGATTCCTAACTTGTCTCTACTTTCTACATGGCGAAATTATTTCTGACTGGATTAAGTCTCCGTCAAACATTTTAGTCTAGTTTTTATCTGTTGACGAAAATGTCAGTTAATTTAGTTTTAGTTTTTGTCAACATACATTTTTTAAATTTTTTTAAAGTCTAGTTTTCGTCAGGGGAAAAATGGTTGTTGACGAAAACTATGACGAAAATAATTAGTCGACAAAATTAACACTGACTGTGTGAACATAAAAAGGATCTAAAGTAAGTACACATTAGTTGCAGCCTTTTTTTCTTTAAACAGAATTGGAACAAATTGGAGCGCCGTAGGTGTGAAAACCACCAAAGATGGCAAAACTACAAGTTGTTGCAAATATACATATCTGTGCAAACAAGGCAGTGCTATCTCTTTAGTTGTAATTATTGCAGGCAAATGCATACACACAAGCTCAACCCTCTTTTTTAAACACAGGAAACAAGGTTGTGATAATTTATCATGAATTAAAACAAAGGAGTACAAAAAATCAGTACTTAATCACTGAAAAAATTGCCCAAGATTGCTACAAAATCCTAACACTGTATTTCTCAAACAAGATGGCAGTGTTTGATGAGTCGAATGTTGCCAGAATATATATGCGCAATTTAGACAGTGCTCTCTCTCTTTTGGTAGTATATATGTAATGTCCTAAATACATTTTTGACTTAAAAAGCCTCTAAAAAGTTTCAAAATGTCTTGCCTTTGAACAAATTAAAGTTAGACAGATGCATGTGGGCATAGGTAAGTGCTCCATACTGGTCTTTGCCTGGGGCCCCTGAAGCCCCCCATGAGTCCATATGAAAGTGTGTGGGTGCTCTCTCCTTCGTCAAAGGCTGTGTGTGGGTGCATGTGCGTCTCCGGGGAGACAGACGCCGTCCTGTAGAACGAGCGTGTCGTCAACCATCGGTGCTCCTCGCTGACACGAGGAGTTCCTCAAAGACGCAGAGATGAAGAGAGACGGGGAACAAAGAAGGAAAGGGAAAGAGAAAAGTCCTTTGAAGGATAAACCATGGGATTAGATAAGGTGCTCCTTCTGGACCATTGAGCCAGTCCGTACGTGGGTGGGTGTGTGTGTGTGTGTGTGTGTGTGTGTTTGAGGTGTGTGTGGAGGGGAGCCCAGCGCTCTGAGCACATTAGCTGCTCAGGGTGAACAAAGCCCCCTCACCTGCAGGCTTTTTAAAATGGGCCTGGGAGCCAGAAGGGGGCCCAGTGTGTGAGTGTGTGTCGGCCAGAATGATGGGTTTTATTCAATAAGAGACAGTTTGGGTGTGGGTCCAATATCTGGCTTTCGCTGACTGTGTGCTTGTCTGTAAAAAGCGAGTAAATAGAAAAATGGCTGGCCGCCTAACCTTATATTCAATGAACACCCTTCCTGCTTCTGTGCCATTGTAGTGACCCAAATCTTGCCATACGCCCAATCACACTGTATGTGTGTTCCTCCTATATGTGACTTAATCCCTTTATGTGCGTCTGGGAGATTTCAGATCCCGTTCTTATGTTGCAGTATTGGTGTGATAATGTGTGTTGTGGCACCACATATCTCATCACTACAGGAGCGCGGACAACACTCCGAGTGTGTGTTAGTGCCGCTTCCCGCCGTGACCAAAAGTGTCCGAAGCTGTTTGAATTGGATTATCTCGTACGTTTTCTATTACCCAGCAAGACCTTGAAAGAGATAGGGCCTGCTGAGAGCCAAGGCTGTTCATACAAAGGGTTTGGCTAATTTATAAAATGCCTCCCTTCGCTGGCTGGAACATTTATTTGACTTGATTTATTTATCGTGACTTATCCAGGTACTTATTAAGGTGCTGCAAAACTGATTTGGCCATAATGTAATAGTGATAGTGATAAATCATGTGCGAATGGGGAGGTAGAGGCTGCTTCTAAAAGACTTTCTCCTTGAAGTTAGAACATTTATCCGACTCACTTAGTCAATCATGACTTATTCAGGTTGATGTCTGTACACTGTGGATAATCTTTTTTGAAGTTGTGATTCAATCATGAACACAACCTTGAACATTCAGTCTGATACATTTATTTTTCTAAAAATCGCAAAATTCAAAACATATGACCAAGGCTATGTCTACACGTAGCCAGAGATTTTTTGAAAATGCAACTTTTTCTTTGTGCTTTTTCCTAACAGGCATTTTAGGTCACTGAATATGCAAACCTCTAAAAACTCCTGCCAAAGTGAAGATTTTTTTAAAACTTAGTTTTGGGTGGCTCCATGTGGACAGGAAAAATGACGTTTTGGTCCCATACATCACACCCTGCCCCGACCTGTCCCTGCCTTGATGTCCCACTATTCAACAGCATCACTGTTGTGTACATGTGCTGCAGTGGACGACTGTTAATATTCCACTTTATCTGACTGGTACATTTACATGCCAACAGATGTTCTGCCAGAGATCCTTTCTGTGTCAGAGTGTAACAACAGGTCAGATTACAGCAACAAAGACCACAAATACAACCCTGACTAGTGGCTCCATTACACAAAATTTCCAGGGCTTTGGTCAGCTTGACAAAAAACACTGAAAGAAAACCAAACCAAGAGGAAATTCCCACACCTAACTGAGTCTTTATACTATGTGAAACTGACCTTGGATTGGTCAGGACTGTATAAAACAGCGTTGTGTCAAGTGCAAGAAAAAACATTTGAAGAGAATAAGACTCCTTAGTCCAGTAGTTGCCAAACTTTTTCCATTGGGACCCGCTTTGGCAGATGAAATCATCAAGCCCCCCAACCCTCACTATACATATCAACACTTCAATAATGTGCACCAATCACACATTCTCTCATGCCCTTTGCCAACAAATTAATATACAAGCTACAGAATCTATTTCAGACATTGTCAGCCAAAAGTGCAAAACTGCAACTTAGCATTTGGGTACAAACTGCAAAAAGCAGAATTTAGAGGGAACACATCTTTTTAATATGTACCAAACAGTCAGTTGCGTTTAAACCTAATTTTATGAAGAATGCCCTGCAGATTCGTCCATCTGTCAACCTGAAAAACAGCCAGGAGGCAGGTGCCCCAGCTCTGTTTGTAGGCAATTAGCAATGAGATTGAAATGAAAACAAAAAAATTCATCAAAACTTCCCAGATGTCTGGTATAACAGATCACTAATCCAGCCCTCTCCTCCTCACATATTCTGGTCTTTGTTTTAGCAATTGTGATTTCATAGTTTCATTATTACACTGACGTCAACCTGAAAGTCCACTAAAAAATTGTTATGCACTGGTAGCAGCGCAAAATAGAGTGTATTGTTTTAATGAACCTTGCCAAGCCCCACTTTGGGTACCATTACCTTAGCTGGTAGAGTAGTAGTATCACATGATGTAAGTGCCATGAAGATCTATACTGTAAAGTCATCTATATAAATCTACCGGTCTCTTTTCAAAGCAGAAAAGATATTGGTGTATAAAGTTTTCAGACATGCAAGGTCATGACAGCAAGCACAGGTGTCACCATCACCTACTGCATTAAAAAATGATTAAAACTCATCCAATCATTGCGTAGTGCAAGCAGCCTCTCCCTTACTAGCTCCTGTTCCTGCATGCATAACAACAGAGTTACACTGATATGTAAATACGGCTTGTGGAGTGTTCTTGATTGGAAAAATCTCTTTAGAAAGAGACAAGTAATCGGTGGAAATAGGAGGAGCATTCCTGGGCTGAAGGTCACAACTCACAACTACCTCACAACTATCACTGTTTCTGTAGGCTCAAGCTTTTACACAACGAGGGCCACGTGAAGAAAGAGCACGAAATTGAGCATATTTCAGAGGCTACTTGTGATGCGCCTTTCTATTCATATTAGGAGTGACATAAATGTTGTTCACTATCTACAAAAATTACACTGCATAAGTCAAAAGGAAAGGAGAGCTTGGTGAGTTTCACAGTTTACCTCACCAGCCTGAAACAGCTCCTTCAGGACCATGGTACAAGCTTGAGTAAGCACTCATCATCGTCATACTGCAGCTTCAACACTCTTCCTTTGTCAAATCGAACAGGGTGCTCTGAAACAGACACACAATCAATCTGGCTGCCATGTTTAGTGCTCTGACTGTGAGGAACAAACCAGCAATGAGATGAGAAAAAAAAAAACATGGACTGAATTACGTTGGTGGAATTATGTTGCTGGTGTGTAAGTTAACCTTCTAGTTAAACTGTATCTGCCTGATTTATTGTATGTAATCACACAAATTCATTCTGCAAAGCTCCAAACCAAAACGACTGAGCTCGATCTAAAGAGGCACTGTCCAATCAGAACCCGTTAAAGCAGGAAAACGTGGGAATTACAGGCATAACCACAGCAGGAAGCGACACTGAAGCACCTTCTCAAAGTGTTTCCCAATAGAGAGGATATTTTACTTTACTTCTGTCATGTTTTGGCAAGTGTTTGTTGTATGAGTTGGCTTACGTTTTGTTATTTTTACCATGGCAGTAGCACCTGCCTACTCCAACATCTGAAGGGCTCGTAATGAATGTGTTTGCTTGAACAATCGTCCAATCACCTGCTGAATATACTTTTGAAGGCTCTGCCCTCTCCAAACACTTTCTGTGCACTGTTGCCCTAACTGACTGGTGAAATACTTTCTGTATTGTGTGTATTAAACTGTCTATCTGGCAGGTTAGTGTAAGCTTAAACTGACTGGCTGTGGTTTTGAAAAACAAGTGTGTGTTATTCTCATAAAACAAACATGTCTGCTGTGCAAAGGCCTTGAGAGCCGACTGCTTTGCTGTCAAGTAGTGGCATACAGTACTCCTTATGTCAAGAAACAATAACACTTGAAGACCTGCACAGCTGCACAGAAAACTCCATCTTGTGGACCCTCCTGAACCCCACGAAATCATCAAATAGGAATGAAAGTTTAAACCTGTTTCCCTTCTGGGAAACTTCCTGAACTCCACACAGAATGCATCAAATATACAGCTTAGACTTGTGTTCTAGATGTTTCTGAGCTGAGGTTTTGAGATGGTCGTTCCTGACACTTCACCTGTCAAACCAGTATGATGGTGGAGAATAAATAATACATCTCAGTTCAGTTTGGAGCAGCTCCTAAGTTAGAGGTCTATAGATTTCTTTGAGTTATGGGCACATCCAGGGCATGTTGCAGTGGAGCTGCTCAAGCATTTTTTTAACTGCTATAAGCCTAAACTAGGTAAAAGTATGGATAAAATACAGAAAGTTAGAAAACTTTTAATTCTTGCACCATTTATTTTTTCCAAGTACAGGCCATTTGGTCATTTATGTTCATATAAAAACTCTCAAAAAAGTTATAATCAAATGTGAGAAAAGGACAGAGCTGCTTTCATTTTAATTCATCCTCCCTAAAAATAAATCAGCCATATTATAAAGCACCATCCCTTCCAACCAAGCCAAAGAATACCTCTAATAACCAGTTTTATCCACAAACATTGAAAAACCCCTCATCCAATGCAGCCTGAATCCTTTCACCCACCTGAATAAACCACCTTTTGTGTGGCTAGGGCTTTGTTAGAAAAGCATTCATTTTGAATCTTGTTTCTGGCCAATCGGCAAATGTCCAATATTCACTCTCCTGTTTTCAGTCTCCACCACTCCCAAGAGATTTATCAGGCTCTTAAGCTGCCAAATGCTGCACTACCTTTGCCAGTTAGTCGATAACTTTGTCCTACTGCTGTTCGGGCCTTGACAGGTAGAGTACAGTCTGTTTGGGCCTTTTTTTCTGGTGGAGAGTACACTGATCAGAGTGGTGAGAGTGAAATTTATTGTGTAACAGCTGATGTGAAGGACCTGAGCTTCGAAGTCCCTGTGAAGAGAAATCCGTCTCTGAACACTCTATATGAGTAACTTTACTCTATTGGAGAAAAGTTGCTATAAACACAGGAAAAGACAGATTTGTGTTTTACTGCAGAATGGATTTACATCCTTTACACGTTTTTATCAATTTCAGGTCCAGGTTTTTTTGGATGGGTCATATAAGTAACCTTGCGCAGCAGATGCATCAGCCTGATTAAATGTCTGAAATCATGCAGATCTATCTTGCCAAGTTCCAATCTATGATACGACTGTGCTCGGCCCAAAGCGGGACGGCCCAATCAGAGTCTTTTAGAGCAGGAAGAGGTGAGAGAGACGAGCAAGACAACCACAGGAAGTGACTGCACTTACAGAGATTAGCATAGATGCTAACAGCTTTAGTAGCAGTTTTATCAGATTTTGACCGCATTTCTTTAGCAAATGAAAAACAAATATCAGCAAACTCCTCCGTAATAAGGATATTATCGCTCCACTTCCGACACATTTTACCAAGTGGCTCATGCTCTGGGAGATCATTTACTTACACTTTCAACTCCATCTAGCTCACAGAGAGCTGTGTATTTATGAGCCTTAATGTCAACCACTCATCATGCAAAACACCTCATCTCTGTTTCTCCAGCTGTAAAGGCACATAATGTACTGTTTGCAAGATGAAATATAGAGAATTAAATTTCAATTGTAGGGGGAGAAGAGAAACCCTATGAACCGATTGGATGTATTGAATGTATGAATTGGTGCTCAACTTGATATGAATATTTACACAGACAGGGCTGTCCTAATTAATTTATTTGTATATCTACTTTTAATTAGTATTATTACATTTTTTTAATTGCATATATTTTATTTGTATATTTATTACTATCATTTTATTTCTTTTTTTCTTTGTATATGTATGATATACAGTGTACATAAATATATAAATATTTTGGTTGTTGTTACTCTTTCACCAAAAGAAAAAACTGTATGAATATAGTTTGATATCGAAGAGACCGACAAGTCTGCCGCACTACTGTATACTTTTGTTGTTTTTTATGTATGTACTTATTTATTTTTCTTTTCCTTCTCCTTTTTCTGCTTCGTCCTGAATTTGTGTATATGCATTTATGTGATTTACGTTTGATTAGAAAATGAAATTGCTATACTCTGTGGTAAATGAAAATAAAAACTAAACATTATGTTAAAAAAAGCATTCAGTTTTAAAGAATACAGTGTAGAGAGAAGGCGTGCCATGCTGTGCGATGTGACATGACATCTGATGCTCACACTCAGTTTGCAGTGCCAGACATCTTTTTCTATCTCTGACATTTGATGCAAGGGTTAATAATGGAAGCCCTGTTCTAATAGAAAGTCAAACTGCATTTTCCTTTTTTGCTTGTATAGAGTTTTAACGTGTAAATGATGATTAAACTTCTGAATAATCATAAAGCTATGAGACACAAAAATCATCCTTTAAATCCAACTGGAAACAGTGATGTGCTCAAAGTTAAAAAGAGAAAAGTCAGACTTCAAGTATGACTCAAATACGCTGATGTAACCAGAATTATTTTTGGTACTATTTCAGGACTCTCCTCACATATTCCTTTAGTTGTCGCTCCTCACAGTTTTCCCATAGTTTCGTCTTTGAAAACAAAGAAAGCTTCTGGCTGGGAGAACAAAAACAGTGACTGATTATCAATCCTACAAATTCTACAAAGTCAGAGCTTGTGACCTTGCAGAGAGAGTCTTTCTGAAGTCCTTCGATTCGGTGCAAACTTTTGATGAGTCCTGATCACTCAATACAAGCTGTGTGCTTGATGTTGTGTGATCAATTAAGACACACAGCTGTTCATTTTAACAGCTGTTTGTGTTTTTCTACACAATACAATAAATCAAGCCTACAGCATTTCACACTATTGTATTAATGTGATGTTTATGCTAAGTTCAAGATGTATCACCCACTCACGCTGGAATACAAGCTGAGTAATTAGACTATTTTACATTTTCAGCTACATAATAAATTAGATATAAAAATAATGAAGGCTTAAAAGTTTCTTAAAGCTTAGTTCAAAGCATTTTGTTTGTATGTATTCATATATTTTTCCATCAAAGCAGTTGCGCAGATCCAGGGATCAGATGAGGCAACATTACAACATTTTTGTCAGTTATGCAAACATTTATTATGTAATAAAACTGGTTGCAACAAACCCCCAAACTTTTGAAAACATAAAACTGAAATTTAAATGATGTAAACAGATCCTCACTTCAAAAGCCAAACCGTGTGCATGCAGAACTTTACTCAACTCGGCTCGACTGCACAGTTTGGATACTACCTGCTCTGTTTTTCATGACAGTATCGACTGTATCAGTACCTCTTAAAGGTGGGCAGGACTGTCATAGTGTAGCCCCACGAAACTACAGGTGCATCCTAACAACAACGGCAGACAGAGGAAACAGAGGTGATAGAACTGCCAACCCCTGGTTCCTTTTTGTAACATCCAGGAGAGGAATTCTGCAGCAAAGATGGCTGCAGACAACACGGTATTGGGAAGTCATACAGCATCCCGGGACCAACAACTTGAGGCATGTCATTTCCTCGCCAATACCCTTGACTCATGATACTCTAACCATTCAGAGGTCAGCAGTGTCTCCACGTCCTGTGAGTCTTGGCTCAGCTTGCTTGGAACCTCCCCGTAGGGTAATACTAAAAAAACTGTGCCAGGTACTAGGTACAATCCCGAATGGAAAACCAAAATAACCGAGTTAAGTCGAGCCAAGTCAAGCAGATACCACGTATGGAAAAAGCCCCAGTAGTTTGTAAACTCACAGTTGGTCATGTTACACTAGTAGTTCCCAAGTTTGATGGATGTCCTTTTCAGTGTAGATGAGGTGGAAAATGAAACTTTTTACTCAACAAAAAGAGCTTGAAGTTTGAGTTGTTTCTAAGATCAGGGTTTCCATTTATTCAGGGATGTGGCATCAGACAATAAGCAATAAGAAATCCCAACAATGCGGCCACAGAAACAAAGCATTTATCATAACCAGATCCTCCTCTGGTGTTTGGCAAAGCAGGTTTTAGAAATGGTTTAGGTTTTATAGTCATAAAGCGTTTTGTGTCATTGCATATTTGTGGGTTTGGGTTTTCTATTGGATCAGGGCTGTGATTTTGAATCATAAAGAAAAGGAAATACTCTCACCACCTAAAACAGACAAACACAAAGTGCTAGGTATCCAACTGGCACTTTTCAAAATTTGAGAAAATATTTCATGAAAGTTCTCAGAAACAGAGGACACAGACAGAAAATGAGATCTGAGGTTGTACAACACGTGAGGTAAAAGCTAACATTTTGAATAGTTCTGCGGCTTTAAGACTAGAAAGTGTTTTGTGTCAGTGTAATTTTGAAGATCGAGTGTTTACAAGAAATAGAGGATGTGAATTGCCTTGCACAAAAAAAGCAGGAAAAAATACAATGTCAAAGTTCTCTGAAATGGATCATACCGTCCTATAAGCCATCAGCTAACACTGGACATGTTTATAAAAGGTTTTATGGATAAAAAAAAGCTTTTTCTGCCAGCACAATTTTGAAAATGAGAGTTTCTGTGAAATCATGAATGTGGTTATCACTGGAAAAAGGGTAAAACATGCCCACAATGTTATAAAGCCCTAAATGAAAGTGAATCACACTGTGCTAGAAGCTGATGTGGTTCCAAGGTCAGAGGTTTAGCTAGAGTCAATGCAGGCATGATAATGAAAGCGTTTCATACAGCACGGATGTTTCCAGCATTTGAAAAAAAGGAAATATGCACCACAACGAAGACACATGGACACAAGGCATCGATCAAACCGAACCGTTCTTTACTGTTAGCCACAAGACAACATTTCAGAAAGGGTCAGGGTTTAAGGTTTAAAACATGTTTTGTGAGAGAATTTAAAAAATGAGGGTTTTCATGAGTCTCTATCAGAGATGTGACTGGGGTCAAACAGTTGAGCAGGAAAAACTTTCCACAAGAAAGAGACACAGAAACCAATGTGCTAACCAGAAGCAAAACTCTTTCAAAGTTTTTAGGAAGTCGGGTTTTTTTGTTAGAAACTGTTCTGCTTTTTGTCAAATTTGTAGATTAGGGTTTCCATTTCAGGCATGTAACCTGTGTAAGACAAAAAAGTTGGAAAATTCTTCTACATGAAGCACAAGGGGAAATAGGCCTACATCAAGAAAGACAGAGACACAAAGCGCTAATCAAAACTGGATCATTTTGCATCGTTTGCCGCTAGGTAATGGTTAAGCTAGGGTTAGGTTTAGGGGGTTTACGGAGTAAGAAATTGTTTTGCATCAGTAATATTTGAAAATAAGGGCTTCCATGAAAAATCCTGAGCATAAATATAAAAAAAAAACTCAGTGAAGAAGCTGCATCACAATCGTGCTGTGCTGTTGGCTAGCGGCTAACAGCTTACAAATACAAACACAGCTAGCAAATGAAACAAACAGCTGATAATGGATTATATTGTAGCGATACGCAATATTTAGCAGCATAATAATGTATCCATATTTTTAGTGCATTGTGATAATATTTTGTTATTCCATAAAATCAGAAATTAGGACGTTGGTGTTGTATTTTAGTTCAGCCTCTGGTTGGCAGCAGACAGTCAGCCGTTTTACTCTCTCTAAGTATTTAATGTTATTATTTCTGCTACTGGGAAAGACAGTAAAGTTTTAAAATGTTGCAGGGACTGATTTATATAATTAACACTGATTAGATTTTATATATGTTTAACATTAAGAATCTGCTACATTGTGTGCATATAAAAAAATACCTGTTAATGATAAAAAAAGACATAATGCCTTTTTTAAAGTATTACAGTATATCATGATACACTGTATTGTCACCCATGTACCACGTTACATATCGCATTGCACGATTCTTGCTAATTCACACCCCTAATGAACACACACTTTACTCTGTGATTGCTCTGAAGTTCTCCTGATGCCTCGAATAAGTATATTACTGCAATTTTTCTAAAGTGTGTTTTTGAATGTAGGTATTTCTATGATTCTTGTGGGTCACATCTTCCCATTGAAAATTTAAATTGATCAAAAATGGGTAAATGAAACCCAAAACTGAATACTAGTTAAGTTCCATGCAAATTCTTTGGGAAAACTACGCAATCAGCAGGATGTTTATTCAATAACTTTGCTACCAGCACCTTGAAAAACATACATACATAACGTAGCTGAATGGTACAAACTCCCTATCTCCAAAGTTGCGACTTTTCTGCTCTATGAATTTGTATTTTATTGTCCTGATTACATCATATTTTTGGCACTATGATTGGGCTAAAAATTACTATAAACTCCACTCACCAACATGGAAGGTGACCAGGCACACTGCTTTATGAAAAGCTGGAGGTTCTCTGAGGGCACAAACATCATCTTACAACATTGTCTGACGAGTTACTGTCAAAAATATAGAAACTGACTTTGTTTAACACATCCTTGAGAAAATTCCTGATTCCACATCCAGATTCAGATCACCACCAGAATGTAATAATTTCTCCCTTGTGCCATGATTAACATTCCCTGAAAATATAATCCAAATCTGTTGAGCAGTCATTACTGAAATAGTGGAAAACGTGCCTTATCTCACAATGTTAAAAATCATTTTAAATATTCCTGTATCCGCATATGGATTCAGATCACCACCAAAATGTAATTTGCTTGGTCCAATTTCTGATCTATCCTGAAAATTTCATTAAACACCTTTTTGAGTTTTCCTGTTTGCAAACACACAAACAAAAAAAAAGCCTTCTTGGTGGAGGAAAAAAGAAAATAACAAAAAATGGAGTTTAGTTTGTGCCCAACAGCGAGAACAATCAGAACAGTATGTAACTCAGACCATGGAGGCATCTTTGTACTTTAAATATCGCTTAAGATTTTAAATTCTTCTCACATACTTGTAAGAAGTTATTCTTCAAAACATTTGTGACAGTTGATGCTAGTTCCTGCATTACATCAGTTTAGTGAATAATTCATGATCACAATCACTTCCTCTTCCCAGTAAGTTTGTTTATCAGTCTGATCTTCTGACTGCTCTGATTTTCGACCCTGCTGGACTTCTTTAAGCAATTTCACAGCACTCATAGATCACAGCTTGCAACTTGGTGAATACAATGTTACCATTATTGTGGCCAAACATGTAAAATAAAACCCAAAGCAGCAGACAAAAACACTATCAGCTGTTTAATTTAACATAAGAATTGATGATCTAAGTGTCTGTTTCCCAACTTTTTTCCTATTTTGACAAACTTAGTCAAACCCAGGAAGTTCAGGATGAGAATTATCCTTAAATTTGAGGAGTGAATGTTGTCAGTGGCATGTCCTCACAAATGCAGTGGGATGGAGTTATGCGTGTGTGTATATGTGTGTGTGTGTGTGTGTGTGTGTGTGTGTGCAGAAAAAAGGCCCAGCATGAGCTATGACAGTGCCAGGGTCTAACAGGGGGAACCAACCTCGCCAGGGCTCCAGAGCCTAGATTCATTGCTCTAGAGGCAATGCATTTTTGATGTGCCCCTCTTTTTTTTTTCCAGCTCCAAGTTCTCGGTTTACGACCCTGACGGAATAACAGCGCCCCCAGCATCCGTCCATATAGCTTAAATTTATCCTGTGACGTTTGGGATGTGTAGGTGTTTGTATTTGTGTGGTGGGAAGGATGGATGGAGCACAGAGGGGACGAGAAGAAAGACAGAAAAAAGACGACGACGAGAAAGGGAGAAAATGTTCCCCCCTGCCTGTTAAATATTTGAGAAGCCTTCTGTGGAAAAGTGATGCAGTCAGAGACGGGCCTGTAAGCCCTCTGAGTGTGTGTTTGCCTGATGCACAGAGAGAGACAGGGACGTTAGTTTGGACTAATTCAGCCGAGAGCGAGCGAGAGGGAGCACTTTCACTGTTTATTTATCTACCTGGGAGAGAGAGGAGAAAGAGGAGGGGGGAGGAGAAGAGGAAGAAGGGGTGAGAGAGGGAGAGGAGGAGAGAGAGAAGCTGGCCAGGTTGTCACAAACCATTAGACAGACGGACCCAGTGTGCTCTGCCCCATGTCAATGAGAGAGGCCAGGCTAAAGACAAGAGTGTGTTGATTTTGTGCATTGGAGGTTTCACCATTGAGCAAAGGTTGGCAAGTGCCTGGGGCCTCAAACTGCAGGGGGCCTCAAACTACAGGGGGGCTGTAGCATCAAATATGAGGTATGCATCTGATATTACTTTAAGTTATTCAGATGTGTGTTTGAACCAAACACTGTCTAAATGCACAATAAGCAAATTTTGGACAGGAGGTGGAGCACTTTTTGCAAATTTCACCCACATGTCTGAGCATTTTCTATTTTTTTTGTGCATTTTATACAATGCCAAGAGAGTTTTTGTGCATTTTTAGTAACAGAAAGAGATAGTTTTAAATAATTTTGCTTTTTTCCTTAAATATTTTCAGTGAAGCTTGACATCAGATTTTGCCGATATCCAGTATTTCTGAACTCAGTCTTAATGAAAACTGGCTTGCTGCTTTCAATGTGAGTCTGTTTGCATGAGGAACAGATGTAAAACAAGAAAAAACATTTCCCTCCTGAAGAAATGAAACCCCTGATGTTCAAATGAACCCATGCAGTGATGAGAAGGTGAAATATGATGGTGTATTTGTGCATTTTGAAGCTAATATAGGGGATATGTACTGACAATAAGGCTGATGTAAATATCAGCAAAACATCATCCTCAATTATTTTTCTGTTATTTAAAAATATCAACCTAAAAAAAATCAATTCAGATTGTGTTTCCTCTATCTTAATATCAAATATTGCAATTACACTCTCAAAATTGCACATATAAGCATAAATATTGCACACATGAGTTGGCAACATTCAGAAAAGTGGATGATACTGGTAGGGAGCACTCAGTTACACTCACTTATCCAAAAGTTGCCAAAATGTTTTATTTAGACAGAATAAGGACTAGGGATGTACAGTATTGTTGGAATATTATCGATATCTGCACAACATTGCCCTTAATAGTTGACCAGCAGTATTGGCAGATGTAAATATTTTTACAGATATTTCTATTTTTGCATTACAAATTGGGGATATACATCCAATATATTGGAGTAATATTGGCAGAATGTACAAATCCACCATAATGGTTTCCCTCAGTATCACTAATTTAATAAATCAAAAGTGTCATTGTTCAAGAAATAAAATGTATTTCTTTGCTCCGTTTCTCTTTCCAACACAAGGACACTGTGGAGGCTTTGCACTCATGACTTGAAAAATACTGAAATGGACATGGGCATCTTATTTCTGTTTGTGTACCGTCATGTCAGTTCCTCCAAAAGCCACCAACTTATTTTAGCAATTTAGACAGAGTTCTCTATCTCATGTAGTTACAGAATTGCAAGAATTCTGTGCACATCAAACTGCACAAATAAATTAGCAAAATGTTAAAAAGTGGGAGGACTGGACAAGGAGTTTCCCTCACTCCTTTCCTATTCAACTCAAGTTACCAAACAGTGCTCTTCTCATAACTAAAAAAGTGTTCTAGAAAATTAACTAATCACAGGGGAAAAAAAATATTCAAACTCCTGATGTTGCCTTAATTTCTTTGACAAATTGGCAGTGCTAGGACAAGCAGCTGAAACAGTCAGGGTGTTTGGGTTTCCCTTCGTTCTTGCCAGTTTCATTCAGTCACTTTCATGCATGGAACTATATTTGCAATATTTGGAAAAGTGGTTCAAATGTTTGAGAAGTTTCCCTCACTCCTTGCCAGATCCACCCAACCATTTAAATTGCCAACTCCTGACACTGCCTAAACTCCACTAACAAGTTGGCAATGTTTGGACAGGTAGGTGAAAGAGACAAGCAGAGTGGGTTACCCAATGTACTTTCAGGGTACTTCCACGGTGACAAGCTTTTGGATCTTTTGGAAGATACACATTTGCAGATTATTCCTGAGAGGGTACCTTCTTGACAGTTTCAGCACTTTCTCAAAAATATCCAACTTATTTGTGCAGTTTAGGCAGAGTTCTCTCTCTCTTGTGATATTGTAAAAACAGTATACACACACTAAACTGCACAAATGATGAGGCAAAATTTGGAAAAATGGGAGTACTGTACAATGCGTTTCCCTCACTCACTGACTGTTCAACTGTATTTTTTACAAATGTTGCCAACATTTATGCAGTCTCGTAACTAATCAAATAAAGTATTATTACATCGCAAGAAAAAAAATGGCATGCTCAGAGTGCATGAACCTCAGGAAAGACATTTCCAAGATTGTCAGGCTGTTAAATCCTTGAAAAAAAATCCTGGATCCACATTGGGATTGGGATCAAAAACAACATCTATTCACTTAGCTGTGCCATGACCAATATTCCCTGAAAATAGGAGAGCTGCCTATCCTTGTGATGTTGAAAAATCTTTTAAAAATTATTAATTCAGATTATCTCCAAAAATTAAATCAGTTGGTCTTTTGCCCATTCCTGACCTATCCTGAATTTTTCATTGAATTCCTAATACACTTTTTGAGTTATACTTTCAACACACTAACTAACAAACAAATCTTGGCAGAGCTAAAATTGCAGTGACAATCCTGATGCTGCCTTAATCCTGCTAACAAGTTGAAACAGTCAAAGTGTGGGTTTCTCTTCCTTTTCGCCACATTCATGCACACTTATTCACAATACTTGGAAAAATGAAGTTTCCCTGACTTCTTGACACATCCACTCACATTTCCAAATACTGCAAACATACTTGAGCACTTGTACACACTGTAATGATTGTATTTCTGAAAAATACTAAAACTGCGAGAAGCTCCATGACGCTTTGCAAAATTCTACCATGTTCTAGAGTTTCTCTCACTATACACCAATTTCACCCTCTTGACCAAAACCTGCCAAACTGTCTGTACAATTTAGACAGTTTTCTCTTTTTGGGGCTTTTTTCTGTACTAAATGGACACTTAAATGTCTTCATATTAAGCAAATTACAGGTAAATTGGCCCTAATGGACATATGATAAGGCCTGCTCTCAGCCTGGTAGCCTAATTACTTAAACCACCTTTGCCTTTGTGTGTGTGCGAGTGTGTGTTTATGCCTCCTTTTTGTTTGTTTGTTTATGGATGGGGCTTTTTGCACAATTACTAGTAATTGACAGGGTAATAATGTATGCTTGTGTTTCCTGGCATGATGGACTGAAATTAGTCAGAGGAAAAAGGTAATGGCTTTGTGTGTGTAAGAGAAAGAGAGGGAGAGAGGGAGAGGGAGTAAATCTCTAGACAGTGATGAGAAGAGGAGGCAGGATGCCCTCATTGTCTGAGACAAAAGGAGCTCCCTGAGCCACAGAAGAAAATATTCAGTGTGGTTGCTTTTGCACACTTCTACAGGGGTGTCTGGGCATGATTGAGACGCAAATATTGCAGAAAATAGAGGAAGAGAATCACCTGGAGGAGGAGGATAAAGATTGATGTGGAGAGACAGCATTTGCTGGATAAAACACTGTGCGCTTCAGCCTCCATGCTGTCTGATTATTACAGTGAGAACCTTGCATGTCGGGAGATAAACAACGTTAACGCACACACTTCAGGCTTCAATCTGGGTCAAACTTACTTGGGATTGGAGCTGTTCCAGTAGACAGCATGTCTGTCAAATATGATCTTCTCCTCCGCCCACACGGACACCCAGGACAGGATGGTCAGCAGCACCACCTCCATCACACACCTCTGCCCGAGCTGGCACAACATCATAGACATCCAGGAGTGGGGGATCTCTTTCTCTCTCTCTCTCCTTCTTCTTTGAGTGTTTAGTGCTTCACTTCTCTCCTTCTCCTGCTGCTGCTGCTGCTGATGTAGAAATCCTCTCTAGATCATTAATGTCCGTCTGCGCGTCTTTGGACAAATCGGGTCGGCGGTTCATGGATCGTTAGCTGGCTTAATGCGAGTTCTGATAACCCTCGGGGCTGTTTCAAGTCATACTGAATCACTCAATTTTACTTTTAAACTCCCGTCAGACAAGGAGGGATCAGAGGAGGGGGATTTACATGTTATTTAAAACCGAGCGAGACTCCGCTGCAAGGTCCGAAACTTTTCTCCCATTACGCGCAGGGGGATCGATGCGCCGCAGGGATGAATCCCCTTTCTGATTCTAAAAAGATGAAACGCAATTCCAATCCAGACTCAACCGAGGTTTATGGATCTGTCCTTGACGTCGCTGCACAACAGGAATCGCGAAAAAACGTCAAAATCAGCCGTCATATTTGTTTACCCAGATTTGCGTTCAGCATTGCGCACGCTTTGTTCCGCTCCAGCCGCGCTGCAAAACCTCTCCACTGCCTAAAACCTGCCCCACTTCCCTTATCTTACTGTTCCTGAAAGAAATACATCCAGTATAGAAGAGCGCGCGCCTTTCTGGTCATTTCAGTCCAAAGTTGCGAGACAAAAACAAGCGCGAGACGGCAGCATCCTTCTCCTCACACACTCTGTGCCACGGGCTCTCGCAGCATCTCAACTTGGTGCTCCCTCCGCTCTGCTCCGCTGTCTCTGGCTCTAATCCAATGTGACTCCAGCCGCGGTGCGCCCTCGCGCTCTCCGTGCGTCACGCCGGGGGGGAGCCGCTCATCCGCGCGGCTTTAGTCCGATCAAAGCTCCCGGTGCGACCTCCACCTATGGCGGCAACGACACTCACCGGCACCCTGATTCGGTCTGAGGAAGCCCCCCACCACCACGACCACATAACAACCCCCTCCCCTCCTCTCTCTCTCTCTCTCCCGCACACTCTCTCTCTTACCACATCGCGCTCGCATCCATCTTCAGCGCGGGCGGGGTTTGCAGCCGTGCCGTGCCGCGCTGCCTCTGGGGGACGCGGGGTTGGCTGACTCACTGCGTCCCGCTGATGTACAACTGAGGATGTATGGTGAGAAAAACTCAACTCAGAGGAAGGCTGATTTCATTCCAGGCAGTAAGGGCTCGTTTTAGTGACACCAGGTGGCTTAACAATCAAGCAAAGGTGAGCGTTTGCCTGGGGCCACGCAAGGGGTTCCAAGATGTGGTCATAATAAAGAAGTACATCAAATATGAGGGATAAGAGTAAAATTACTCTCAAGCACGAGATGCCTTTATCAAATATGGGGGAAGCAAATACCTGCAATTTCACAAAAAGCAACATTTGGGAAAGCTGGTTGAAGTCACAGACAGCAACACAACACCAGAGTTAATATTAACACATCTAAAGTGTCTGTGGGTCCACACCACACAGTTGATTTAACTGTTTGTGGAGAGTTGGTACTTTACATGAAGTGTAATTATTCACTCATTTTGAATTTGATACCTGCAACATGTTCCAAAAAAGCTGGAACAGGGACAACAAAACACTGGGAGAGCTGAGGAATGCTCAAAAAACACCTGTCTGGTGAACAGGCTGATTGGAAACAGGCGAGGGTCATGATTGGGTATCCCCAAAAGGCTCAGTCCACAAGCAAGGATGGAGCGAGATTCACCACTTTGTGAACAACTGCGTGAGCAAAGTCTTACAATTTAAGAACATTTCTCATCTTGTAATTTCAAGTAATTAAGTGATTTCAGTCCATAATATCATCAAAAGATTCAGAGAAATGTCTGCATGTAAGCAACAAGGCTGAAAAGCAACATTGAATGCACATGACCTTCGATCCCTCAGGTGGCACTGCATTAATAATTGGCATCATTCTGTAAAGGATATCACCATATGGGCTCAGGAACACTTAAGAAAACCATCAACAGTTAACACAGTTCATTACTACATCTACAATGTGAGTTAAAACTTCACCATTTAAAGCAAAACTCATATAGATCCACAAAACTCAGAAACCCACCAGCTTCTCTGGAAACAACTCATCTGAGATAGACTGATGCAAAGTGGGAAAGTCTGCTGTGGTCTGATGAGTCCACATTTCATATTGTTTTTGGAAGTTATGGACGTGGTATCCTGCAGGATGAAGAGGAAAAGGACCATCCAGAATGTTTTCAGCGCAGAGTTCAAAAGCCAGCATCCTTGATTGTACGGGGATGGTTAGTGCCCATGGCATGGGTAACTTGAAAGGCACATACAGGTTTTGGAGCAATATGCTGCTATCGAAGGGACTTCTTTTTCAGTGATGTCTCTGTTTATTTCAGTGAGACAATAACAAGACACATTCTGCTTGTGTTACAACAGCCTGGCTTCAGAGAAAAAAAGTGCAGGTACTAGACTGACCTACCTGCAGTCCAGACCTGTCTCTCAATAAAAACGTGTAGTGCATTTTGAAGCACAAACTCAACAACAGAGACCCCAGACTGTTGAGCAGTGAAAGTCACACATCAAGCAAGAATGAGGAAGAATTCCACCAATACAGCTTCAACAACTAGTGTCCTCAGTTTACAAATGCTTCTTGAATGTTGTTACACGGAAAGGTGATGCAACACAGGGGTAAACATGCCCAGTCCCAGCTTTATTGGAACATATTGAAGGCATCCAACTCAAATGAGTGAATATTTTCAGAAAAAACAGCAAGATTAGTAGCTTGAACATTAAATATCTTGCCTTTGTAGTGTATTCAATTGAAATTAGGTTGAAAAGAATTTGCTCATTGTTATATACTTTTAACTGTATGATTTACACCTCTGTGAGGAACTTCTACATCTGCACATATTGAAGTTGAAACTTCAAGTTAAAACTGATTCTTACTTTACCCATCCTGTGAGGTAAGCATTAAAATAAGAACTGTACAGTATTATTCGTCTTCAGTGTTTCGTTAGCATCTGTTGGTCATATGTAGACATCAGCATGGAATTAAGATTGTTTCCCAACCAGCTAAAAACCACTAAAAAGAGCTTTAAAGCCCTAAAAACGTTTAAGAATTAGGATGATTTATTGAGGTTTCCCACACAGAGACAGACAACTGTAATCAGGGCTGTCTGTGTGGCTGCTTAGCCCCAACAATCTGTATGACTGAAGGCGGTTTATGCATCACATCTGGACACGTTGAGCACCCATAAAGTTCACGAGCTTGTTTGAAAGCTGCGGCCTGATGGATGGCCTCAGAGAGAGGGGAAAGAGAGAGAGTGGGGGGGAGAGAGGGCGTCTGATGGATCGCTGGAACAGTGGAGTCATTTTCCATCAGTGTCCATTAGACCCAAAGGGCACGCGTAGGCAGCACCGAGTCTAAAAACCTGTGAGCCATAAACCTCTGGATAGTTCTGTCTGACAGAGCACTGCCGTCCCTGCTAACTTTGTCCTGAGAGTGTCTGCACTGGTCTGCAAAAACAGATCCATCCTGACATGTGTGGTATTTAGCCTGAGAACCAATAGAGAAAGAATAACAGCAGTGTGCTTCACAGGGCTGCATGCTTAACCCCACACGTGTCGATAAGTGCAGCTCCAGTGAGGATGAGTCCACTGTCAACAAGATGGGAATTGATTCAAGGAATTATTTGCAACAAGATGATTTGCATTCGTTAAAAGGGCATCTCCACTGATAACAAACACAGTCGATAGAGAGAGAGATTTTCTGCAGGGTACGAACTCCCTGAAAAAAGACACTTCTCCTAAATCGGTCCCAATCCTAACAGGTCCCTCTTATAATATTAAACTCAACCTTTTTTCTGCTGCGCCATCTTTCACTTTGTATTGTGCCTCTCTGTTGGATCCTTTATGCAAAGTGTCCTAGTTTTTGCTTCGCCCTGCTCTGCCTGCAAAGTAATGCCTATAATTTGGGCAAGTAGAGAGAACTCATGCGCCTCCCTAACCCAAATACAGCTGCATGTTGTCCGCCTTTGTGGATGAATTATTCAACATCTGTCTGAGGCGTGCATATGTAAACAGGTGGATGGTCTCAGGGTGGCCTTTTTCTAAAGAAAAGTCATTGTAGACCATAAGACGTCAGGAAGCTCTTCCCCTCTGCTGCGTCACTCTGGAAATGAGTCTAAATCTCATGTAAGCTCTGCAGACTGCACACACGGCTGACTGTTCTGACAGAAAGGCTTCTTAAGAGAACCTACAACTGAGTGAGTGTATGGACATGCGTCTCCGTAAAGAGTCTCAGACCTGGTATTAACTGTGGATCAGTCTGTTTACTCAGCACTTAGGTTTGCACAGAGGAAACACTGCACAGTGTTTCACAGCTGCGGATCTCTTAAGCTACAGTTTTTAAATGCAGATAGACCAACCTGACTATACTCAAAGTTTTCTGCCAGCTGCTTTATGAGATAAAATACTGATTTACACATTATCAGTGCTCAAATGGCCAGGTTATGCTGCTTTTTAATGCAAACAGGTCCCATTTTAAACCTTAAATCCTCCCCTTTTTACATCTTTTATAGGTTCTCCTTTCAAGTATCTATTTATCTCGACTTCTGTTTTAAATTGTTTTTTAATTGCAATAATTTTATTTGTTTTTATTTCACCCTGTAGCACTTTAAGACTGCGGAAATTAAAAGTGCAATACAAATACAATTTTATGTTATTATTATTGCATTTTACCCCAGAAATTATCCAACCATTTTTTCTCCTTTTAGAAATTTGATACTGCTCTAACAAATGCAGAACTCTGAATTGTTTTAGGTTGGTCATCTAATTTTTTTAACCCTGACTTTACAAAGAATTTGTCCTGCTAGCTCACTCTTGAATTAACTCTGCTTTTTAAATGTATTAAAAAAAAATACAATGTATTAACTTTGTAATTTAATAGCAAACGAACGATCTTTTTAGGGTAATGTTGACCTGAATTTTCTCCATGATCCCCTTGTTAAAAAAGCCAATGTAATGGCTACTTCATCCCCACATCTGTTTTGTTTGATTTTGCTCATTTTATTGTTCTATTGCTGATTTATTTTTGTTTACACTTTGTACAGTGTCCTTGACTGTCTTGAAAGCTGCTTTTAAATAAAATGTATTATTATTAATGCTTTTTTAAATATTTTAAAAGCTCCTTATTGTTTAAAAAGTCTCCTCTGCATTACAGAGTACTTATGCACTAGACAAAAAGAGTTCTACCTCTTCCCCTCTTTATGCTGCAATAAAACTAAACTCTCGCTTCACAGAGAAGTGTGCTATACCTCTTTAAAGAAAATGCCCTTTAAAACCCTCTGGTTTTACTTCCTGGGGTTTATGATGTCATAGCTATGCAGCCTCCACCCATATGTGTGCTTACTGCTTGCCACAGGCAGATACCACAACTGTTTGGAAAGTCTCTACAACCTGCAGCCCCTCCTCCCCCCTCTCATCAGACATCGTTTAAGCAGCCAATCAGCACAGAGCTTGTTTCCATAGCCTCTTTGCCCCCTTAGATCTGAGCGTTTCTAAAGGGGAGGGGAAAAGAGCTGCATTTAATTCAAGTTAAATCAAATCCTTGCTTATTTGACACCCTAGACGTGATATAAATGATCAAATAGACTCAGACATGGGACCTTTAAGTCCTACCGAGCCACACTGAACTGACCAATCGCTATAGAGCTGATGAGTAGGTCAGTCGAGGGAGGGGGAAGAAGCCTTAAAAGGGCAGAAGCTCCAACCGAGCGACTTAGACTGACTGACAAAACAGCTGGATCAAGATAGTTGATATGTGAAAACTAAAAAAAAGGTTTTGAACATGTTATTGTGAGCATGTATTAGATTAGTAATCTAATCTAATATATGAACCTCAGTTACAACAAATTATGAGCTCTTTCACTTACAAACTACTGTCACACATGCAGAACTTTTTTTTTTTTTTTTGTTAAGTCATATGATTGAACCCTAACAGACATTTTTCGACCAGCTCCAAAATAAAATTACATACTGCTTTTACACATGCGCAAAATTTTCAGTGGGAGACAGGCCTGCCTTTGTGAGCACAAGAGAAAGTTACTGACTTCACACAGAGCGAAAACTTCTTTTGGCTGCCCTGTGTTCTCTCAAAGGAATAATCTTTTTACTCTGCCTTTATCTCAGCTTTTCCTAACAACCCCTTTGTAAGAAAGAATAATTAAAAAAGAAAGAAATGTTCTGCCTTCACACCTGTGGATAATCCTTCCTGAAACTACAAGTGAGTACATTTCAGCCCAGTTTTGCCATCCCATTTGTAAAATAGTCAACACCATGTGATACACCTCACAAATTTTCAAGTTGGGCTACGTTATTAAGCTATTAAATGGCCGCAAGTCCCTTTAGAATTATCTACAGAACACCTGCCAAATTTTCAGGTTGAGCTGTTTTTGAATGCAAATGGAAACATTTTCCAACTTTACCCTGCTGAAAACCTGCCAGAATCCTGAAAGCCTAAAATGACATCCGGCTTCTATATATTTTTTGGTTACTTGTAAACACAGACAAAACTTTCAGCCAAACCTAGCCCTTTAATTTTTGGCCAGCCTACCTCCAAAATGTACTGCTTTGACATACAAGCAAAACTCTGAATTTAGGAGGGGTTAAGCTACATTTAAGGTACAAACAGGGGACGTTTTTAGCCAGATTAAATCAGCCTAGCTCACACAAATGCAACTATTATGATTTTGTAGTGCAAGTAGACTCATCTTCTTGAAATTTCCATGTAAAGTCCTGTGTGAACAGTTGTAAGGTCTGTATGATCTTTTAGCATTTAATTATCTTGCTTCATTATTAGGGATGGGAATCAAAAACAAATTCCAGTTGAAAATCAATAACAACTCCCCAGAAGAATTAATATCATTACTCTTTTTGCTTAGCAATTCCTCCCACTGTGTTCTACATGTCTTTAAAAAAAGCTTACTTTATGACTTAGATAAGTGAAAACACCAGCAACTGGTGGGCACTGAAGACCAGGGGCCTCATTTACAAAGCTTGCTTACGCACAAAACGGGGGTTGAAAGTTGCGTAAGTCACTTCCCACGCAAAGGTTGATTTAAAGAAATTAACTTGGACGGTACGTCAACTCTGAAGCTGGCGTACGAACATTTTGGAAATGTGGGAAACTGGCGGCACGGATGGTGAGGGGGTGAAGAGAAGCCAGAATTATCTCATACATGTAATGTCATCACATATTCGAATCTGCAGTGTTATAGTGTTATAGACGTGTTCACTTACTACTGTATGCAATGTTCACGTATCATACTTCATCTTCACATGATATAGAGTGGTGGATAGCACTGATTGATTAGCATTAGCTGTGACAAGGTGTGTAACAAACAGTCTAATTGCTAAGTAAGCATATAAATAGTGCAGTGACACTCGTACTTCTGCACAATGGATGCGCTGGCACTACTGAAGATCACACAGACTGTGGATCAGGATGGAGAGTTTGTAGGGACCACGAAGATTTCCTGGCCCATAATGATGACTGGCTAATAAGCTGATTTTTTTTTTTATTAGGTTATATTCTTTAATTGATGGATTCTTAAAAAATACACAACAAAAAAGGCACTGACTTACACAGAAATAAAACGAACCAATCATGAAAAGAAAAGAGAAAAAAATGTTGTTCAGGTCAATAAGTTACAAGTGGTTTTTAAAACGCATGGTTTTATAAATCAGATGTTTTTTTGGCGCACACCATTTTCAGCTTTCGGGCGTACTTCACTTTTGGTCTGGATCCTACGCAATGTTTTATAAATGAGGCCCCAGGAGAGTCATGTGTTTGACATTGTTGCCAATGAAAACCACATTATTATAGAACAGTTAAAGAATCACATTGATCATCAGATTTGATAACAGCGTCTGTATCAATAAAATCTGATTCATTCCCATCCATATCCATTGTATTTCTAGAACCCAGCATGTTCTTTACAGCTCTTTCTGGTCACTATGTCAAATTCTGCCTAGTTTCCATCAAACATCACACGATTGGCAGCATGATGTGCTTTGGGTCACGTGACTTACATTGCACATCCTGCCATGCATTCATTACCTCCGCCAAGGCTGTGTCTGCCTGGAAGTGTTAGCAAGATTACACAAAAACTACTGGACAGATTTTGTTGAAATTTTAAGATGTTGGGAATGGCCCGACTTAAAAATGGTTCGATTTTGGTGATGATCCAGATAACGGCAAACCATCATTTTTGCTCCATGACTAATAATGATATCAACATGATTCTGAGTGCTAGGAGTGGGTTTTCAGGGTCAAGGAATCATATTATGATGCTAACTGTATCATGGAACTATTGCTTGTAGGTGTAACAGCAATATGTGAGCTACCCTGGTGGAGGTTTGCGCTCTCCGAGTGTTTTCTAGTTGCAATTGTGATGTTTAAATGATGAATAGTTCAGATCTACTCTAAACAGATAAAAACTTGCATACACTCTGCAGAACAGCACAGCAGCCATTCACATCCAGTCAGTCTGAAACATTTTCTAAAACTCATCTGAAGACTGAACTTTTCGGTAAGCATACACCAAACAGTCTTTTGAACTATCTGACCTCCAGCTTTGAGGTTGTGTGTGTGGCCTTGGCATTCCCCAGTATTTGCCTGATTAGAAGCCGCAGCGCTAATGTAAATAAATGTTCCCAGATGTAGAAGGATCACAACCCCACATGGTTTCATTTAGTCCCACTGCAGGGGCGACAGAGCCGAGATAGTCCCCTGGGTCAAACAAAGCAGCAGCAGAGGGGTACAGTAACACTCATGACACGCTGAAATAGTTGCAGAACAACTGGAGTGACAGCTTGGATGTTGTAATGCGGCTAATCGTAAACAGATTGCCCTCTTACTATTGTCTTTAACGCTTTGATCTGTGCAGTTTTGGGAAAAGGGAAGTCTGCCCTGATCGAGCTGAATGTTGCTTCAAAATGTCTCCTCTAGATTCATATTTAAGTCAGTGACTTCTTTAATTTGATAACCTAAAAAATCATCAAAAATCTATGTTTGGATGATGCTACTTTGAGTTATCCTTCCTCCCAATTATGCAATCTCTTTGCATTTCAGTTTATCCCAGAGGATTCTGTGTAGACTGCCTCTGCTCTAAATTACTCTTGGTGCAGAGCGAGATACTAAAGAAGCTGCAAGTAAACAACAGTCTGAGGTATCAAAGCAGCATCAAAGCCTCAAGTTGCTGCCATTGAGTTTCCCTGACTTGTAGAGGAAGCTGGAGATGTTCAAAAAGGATGCCTGGAGATACCTTTCAAAAAGAGTGCTCTTAAACTTGAAGGAAAACGTTCAAATAAAGTCTCCTTATTTAGAAACCAAAAACACGCTGTTATCCTGTGAAGAGGAGGAAGGTATCTGTCATTTCTTCGACCTTCAAGCTTGCTTTTTATATGACTGCGGAAAAGAAACACTTCATTCAAGACCACTCTTTATACGACAAGAATCCAGCTCTTCTCTGCCACAAATACAGTCACCAGTGGACTCGTTCTCCTTTTCTGTCATTTGTCCCACTCAGAAAAGGCAGGGAAGATCTGAGGTTAATCCTCTCTGCAGCTCTGTAAGGAAGTCGAAGAAAGAAGCAAAAAAAGGGTATAATGCCAGAAAGCCCAAGGAGGCACTTGAGATTAAGCCACTAACTATTGACATTGTGTGAGTGGCAGGTAAAGTCACCTCTGCTCAACAGCCTTTGATTGCCAGCAGAGAGCAAGACCTCCCCCTAGTGGCTCCAGAGGAGAACAGCGAGTTTGTCATTGTGGTTTGTTCCTCACATCCCCGAGGAGAGATGCCAGATATGCCCTGGTAGACATGCTTGTGTTTTATCTTCATTATTCATAATACGCCACACAGCCTCTTGGTTTCCACAGCAACCTGGCTCATCATCTAAGACGGACCTGCTAAACCGAAAAGGTCAAAGCAGATCACAGGAGGATGGAGGATTATTCAGAATCATTGGGAACAGCGAGTATCCGGCGCTGCATATCAAATTAACTCTCAACCCCGCCATTGACATGGCAGCTGCTTCACCGGGGGGATTGAGCCTTGCTGAGCAGTCAGTCAAATTTTCAGATGGGATGAGTGCAAAGTGGGAAATACAGTGAAAGGTAAAATAAAACAGTAGTAAACAGGATGGTGAAATGTAGAAAATGTTACAGAGTTAACCGTTACAAAGTAGTAGTTCAACAGCAGATTGGAAGAGACAGAAACCAAATGAGGCCAGATGAAAGAAGGAACAAACTAAAGATTTATTGAAGGCAGCAGAAGATGCAAGAGACAAGAACAGAATGGCAAAGGGGGGAGCGGGGCACATACAGAGACACTCATGTGTTCAGATAGTTTAATGTCTTTGTGTTACAAAAGGCTTTTTTCTGTTTTTACAGCTCAGAAGAGCCCAATAGGTCTGTTTTGTTTTTATCAAAATATACATGTTTTGAACTTTAAGTGGAAATAATCCAAATCAATGTGGTACAAAAACATGAATATATACAACCATCAATCCCCGCTTCTTACAACAACCCCACCCCACCCCCATATAAAAAAGGAGAAAATAAAAGCTTTAGACAAAACAAAATATGGAAAGGCATATAATCTACACAGTCAACATCACAGCTACGACTGTGGTTCATTAAGTATCCATCCTAAGGCAATCTCTACAAAGGAAGGCTCTTTGTAAATCAACCAGAAAGGTACAATATACAGTAAAGGATGAAACCAAAGATTTCCATTTCATGTGACTTTTGTCCAAGGCATCTGAGCGACTGAAGAAAAAGGAAATTGAAGCCCCAAACTTTCAGAATAGGAGGAATGTGGAAAAAAATCTTTATAAAATCACAACACCACAAAACAGCGGGGGTAGAAGATACTTTGGTCCTTAACAGCAATAACCGTCTGTAGCTACATGAAGCTCTGTTACACCATGCATAAGAATCTTTTACAAAAATATAGAGACAGAATGTTGTCTGTATCTGGTCCAAAACTACAGTTGTCGAGATGGTGAAATCTGGTGCTTGAGGCACGCAGGAATGTGACGACGTTTAAGACTTCAGCGTGATGGTGCCAACTTGGACCTATCTTTGAGAAAAGTGCACTAAAGAACCTGACTGTGGTGTAAGTAGGCACAGACAGGGGTGGGTGAGGGATTTTCTCACCCTGAAATCCTGTTATCTCGAACTTAAGCAAAAGATAAACTGGGTTTTTGGATACAGTCCAAGAATGAAGGAACTGCTGTTGACAAATGCCTCCGAGCTGCCCTCTCACAGGTAGGATTACCTGAATATAAATGGAATAAAGGCATCTTTGTAGACAGGTCGGATAGAACGCCTGAACGAGAGGTAAACAAAGTCAACTGACAAGGCCAGAGAGGGTTTCAGCCTTCCAAGGAGTCAAGGCACTGATAACGGTCAAACCCAGCCACTACATACTTCATCAGTTAAGCTTCAAAGTGATACACGTGTAAATGCTAACATTTAAAGAAAAGATAAATGAATATATGTGTGTCCATTTATAGATAAACATAATATGGTTAAATGTGGCCCCCAAACACCCTACAGGGAGGACTAAAAAGAGGTGAGTGGGGGCTGTAAGACATGAGGGCTGGATACAGCTTGACTCGTGCCACAAAATACCTAACAGAGCTACACCACCTAGTAAAAATATAAGGCATCTAACTGACTTACATTCATAGTTTCTACATACATAAAATGGGGATATATGCATACAAACATAAAGATAAACATTTGTGTGTGTTGTGTGTAACTGAAGCTGTCCCTGTGTTCTTACAATGCTGGTTTACACCAAAAGGCTTGGGGGGAAAAAAGGCATTAATTAGCCACGTCCTATCAAAGTTTGCCTGAGATTTGCTTTCGGCAACACGACTGGGGCACAGTAAGGCACATGGCTGTGGAGAAAGATGTAAGAAAACTTTGTCCTTATTGAATCACTTTAGATAGTGGTACGGATCCCCCAAAACGAATAGATGTTAGAGGAGAGGAAAACAAATCTAGATGGATTCTTTGAAAATAAGTTGCTGTGAGCCAAAACAAAACTCCGCGTCTAACCGTTTCCAACTGGCCAAACAGGTTCAAAGTGGCATTTGAGTAGAAGGCACACACAGATATACCCACACGACTATCAAAGTACAAGGAATGCTGAAGTGTGTCTGTATGGATGGGATTCATCCATAGAAGCATACATCCATAGAGGAGGGTGTCCTTTTCTTTTATCAATCTATTTGGTCTAAAGTGACTGTTCATCGGCTGCCTTTATCTGCCCTCCTAAATCATAACTGCATGGTTCTTTGCAGAATGCTGCCCGTTTCTCGTGACCCCACTTAAAACTATGCAGAGGATCAAATCAAATATGCTGTCAACCTAACAGCCAACTTTTTTTCAAGGAGCAAGTGACCAAGACAATGCTTCTGTTTGCTCAATAAAGCCCAGTCATTTGTTTCTCCTGCTCCTATCACTCCGTCATAAATGAATACTGGTTATGACTGGGCAGGAGCTTGTGGTAGCAGGTTTAGCTCAGCTTCATTTTGAGTGGAACAGATATATTTGATCATATGTGAAGACAACATCCTGCTCTTCATCTGATAAACACTCTGATAAAAAAAAGCAATATGTCTGGGGTCCACAGCCAGCATCAGGCCATGCAACAGAGTGTCTGGCTTGAAAGCTAATTGGAGTTAAACAATAAATATGACTTTCTGCAAGGCAAGAGGACTCATGTTACTAACTGATAAGCTCCTGAATTTTAACTAAATACTTTTCTATAATACCGAAAATCAGATATTCAACTCTCTTTTCAAATAATCAGATTTAAATTTGTTATTTTTTGTAGGGTTTCAGTCAGAGTGGAGGTCAGAGGAGCAATATTATTTAAAGAACCACGGCCAATATGTCACAGTCGCTGTTTCCACTGAAAGGAACCTCGACTAAAGTAGCCTTCAGGTGGCAACAGGCTTGGAGGGAAGAAGAGAAGGCACTCAGATGGTGGATTTGGAGAAGGACACTCGAAGGTGGTGGTTCTCTCCCAGATCATGGTTGTGGAACTCGATGAGGGACTCAATCGCCTCTTCCACTGAGCCCATCTGGATCAGGGCCATCTTGCGGTCCTTTCTGTTAAAGTAAGAGAAAAGCAGAGTTTAGGAAAAGGAGGTGATGCCTAAAACTGATAGGATGCATTGCAACATGCTTCATTGCATTTGGTGTTAGGTTGTCAAAATGTCCAATACCTATACACCGTTTCATTACTCGAAGGATTATGCATTACCTGAAAGTTTAGAAATAAAAAACCTAAATATTACAAAAGGAGAAGCAGATATTCTATCAGATCTTAAACCCAAAGCTGCCCTAAGTGGAAGAAAGAGAGAATGCAACAGTGAGCGATCAACCCTAAAGGAAGCACCATTAGTGACAATTACAAGGGCCATTTGGAGAAATGAAACACCGTTTCCTGATTGCCTCATGGTAGTGGCACTTGTAAGGACTCAGAAATGCCAGTACGTCCACAAAAGTGTGCAGGCAGCTTCAGGAACTAAAAAGCTGCCATTAGGGCACTCTCCCTCCATCTCTGTTCTGTCCTTCATCGCAGACTACACTGCTGTTTTATCCACAGGTTGGCCAATAAAATGGAAGTGCTTTAAAACGAGTAGTTCTTCAAGGGCACAACCCCCACCAACCAAGGCATTTCCAACATTGTCGGGGGGAGCTATAGTCAAAAATGTGGAAAACCGCCCTATCTTACACTATTAACAAATCCTTAGAAAATAATTGGATCCACATCTGGATGCAGATCAACATGTCATCACTTATCTCCTATGCCATGACCAACAGTCCCTGAGAATGTCATCAAAATCAGTTGAGAACTTATTGAGTTGCAAGTGAAAATGTGGGAATCTACCGTATCTCACAGTGTCAACAAATCCTTTGAAATATTCAGTGATCCGCAAAATCATAACCTTGGTGGTGGAAGAATTAAAAAAACTTGAAGAGTCTGTTGCAGACAGAGAGAGCGAGCCAAGGGGGGAGAGAACGAGCATGTCATCTGGTCAAGGTTTTTCCTGAGGGCCAATTTGCACTTTTAAAAAAAGAGTTCTATATCAACACATTAACACAGATTTCCATAAAATGACCTTCACAAGAAAAAATGAAAGGACAGAGGACAGAGTCACTGGACATTTTTATCATTAAATCACAAAAAAGCAGATATTTTTAAGAGGAGTTTAATCTCCTTCCAACAGTTTGAACAGTGGATCACACCCTGCTTGGTGCTATTTAATCACCTGCAATAAGAAAATTAACGTAATTTCTTGTATATAACACGCATTTATTGCTCTTACATAAGGTCTAATTTTCGGTTGCGTATTATACACAAGCACAAGCAAAATATGCATAATATTTTGTCTCACCAACATTGCGATTACAACACATCTGATACAAAAAGCTGAAATACTCTCTCTCTCACTGCGAAACATTACCACCAAACCTTTGTAATTCTTATAAAACTGACTGTCAAACTGTTCTAATCAAATATTTTGGGTTTTAATTAGTTTACCTTTGTGTAATGATCGTGTAATTCTCAAGCGTTACAGTACCACTCACATGTAAACACACAGGGCACTGCCATCTTGTGAGGAAGGGGCCCAAAATAGCTGCGCTGTGATTGGTCAGCACACTACGACTGAACATGCTCAGGCAGAAATCGTGTAACTGTGCATACGTGAAGCAAAAGGTGTTTCCGCATCCGGATGAGAGAGAAAATCATGTACGGTATTTGTTGTGAAAATACTGAAATTTCATTGATTAAAACTTTGAATAAAGGTAATTTTTGAATTGTCTGAGAGAGTAAGGTTGGGGTAAAATGTGGGTGCGTGTTACATTTAAATACAGCGTTTTTCCTGGAAAAAAGCATGAAAAAATTGGGTACTTGTATAAACGAGGGCCTATTATATACGAGATTAACTGGATCAGCTCATTGGTATTGAAGCAAAAGTATATACAATTTGATTTTAACTAGTTTTGTTTCAAATTCTTATTCTGATAAAGTGATACCTCTAACTTGGCGAATGAAAATCTGTGTAGAAACATTACTATGAACAACAAGAAATACTTTGTTTCAAGGTTTTGTCATGAAGAATTTTCGGTAAAGAGACAGGAATTTGATAAACAAATGAATCCAAGCAACTCAACACCACTAAAATGACACTTACTGAAAGAATTTGAAGGCTTTAACTGTGGCTCCTGAGCTGGCAAAAAGCCTCCTGAGGTCGTCCTCCACCACAGAAGGCCTGAGAGCAGCGAGGAAAACAGAGTCAAAACAAAGCATTCATGAGGGTTTACAAGCCCTGTACTTATCTGCATACTTTGGTCCCCTGCTATTGTGAAACAGCACACAATGGCCATCATTAGATGCTAAATGCACCTCTAGTTGGAGAGTTTACAGAATACTGTGACAGCTACTTAACCCCAGGCTTTAAATATTGAAGATATTTGTCAGGACTAAAAATCGAAATGCTTGAGGATGAAAATGGACCCCATGCAGCAGAACTCACGGTATGTTGGAGAGGTGAAGTGTTGCAGAGGGGGGGAAGATGTTGGAGTAATTTTTGGAGCCAGGCTTCTTGAAACGATGCAGCGGTGAGTTGCTGTAGTCCTTTGTGAGGCCCTGGTCTTCGTGGCCTTCCCTGGGCAGCTGCACAGTGGTGTGTTTGGAAAATGTCACACGCATGTCCCTGCCATGAAGACGCTGGCCACTCAGATGGCTCATGGCTGAGGAAAAACAAAAAGGTCGATTAAAACTGGTCTGTTAGTGGATATGTTTTCAGAGCTAAACGATAATAGAGTATACCAGAGAACAGTTTGTCACCCGTCTATTTCTTCCTTTTATCCGTTTTTTTCCTTTTTTGGTCTTCTTGTTCAACTTACTCTTTTTCTTTTTACTTTGTATGATCATTGTGAATCAGCTTGAGGAATATTTCTTATCATGATGGTGTAACGGGAAGGCATTTTCTGTGGAATGGGATTTTGTTAAAATGTCCCAAACTGTATATTTGAGATGCATCCTGTTGACTAATACAAACATTGGGGTGACCAAGCCTTTTCTGTTGCTTCTCTCAGGCTCTAGGAAAAGCTCCTCCCTGAAACGCGTCTTCAAATGGTTTTTAATACCTAGTAGCGTGGTGACACTTTTACTTTATTGTATTGTATTGTATTTTATTATTTTTTGTTTTATTGTTGTTATTTAATCCATTTTATTTACTATCTATTGTAAAGCACTTCGGTTCACTGAAAGGGTTGTTGTAAAGGGCTGCATAAATAAAGAACATTTACATTTTTCCATTTGCATTTACATGTAGAAAAAGGAACAGAGATACCTAGAGCCCAAAACTGTTTCACCTTTCTCATATCCAGTCCAAGGCTTAAGAGGAAAATGCTCAATGAACACAGTTCAGGCTAAAGATTCCCAACACAACAAGAGTTTTTGAGGGCTGTAAGGGACAGTACCAGCTCAAATCAAGCCAGCTGATGGAGCTGCCGGAAATTCAGTTTGTCGAATCGCCTGCATCTGGTTTAATGTCCCGTCTAAACAACCAATCAGTGCCTTGATGCCAAGATAGAAAATGTGTACGATGGGATACAACGTATATAGTCAGCAGTACATATCAACAGTTTTTGCTCACTTGTCGCCAGGAAGTGCAGCGTTATAATCAGCCGTTCCATCCATTAAATATAGACCTATCTGCAGTGTTTCACCTGAGAGGTAATACAAGCTCCTCAAATCAAAAACTGCTCCCAGAGTGACTGGGGAAAATGGGATACTTCCAGCCTCAAAACACACTCGGGATGGCTCCAAAGTCTTGATCCTCTTGTTTTGTATGCTTTTGCTTTATTGACAAGAGCAGGATTGCAGTTGTATCAATGATCACTGTCCTCAGTCATGCCATGCAAAAATTAGCAACAAGGCAAGCATGCAGTGCTGAAATGTGAAGGGACCAGCTGCATGCTTTAACCTGTCTTGTGAATCTTTGGTCTAAACTGGGCTTTACTTTTTAATCCATTTTTAGTCATTTTTTTATTTGGAGTTATTGCTGAGTATTGGTAAACTCAAAACCAAACAAGTTCAATAACTGTCAAACAGCAGCAGCCTGGAATTTGACACAGTGACCATTGTAACAGACTAAAAATGAGTTTTCAAACTAGAGACCATCAAAGTTGTTTGGCTTAGATGCTGAACCATGAAGGTTCAAATTTATTAAATATTACTCCTGCTTGTTCCCTTCTTCATGCTGCTTTACCTTTTTCTTGTGTAGAAATAGATTATACTTTCAGTGGAGAAATATTCTGGATTTGAATGTTTGACAGCCTGTCAATTTTCTATAAAGTCTATAAAACATAAACTATACATACAAACTTACCTGTCAAATATGTTTTTATATAACATAATTATGTTTTCATGGGTATGTAACATTTTTTTCATGTTTTTTCTGCAACAAGATTGACGGATATATACATCTCCATTCCATCTGCTTCATGCAGAAACAAGTAAACGTCTAAAAACAAATGTACAGTGTAGAAACATGATGTATAGGAAGAAGATGAAAGAATATTGTAGATGAAGGTAAGCCAATAATGCTTTTTACAGAGTTTGTGTGGGTAGCTACCTAGCTGAGCCTGTGTGCTATCAGACATCTGGATCAGAGCGTTCTCCTTTTTATTGAACAAGATCTTCACTCTCATCACGTCGCCATACACACCTGAGGAGGAAGAGGAGTGTGTCATAATAAGAAAGCAGCAGAGAGAAACTCAACCTTAACAGGAGCTGCACAACCAATCACAGCACAAAAAACAGTGGAAACCATCCAGTCTAGGACTTTAAATTCAACTACATGAACACTGCCTGATCATATTGTCAGTGTGAGGCTGGTCTACAATTTTTTGTTCAACTCAGCATAGAGTCTCTAGAGCTAATCCTACATAAGCCCTCCTAGACAACAATTACACAGATGATGATAGCTATAATGGTTATGGTTGGGGGAAGGGAGGTAGTGATTTGAAGTCGAAAAAATCAAGGAGTATAAGTAAAGGAGTAGTTCTGATTTCAGTTGATTCTTTTTTTTAGCTGAGGGCTTTGGAGAGAAACATGCAGGAATAAACTAAACATGCACATACCTACATTAGAGTAACTGCAAAAAATTACATGGTGACATAATCAGAGAGATATGTCAGCTCAAACACTAAAAAAGCAGCAGCATTTCATCTTTATTTGTACTGTTTCTCAGTGACTCAGGGCTAACACTTCAAAAATAACTCAACAAAATGGAAATTTGCTGAATTTTCATGGATTAAAATTAGACCATGACATCCAAATAAAGTGTTGACTTTTATCCCTTTCCTGAGGGTGATGCTTTAGAATTTAGATTGGCTTCTCGCCTTATCCCAGAACAAAATGATCCCCATATTTCTATTTAGCAAGGCGCTGTTTCCATTCAGGGGCTTTTTGCTCTTTGAAGATGAAAACTGCAAATGTTTTTCGCCTGTGGACGGTAAAGCAGTGCTGTTTTAATTTTTAATGAAATGCTGCAGCTTTTGGGAGGCGTTCTCACCTTACTTTCCTCACACAAACCCACATCAACCAAAGCAGGTCATACAAACCCCCAAACAAAGACACCCCCACCCCTCATAGCCCTGTAGCCTGATGACAAGACATCAGTGGTTAAAAATAAAATAAAAAAAAATAAAAAGCCAAAAACATGAGACAAGACATGCCCACCTTGCGAGGTAACAGTAGTAATAAATAAAAAGAGATGAAAGGATGATAACGTACCGAAAAGAATAAAGAGGCAGTGTGGCGTAACGCTCTTTAGAGACAGCAGGGGGAGCAGCGGGGCAGGGGGCCAGAGGGGGATAGGGAACAAGGGGACAGGGGAAAAGAGACGGAGCGGAGTGGAGGACAGTGGAGTGGAGTCGGGACATGTCCGCAGGCCACAGGCAGCGAGGTCCACAGGAAGGCCACAGTACCATGGAGGAAGGAGAGGCATGAGGGACGAAGAGAATGAAGAGAGGAGGAGGAGGAGGAGATTCAAACAGTGGAAGAATGGAGAAGGAAAGACAGGAGAGGTTGGAGGAGTGTGGTGGCAAAATCACGATTGCCAGTGTTGTGTTTTGAATTTGTGGGTGGTATCCAAATTGGGGAAAATGAATTATGGAGAAAACAGGGTTGGGTGTATGGAGGGAGGGGTGGTTGTAGTTACAGAGGAGTGGCAGGGGGAGAGAGGAGGAGAGAAGGAACAATTGGTTGTGGGGCGTGCAGTCAGTTGGCAAGAGTTGAGGTGAGGGGGGGTTTAAAACACAAAAAGAGGGAGAGGAGGGGGACAGAGAAAGAAGAGAGAGAAAAAGGAAGTAAAAAACAAGGTCAGTATACACAAAGAAATGTAGTGCTTCAGACAGTATAACTGGCTAAATTAAAATGCACTGTCACTATGGGAACACTAGGAGAAAAAGAAGAGAAAAATAAGATTAACAATGAAATACAGAAAAAAGGCAGAGACAATATGTACTTTTAATGACCTGCTATGTTGGTCTAAATTATTTCAGTATAAAGTATCCAAAAACAACTAAATAATAATATCTACTATGATAAATGCTGTTTAAACTAAAAAGCCAAGATTTTGGCATACATACTTAAGTGTAATTTCTACAAACCTTACTTAAATGCACTTATTTTACAGATTTTCTTTAGCTCCTAAAACTCAATGACGATATCAAAAGACCAAAATAACAGCCTTATTGTCTTTCTTTAAAACTATTCTTTAAAAAGTAATATTGTCTCTCCAACAACTCAAGAATGATTTCAACTAATGGACAAAAATGAAGATATGAAATGGGAGTTTTTAAAAAAAGAAGTTAGTGTTTTGAATAAACTTAAAATTCACAGTGAGCAAAGTGGCAGGTCAGAAATGCAGCAGGTTTGGTCAAACACAGAGAGGGCCTGAAAAAGAAAAGGTTTTGACTCGATGACCCCCCTATTTACAATTAAGTCTTTGGTCAGTCTAGTCTGGTTGGCAGGGGGGCAGGAACGTTGGAGCTCTTGGTCGTATGGATCCATGGACCATGGTGTAAAAAAGTCAAACACTTTGTACAACAAATTCTAACATTTTAATTTTATCCACACTGCAATGACAGATCATCATGTAGATCAATTTTAGCCTAGCAAGTGTACTGACCTCAGGGTTCAGGTTGCTGACCAACAAGACATTGTGTCCTGCAGTGGGAGCGAGCCCTGACAGGCCAAGCCTGCTAGCTGCTGCTGCTGCAGCGGCCATGCCTCCATGGCTCACACCCAGGGACGCCAGAGCACTCGGAATACCAGGCACAGACAGACCTGAAGGAGCACAACAATGTTTATTATCTTTTTCTCTCATCATACTAAAGCTCTGGTAAGAATATCCAGGCTGGAAACTATATGAGTGAGCAAAAGAATTCAATTAAGACTGTTGCTGTCTGCAGACAGGTAACAGAATTTATCTAAGCTTCAACAGAACATCAGGGAACATTGTTGCAGCGTTGGCTTACTCAAAAGTCAGCATTGTCTAGGTTTCAGTGGTAAGACATCAATATGTTATTTGATGTGTTTATAGATAACTGCTTTAAAAATTGACCTACATATTTTGTTCAAGATAATCTTATAATATACAAAATGAAGGTGCTACAGCTGTAAAGTAACTCCACTATGACTGACCGTAATCAAGGTAATAACATGGTGTCAACAAAACCTGTAGTCCTAGTTTGTCACTTATAAACAACTGTCTTCTGTGAGGTTGACAGGCTTCAATAGAGGGTATGCACTGACTTCACAGTCTGTGTGTTAGACCAAGATTTCAGCCCGCTGAGTGGCAGAGAGCAATGCCAAATAATTGATATATAGTAGTGAGAACCAGTGAAACGTTTTCATTCACCTGAAAAGTGATGTGTTTACGGTTATTTTCTGTAGACAACATATTTTTTGATTTTAATCAGGGAAAATGTAAATTCTAGTCTGATTTGTGTTTGAAAATGACCCAATGGGCTATAGAAGCCACTAAATTCTGATTATTTTGCAGTATTAATTTGCATGTCATAGGACGAAGTCCTGTTGTGGCTATAACGTTGAATTTTCGTGATTTTGCATGTATTTAAAATGAGATTGATGTACCTAGGCTTTCTTTGAGCATACCGTTTGAAGCACATAGACATCTTTGTAGCTGTCGCTGCTTCATGTTTGTTTTTGATGTGACTGCCAAACTGGCTGAAAATGTCCACCTCATGAAAACATGCAAAAACCAAGTCAATGATTGTCCAAATGGAAGTCATATAAGTTGAATTATAGTATCAATTTGTGGTTAAAATCCACGGGCTTTAACCATCAAAAAACAAGGCAACAGTCCAGTTTTTTTTAATCTTCAAGATAACCATGACCTGGATGAATGAGAATCTACACAGACGCATTTTTAAAAAAAAGTTTTATAGCTATAATTTAATTCAACCAACTACTTTTCTCTAATTTTTACTTCAAAGAAAAACCAAGACTTTAACTTTGCACAATTCATCAATAAAATCATTCTTGTTGGCTCAATAAAACCTATGCAAAAAAAATGTAAATACAACAACTGGTTTGAGCGATTAAAAAGCTAGATATAAATTAAGTAGTTGGTTTCATATCCATCTTTACCTAATTGCATGTATGCTCAGTGATGTGATACCAGTTCCTGTAACAACACATCTATGTTTTCATTATAAACTCAATGTTCTGGTTCCAAAGGTTTCTACAACACCAGCTAGAGATCTATAATTTCCTGAGTGAACACTATCATATTATAATTAAAACTTTTCAAATGACAAAAAGTGTTTGACTGGAGTCTTTCCTCTGACTGCTGTCATCCCACTCGCTCATGCTGACTGTGACGTCACGTGCATGCCCCCTTCATTAATTCGTGGGGTGTTTCAAGATGTATTTGATGAATTTGTAGAAATAATGGACATTTCTCAAGCTTGCATATTCAGAGCATCTGACCATAACCTTACTCAAATTCACACAGACATATTAACTCAGGCATCTAATCAAAAACTCAGAAGCCCCACAGACCTTGAGATCATGAAACTAGAAAAGCAAAACTGCATTTTCAGTTTCACCCTTGAGCACTCATTACTGCAGACCAGAGAGAGTAATGTACTGACCTGCTGTCTGCTGGATGGCAAAGGTTGGTGGGAAGGCGTGTGCTCCACCGTAGGGAGTAGCTGAAATAATGCCTGGAGCAGCTGAGACAAAGAGGCAAAAAGATGCACTTGTTACAGATTGTGTACTTGCTTTGAAAACTCCTGTTCCATGTCTTCAAAATATATTAAAAACAAACTGAATTCTCAAGGACATTTTTAGTGAAACAAGTGCATTAAGATGACATAGCTTTGAGTAGATGGACACTTACAGCCTTGATCAAAAACAGTCTCGGCCCTGTTCATTCTCTTACCAAATGCAGCAGCTGCCATGGTCTGATGGTCAATGGAAGGCTGGGAATCTGCGGTGGGAAGGTCTGGCCGGGTGTAGTCTCTGCTCTTGTCATTGTTGTATTTGACATTAAGGCTGGTGAGCTTGGAGAAGCTGATTCTCAGGGTGCAGCAGGCATTGTAGATGTTCTGCCCATCCAGAGACTGAAAAAGACAACAGAGTGCTAGAATAAACACAGTGTGTGGAACCAACTGATGAAGATCTGCAAATGAAAAAGAGACTGACTGTTGCAACAATGGCTTTGGTTTATCTGTCCATGATTAGTAAGAATTTAACTGTAACAAAGTGATGGAGCACCCTGTGAATATTACTCAAATGTAGAAACATCTTCCTGAAACTTTGTTCTTCAAGTCTTACCAGTTTGGCATGCTGAGCTGTCATGCCATCAGCATACTGGATCAGAGCCTGGAACTGATTGTTCTTAGTGAAGGTGATGATCTTCAGCACGGTGCCAAACTTAGAGAAAATCTGAGACGGGAGGAAGACATGATCAGAAATGACATCAACAAGCCTCAGGAAAGAATTGAGTGTTTGTGACAAAAGCCTTATTTGCATATCCAAATTCCAATGTTATTTTTAGTAGCAGAGCCAGACTTAAGCAACACAGGAATATTTTATGGTTACATTAAGAGACAGGAGAAGTAGGGATGCAATATTAACCAAAAACACACTGAGGATACAAAGGGTTTAAAGTAGGCCATTGAGATGTGCCCAAGTTTGCACAGAGAGAGGTAGAAGATTTAGTTGAGTTCAAATTGGCTATTTAAAAAAGGGCAAGTCTTTGTCCAAATATTTGGTGTCACTTAAATTTCCTAAACTCAAGATCAAGGTGTGTTTTAGAAAAGGAAGCAGCACTGTAACAACCACGTGTGAGTGTGTTGGGATGGGCTGGTTTACTGTGTCACCGGGAACTGCTTTTTAAAACTTTACATTGATTAATCCTATCTCTGCTACAACATGCATTTCTGTTCTTACATGCATTTGAGAAATGGAACATTATTTTTGGAGTAAGCTGAGTGACACAAGCTGTGCTGCAACAGCTAAACGGGCTGTGATGCTTAGACTAAGGTACACAAGTTTCACTACAGTGCAGCAGCTGACAAGTGAAAGATGGCCTAAAAACAGCATTAGCTTGTCAAACCACTTGATTAGAGAGTATTCTTAGTGACAGTTTTGGACTAATGTAGGCTAGTTTGAGTCAAATTCTAACCGCTGTTTCTAGGGCTACCAACAATGTGAAACTGTCTGTCGTGCATCATTGCCGTTTTCTCCTTTATTAAAACTGACTTTGCATTGCTCTAAATTAACACTGCTGTCATACTGTTGTCAAAATATCTCCAGAAATTACTCTTGGTGCTCCCAGCTATATCTGGCATTAACCTTTGTGTTGCAGCAGCAGCAAAAAGGAAGTTCATGTTTTTGAAAAGGAGCAGAGCTGCTGAAAAACAATACTTTGACCAAATAAACTGGCCATAAATATCCTATAACTTGACATTCATATTGGCAAAATGTACAATGAATCATTATGGGTATGCCTCACCATCACTCGATATCCACTTATTACCTCCGCCAAGCAGGTTATGTTTTTGCCGGCGTTTATCTATCTGTCTGTCTGTCTGTCTGTTTGTGTTCAAAATAAATTTAAAAGGTCTGAAGGGATTTGGATGAAATTTTCAGGAATCGTCGGAAATGGGATATGGAAGAACTGATTAAATTTTGGGGTTTTTCCGGATCACCGTCTGGGTCCAGGAATTTTTTAAAGGATTCATTAACATTGCCAGATAGGACCATTTTCACCAAAGTGGACTAAAGCTGCTCGGCGGAGGTCTGCGCTTTCTGAGTGCTTTTCTAGTATTAATCAAATATATCATTTATTAGAGAAAAAAATGTTTCTTGCTCCATAACCGTTTCTAACTCGAGTAGACTGTAACCACGAAAGGAACAGGTCAATCTGAGTTAAGTTGAGACTTCGATATCGGTATCGATATCTGAATCAGCGATTGAGTTTGGAAATACTGGCATACCAGATATCAGCATAAATCCAATAATGTGCATCCATAGTATTTAGTTCACTGAGTCCAAAGAGGTTGGTTTGCATTTCTATACAAGATGATAAACTGAGATGTAAAACATGTGCAACTTGATAGGCAACAAAGTTACTTGGGGAAGGGCCTTTTTAAAAAGAACTCCAGTACTTGTACCCATCATTAGTCAACCACACTTACAGACTAACTATATCATTCATTTATGCTCATAGTAACATGGTTTAAGTATTGACAATTAACTTGAATCATTACAGATTTTAAGTATTGCTCAATTTTGGTTACTGATAGAGACAGGGATCTAAAAGAGTAGAGACAGTATTTTTGTTGTAATTTGCTATATAGTTACACTCATGAGAGGATGTCAGCAAAGGTATTAAGGTGCTATCATGTCAGAGACAGAAGTGGTTGAAATCCAAGATGCAATGTCTGTTATTATCTTCAAGGGGGAAACCCTCACAATCCCAGAACCAAGTTTAAAAAGCAGCCATAAATAACTCTTCACTTGTAATTATTATGCAAAACGATATTTGTCATTGTAAAACAGAGGCAAAGGAGTCACCCAATTTTTAACAGCTGTGACCCTAATGTGTAGAAGCTCAGCCAAACCAATATCATTTAGTACCTGGTGTAGTACATCCAGGGTTACAGGGTAGAAGAGGTTCTCCACGATCACTCTGAGGACAGGGCTTTGGGTTGCTGCTCCACCAAGGCTACTGGTGTCTGTAGAGATTGCCATGCTTCCCATTCCACCTCCGTGCAGAGCATTGACTGCCTGCAGAGCTGCCTGGGCACGCTGCACAAACAGAATGACTCAATCATTGAGGATTTCAATTGTTCAGAGGCTACATACATTTTCTCAATATGATGAAACAAAAATCTTTGACACAAACACATCATTTTATTGCTCAAATCCAAACATGTTTAAAAAATAAAGCTCTTACCACTTGGTTGGGGGAGTTGTCTGTCTTGAGCTCCTTGTGGGTTGAGTACTGCATGTAAATTGGATGGTTTCTGATGACGGGGGTGACAGAGGAGTAGTAGCTCACCATCGTCTGTGCACACTCCTCACTGTTTAGTTCCAAGAAAGCCTGCAGAAGGAGACAAGAACAACACATTATTTTCCCCATAGTATATCCTATGATGCCAGTCTGAGGCTGTAGAATTGTGCTGTTAAATACTGTTTGTTACCTTGTAACAATGGCCATTATATAAACCTTATTTTTTGCAGTTTCATGCAAAAGCATTTTTATTTTCAGAACATTTCCAACCAGAAGTTTGACTGGTGTTACGGTTTAACTTGTGGCTACGTGGGCTGTTGATAGCAGGCATGCCGAGTAGATATTTCTTTTTATATTCAAATTTAGACATATCTGATCATCTTGATCACTTTCTGTTATCAAAATGTTTTGTGGGTACTCTCGCTGGTTTCAACAACTATTGTAACCATATCAGCCACAAACTCAAACGGACAAGGGTCACCAGTCAACACTTGTGAACCGTTAATACCAGGTCTCATCCATAACTTGAGAATTATCATCAGAGTTTTTAAGGCAGCATCATAGTGAGGAAGCTATAAAAAAATATGTGTTGATGTATAGATGAGTTAGAAACACTTTAAACAGCAGAAGTTCATCAACATCCACTGAAATACATGCAAACAGTGATGATGTTGCAGTTTAATAGTATGAAATCAACCTGAGGAAGGGTCAGCGCAAAGTGTGATGTTTAGGCCAAAACTGCAGTTTGCCCTGCCCACACAGAGACACCCAGAATCAAGTTTTTGAAAATCGCCTGCTTGGCAGGAGTGTGCCAAAACACCTTTAACAGGTAGACAGAAGGCCACAGAAAGCACAGAAAAAGCCAGCCTACATATGGACAAAGCCTTAAGAAGACTTCCCCATAACTTTGCAGAGCTGCAGATACCTACTTTAAATCATGAACAGTTTTAGAGTTTATATTCATGACCCATCCCAGTTCTACTTAAAATCATTGATGTCAACAGGGCACTCCAGGTGACAGAAAAACACATAGTATCCCCTCCTCTAAATATTTAAACTACAAGGACAAGACAATAGGGTCATTGTTATCATTATCAGTTTAGGACAAAGGCTAGTAAGCTGATCCCTCTTTCCCAGGCCTCAAGAGAAGTTTCTCCCAAGAGTTCAAGCCATACAGGTTTGGTACAGAGACCTGCATGTAATAAGTCCTTACCTGGTTTTTCCCTTTCAGCATCAGCAGATTAGTGACCTTCCCGAAGGGCAGTCCCAGTCCAATAACCTCAGCCTCATTTATGTCGTTGGGCAGCTTGCGGACGTGGACCACACGTGACGGAACACCGGGACTGCGGACGTCACCTTTGAATTTTTTGCTGTCGTTGCCATTGGCTGCGGGGCGAAAACAGAAGCAGATACAATCAGGGAGGGAACAGAGGGCTCTGGTTCATCCTGAATAATGGATTGGTCGTCATGGCAACGCAAACAACACAGACACGACAAGCACTTGTGATAAAAGAGGATGCACCCCCTCCATGGCAACAGCCCCTACCTGAGCTCATGATATAGGGCCCGTTGGATATGCAGGAAGAAAAGAGTTCGTCGGATCCCCTCTGCGGAAGGAGAGAAAACAATGGTTCACTTCAGTGCTTTCTCCAAAGAGGGCACAGCATGGCAGGTGGAGAGCACTGCTCTCATATTACCCAGCCATTGTGTGATAAAGCAGGAAGTAATCTGATAACCAAAAGAGGATTGAGCAAACACGCTTGAGGAGAACTCCACCTTCTCCACCAGCAAGAATCAAGTGACCGAGCTTTTTGAGAAGGGATATTTGACTTCCCAGCCTCCTTCTTCTCTAACCCTTTCTCCAACAGTCATGCCTGTTGAAACAGCCACTGCCATGACAGGCCACTTATTTCTGACATGAGCCAATGTGCCAAATCATCGTGCTTCACACTTTAGTAACTCTTACTGTACAGATTTAAGCCCAAGACAGCAGTGTCAGCCCAATCTTGACAGCCGCTGACAGTCAGTGCAACCCATCTCCTCTTAATTCAGTATTAGGAGGAAGGATAACACTCTGAAGCCCCCCTGGAAGGGGAGACAGGATAGGGATACATCCAGCATACTAGTTTACTGTCTCTGCCTCTCTGTCTCTCTGGTGGATATAAAATGCTGTTTCAGGGCTGTGTGTGAGTTTGTGGTTGTGGGAGATGAAGTATAGCAGTCACAAGAAGTGGCTCAGCAGTCTAAGCTCTACAGCACTCCACAATGGAGGTCCTGTTCTGGCTGAGACTAGGGGCATTGTTACACAGCAGCACACACACATATGGAGCCTTAAGGACTCTCTGGGAGTTGAAGAGTCCTGGAGCGCTTTTTTAACAACCGGTCATGCAGGTTCTCTAGCATTCTTTACCTTTGAGACTTGGTCTGTACATTTGCAGGAGAGTAAGGGTTATTTTTTGAAAGTCTGGCAACAAATCTTCTCATAAAAGAAAGGTTTAGGTAATCTTGGGGGGAGGGGGGGGGGGGGGACAACATTGAGGCACTGAAGTTGTGGCTCTAAGAGCACAACACTGTGAGCAGTAGAATAAACTACCCTTTGACTTCCAGATGGTTGGGCTTAGGCGGTCGCGCTCACCCTTGAGGCCCACACAAACAAGGTCTGCTATCTCAATTCAAGGAGTTAACGCAACAAGCTGCATTCCTTTGCTTTTTAATTTAGGATTCAGCTGCATAGTTTCTTAATTAAATCTGAGGATACACAGATCGCAGACTAGGCACACTAGATTACAGCAAAAAAAATAATTAAAATACTTCAACAAGATGATGGTAGATAAAAGAGTCACCCTTATTTACAACCTCTATTTTATCAAGACCCTATTTTCCTAATCAGCAAGTCTGTAATGGATGATAACACTGAATTGATATTAACGAAATAAAAAACTTAAACTGACTTCCATTTGTTGATGACTGATGTTTGCGAGAAAGATTGATGACCATGGAGGGTTATGTTACATGAATGCCAATGTATACCCCTAGTTTTAACCCACAGCTGCCTTTATCCTAAAATTGGAAAACTGAAATTTTACATTCACTCTTATAAGACCTTACATTTTACAGTTTTTTGTTTGTTTTACATTTTACGTCTCACTTTATAGAAGTAGACGCTGTATGAGGGGCAGAGTACAGTATTTGTATGCCAGAGAGGGGCTGCTCATGATTTGCTCAATCTTGTCAATCTTAGCAAAAAAAGAGAAAACTGAAAATCAACTGATTGCTGAGCACAGTGAAACTGCTACACTCATTGGCTGAGAGAATGACCAAAACGCATTGCAGTAACAGACTAAAAGTGTGTGGGTCATGATGCATGCAACACAGAAAGCACAAGAAAACAAAACCAGGGCTGGGGGATTGTCAGTTTTTTTGAGAAGTAAACACATTTTCGAGTTCAGACGGTCTTGTTATATCGATATAGTTGATGTTGAGCTAAAAAGAGGCTGGATGGTAAAATGAAAAGTAGAGGCTCTTTGTGCTAGCGATCTCAGACAAGCAGTAGAATGAGGATTTTTGCTGAGAATTTCACAACAGGTCATCAAAAAAGTTTGAGCATGACAAATCTTTTCCACCTTTTGCAAATGTGCAATACGATGACTACGTAAAATGGTGAGCTGCTGCCCTTCACCTCAAGCCTTTGCAGACCTCTGCATAAAAACAATCATTGCTTTGAGCTTCATTATTGTTTTTTAATTATTATCAAGAAAACTAATGAGATACATATATGACATTATGACCATATCACCCAGCCAAAGAAAGGCCACATAGCTGCTGTATGAATGTCAGAGGTTTGCATTCGGTGGTGAAAATGAAACTGCAACAGAGCAATTCTCAGTTACTGGGAAGAGAATGTAGGGGACCACTTGAAGTGCTGAGGCTACACGAACATGAGAAATGAAGGAAGTGGCTCCGGCCTGACTCTGCTCGTGGGCGGGCTGTGTCACATTATCAGTCAGCAGACCAACTCAAAACAGGAAGAGCACAAAGATCAGGCCTGCTTCCAGGCTTTTGCTAAACTTCCTCCCGGGGGCTGACGGTTACTGCTCTACGGCAGAACTTGCTTTCTCTCTCATACTCCCCTCTTCCTCATTCTAATTATAACCACAGAGCTGAGGCAGTCTACAGTGCAGAGCAGGGATCATCCAAGACATATACAGATCAGAGTACTGTGTAACAACTGCCTGAACAATATTTCTATGGCTTTGGGGGGAGAGTGTGACAGAGAGTGGGGGGAGAAAAGTTTTAGGGACAAGGGAAAAAAAACAGAGCTTATAAATGGTTTGTTAGTTGACTCCCACACAGTGCCAAACTCGTTTTTCCATCACAAACCCACTAAATGTGTATTGACTTGTTCACATCCTTTGTTTGCACAGGACGTAACAGTATAATAGTAGCCTTCAGGATATGATGACACATTGCTGGCCGACATACTGAGACTGTTAAGCAGCTTCCTCTCACGACAATGGAAGTGGTGTACCTTGCACCGAACAGGGACAGGAAAAAAAAAGAAATGCATCATGATCTATAAGGCAAACACAATCTGAGATAGCAGGCATTTGCAAGCATTATTATTTGGACTACATGGTTGGGATTGTTGGGTTGTTATCACGATGGAAACGCAAAAGGGAAGAGAGCACAGGTAGAAACATGTTTGTTTGCTGCACTCAGCCTTTGCCAGTGTAGGGGGGCAGGGAGCTGTGCCTCACCAGGGGGCTGGAGGGGGGAGATTGGAATGTGACCGCGGAATGCCAGACGCTCTGCCCAGACGGAATAATTACAGATTCCAGCAAGGCAGCGCTCCATAACTCAGCATCATCATTACCGCAGCACATAAAACTTAGAAAACAAGAGAACTTAGAAAAACATGACTCACATTGTGAATCAGCACCCATTTAACAGAAATGTTGAAAAACACACTGAGCCTGTGATGATAAAGAGAAGTGGGTGTGTTCTTCTGTGTGTGAATTAGTGTGCTTGTTTAAACAGCGCGAAGAACTTTGGTCATGACGGTGAGGACAGTTGCGGGAGGATGGTTCCAGCCCTTAGTTCAATTACTCCACCTACACATTACTGCCCCAGGCTCTGTTACTAAGGAGGACTACTTAAACAGGCTTTTTTATTGGGTACACAACTTAACAACCAGCCAAAAACAAACGTACAATCTTTCAAACGAGTATGCAAACACACAGAGGGGTTACACTCTTCCAGTCACAAAGGCAACAGCTCACCCTTTGAATGAAAGAAATGATAAAACAAGATTCACGTGACACAGAGTAACACTAATATATTGTTCTGTTGGTTCAAGTAGTCTTGTGATAAAGGCAAGGCTGAATAAAAGGATCGAGGCAGGATTCGGCTGCTTTCTTAACATTCCAGTGCAGGCTATTAAAGAACACACACAAAATAAACAACAGGAAGTTTCATTTCCCTAAAGCCACACAGGCAGAAAAAGGCAGGAAAGCACTCAACCACACCTTTAAAAATCTATTCCACCTTAAGTATCCAACATTTCTTTCCTGGTGTCTTCAGCGTTGCTACCACCTTTCAGTTCTGATTGTTTGATCTAAGTAGGCGAAAATGCCTGCAAACGCACCTCCTTCAAATGAGAAATTGTCTGCAGCGAATGTTTAATTACAGAGGAAGCTCGTAGAGACAACGACCTTCTCCAAGTATTGCATTTGTGAAAGCATGCAAAACAAAAGTTGCATAACTCAGAATTTTGCTGCAATTACAGGAATTTCCCAAGAGCTATTTAGATCGCCATGATTCAGTTCTAAAGACATACAATTGTTTTGCTATAAATACAAGCTAATAGGCAAATTTTATTCCCAGTTACTGTCTCACAAATATGAAAACAGAATAATCGGGTTGAAAGAATACCATTCTTAACATTCATTTATCATTATCATTTATTGCTTGTTCTCTAATGTTAACAATGATACCTCACATCTTTAAGATTGCATACGTACAAATAGTAAAATCAATTAATAATCCTGTGTGATCTCTGTATCTATCAGTGTAATTGAGTTCATTATTATTGCCATAATCGAGCAGTCCTAATAGACAGAAGCATGGGGAAGAATGCAGGAAGCGGTTGTGAGAGGATAAATAAAAAGTTGCCTACCTTTGTGCCAACTGATATGTCATGGACACTGCTGTGAAAACAAATAAAAGACACGAACGTGGATACAAAGATCATAACACAGTATTTATCATAACATCCGTAATAAAATTCATCACATGAGAGCGATATAACCAAAAGTAGCTCACACTAAATTGACTTGGCGATATATCAACACGAACAAGAATGAAACTCACTTCCTCATTCGGCTATGTACTCATAAGTGCCGCTTCGTTCAGAAAGGAATCATATCAACTAAAATATTCAGAGATTAGGTCAGTTTAGCAAAACTACACAATACTTACTCAATTTCAGGGACGTAGCCGGATCCCAGAGGGTACAAGTCAGCGTCTAGGCGGCTGTAGTGGGTTGACAAGACAAGGAAAACATCTCAAAAACTAGCATCAAGAACAATATAATGACATAAATGCCCCATTAAGCAAATTTACTCAAATGCTACTCAGTCACTTTCGATGCAACATTGAATCTTCATCGGAAGTCACTTCAACCGTCGAACTCAGATAATAAAAAAAAGAACAAGTTAAGGTTAAAATCGACTGATTAGACGCATTCGTACCCTACCCTGCATAGATAACCCAGTGAGGTGGTGTCTAATTCAATCAACGAGAAATGTTCAGGCCAGACATCTTCAACATGGCCCTGGCACTCCGCAGACAAGTGAATGCGGAAATGAGACACGTTGCTTTAGCCAGCGCTCGAGCTCCCGTGAAACCAAGTTACCAAGGTACAGTTAGCCACCGTTAACCAGCGTGTGTCAGCGAATGGGCCAGTGTTGCTATTGTTTCAATGAGAAGCAACAAAAGTGGTCAAAAAATGAGAAATGGTGAGTTACCCTTCACAATTGACGGTTTCGTTAAAAGGGGACGTTAATATGAGTCTTAACGTCTGAACGTCCGATAGCGTAGCAACGGTTAGCAGTGCTAGATAGCTCACGCGCCAGCTAACTGTTGCATGTTTTGATGAAAAAAAAATGTTTCTAAAACTTTTCCGGTAAAACGGTCGAGCCAAACAGCCCCTGAATTCAAACCACCACAAACTCAACCGTAATACAATGTATACACCGTCCAGCACTCTGTTCGCTTAACTAAATTTAGTCTTAAGAAGGGTTCTTTTTCACTTACCCGTCCATTGCACAAGAAAAAAACTGCAGGTCTGAAGCGAAGGTAGGGCGGCAGACTTGCTTGATTTTCTTACAAAATGGCTGAACACACGGAGGCGAGCGCTGATTGGTCCAGGGAGTTTCCAGAGCCAAAAAGAGGCGGGGAAAAGCGTGTGCTCGAGTCCTGATTGGACAAGACAGCCATCATCTTAAGGAAGAAAGAAGGCCGCGGCAAATTTCCAGTACATCATATGAGGAGGGGAAGAATGACTGTCTTTAGTTGATGAAAAGTGAACTTTTCTCAGATAGTGTTTAAAACAGAAGGGAAGAAGGTCAGCCTATCGAGTTTAAACAACAGAAAGTAGTAGGGAAAAAGACGGTAGGCTTAACACAGTGAAGTGTGGGTCCTCACGTACCAGAATTCCTCACTGTTTAGGAAATAAACCATAACATGAAAGAAAAAGGTGGGTAAATGATGCATTTAAGAACACGCACGAAGGTTTTGAGCAAGGTTTTGTGAACAGTACAGCTACAAAGTTGAAAGACTTAAAAAAAGCATCTTAAGCCCGACTTTAAAGTGCTAGAATGTGGTTTATTTTTGTTCTAAGTACAGTTGCCGCTCCTCCCTTGAATTGCGTAATTGTACTTTTATTTGACAATTAAGTGTTGTGCCAATGCAGGAGACGATTTTCTCTGTATTTCAGGCCACTCTTACAAAATATACAGCAAATAAACTGGCTGGCAGAACTGTTCACATCTACATTTTCATAAATGAAGCTTTAAGCTTTTATCTGCCAATACTGATATCAAACTGGAGGGTCACTCAACCAAAGTGATGATTTATGCTTATTTGACCCCGGTGCTCTATGCTCTGGCCAGTGGTGGTGGTGGTCTCGAGGATCTTGTGCATCCTTTGATTGTCTGCAAGAAAGGTAGCAGCCCTATTAAGCATCAATGAGTAGGCTACTGACCACAGACATGGTAGTTTAATGATGTATTTTAAGGGCAGATTTATCAAATGCAATGTAGGGATGCACAATATTGGATTTTAGCCATATCAGATATGTCAGTATTCCTGAACTCATTATCCCAGATACAAATAACGCAAGCAACATTTTTTATTGTCAAGAGCAAAAAGCCTCAGTCTTACCTAAATTGACCTGTTCCTTTCATGGTGACAGTCTAGTTGTGTTAAAAAAGATGCAAAACAGGAAGAATAACATTTTATTTTTTAATGAATTACAGTTTTGGAAGAAATGGACATTCAGTTATAAGACATTTTACTACATTTGTTCAGCCTCACAATAGGAAAAGGAATTAAAAAACCAGTTCCAGTTAAGAATCGATAACAACTCCATCAAATAATCTGTATTATTAGTGTTTTTGCTCATCAATTCCTTCCACTTTTCCTGCATGCTTTGCAAATGAAGGATCTCATCAGAGGCAGTCAGCAGAAATGATGACGCACAACTGGAGACACCAGCAACTTGCAGAAGCATATGTCAGTGCATCACAGCACTGAATATTAAGAGAGTCATGTGTTTGACATTGTTGCCACTTGCCACTGAAAACCAATGTAGGCAAACATTTGCCCACAGAGAAAATCTACCGGAATTGATGAGAATTAGATCAATAAGCAGAATCAGCAATGGCATTGTTATCGATAAAATAGTATTAATTCCCATGCTTTATTACATCCAATACATAGTGGCTATATTGCCATTTTTTAGTCAAAATATGTTATGTTATGTTAGTTTTTTAGACTGTTGACTGAAGGAGTTGACTGAAAAGAGTGTAAAAATGAACACAAAACAGTTCTACAATCTAGACATCACAACAGTTAACTATCAAAATGACATAAGGGCAGAACAGGGTTGGCTGTTGTGCACTTTTTACTCTCATGCACTTAATTCATTCACATCCTATAGAGATTCTTAAATATGATAAAATCTCGAGGTTTTGTGGTGAAATTGGAATAATTATTGTTCTTATAAATTATTTACAAAACCCTCTGACTCTCTGTGACAGCCTAGTCCATCTTTGGGTTGGCTGTCACAGTTTGAGGGATGGGTTGTGCCAATGGTTAACAGTGAGGTATTATTTATTGAAAAAAAAAAAAAAAACCACACAATAAATGGTAATTTAATATTTTTTTGCGTAACAGATGCAAAATAAGAATAGGCCACGTCTTCGCAATATAAAAAAGTTCTAGAAATGACCATGACATCAGGTTTAATAAAATAATCTCTGAACATGATCAAAAATCATGCTATGGTTTTGCCCTCATGAGCAATATGACAATCAACCCTGCTCTCCTTCAATTATGACTTAAGTTTCCTAAATCTAGAGTATTAGCTTCATGTCTACAAATATTGCTTTTATTTCATAGAAAGGTAATGGAAGTAAGTTATCGTGAGAAAGACAAAACAGGAAAGCTGGTAATAGTGAGGAAGGCGTCCTCTTGCATCCTGTAAACATACTGTAAAAGGCCATTATAATGTCATCAAAGTGGCAACACGGTTCTTTTCAAGGAAATTTGTGTCTCACATTTAAAGTATTTAACAACCATTGTTTAATCCTTTAAGGTTCCCCACCTAGAAAAATGCAGTCAAAAAATTATATCTTTGCATTTTTTATTTCCTTTAGGCAACAATAACAATAATCAATTGTTTTTTTAGAACATACCCACCAGTTTTTGAAATTTAATCCTTTACCAAACGGTAGAGATGTCACTTTATGGTAAAAGTGCATAAAATAAATAGTGACATAAAATGTGCTTGACCAATTGGTTGAGAAGAACGTTAAAGGGTTAAGGAGAGTGAGCTTTTTTACTTGTATAACACAAAAGTCCAAATGACTGAAAGCCTATCTTGACATACATCTGAAAGTAAAGGTAACCTATGTAGTAATATATCCCATGTAAGTTTGGCATTTAGTTGCCATTCAATATTAAGATGTATGAAGCCTGTAGACAGGCTGGCCGGACTGGACAGCATGGACCAGAAAAAATGTATTTTTTTAGCTAAATTGCAGTACACAGTCTCAATACATGTTTTGTAAAGAATATACAAAAAGATTTCTTTAAAAACTTTGGGCCAAATGATATACAGGCACTTTATTAATAGTTAGTGCAAAATTCAACATGTAAATAAAAATGATATGAGATAAACTATTGGAGATTTAAAGAGTTTGACTAAGAACAATATAAAATTAAATTTCCATATAACAGATTTTGTCATTTGTTTGAGAGAATACACTGTGTACCAGGAGGTAGCTGTGTTGTTTGTTGACTTGGCCTTCATCCCTTATTATCTAGTTTTGGAAGATTTACCAAAACAAAGCTGTTGTCTGTGGAGAGGGAATTCAAAAGAACAAAACAGAAGCCTTTTCATTTTACATTACAGAACAGCTTAGCAGCATGTGATGCCAAATATAGATCCAAATCTATTCAAATGAACAGATGGTTTCAAGAATTCAGATTCAAGGCTCCCATGCATCACATTTCAATGGACTCAGAATAACAACAAAACTGGTTTAGGCTTGGTTCAACACCAAATGAATGCTAATTGGCCTGATACTCAGATGTTGTCAGCAAAACTTAATTCAATCAGAAAACACCCCTCAGGCAACTCCTGTAACTTACAATAGTTAACAACAGCTCAGAGTTGACAAGGAAGTCAGCGTTTTAACATCCACGAGGCTGTGTAGGAGACCAGCATAAACAGTTTAAAGTCCGGTTTAGCTTGGTTACACATTACTTAACATGTTAACCCATCATGGGTGTGTATACACCTAAACAAGCTGTCACTCATTAACAATTGAACATGTGTTTTTAAAGGTAATGATCTGGTTTCAGTGCTACAGGAAGGGGGGTTATACTACATTCAAACTTTGATACAATAGACTCTTTATAACCTGCATCATGAGTAACATCATAGCATAAACTGGAGGCAAAACTAAAGTCATGTATTGACACCACAGGCTATCAGGCAGCACAAAGGTCTAAAGAATGTCTTCCTGTTGCTTTGTTGAGATCCAGAATAGTTGGGACAGAAGTAAAAGCTTTCAGATGAAAATAATACAGTCTACCTCTGCTCTTCAGTGTAGCCTTTTTCATGCAGAACACCGAACCTCAGAAAATAAGTAACCTCACATATTTACAGACACCCCTGTTATTATCCTCTGTGTTTCTAGGATATGAGCCAAAAACAACTTGCTAGTCAACACCAGCTAATGTGTACAGAAGGTTGTTCTGCCTCCACTGAAGATGCACTAAGTTAACACATGCACTAATGAGCCCATGTTGTGCTTTTTTTGTGAGTATTTAACATGTTTAATCCACATGATGCAGCACTACTATTCCCAAGACAAAAAGTCTGCAGTATAATACTGCGTTCCAGTTGTACGGGGAAGTCGGGATTTTCAAGTTCCGAGTGGGAACATACATGGAGGTTGTTAAAACGCAAGGTTGAACTTGGAAGTCGGGGGATCCTCGCCACCCCCAAGCTGACAATCAAAGATGGCAGGTGTAAACAGTTATTAAGCTCCTGTAATATTCCGTTGATTAGCACATCTGACTAGTGTTTGTTGCGCTAAATCAGTCGTATACATAGTATTGTTTGACGTATAGATATGCTGCTGTAGTGTTATTTACATTCTTCATGTGGTATGTGCGAACTACAACGCAGGGTGGCTAACAACGGCTAACTATAGCCTTGTAGATTGGCAAGTTTTTTCTGACTTTGTAACTGGAACGCTGAAAACTCGGATATGACTTCATTCCCACTCCCCTCTTCACAGTTCCGGTGTTAATGAAACGCAGCATTAGAACACCCAACCTACCAGTGTGACGTCTTACTAGTGTGACGTCTACTGTTGTTTCATCTACAGTTTAAGCCCTTTGGCTCGAGGGTTGGCAAGCACAGTGTATAGACGGCATTATAGATGCAGAGTTCTTCTGATACACCGTCAAACAGTCCGAGCAGACAGGGCCCATGTTGGGAAGAGAGCCTTGAAGGGGCAGTAAGTGTAGTAGAGTGTCTCTAACAGAGACTACAGCTGGATCAGGGGTACTCAGTATATGAAAACTAATTTATAAGGCTTTTTGAACATAAGCGATTGTAAACTCTGGCAGTAATCTATATGAACCCAAGTACATGCAAAATATGGGCTCTTTAAGACTTCTACAAGAGAAAAAACTAGAAATATACAAGGGTGTTTGCTATGTGCTGATATGAATGACCGGGGTTTAAAAAAATGCTATTGTTCTTAAAGTAAACATACAGAAACATGTTGAAATTACCTGTAATGACTTTATTAAAAAGGTCAGAAATGGTCCTTTATGCTAGTCTAGCTATAGCAGCAGAAGAAGACTGAGTTATCTGCTTGCAAGCTAGCTTTTAGCACAATGTACAACTATAACTGCAGATGATGTCAGATGAAAGCAAAGTGCTCTATCTGCACCCAAAACTATGAAGCTTTCCCGTCAATTTAGGAGTTTTTTTTAAGATATAGTATATTTATTTTTCAAGATGGCATGTTTGAGCCTGCAGTAAAAGCTTATTTCTTAATTCATGATTATTTATGTAAGTTTTTTTCACCACCATTTCGATACCCTTTGTAAAACATAAGTAATTAAGATTGAAGCTCAAAACACCCAATATTAGGTTATTTATTATCTCTAATGACCAAAAATGGCAGTGTGGCCTTTACACAGTGTCTGAATAGCAATGTTTGGGAACCCAAATGCTGAAAACTCAAGCATGAAGGCCTTTTAAGATACAACTCATGATCTGCATTTTTTTGGAGCTGGTACCGGTTACCTTGATTCCATAGACTTTCAGCCTTGGGAACCAGGAAGTGCTAAATTCTTACTCACTTTCTTGTTTTTGGACTCATTCCTGCACCACTATATTGTGACAACCATTAGTAATTTCTTTTTCAAAATATTAATTTCTGTGTTGAGTAATGCGATTCTGCCTGAGACTATCAAGCCAAGCTTTTTGGTCAATATTCTCCAGCCGTACTTGAAGATATTGCATAAACATGAGATAGCAAATAACAGCTGAACAACAAATAACAGCACTGTGTCTTTGTGCAGCTTCCCCCCCTGGTTATTATGACCTCTGCAAACAAGCTGTCACACTAACCATATAAACACATTAATCTTTTGTTTCCTTGCATCACAGGGAAATGTGATTTCAAAGGTGAATAATTCTAGCTTACACTGGAAGTTGAGTTTTAATATTTCATAACCATATTCAACCTATTCTTGATCTAATACTGTGCCAACTAAGGCTTATATTGTACAAACTAATTACAGAGGAAAGGTAATTACTGTGAGCTGTTGCCATGGCAGCAAATAGATTTAGATTTGCTTCCGTAGTGTCAGGGACTTGAGTTCTGTCTGTGTCTCCTAGAATACAATTTTCCCTTCCACTTCTCAATTTCCTCCTTGTCAATTAAAACTTCCTTTTCTGTGTTATTTCCAATGACCTTTAATGTTTCACTGCATGGTCAAATCCAGGAAAGTAGGGACGAGCTCTGTGCCTGTACGTGTCTGTGGGAATGTGGAAAAGCATTGTCATGGGTGTGACCTAAAAACAACACACAATACAGTCAGTGTCCTGTGATGTGGAACACTCCTACCTCCTCTAAATTAAATGAAAAAAAAATGTCATCACAGAAAATGTATCCGCCATATAAATAAGCCTCCTTCATGCTGAGGTTATGGGAGTTTCAAAATGGTTATTCATAGAGGTAGAACTTTTGTAATGTAGAGAAATGTCTTTGGAGCAGGGCTGTTAAATAGTGCATATCTGACCCCCATCTGATGAATGCCTTGTTTAAATGCCCCTCTCTCTCTCTCTGTCTCCCTAATTACCCCGACCCCCACCCCACTCTTTCACACACAGTGCAATATGTTTGGCAGTATTCACACAGGATTAACTCAAAAACAGAAAACGTGCGCTCTCTAGTGGCATGTTTTGGGTATAGCATTTTGAAGTCACATAAAATGAAAGACTATGATCATAAACCTGCTCCCTTCGTCAGTTTTTTAACACTTCACTATACTCTCACTATAATACATTCCTCTTAACTCGGGGGTTATTAGGTGGTCCAGTATGATTGTTGTTACGACTGTTGTTCACCATGCTTCTCCTTCTTTCTTCTCTCCACTGCTGGCTTCAGGTAAAACGTCTTAACCCACAGCACCAAAGTCCTGATATGGGGAGAGAGTGGAACTGGGCCCAGTGGCAGAGGAGATGCCAGTCTACCTCAAACACCGGTGGAGTGCCCTGGAACAAGATACTAAATCCCCAGCTATCAGGTACATTTGTTCCTGTACAAGCACTGCGCACTGAGACCTTCCCACAAGTACACATGTATAGTTCCTGCTTATACTTTCAGACATGTTTGTGTATATGTGCATGTCTTACAATAACAGAGTTAAACTTAAATTTCCTTCTAGTTTGAGGCAACATTTAGAATGAAGAAAAGATGTAGCAGCCCAGAAATACATTGTAGGAAGACAGAAAACATGAAAAACTAAAAACGCACTCAGAGAGTGCAATCAATCAATCAATCAATCAATCAATCTTTATTTGTATAGCGCCAATTCATAACAAGTGTTATCTCAAGACACTTTACAATAGAGCACAAAGCTCTTCATATTATGGATACACATATATGCATAGATACATATATACATATAAAAATACACATATACATATATATACAAATATATACATCCAACACCCAACATGAATCCATATAGCCAATCATGAATCCCTCCATCATGGCGGCAAGAAAAAACCTTCTGTTAAGCAGCAGGAAATCTTGAATGTGGACCCCAGTCTCATGATGAACAGCAAATCCACACGATGCTGTGTTGGGTGTGTGGGCAAAGGGAGGGAGGTAAGTGGAGACAAGTGGACTAAAGTAAAGAACTAAAGCTAGTGACAGATCAGTGGACCAATCATAGACCTGTCGTCGTCAAATTTGCAGACCTCTGCCAAGCAGCTCAGTTCTGGCAGTGGCTTTTCCACAACCCCTGTAGATCCAGAATAGCGCCAGGATCTGGACCAAACTCAGCACAAACATGGAGGTTGTTATCCTGTATGAACACAACAAGTTTTGGGAACATCACTTAATATTTTGATTTTACATTAATTACTGAATGTCGTCAATAGGATTTCCCATTATAAAGTTCAATGTTTTTTTTTTGTGACATCAATCTGGATCAGATCCAGATGAAATTTGTTTTGATGATAGAGACACGGACCCCATATAATCCTGTGAAATTGGAAGTGAATCTGTTAAAAATGGCAGAGATCTGATTTTTTTTTTTAAATGCAGCCCAATGTTAACTTAGGAGATTTTTTTGAAATTTGGAGAATTTTTTGCACCCAGACAAATATACGTATCACCATTAAAATCTAATCATTTCTAAGTTGGGCCATTACCAACATCTCCTGAAAATTTCAGCAAAATCCGTCCAACAGTTTTTGCGTAAACTTGCTAACAAACAAACAAACAAACAAACAAACAAACAAACACATCCTGGTAAAAACATAACCTCCTTGGCAGAGGTAAAAATCACAATTTTGTTGAACGTTCAGCCATTACTCTGATTCGTTGGATTTCCCTCATTGATTACAAAGTGGTAACAATAACACATTTGGGGCGGCTTCACTGTCAGAACACTTTGTCAGTACTATGTCTCAGGGCATCATCAGCTTGTTTCATATGTATGTTATAATAAAAGTGTGCAATTTCTAATTTATTTCCTAAAATTGAATTTCCAGCACATTTTCAGAGATTAAAGGGTTTACTAGGGCAGGACAATTTATCTACTTGAGATTTAAACTACATTTACTGCCTCCAACATTTAAAAAATTCAACAATGAAGATAAAAACAGTGCTATGCCTCATGTCAAGTCACTTTTCTGTCTTTTTCCATCTTTGATGTTTTATTTTATGTTTTTAATTTTTTGTGTTGCTGGCATTTGTTAGTTTTTGTCTTAGTTTGTTTGGAGAAAAGGCTCAAGTTAATTTGTGAATGGAATTTGATCAAATTTTCAGCATGGGTCAGAAATTTGCCAAAAACCAGGTGATTAGATTTTGTGGGTGATTCTGATCACTGTCTGGATTCCAGCGTTTTCTTGTAACTCCAGAAATAATACTTGGAATGCTTGACAAAAAATAGAAGATACCCTTTATTGCCAAAAGTATTCGCTTACCCATCCAAATAATCAGAATCAGGTGTTCCAATCACTTCCATGGCCACAGGTGTATAAAATCAAGCACCTAGACGTGCAGACTGCTTTTACAAACATTTGTGAAAGAATGGGTCACTCTCAGGAGCTCAGTGAATTCCAGCGTGGAACTGTGATAGGATGCCACCTGTGCAACAAATCCAGTCCTGAAATTTCCTTGCTCCTAAATATTCCACAGTCAACTGTCAGCTGTATTGTAAGAATGTGGAAGTGTTTGGGAACGACAGCAACTCAGCCAAGTTGTGGGCCAAGTGGTAGGCCATGTAAACCGACGGAGCAGGGTCAGCGGATGCTGAGGCGCATAGTGTGAAGAGGTCGCCAACTTTCTGCAGAGTCAATCGCTACAGACCTCCAAACTTATGTGGCCTTCAGATTAGCTCAAGAACAGTGCGCAGAGAGCTTCATGGTTTCCATGGCCAAGCAGCTGCATCCAAGCCATACATCACCAAGTGCAATGCAAAGCATTGGATGCAGTGGTGTAAAGAACGCCGCCACTGGACTCGAGCAGTGGAGACGCGTTCTCTGGAGAGACGAATTGCGCTTCTCCATCTGGCAATCTGATGGACGAGTCTGGGTTTGGTGGTTGCCAGGAGAACGATACTTGTCGGACTGCATTGTGCCAAGTGTAAAGTTTGGTGGAGGGGGGATTATGGTGTGGGGTTGTTTTTCAGGAGCTGGGCTTGGCCCCTTAGTTCCAGTGAAAGGAACTCTGAATGCTTCAGCATACCAAGACATTTTGGACAATTCCATGCTCCCAACTTTGTGGGAGCAGTTTGGAGCTGGCCCCTTCCTCTTCCAACATGACTGTGCACCAGCGCACAAAGCAAGGTCCATAAAGACGTGGATGACAGAGTCTGGTGTGGATGAACTTGACTGGCCTGCACAGAGTCCTGACCTCAACCCGATAGAACACCTTTGGGATGAATTAGAGAGGAGACTGAGACCCAGGCCTTCTCGTCCAACATCAGTGTCTGACCTCACAAATGCGCTTCTGGAAGAATGGTCAAAAATTCCCATAAACACACTCCTAAACCTTGTGGACAGCCTTCCCAGAAGAGTTGAAGCTGTTATAGCTGCAAAGGGTGGACCGACGTCATATTAAACCCTATGGATTAGGAATGGGATGTCACTTAAGTTCATATGCGAGTCAAGGCAGGTGAGCAAATACTTTTGGCAATATAGTGTAACTTTATAACAGGTTCTCACACACAACAAAGACTGATGAAGATACTCATAATAATCTGCTGATCCACAATACTTAAATTGGGTACTGTTAGACAACTAACATAAATGTATAGAAATGCAACCAGCACACATTAAAACTAGTAACTTTGTTTTTATGTTTTTCAAGGTTATTCCAGAGGTCTGCGCTCCCTGAGGGCTTTCTAGTTTCCCATAAATTTCAGTTTTTGCTTGCTCTTTAATGTCCAAAATGATGTTGTTGAGAGTATTCAAGTGTTATAGTTGCATATAGTGTGTGTTGTAAAACCAGTTAGTAGTGATGTTTCATCATAATAACTGTGGCTTTTGCCATAGTCAAGCAGCCGCAGGTTGAGAATCTTGACTTTCAGTCAGGGACGTCTACAACATTTACTTACAAAAAGATCTTAAATGAGTTGAAGTACAACATTTCTTTTCAATTATACAAGCCAATCATCCATCCATCCATTATCTATACTGCCTATCCCTTTCAGAGATAACTCAGAATTTGATGTTAACAGTTTTAGGTTTTACCGAGCTGTATGAAAAGAAAACAAACAAACATCCAGAATAGTCTGCTTTCATCTGAAGAGGGCGCCATGGACCTTAAACAACTTTAAGCACATAACAAGCTGCATTAATTTTTACTTAACTTAGGTCACAAAATACAAGTCTAAATTTTCTTTTTTAGCAACACATCAGAAACCTTTTGGCAGAATGTCTTCAACCCAAGAAAAATCTATAAACCTTTCTAATTGCATTTATGAAATATGTTTCAATACCACAATTTTTCTGGTCATACAAGCCAATCAGCTTTTTTGTCAAATTGTATTTTTTATCATTGTTTTAGACGTCAACCCACATATTTAAGCATCAATGCTTAGGCCTTTACCAAGCTGTGTAAAAACATCTGCAACTAGAAAGCACTTGAAGAGCACAAACCTCCCCAAAAGTAGCTCACATTTTGCTGTTACATCTATGAGCTATAGTTCTATGATAAAGTTACCATCATAATATGATTACTTGACCCTGAAAACCCACACCTAGCACTCAGAATCATGTTGATGTTTTTATTAGTTAGACAGTTATTGATCAAAAATGATCGTTAGCTGAAGGCAGTTATCTGAATCACCACCAAAATCTAATCATTTTTAAGTTGGGCCATTACCAACATCTCCTGAAACTGTCAGCAAAATCTGTCCAGTAGTTTTTGCGTTATCTTGCAAACAAACCACATCCACATGTTTTTTAGGAGACATCTGTCATGATCTACTCTGTCCACTAGAGGCTGCCAGAGATGTGGTAAACTTAATAACTTCTAATCAGATGATTGGATATTTGATCCAATTGCTCAGGTTTTTCAGGCAGACACATTGAGCAGTCAGCTGTTGGACAAAACTTGCCACATCATTTGTCAGAAACACAAACTGAGGCTAAGCTCTGTAACGTATAAATCTTAGCATAATGCAAGAAGAGGGTCACAACAGGGAGGACCATAATGAAAACAGGAACATATTTAGAATATTATAATTAACTATAAAGATTGCCATATTATTATTATATTATCAATTATATTCTGAATATTCTAATTAGAATATTCAGAATATTTTTCCCTTTTTTAGAATAGCTAATGTTTTCCCCTTTTCAACCCTTTTTGCAGAACAGGAATAAAAGGAGCCAATCATTTAGTCATAAATCATACAAAGGTGGTGCATAATATTGGAAGATGGATTGTAAAGGTGTAAGAAAGTATTGATACACTAATATATCACATTTTGGACACAATATCATAAATGTATTTTACAGAGTACTACTGATATTTTATGAACTGGTCATTTATAGGGATTTAGGGCATTTATTTCATATCAGTGTTCAGCTTCCTGATGGTCATTGACAGTCGACATTCAGCCATCTCTGTGTGTGTGTGTGTGTGTGTGTGTGTGTGTGTGTGTATGCTTGGGTACTTGTGTGCGTGTGAGTGGCTGTCTGTGCTAAATGTTGCTGGGAGGGTGGGTGGGGTTTTCAATTTTATCCTGTATCCCCTGACTCTTATCTGCTTGTTTATTTTAACGTACAGCACTTTGTGCTACATTTTATGTATGAAAAGTGCTTTATAAATAAAGTTTGATTGATTGATTGATCTGACTCTCTGATTCTCTGTCACGTTAACTGTCGTTATAGCACATTCTGGGACAGACAATTAAGTTTATCCATGTTGCAGAGACTATGGTTTATTTAATTAATACAGATTAGATACTGCATTTGTAAACATATAATTCTGTGGGTTCCTAGTACTTAAAAAATCAAAACAAAATATTTAGTATTAAAATTCAGGTGATATATCACCTAGCTTATGGTATCCTAACCTACTGTGGTATCACCCCTGTATTGCAGTCTAAATCATATCACCAGATTCTTGTCAATGAACATTCCAAATGGTTGAAGATTAAGGTATTTATACCATAAACAGGTGATATACCCTAAGAGATAAAAAATATAAATGGAAGATAAATGCGTTCAGAATAAAAAAAACATCCTTTTGTGCTCTCTCAGTCTCGATGCATTGCTAAAATAAGAATCTTAAAAATATTTGTTCATGTGTTCCCACTAATGACACTTTTATAGTTGGCTGTAACTTAGTGGGTAGTCTCTTGATTGGCTGGCAGCTAGAGCTTGTGGAAAGCCCTGCTATTGCCACTGAAGCTTATCGACTCCCAAACTTTAAATCCCAAAACATGGTGACGACTGATCCCTGTGTTTGAATAACAACATAAAAGCACATATTAAGCCATCAAACTGAATATCATGACATGATTTTTTACCTAATTTAAAATGCAGGACATTGGGCCATGGGGTAGTTTGTTTACAAAGACTTGGAAAGAATTGACCATGTTTTTCTTTTCAGCGTATACCTACCATTCTAGCAGTCCTTGAGTAAAGATATATATGGCATATTTTTTGTGTTTTCCCCAAAAGGATGTTTCTCAGCCAGCTGTGACTCCAGCTGTCAAGATGCCAGCTCCCACACACCTCATTACCATAGCTTATGTGAGTGCTTCTGCAGCCAGTATACACACATTTGGTCAAATACATACACACTTAACGGACTTGCTGTAAACAAACAGTAGTTTTATTCAAGATTAAACATTTAGACGACCACAGAATAGATGAACAGGCATTGGTCTAACACAAGGATGCTTTTTCTGCTGCTGCCCGAGAGACCCACTTTGAAGCATAGCTTTAGCTCAACAAATGCACATTTGCTAAGTGTGTGGATGTCTGTACACCTCTGCATACAAACAGAACATTAACACAAGACTGTCCGTTAGTCTCCTGCATAATGTGTGTATCTTGGCAGAAAGTTAGTCTTCCAGTTTGGAGATGTGGAGTTTTTTGACAACACTGCATATCTGTTTGAGCTGCTTTTCATTTGTTCTGATATAAAATGACTATTATACCATTGTTTTGTAGTATTACCTCGAGATAAGAAGGCAGTGGGTCATTGTGACCAGGAGCAGAGCAAGAAAAACCCTGGCCCTAAAAAATGGCGGCAGACAGACAAGTCCAACCAACTGAACCTGACAAAGGCACCAACAATACACAGATGTAGTCATCTTTTTTTAAAAATACACACATCAAATACAATATACTGCCTTGCAAAGAGGCCATAGGAAAGAAACCAAAACATGAGAGTCAAGATAAGAAACAAAGTTGTAAGTAGTACAATTACACATATGGAAAGCATAGAGTATATTTCAGCGGTCCACGCCTGCTGACCTCCCTGTGGAATGTAAGAAGGGATCATTTCTCTGGTGGAAAACGCAGGCAGGACTTGACAGAACGCATCTGGCACTGAAGGTTGCAAAAGACTCTCTTATCAACGAGTGTATGCAGGAGGCAGTTTATTCCCACAACCCCTCCCCCTTTGAGTAAGACGAGAGGGAATGAGTCGAAAAGAAAAACAGTTGGTGGATGGAGAATGTCAGACAAGAGTCAGGGTTAGCACCAACTTGAGAGGTTTTTGAATTGTGTCTCCGAGCATATGAGGTGAGGCTGTGCGCTGTAAAATAATGCATAAAACAACGTGAGATAGAGGTGACAGTGATGGGGGAATCAGAGACGTGGACAGGCCTGGGTGGAGCTGAAGCATCAGGTGTTTTCACGCAAGCACTCCTGGAAATTTTCAGAAGAACTTCAGGAACATGGAAATTCAACTGCTTGTTCACACATGTTCCTGCAGAATTTTCAAACTCGGGTAAAATAGAGGATAAATACAAGGGGGATAGCGGAAAATTAAGGACATTTTCAGGAGGCGTGAATCAAAACGAAACCTGATCTGTCTGCCAAACAAGGGGAGGAGACAAGGGCCAGAATGTATCTCAATAGGCTTTCCAGGAGTGAGACTGTTGAAGTAAACATGCAAAAACAGCAACTTCTATGGTTTTACATGGTTGGCTCCTCGTAAAATGTGGCATATTTCTAATAGAGTAACAATAAATTTTGCAATATACTGGGCATAACTACATTCTGCTTTCTTTTAGATCTCTAGGGCAGTGGTTCTCAACTGGTCTCACTTTAAAACCCACCCTACCTCTAATGACAAATAAGGACCCTAATTACCTCCACCAAGGAGGTCATGTTTTTCAGTTTCTGAACAGAATAACCCAAAAATGTACAGACTGTTTTTGATGAAATTTTCAGGGAGTGTAGGTCATGGCACAAGAATGATGTGATAAGACTTTGGTGTTGATCTAAATCATTTGATAACAATGCAAGACAGGGCAGTTCTACAGATTTCCACTTGTTACTCAATGTCTGTGATCCTTTACACTTTTATTTTCTGTAAGGTGACCTTGGGTGACTTGAAAGGCGTCTCCAAATAGAATATATTTATTTATTTTATTTTTATTTAATCAGGAGGCAGAATATTATCTGAACAATATCAGTATTGGCAGATTATTGCCTATAAAGTTGATTATCAACTTTGAATTTATTTGCAGATATTTACAGCTGATATTTTGGCCATGAAAGTTGGTCATAAACTGGCCGATGTCCACCTGGATGGATTATGACCATAAAAGGAACAGGTCAGTCTTAGTTAAGAAGAGACTTTGAGCTCTTGACACAAAATATCAATATCGGTATTGGCAATAAAACGTTTGGAAAAATCAGGTTGCAACCCTAGCTTTAATAAGTTCTCACCAGATTTTGATGACATTTCAGGAAATATTGGTCATGGTACAACGAAGAAGCAATAAGAATTTTGTGTGATCCAAATCTGGATGTAGATCCAGGAATTTTCTAGAGGATTTCTAGTGCGAGAAAGGTTAGTTTTTTCATATTTTGAAAATAATTCGTCCAACAGTGTTGGAAATGCCTTGGCAGAGGTTTGTGCTCTCTGACCACGTCCAGATTAAAATTGATTTAACTGTTCAAATTTATTTAAAGGCCTTGGACTCCCACACGGACTAGTAAAAGAGTCCGTGATAAGAGCTCTTCTCAGGATTGTGTGGGTCTGGAAGAGTTTATTTGACAGACAGCTCCACAACCCTGTGAAATCTGTAGAGCCTGTACTGATGGGAGGACTTGTTTACATGTTACCATGTGGTCCTTAAAATTTATGACACCATAAACGCTCACGATAGCCCTGCCTTTTTTTTTTTTTTTTAATTCTACCAGTCTAATCAATCAGAGCGATTAAAAACACCCATATGAGTGGCCAGGGCCTTTAATGATAAATGTTGCAGCATTCGATGGAATAAAGCATGAGATTGGACAAAGATGCAGGAAAAAACTACTACGTCTGGAAAGAGCATCAAAACAGATGCCCTGTGAGGACTTGAATGCATGTTTGATGTTTCTCCATTTCTTGTTATTATGAGTGTTTTTCTCTTACAGATCAAGCAATTTACACATGGGAAAATAAGATTTGTTGTCAAAAGATAACAAGATAAATTGGTCAGGACCTAAAAAAAAGAAATTATCACAGCAAAAATGGAGTAAAATAACATATATGGATATCGACTTGGGGCTTCAGTTCATCATAGGCTGCAGGCAAAACCACCTACTATGATAGCACTACATTATTTGGCATTTACCAAATGCAAGCTTTTTATTATGACAAAAATACTGCTGTAATGTTCCAAAAAAAGTGATGTGCTAAAAGGTATGAGGACAGAATGGTAGACATCAACAATGTGTATTTAAAGCAACAGCATTAATAATGCTAACATCAACATTAATTCTGTAACATACACAACCCATTGATTCAAATTAAATGCTGGTGAATTCTCCCATTGGGGTGCTAACATGTATAATTCAAAACTCACAGGTAAAAGAAAATTTGTGAAATCAAACTGAATGGCTCATAGGCTTTCTACAAACTATAAATGGGTGCTACTTTATAGCAGCATTAGCCCTTAGCTAGGCTATTATTACTTTCTTTATTCCAAAACTGAAAACTGGCTAAGGCAGGATCAGCATACTGCAAAATAACAGCTAATAGGTGCCAATAGCCTAATGTTTACAGCGGTGGGCACCATATAAATAAGCTGTATTTATACCATAGGTCTGCCTAAAATCTAGCCTGTTGCTCATTTCTTGCACATCAATCCCAGCTATTTTCCCTCCCTGATCTTGAAATCAATACACTGTCTTTCTCCAAAATATAAAAACATTTGGAAAACTCGGAGAACATATGCTAGTGAATGCTTTGCAGATTTACAGCAACTACATTTAGCTTGCTTTTATACTAAACAAAAGAATCAAATGCAGTATGCAGAACATTTCACGGTCTTACATAATAGGTGGTTTTGAATGCAGTCATTGAAAAAAACAATTTCTGCTTCAATTTTGTCCCCTCTGGCACAGAATTAAAACACACTGAAACAGCTCTGCATCACACTCTTTGGCTGGAGCATGGGTGCAATGCTGGATATGTAGTTTCAGACCAAATTCAACCTAATAACAGACAGAAAAGGCAGTTTACAAACAGCAACATCACCCAAGCTTGCAGTAGTGACAACCATGCCCTTAGATATACATTACTGGAACCCTTAATAAAATTAAAACAGACAAGTTATAAAAAAAAAAATCCCCATTGTACAGTATGAGGATGTAAAGACATGATAAATCCAAACCAAAACTGACTTTGAGCCACACTGTAAACAGTTGCTAATTTTAATTCTCTGCGTTAAAGGGATGTTTCATTATTTTTTAAGTTGAGTTGTATCAGGTATTTGACTAAAGTCAGTGAAGTGGCCGAAAGGGCTTCCAGCAGCGCTGTACCTTTAAGAAGAGTGAACTCAGACTAGCAGTAAGGTACACTACTGTTGCCGGGTACAGTTATTTAGTGTAACTGTTTGAGTTTCATGTAAAAATGAGCCACGAAACTATGTTGGGTTGAAAGTACTATTGGACGAAAAATTTCAGAGCGCTTTAATTTTCATCTAGGAAGTCTCTGTGTTTGGCACTATTTTATGATGCAAATTGCTATGTGTTCTTCCACCTGAAAAAGCAGGTCAGCAGAATCAATGCACACAGGTGGAAGAACACAGAAGATCACATAGTGCCAAACACAGAGACTTCCGAGAGGAAAAATAAAATACTCTGAAATTTAAAGGCACACCGCTGCTGGGAGCTCTCTCAGCCACTCCACTGACTTAAGTACCTGATACAATCCAACTTCAAAAATGCTGAAATACCCCTTTAAAAACTGCCATTTCAACATGCAGTGCCTATGTGACCTCTGGTAGTTCTGCAGACAGCCTCTAGTGGACACTTGGGGAACTGCACTTTTTATAGTTTGTTTTTTTTAACACTTGAGGCTGCCACTTGGTCCCAGTTGAGAACCACTTCCCTAAAGATCATTATTTATGTGAGATAATCTAAAGAAATGATCTAATTTATCCCTTCACTGTGAATCTATTCAAGTACTATTATGGCCCAGGTCTACAGACACAAAGAGTCAGGGGTTAAACTGGGAGCGAGGACAGGACAACACACACTGAAATTTGCAGTATCATCAGATTTTATTTGGTTCATAAAGAGACAAAAAGCTTCTTTTTTTATTCATAGTGAGCTACACAAGCCCGCCTCTTCTTTATAAGATGGAACGAATCCCAATTTAACCCCTGGATTTACATTCATGTGAACGTGATTATAGCGTAGAATAAAGACCTGACAAGTGACAAAGACAAGTCCAGACAGTTGCAAGGCTTCATGCAGTGCTACCTCATAAGATTTACATTGGTTCTACTGCTGAGAGAACAAAATCATCGAAGCATTTCAAACTGTTGCGCAATGGTTTTCCGCGTGACTCTAATGATCATAAAGTGTCCATCTTAGTTAAAAAATACAGACGCTGTGATCTTCATGTACATGTGTTACATATAGTATCTATGAGAAGCTGGCTGCTCTAATTAGCCTCTTAGATTTCCTTAATACGCGTTTCTAACACTGCCAGTTCTATTAAGTGTCACTGATAGAGTGTGACTAAGGATGTGAGCACATGAGTCTAAAGAAAGCACATTTTGTTATGATTGTAACGCAAATCTGGTAGTGCTTACAAGCTTTACATGCAGTTAATGGTTGGAGATGATATAGAGAACCCAAAATAATAAATACATTGTATAAAACATAATTTCATATCAATATATTAAAATACTATTTAAAATAATATCTTAGACAATATTGCAATATGAAATTGACTGATAAATAGTTGGTAGGCCTACACAGAGAAATATATATATTTAAGTATCTGTGTCCTTCATAGTTTGTTGTTTTGACTTAAAATGATAATCCAGATTTGCCCCAGAGGGTAGCAGTACAATCCAGAGAGCGCTAATACATCTTCTTTTTTTTGTCCAACAATAATAACAATGAACTTACAGTACACAGTCCCATAATAAAGATATACATACTGAATACAATATAAATGTCAAGACAGAAAAATAGAAAAATATCAATAGAAATCAAAAGTCAAATACATATCAGAGAAAGTATACAGAGTAAAGTGTACTTATGAGTCTCTGTTGTTGGAGCTGGAGCTTGTTCTGGCTCTCGTTGTTGTTGGTATATCGGCTGTGTGACTGTACTTTGTTTTGTTTTTTATATTCCAGTCCTGACACAAACACACACTCCCACACAAGAACAACACATCTGCAAATACAGACACATGCAATGGCGCACATGCCTGCACGAGAGCAAGTGTGCAATCACCCAAACACTCGCACGAACACACACACTCCCACGCACACAAATACATCCCTCACATGACCGTGCAGCACTTGCAGGTCTGTTTCTTCTCCTTCTCCTTCTCGCCCTCCTCGCCGCCCCCGTTGGCTTTTTCTTTCTCTGCCATGCTCCCGTTTGGTGGGGCCTGCTCGTCCGTGGCCGCCTCCCCTCCCGCTTTCCCCTCCCCGTCCTCTATGACCACAAACTCGGCCTTCACGTTGCCGTCCACGCCCTCCATGCCCAGCGCGGTGCGGGTCTCCTGCTCCTCCTCCACCGTCTTGTAGCCCATGAAGACCAAAGTGACGGGGTTGTCTGCGCTTGCTTGATCCGGACTTGGACCCAGGAGTTTGGCCTCTATGCCTGTCACTTCTCTCTTTGGGGTCTGACCGGAGGACTGTACCACTCCGTTCTCACCTATAGGAGGCACCAGAGCACCATTGAGAGGATTCGGAGGGAGCAAAAGGACAGAGGGTCATCGGAGAGACAAAGAAAGAACAGAAAGATTGTTTTAATGACCTCCACCGGAAAGGAACAATTTAAGACACAAGAAGAGGCCTCTATTATCTCGCTCTCTTCTGCTGACACAGGTGTTCAGGACACGTTGTCATGGTTTCCTGTGTCATCATTTGTTGCCATGGGTACTTAACTTACCCCCATTTTCTTTGGCCACACCCTTTTTGGCTGGTGTGTCTGTCTCCAGTTCTTCAATTTCTTGCTCGAGCCTGCCTCAGAGAAAAAAACACACACGAGCAAATATATAAGAAAGTTGTACAATTTTTTAGCACTTCAGTATAGACAATAAATAAACTTTTGAGTTTGTGAACAATTACAAAGAGGTGAGAAGAAGGTACGGTCTTGAAATTTTATGCTTTACTTGCTTAACTGACCACATTATCCATTGCAAATCCAATCTGTGGTACAAGATAAGATTACTGTGTACAAAGTCAACAGCTCTATTTGATGTCATTTTAAATGTAAAACTTTTATGTAGAGAGAGAAGGGCTGGGAAATCTGGAACATCAATCATATGTCAACATTTTTTAGCTGACTGAAAAAGCATATGTGACTTTTTTGATAAAGACAAATGTATGTGGTTGTCAAAATACCAGAATTGTGGGCTATAATTAACTTAACGCACTAAATGGACCGTTCAGTGTATTTCAGTCATTAACCTGGGCATTAGCTCGTAGACAGTGTTTGGGAATGGGCAGAACCTTTCAAAAGCACTTAGCTTCACATTCAGTACAGGCCAATCAGATAATGTATTAGGCAGGTGCTACTCCTGCATTGTTAAGTACAAAACTCGAGCCATTTTGTAGAAAAATTCCCACCAAATCATGTCAGAAGTGTAGCTAAAATATCCTTCCTATCAGAAAATGCTTTCAGTTTTGTTTGTTTTTCATTTTACAAAGAAATGCTGTTCAGATCTGATAAAACTGATACTAAAGCTGTTAGCATGCTAATCTCTGTGCGCGCAGTCACTTCCTGCTGTCGTCTGGCTTGTAGCTCCAAACTCTTCCTGCTTTAAAGGATGCTGATTGGGCTGTGCTGCTTCGGGCTGCTCACAATCGTTGCAGACTGGAGCTTGGAAAGTTGGATCTGTCTGATTACAGACATTAAATGAGGTGGATCCAGCTCCACTGCAAGGTTAGGCTTTGATATCAGGAGAGCGCTACAGGGTCCCAATCAAATACAGCAGGTAATACCTCAATACTCAATAGATACAAGAATTCATTCATCCCAATATCAGTGGATCTCCTTAACTCAGGCCAAAGCACAGGGGCATGATGACAGAAGGAATGGAATGAATTTAACACTTGCTGGACTGTTTCACTGTGCAATGTATCTGTGGAAGTCTGTCCATTTGTCAAAGGAATATCTCCCTGAGAACAAAGACATGAATCTTGAATCTTTAATATGATCATGTAAAAATCTGATTATATTGATACTTGTTTGATTCCAAGGCACAAATATCCAAGTAATAGACAACCATTTTTTGTCTTAAAGATCATAAACTGCAGAAGAATTCCAATGAAACAGTGAAAAACATTTGTAACATTACCATACGTGGGTTGAGGCCCGCAGGCAAGTCAAGCTGCACTAATTTCACACACGACATGTGTCATTAATTAACCACCTGACAAACAATCCCTTCATTTAGTGCTCTATTAAAGCTGAAAGTTCTCTGAAATATTTTCTCTGCTTTTCCTCTGCCAGCTTTGCCCTGCTTCAGTACTGCCCTCTTGCTTTTACACCAATATCCACCTGCAGAATGGACAGAGGGTTTAAAAATAATATCTCATCAGTCAACAAATTCTTTATGCAAAGTTCCAAAGATGGATGAAGTCAATGTCTGGATGTCAAACTTTAACACTGTTCTGCTGCTGCAATAAACAAATACAAACACGTGTTATCTGACTGGAAATATAAAACTTGTTGTATCAAAATGATGAAATCTTCATTATGATAATGATTTGTGGTCTCAGAAAGTACACAAACTTATTGATCCTCATTCAAATTCCGAACCAAACTGTTAGGCAGTATTTTGGGTGGCCCACTCCAATATTGTTTTTGTGCAGCAAACCCTTTGGTTCTTTCTGTAAACAACCTTCTTACTAATTAAGGTTTGTAGAAATCTTATGAACCAACATAAACCATATGTCAGTACATGATAATGCCCCACCCAACGTTTGGTTAAAAACTTGATGTGTTATCTCACCCAACCAGATGGCAATGCTGGTTTATTATATCATCCACTAACCACAGAAACGCCATGAAATACATTTTTTGTAGCCTCAGTGCTTCATTGAAATCACATTTTTTGATCTGTCTGAGATTGTCACTCAAATGGTATTACATTTCCTTTAATATGATCACCCGAGGTGACATCATCTGCCCTGTGAGCTAACTGTGCCACTCTAACATCAGCCACCCCGTCTGATGTTTTCTGGGGCAACATAAGCCATGCTCTATTATTAATACAATTGTGGCATGAGGGATGAGAGTACACGCCAATCCTTTGTCCTGTTGGTTCAAGTTTCAGTGTCTGACAAATGTATACATACCTTTTCTAACCTGACAAGCACTTGAAAAAATAGTTGCATTGTGCACTTTGTGTTTCAGGTTGTAGATGCTGACCTGAGGATGACCTGCTCCAGAAGTTTGGTCTTCACCTCGTCTTCTTGCAGACGCTTCTGAGTCTCCTCCTCTGCTGGAGCTCCGTCTAACAACCAGCGCTCCCTCAGGGCCTTCGACTGCAAGAGGACAAATTAGAAAGGAAGAAAGGTATAAGTCAGGACAGAATTTACTCCCTGCTCATACACTTCGAATAAAAAAATAGTGTACAGCAAAATCAGACATTGGCCCTGAACAGACAACGTATAGAATGAAAGTGAAAAGACTGTGAACTGTGATTGACTTCCTTTTGTGTAATTTGGAGTTTCAAAGAATTTCATCATTGTTAGGTTCATATTTTGGAGCCAAATCAGGGCCTTCAGTCAGGAGATACTGATGGATTCACACCCATGCTGATGATGCTGTCATTCCCTAAGTGCATGTTTTACAAACTACAGTTTTCTGAGAGTTGAGAGAGGCGGACAAAGAGGGTGTGGTTTCAGCACATAGCTTGATTTTCATTATTTTTGAAAGCCTTTTCGACTTCGATGACTGCTACGGTATGTTGACAATCACCAATATTCAAAGACCTTCTAGTTTTCACATACTGAGTACTCCCTGATCCAGCTGTATTCTCAGTCCGTCTGAGATGCTCCATTGGAGCTCCTGTCTCTATAATGTTCTGCTCTGTGATAAAAAATGCAGAGCATTTGATTGCCTGACACATAATAATCGTTGTGAACCTGCTCTGCCCTGTACTTTGGAGTTAGCCGGGAGTTTTGTAGTTTCTTTGCCAACTTAGCTGGTGTCTCAGGCGGCCGCTTCGACATGTTTGCATTGTTAACGAGGGGAGAAGGAGGGGAAGAGGATGTGAAGCGTGCATTGTCCCCAGCCTTAGTGACCCTCTCGGAGCATTTTCCTGAGAGATACGTTCCTTTTTATTCCGAAAAAAAACCCTTTCACATTAAATGTCGGCCATTTCCGTGATTTTCTTTATTTGTATTGAATTCCACGATTAATGTCCAATTCCGTGACTCCGTCAGCAATTCCATGGTTGCGGATTTTATGGGGCCCTAATTTTGTCTATGGTTAATTCTTAAAAGTAGTCTTGCTACTTCAGGCCAATGAACTTAAACGGCTGCTGACAATGCTAGAACATCACACTGGTCGGTCTTCGGAAGACGATGGGGGAAAAGACCCACTGTCACAGACTTTTTGTCTCGTGCATAGAAGAACTCTGTCATAAGGAGGTGAAATGTGAAACTCTCCAAAGGGCAAATAAAACCCTAAAAAGCATACTATAGGCTCTTTGACAAAAAACGAGTCGCCTCAGTGGAGAGGTTAAAGGTTATGTGCACTTTATGACATCAAACTTTTTACTCTTCCCTTTAGCTATTCTCACTCGTATTCTTTCCGTACCAACTTATTTTTTCTCCATTACTAAGCTAATTCTGTGACATTCAATTCTCAGAGGTTCTTTATTTCCTGTCAAAATTCAAAGATGTTTTTACATGAACATAACGTACCCATGATCATAAGACAGAGTATACAAGCTCCAGGTCGTGACAGGCTGATACTACTTTCCTTAGTCCATAATCACCACCACTAAACAGTTTCTGACATCCAACATTAATCATTAAAGATATAAAGTCATGTAAAAATAAATACAAGTGACCTGAAATCCATGTGTACAAAAGGCCAAAAAACTGAAAGCTACCTTTACAAAAAATACCCACATATGTGTGGACAACGCCTTAAAGTCAAGGTCTCCTCATTCTTCTGATTCCAGTTTCAATCCACTTGTAAGAATCGCCTCACACTGTCAGTTTGAATGTAGAAATGTGTACATTAAAAAGCTAAATCATTAAATCTAAACACACAAATAGAAATACAAAACCACCAACCAAAACAAAAAATTAAAAACAGAAATTGTGGCTTAAAAAAAAAACAATTGTTTGGCAGCCTTCTTCATCCCTAAAAATGAGTCCTGTTGGTTAATTACCCAGTCTTCTGTTGTGTAACAAACTCTGAACACGAGCCCTTTATTGCTGTACACAGACTTTTAATGATAGGAAAACAGAATAAGAACACATTTCATTATAATTGCTGCATGTGTTTGTTGTATTAGCGCTGAGTAGACCTTTGATCACACTTCTTTCCTCTGGAGCGGTTGATTGATTCATTAGCGAACTCCCCTAAATGCCACACATTCTCACCCTCTCTCCCTTGGACACCAGTGTAACTCTTTGTGATGTGATTAGTGGCACTTTCACTGAGAACAACAAGCCCTTTAGCCAGCCCCGAACATAAAATCCACCAGTGTGTGAGCGTCCAGCTCGCCTCTGCTGACCGCTGCCACTCACTGACTCTGTCACATACTTCCACTGCTGCCAGCCTGCTGTTGCCAAGTGGACTGTGGCACGCGGCCAGATCATCAAGGCTTCTGGCATGGAGCAGAAAAGGCCAAACTAAGATATAATTCTCCTATTATACTCAATTGTGCATGTGATTGGAGATCCAGATAAGTCACTGAAAGATAAACAAGAAAATGGTTGTAATCCCCGGCCGCATCGAATATTTCCCAGAGGAAATGTGACTGTGACTAAATTAACTGATTAAACTGTTAGTCTCATTAAGGGCTGTGCAGTATGTGGAGCATTTAAGATTCATCATATATTTTCAAGCAAGACAGAGAATAGGACAATATACTTTTGAAAAAAATACAAAGCCTGCAGCTAAGTAAAAAGATTGAAATACTAAGTCTAAATGTGAAATCAACATTTATTTAATTTAAGAAATGTTTTTCTTTATTAAAAATGAATTAATGCTGATAAACATTTGTTACCACTACAACAAAACAGTGTGTCAACACCAAGTACCATGCAATACATGGTTTTTAATCATCAAAAAGTTACAGGCAAATCCCTGCACAATGTCTTCATGGCACCATGACTTTGTAACATCTGACTCAACAACTGGCAGAGGTTAGAGCCAGGGTTTCCCTCTCCAGTTTGACTCAGCATTTTTGTGCCAACATATTTGTGTTAATTCATTGCTTAATAAGGCAAGTAAATGTAGAAAATATACATATATACATATATATATATATATACATATATATATATATATATATATATATATATAATTTTTTTTTTTTTTTAAACTAAGTATTTAGTAAAAAATGGACAGACAGCCAGTCAATCAATCAAACTTTATTTGTATAGCACTTTTCATTCAAAATCTTGCAGCACAAAGTGCTGTACATAAGTGATTGAAAAAAATCAATAAATATAAAGTATAAAATTGAATACAAAAAACTACAAGAGCCCACCCACCCTCGCTATCCACACACAGCACACCCACTCACTTACACAAACACACAACACACAAAGAGATTAAGAGGAGATTCTGACAGAAAACAGAATTAGAGGACTGAGGAAACGCTATCTTGAATTACAATGAGGAAACACAGGACCTAAGACTAAAATAAAACATCACGATAAGAAACTAGATAAAAATACTATAGGGACAAATAAAGCAATAAAATAAAATTAAAATTAATAATAAATGAGATAGCCAAACACCAAATGTGTAATAAAATCTGCTAAAGTAGGAAAATTAAACTGACAGAATGAAATTCCGAAACAATAAATCTGAACTGAAAGGGAAAAATAAAAGAGATTAAGAGGATTAAAATAAATACATAGAAAAAAAGAAATAATAATTAGGGGAGAAAAGGAGAAATAAAACAGATTAAGAGGATTAAAGTAAATAAATAGATAAGAAGAAATAATAATTATTATAATCAACTAAAAGCCAGACTAAAAAGGTAGTTCTTGAGTTTACTTTTAAAAAATATATGAATTTGATCCTCCAACTCAGTGCTGGTGACATTTTTTGGGTCTATCACTTGACTTTTTTGTTTCATAACCTTCAGAATCTTTTAAGAAATTCGAAATGACTGTCTGTGTCCAACCTCAGCAGCGATGGCGAGTTGTGAGAGGTCTTTCTTATGCAGCTCAACAGTCCGACCATGTTCAAATCTATCTTTGCCATCAGGAGGTCATAACAGTGTGAACACTTTTATCAGTAGTGTTTGTTTTTTACTAGAATTATATGAAAATAAGTCATAAATCCAGGTCACGTGTTGTCATCCAGCTAAAAACATCCATCCATGACAAATCCATGGTTCATTATTATTAGTCAATCCATGACTTCTAGCTCATGTTTCCCAGCCCTAGTCTCACTGTAGATAAATCTAATCACTGTCCATGATGTCGACTGTAACACTGAAAACATACATTTGGTTTTGGAGAGGATTTTCCCCTTTCCTACCTCCTTCTCCACCCCCTTTTTTAAACCTTGAATACTACCTCCATCAATTTCCCAACAGCTCCCTATTCTTGTCTGACGCCCCGTCCCCACTCCCTCCTGCAGATAAGCTAATATCAAAGCAAATACTTGGCATGCTTTGAGGTAAATATAACAGTGTGTCTTACTCGCAGCTGTTAGAGCGTGCAGTGGAAGTCGACTCTGCCTGACCGTATGGAAAAGTGATGGAAAACCGCTCTTGTTTTCTCTACTCAGGCTGAAAATCTGGACCTGAGCTTGATGCAAATTCTTCTGCAGTGATGCAACAAGAATTTCTTCTGCAAAACCCCCTGTTTTTTTATTTTTTTCTCCACGTCCGACTCGCCCCTTCCTCTCGCCTGTATGCATCTCAGTCCTTCATGGAGTTCATGAACTTTTCGTTTGTGAATGTTGTGTTGGATAAGATTGTAGAATGTCAAGCTGTTTTTGCCTCACTGTGTTTATCTCCTGCAATCAGCTAAAGCGCCTGTTGTCCTGTCTCCACTCCTAATTTCTCCACTGGAAGTTCAACTATAAGACAAAGAAAGGCAACGCCAAGGGTCTCATGCTCCAAGATGTAGTCATTATGGATAACCCTTAAAGTGTCTTTCTGCAATGAATGAAAAGAGATGAATTTAAAACTAACTTTTAGGGTTACGGTCAGGTTAAAAATGAGGGGGTGATGTTCAATAAAGAGCGCTTTTTAAGCTACGTGTTTGTTAGACCAATTAATGAGAATTTTTTGCATTCTGTGATATTTTCAGTAGAAATGGCATATTTTTTTGTAAATAATCTAGTTTCCTTTTTTAAACAAAACTACATTTTTATATTTTTTTGGGTGAAATGATCACTGAAAAATTTCTGCACACTGTCTTACGTGGTTTTCATACCTACAGCTTGGTTGCTTTATTCTGATTCAGTTTTAAAAAATGCCACAAATTTGCTTATTTCTTTTGGATTATTTTATGTAGACATGGCAGTATTGTGAAGCAGACCAGATCCAGCCACATCACACAAAAAGCAGGGCTGGCCTTACGTCATTATGTCATAGCCAGTGTTGCTATGACTACAAGTCTAGCTCTGCATTATGGGAAGGAAACTGGCGGGCTAAACTATCTACAAAAGGGAATGTCATTTAACAGATAAGGTCAAATGTCGAAGGAACGATTATACAGATGAACATACTTATCAATGTTTAACACCTCTTGGGATGCAAACAAACCCTGTGCATCAAGAAGAGGAGCTTTTAGTGCTCACCGGTGTACACAGCAGACCACAGAGAACACCAGGTGACGTGGTCGCTTATTACACCGTAACACTGTCTAAGTGTAGGGGGAGAAACTGTCAATGATGTGGAAAAGTAGAGGGCAGCTTTAAAATGGATAAAAGGAGCTAGATGAAATTCTGGGGTCTAAAGCGTTTGATTCAGTTGATGTTGTTGAGTCCGGTGATGATCTACTGTAGAGACAGTAAGTATTGTTGACCTGTTGCTGTTTTAATTGTCGATGTTGTGCTTGCACACAGGAAGTCACTCTATAGGATCCAACTCATTTTTATTTAGTGGAACTTTTTTGTCAACCTGGTAGCAGTGGATGAATTAACTTGTCACCTTGTTTGTGTCTATTGCTGGGTCCATTGTGTCCCTGCTGCAAATGAATCGCTCCAGGGGTCCATTGGAAGTGAGCCAAGACCACCTCTTTTAAGCAAGCTTGATGTGGTTGTTTGTACCGAAACAGGGATGGATTGCTCTGTTCATATATGTTCAAACAAATTGTGCAGAGCATAAAAATGCCTGCAACGTCCCCAAAAGATCTAGGTGTGAACACTTCCTTAAATTACTTGTGTTACCGGCTCGACGGTCAGACCAAGAAAAAATGAAATAATTGACCAAATAAAGTCAGGTTGGTACTTGTAGCTTTACTAAATAAATTACTCGGTACAATAACCAATACTGACAAGACAAAGAATTTATGTCGGTACTAAACTTAACACAGAACAAAACTGTTATAAAAACACACATATTTTGCTATGTTTACTTGTTTTATGCTTTATAATTTACCACTTGAAAATAAAAGAAAGATGTCACATGTAGTCTAAGGGGCCATTTACATGACAATGAAAACCTCTGAAAACTGAGAGTTCTCATTGAATTTGCGCCTTTCGTTTACACGAGAACGGTCCCCGGGGTGCCTGAATCCACATACTTTTGAAACCAGGGTCCAGAGTGGAAAGTTTTGAAAACATTTTTGTAATCGTCTCCACGTAAACAGGAATCAGCGTTGTCAGGGAAAACGATGAAGTGCAGCACACGCACAGTACATGAACAGCTATGGCTGACTACCTAGCAACATGTGTGCTGCTAACTGTGTTAGTTTTGTTATCCCGACAAAAATATCCAGACACTGTTGTTTGTGAAAAGTTGTGCATGCAACGTTGTCGTGCAACGTTGTCGTGTGAACAGGCCCTGACAGTGGAGGTGGCGTGGAGGGATTCATTTTCATTTCCAAGTGTTGCCAAGTCATTTGTACAGTTTTATCACTATTTAAAACAAAGTAATTAAGAAACAAACACATTTCATTGCCAAAAAAGAGCTAAAAATGACAAGCAGTTCCTGACACAGTGTCAGCTCCGAGATTTCACCCATTTGTTCAGATATCACTAACATCCATCCATATTCACTTGTGCATCTGGGGCCAGGTGTTACTGGCAAGCAAGAAGGTCAACCCAGACATCCCTCTCCCTAACATTTTTTTCCAGCACCTACTGGGACTTGCTGAGGCGCTCCCAGACATAACCAACATATCTGAGTAATTTAAACATAGCCCTCTCTCATGATTAAATTAATGCCTGAAAATCATTAGTCCTCTGTACTTCAAAAATGGCCCTTATGAACCTTAAAATACCTTCATCAGGCAAATTATAGCAGCCAGATCCCAGCAGACATGGAGGAGAGCCTCATTTGGTCTTTGCTTAAGACCCTTAAATCACTAACATCACCCTGTCTTTCCCTTTTGAGTAATTTCGCTCCAGACATCCAGAGCTTCACAGACACACACATTCACACGCTGTAATCCAACACTCCTCTTACTCCAGCACTGCTGGTCTCCAGGGCCCTCAGTCCAACCCCGCTTCTCTCTCAGCTCTCTAAATCTTGCTCGCTCTCTCTCTCTCTTTGCCACACCCAACTCACCCCAACGCCTGACATCATTTAATGTACTCACTCATGCATACGCAAGCACGCGCACACACTCAAAATCACACACACATGCCACAGTCTGCGCAGACAGTCGTAAAGCTGCACGCTAAAGTTATGTCTCTCTCCATTGTTCTTTCAAGTAAAAGCTGCTAACGTAAGCTCGCAGACAAAGGGCGGAATTGTGATACTGCTGCACACACACACACACACACTAACAGAAACACACACACATACAAAATGAACTGACCAGCTGTGGGGAAGAGTGCTTGTTTCTGAAATAACTTGGCTTCTTTCCGTCTACTAAGTCCCCAGTCCCTAAATAGACTTTTATTTCTTCATGATACATTGTTTAGGTTCCCAAATAAAAATTTTGTGCAGTCGTGTTATAGTAATATTTTGTCTTTTAAAGTTGCTGAATTAGCATTTAGAGCTTAGAATCAGTCAAATAATTGTTTAATAAGAAGCATTTTTAAAACAAGTGTTTTATCTTGCCATTAAGTGAATGAAAATGTGTTTGTTTGGGGTTGAATACTATGAACAGGAGGTGGTTAGTTTAAGCTTTGCACATGCTGTGAAAAAAAAAACTTTAAATAAAACATATCTTTTTTCAGATTTTTCCAACCTGTTATAAATAAGCCATGCAGTTTCTGCACTGGGAATAAAGCACAACAAAAAGAGCCCATATTTTGTCTCAAACCTGGGTAATATATATATATTTTGGTGACTGCTACAATATGTCCACAGTTACTTTCTTTCAAAAAACCTTCGAGTTTTCTCATATTGTTTAGCCTGACATGGCTGTAGGGCTGAACAATTTTAGGAAAAGATCTAACTGTGATTTCAATTCAATTCACAATTTTCTTCAAATCAAGCTTCAGTGCAATATTCACTATGTTTACAGTATAGACAACAGTACGGAAATCGATGATCAAAAACACATAACACGTTATTCAGCATCTAAAATTGATGATAAATAATCTGTTTTCATTATTTAAGGGATACTCCAAGTTCTACTTCTAAACAGAGGCTTTGTGTTGTTGACCTGCTTACCAGCACTTCCGTAAAAGCAAACTGTCTGCAAATTTGTGAAATTGTATTTGTAAAATAGTTGACACAACTGATCCTGGGTCAGTCAGGAGGGCTGCAAAAAAATTAAAGCTTTAGCAATCACATGATTGCGTCGTCTGAAATTGTGATTTTGATCCTAAAACGATAAATCGTTCAGCCCAACATGGCTTACGACCTGTCCACAGAGGCAAGAACGACCTATTTTGTTTGATGTGGGTAATTACATTGCACCCCCTCATAATTTTTCTGCGTAAAGTCTGCGTCACCAAAAATGTGGGGAGAGATGATGATATCGTTCTGTGCAAAAGAGGCATGTTTACACCTATCACAGCAGAGGAAAACATGCTGCCGGTAAAAAAAAACGAGTCACAACAAGCACACAGGATGGTTTAGAGTTTATCTGATGACTGTAGGCAGAGGCAGGCTAACGCTACCCATTCACTCCCAGAGTTTGGGCTAAGCTAAATAGCGGTGGGCGAGCTCTGCCCTTCTCTTTCTTGTTACCGCCCGCGCACAGTTGAAAGAATGTCTATTTTCTTGTCATTGATTCGGGAGTGAGGCAAGACACGTAAACAAAAAAAAATAGCATATCCCTTTAATTGCCTAATCATGCCTATTTAAATGTGTAATATAAATGCAATGACTTTAAGGGAAACTACCTTCAGTTTTCAGTGAATATCTCTCTCGTAGACATTTAGACTGTGACTTTTTTTTTTTGGAACTTTGGTTTATTTATATGTTATACTCATGAACATAAAGGTTGTTTTGTTTTTTAGGCTGTGGAATCATAGTAAAAAAAAAGGGTTTGACAACCAAATACAGTCTGTACATGTGCCATACAACCAGAAATAGACAGTCATTATTCCAGGTTTGCTCTCTTATCTCACTTTGTGGATATGAATCAAAGGTAAGTCTTGACATTTGCGAGCGTTACTATTCATAGACTCCATCGCTAACTGTGTGTTTTCATATTTAAACGACATGTGATGTTGACATTTCAAGGCTCTAATTAAGACTTCCAGCTACAGCGGGTGTATTAATATCTTCTCTTGCTCGCTAATTAAAAACATAACTCCTATTAATGCTGTCTGTGTTAACATCATATTGCCTCATCTCCCCGTTCTGTTTCACACTGTGACTGTGTGTGTGTTTATCGTCAGTGTAATTTAATGGAGGGGCAGGTACACCCTCTTAAAAACGTAGTGGGTAAATGAGACATTTATTGGCTTTTCCACAGAAAGCCGTACTTGCTGCGGTTTGCACAAAGAGCCTTCTAATGCTCCTGTACAGCATGATTACACTTCTTCTCCATGAGTGTGTGTGTATGAGACGAAAGCGGGGTGCGCCGGGTCTAAGAGCTGTTTCCTGTTGGTGGGAGTGGGACAAAAATCTGTTTCCTTTGCCAAAGCCCTCCTCATTGTCTGAGCCTTCTGTGTTGTTTAACGAAGAGACCCACACAAAAACACGCACAGACACACACTTTACAAAAGTTTGCGCTGAAAATAGAAGAAGTGGGAGCACGCAAGGGCAATAGCACAGGTCACGCTGCACACCGCACACACATGCCTGAGCTAACGTGTACACAACACAACCTTTTCTCGTATCTGTGACCCCCTGGATTGTCAGCGGCTGAAATAGCTTTGATAGTGCTGACACATTTGCTGACAAAAGCCTGGGCTCTGATTTACTGTGTATGGGGAGTGTGTGTGTGTGTGTGTGTGTGTGGAAACAGCATGTGGAGGAGCTGTCGGTGTTATCGGCCATCCAGTCTGAACATTCCGTGACAGCAGCAGCGGTGGTCAGGGAGTATCTCTCCGTGTGTTTGATGGATTTGAAAGGAATTGTTTAATTGTTTGATTTTGCAGTCTGGGAGTCTGAAACCACCGACAGGCTAATTCCTGAAAACACGGCCCTGCCTGAGTCAAATTCTGGTAATAGAAAGGGAGAGGTTGGTAAAGGGCTCAGGTTGCTCTAGGGAAGAATTTCACTCACAAATACATCTTAATCTTATCAGAGGGAGGGCTCCAGCTCATTTTAAACAAAGTGGACTTACGGTTTTCTCGTAGATGGTTCAGCCCGAGCTGGAGGCAAATATGCACGTTTACTTTTTGAAACTTGAAGTCTGCCAGGTCTGCCAAGACTCTGATCCACTAGTCTGACACTGTGACCATTGCAACAGGCAGCAAAATGGTTTAATCTGACGTTGGCATTAGCAAGCTTTGTTAGGCGGAGCATGCACTCAGGCTGTCACCTTATAATTGATATTCAAACATCTGTTTACCCCCTCATCTGTATGCATGCACTCGAACTGTAAATCTATATTTGAACATAAAATTACACAGTTCAGCAGTGGGAGGGGGGAAGATAATGAGCATACACACTATTAACCAAATATCTGTGGTTTTCAGCGTATGCTTGAAAACTGAGAGGATATGATATTTGGGAAAAGCCCAAGTGAGTGATGAGAGAGGGGTCCCCATCACTCTCCTCTGGATGCAGAGGTGTGCCTGGTAGGGCTGTCATCTTTTATTCCATATTCAAATACCTGTGAAAATCTATACTCAAACTGTAAATATACCGTATTTTTTGGACTATAAGCCGCATTTTTTTCATAGTTTGGCTGGTCTTGCGACTTACAGTCAGATGCGACAAAATATACATAATTTAATATGTTTTTAAACGTTTACTGACTGACATGAAACAAGGAGTAAACATTGCCGTCTACAGCCGTAAGAGGGCGCTCTAGGCTAGGCTAGACATAAACAAAATGCCCCCAAAATGAAATTCCCATTCTGCAGATAACAAACTGCATGTAGTAAAATATTCTGTGGTAATCGAGCAGAAATAAAGTTTGGAGTGAGTGAGAAACTCGTGAGGGACTGGCAAAAAGCAGAGGTTACTCTTAACTCCAATAAAGCAAATGAAGAAAGCTAATCGTGGGCCAAAAGCAAGATGGCCAGAGCTGAAGGAACGAGTCAACAGATGGGTGCTTGAACAACGTGCTGCTGTAAGAGACTTGTTAACAGTGCAGTTACGTCTCCATGCTCTGGTAGCTGCCATAAAATGAATATAAATGAGGCAGGTGGGCCTTCTTGGTGTTATCACTTCATGCAAGGCAACCACCTCTCTATCAGAGCACTAAATAAATGCGACTGATAGACCAGTGTGACTTGTTTATGGTTTTTTCCTCTTGATGATGCATTTTTTGACTGATGCGACTTACACTCCGGAGTGACTTATAGTCCTGAAAATACGGCACACTTCAAGAGAAAATTACGCAGTTTAGTAGAACATGGGGTTATAAGCACACATGCTAATAACTTAACACTACCAGTTAAAGTGACAGCCCTAACATGCTTGTGTTGTTTTATTACCAAGTCACACTGCAGCCAATAGCCCAGCATGCACATTATGGCATTTGACATCTCTGCGCACAACTGGTGCTTTTAGGAAATTGTTTTTTAAAACCCAAGACTTTTTGTAAATGAATAAGCCAAAAAATAAAAGGAAACATTTAATTTTCACTGGACTGTTGTCAAGAAAACATTGCTTCAGGATTATTTATTATGTTTGAACCATTTTGGTATAATTTGTTTTAAATGAACCAATATTATTATATTAAAGACTGATTAAAGCAAAGCATACCTGAGCTTCAAAGATATTGATATGCAGACATATTTTTAACTAGAAGCTGCCAAAAAGAGAAAGAACTATTTAATAAGCATTGGCAATATTTTGATACCATGCCCTGCATGAGAGTTTTAAATTAAAGTTGATTTTTGTTTGATTCATATCATTTCAACACTGAACAACACGGGGGAGAGCCTTAGTGTGCAGTGGGCTAAGAGCCAAGCTCCAGCTGAATGGAGTCAGGTGTTGAATGAAAACAAATAAGTTTCTGAACATGTCAGTGTTTTTTAAAGTACTGTGAGTTTAGTGTGTGTTAATCCATTTATGCTTACTCTGTATCAGTTTTATTGAGGACGGTTGAACTCCTAACCATAATCTCCCTTTTAGAGTTATGCATAATATTGAACATTGGATTGCTGCATCTGAACTAGTCCCACTTTGCTCCTCTGTGAAATATTAAAATTAAAATTAGATATTAGGTGCCTAGGAGCTCTATATTCATTCAGTATCACAGAAACAGGTGTGTATATATTTAAATGTTTACAATAATCACATCAAAGTCTGTAGTATAAAATCCCTGAAAGAGGCTGTATATTACATTTGTGCTTCAATAAAATAAATGTAAAGATTTGTATTTCCGGACTGGAAGAACATCATTCAGGGTTTGTGTTAGAATTTTTGTTTAAACAACTGGTGGCCGGCCACATGAGGGATCAAAAGCTTTTAGTAGGAAAAAACACCCACACTGTAAAGTGGGCTGAGGAGTAGCAGGAGACATGACATCTATGACTGTGCATATTTTCTAACAACTAGTAGAGTAACATCTATCTTCCAGCTGTCTTTTGTTCTAAATTAAGTTCAGTGTGAGTCATGCATGGATGTGCTAAAGAAAGGTAGAAAAACCATAAGATTAGAAACAGAAGTCAGCCTGGTAAATATTTTAGGGGTCCTTCAGTGGGAAATATTCTGTCCCCCTGTTTGTCATTCAGCAAACCCCACAACTTGTACTTTCTGTTCTGTTGCGCTGCTCTTTCAGTATTATCTTTATCCATCATGTGCAGTTTGCAATCTTGGTAGCTACTAATACTGTAGCTGAATTCTTGGCTCACAACTATTTCAATAACTTTGGAGTGTTGACCCACAGCTTTGAACAAATCTGCCAACAGTTTCACTGTCCACCACTGTTCATCGTTTTGTAAAGGAAAATTTCATTTTTTTTTCAACAATCCAGCACTCCAGCATGACAGAACAAAGCAGTTAAAAAGTAGCACTTTTGGGTGAAATACATTTCATAATAGAATCTGTCACATCATATGTATGGTAAATTGGTCACTGGGAATGGGTAAGAATGGGAAATATAGGACTTTCCCAATGTAGGACTACAAATGTCTTTATTGATATTGCTTTTCTCGATTCTCTATGTGAAAAAAAGGTTAGCTTACACAAGATTTCCCATTTCAACAATGCCAAACACACGGCATACCTGATACTAGTGCAGATTTGCATTGACAAATGTGTCAGCGTGTTAATGGTGTTGCCATCCTTTAATCACAACGACATGGAAGAGGATCAGGGGCGACCTGACTTGGAATAATAAAAGTATTTAATATTTGTGTGGAGTGCACCAAGGACAGCCATATTTTTTTTCACATGGGACAGAACAAAGCCAGGAAGAAAACATAGCCATCTGGCTTCCTTTCAGCCATTTTAACAGCCTTGACTCCTTGATTTTGTTCATGCTGACTGCCTCCTTCAAGAATGTGGCATCAGTGTTTTAAAGGCTGGAGAATTCAGTGAGAATAAAGGCAAATGAGACCGATTCCTCACACCAGGTGGAACTTATTCTCAGGTGGAATCACTTCTCAATTCCCATCTCTGTTTATCACACAGGTATAAAGGATATTATCCACTATTTAAAAGAAAACAATGAAAAAAAAGTGCGTCTTTTACACCAAATTTGAAAAAGATCTACACAGTACTTTCATTCTTGAGGTCTTGTGAATGAAACTCAAGCCACAAGCATAACACTTTCTATTTTTTGTCCATTCAAGTCCCCGATTCAGGCACAGAGGGATTGATTTTTTCTTGGAAGTGAGTCATCCTTATGTCAACATCTTCCCAACTAGCCTTGGAGTAAAAGGTCATCAGTAAACATGGGTCCCAAACCCACTGATAACTAAAGATATGAAGGTTTTATGTAGCCGCCTTGTTCCCTAAGCCCTGTTGTAATTGTGTCCTTTTGACACTGTGACTATCAAAGCTTAAGGCCAAGTTATTTTTGGTGGAACCACAAATCAACCAAAAATAACCACATTACTCAATGTGAGAACATACCAGTGTTCAGTTTCTACCAAAAAAAAAACAAAGTAAGTCTGCAGTAAAAATGGTGCCCCACACTCTAACTGAAATGTAACCTCATTAACATCTAACATCAGTAAACATGCACTCCTGTGGCTGTGCAGTGTTGGAGGTTATATTCTCTAAAAGCTGAATCACACAAAAGCAGTCCCACATGTATCCTTGAACAAACAGAATCAAAGTGTATTTAATGTGAATGTAAGTGAAGGTGGGCGTGAGCAGACCTTGAGATGCTGAAGCTGCCGTCGGTCATCATCCAGCTGCCTCCTCTTGTTCTCGATCTCTGTCTGCTTCTTCCTTTTCTCCTGTAACAACAAAAACACACATTACATTGACTGCAGCTGGACAGTAAAATTCACATTACTTTTTAAAGAACAGCATTGTAGGCTGATGTTTCACTTTGTCTAAATAACATTTTGAATTGATTTATTACAAATCTGACTTCTCTGGAGTTAGCACTGGCAACAGGAAATTAAATTTAGAGGAGCTGTAATGTTGTTTAAACATTTATCACCATATTCATTGGGGCAGGGCAATATGGATATCAACACTTGTTTAGCTAAATGAGTATAGATGTACATTGTTATATATTTTACTACAAATAGAAAAGTTGTGACAACTATTCACGCTTACACTCATACCTAAGGGCAATTTTGGAGTCATCAATTAACCTTTTGAGCATGTTTTTGGTCTGTGGGAGGAAGCCAGAGTGCCCGGAGAGAACCTCCTCATGCACGGGAGAACATGCAAACTCAACACTGAGATTCTGTACTTTAATCTCTTCTGTTCATGAAGCTGTTTTTCCTTTTATTGAACTGCATCAAGCTGTTGTCCGCCGTGGTACAAAGATCATGATACTCATGCCTAGCCACCAGGGGGCTCTCTAATGATAACAGCAGCCAATGAGGACATCAAATAAAATATGGCTTAGGCAGTGCCTGAACAGCCTTATTTTCATGGAGAATGTCAATCTGGATTTGAGACTTACTGTATGACTTCAGACAAAGAGGCTATTATTCTGAATGTATTGCCTGGGCAGTTAAATTTTTTGCTTGCAAATTTGTGAAGTTATTTCCAAATTCTTGCTATTCCTGCCAAATTTTGGCGGGGGGGATAGAGACGTAGATCCAGTGTTGCCAGATTTTTCTACTGAAATAAGCAGCCATGTCGATGACAAAAGCCCAAAACAAGCGACCTCCAGCTATATTTGTCTTTATGTGATATATTACTTTTTTTTTTTTTAAAGAGAAATCTACATAAAGCGTGTTTTGATTTTCAGCTACATTACATTTTAATTTCACAGAGACATTTTTCTTATTTGTGTTTTATTTACTTATTCAACATCCTTGTGTCTGGAGGTGGACCATCCTTTTCTTTATACAGAAGTGAAGGGAGGGGATACAGTTATTTAAAACTCAGTTATCACTGAACAGTCCATCTAACCTTTATTTGTGTAACCAAACAGCCATAGTCAGGCTTATTTAAAAGCAAAAAATGGGTGTTTAAATTGAGAAATTACGGTATATGTAATTTAGTTATTTTAAAAATCAATTAAAAAATGTAGGAGCACATATTCTACAGATTCTATATTTTAACTTGATATTTCGCCCAGCCCAAATATTATCAATTATGTTAATCAGATAATGCAGGTCCAAACGTCACATGGAGAAGATAAACTGTAAGGCAGAAGAATGTAAGGAAGATTCCAACGAAGAGAGGGAGAGGAAGGAGAGACACTCAGAGATGGACAGACAGAAAATGTGCAGCGAGCTGTAGCTACTGCATTAGCCCTCAGTGTCCTCTAATGGGTGAAGGAGATGGGATTTAAAAGGTTGAGTCATTAAGACGGGGCAGTCAGACTCTGACTGGCTGTAGTGATTTGTTGTTTCTGCAGCCATCAGTGTGCCCTGATGTGCATTCTGTTTACAAGTGTGTGTGCAGAGGCAGAAAAGTGTGTGTGCATGTAAGTAACTCACAGCGATGGCCTGGAGTCTCTCCTCTTGTGACACCTCAGCCATCCTGAATAACAGAAAGAGAGAGACAGAGCGTTATAATCACACTAACATGAGACTGACAAACAACTTTCCTTCACCGTAATGCCCACAGCCACTTACCTTCCAATGCCTTCCCAGTGACTGAGGTTAAATGTCTGTCTGTTTGAACTAAATCTGTGTCTCTTTCCTGTCAGGCACAGTCAGCATAGGCATGCTAATGTGCTAGCAGGACGCTGCAGGAGATTCCTGCTCTAATAGGTTCCAGATCTGAGTTACAGGATGCAGGATGGATGGAAGCAGAGCTGAAGCAACAGTAGAGGGACGGGGGCATTTACTCAACTGAGATGGAACTAGACTATCACACTCCAACTGGAATTTCTTTCATGACCTTTGACATTAGTCATAAAAATACATAACTACGACTGAAATAGTTTCATGAGCAACAATTCTCAACACAGATTATCAAAGAATTTCTCCCTGAAGGATGTCATTTATTCTAACCACAAAGAAAGGCTTTATTGGGAGGTGCTCTTATCTCTTCACAAGGGTTGTGTACATATTTTATCAAAAGTCTGTAATCCCTGCATGAAACTGTAAAATCGGGGATGTGCGATATTATCAGACCAATATCAGCCGATATTTTGTCCGTACAAATTGACCACATCCCATATATTGGCTTTAATACTGGCAAAATATACCATTATGGTTTACCTTATCATCATGAAATGTCCACTTTCATGAATCAAATGGGTCATTTATACAAGAATAAAATGTTTTTTTTTTGCTTCACATCTGTTTCTAACTCAAATGGGCCATAACCATGAAAGGAACAGGCCAATTGTAATTGGTAAATTCTTCTGCTTTTGACACAAAACATAAAATCATGGCATATTGGGTATCGGCGAAGATCAATAGTTGTGCATCCCTATATAAACTCCTTATATAACACTCAAGATGACTGTAAAAATCCAGCCTTAACTGTTTTCAGCCAAAGTACATGCAGTAAAAAAGAAATCATGGCTTCAGCTAAGGTAATCAATTTAAAGTTTGTTTCCAAGCCCTGGGTAACTGCACTTCTGTTGAATCTGCCTGGGTTATTCTTGATTTGCCATGAAAGGAAAAGTCCCCTCTTACTTTGGAACTCTGGCAATTATGAGGGAATTTCTTGTGACTAATTTCCCTTTCACTTAAAAAGAACTTTAAATTCAGACTTATTGACTAATCTTCAGGTACAAAAACATGAAGGCAAATCAAGCACAACTCTCTATAGTCCAAGGAAAGCTTTTGTGCTGTTATGATTAGCAAGCTGTGTTATCTTTTCAACCTCTTTGGGATAACAGGCAGATATACATGCGAAAAAGGTATGAGCACTGGGGCTGCAGCTATCGATTCTTTTTGTAATTGAGTACTCTATTGAGTATTCTTGCGATTAATCGAGTAATCGGATAATGGGTACATTGCGCTCACTGCAGTGTTTACATTGAATCACTTCGGCTTTATTGAAAAGTATAAGCAACACACAAAACAGAAAATAAGCCAGGTCTCTTAAATTCACAACTTGTTTTTCTGTTTTTGAACATGTTGAGCATTAGAATCCCAAAATCAGAATACATATTTTTCTGTTGGAAAAAAGTAGTTCCTTCATGAAACTGCTCACAACAAGGTCTGCAGATTATTTTGAGCAACCAAGTCCTGATTTTTAGAATGACACACTGGTTTTGTCTGTTTCAATGTATTTTTGGTGCTTTGAGCATCACAGGACTTTTGCCATTTAGTCCAATTATATCAGAGAGAAGGCAGACATCTCTACAGCTAATATCTCAAAAATGTACAACTCATACATACAGCAAAAACCTAAATGGAAAACGGGCCCTTTTAGTTATAATGATAACTGTCTGTAGTGAGCACTAAACTAGTTACAACAAATCAAATGATATTGATATTTACTTCTGTGCAATGGTGAAAAAAAAATTGAACTTTTAAATTTGTTTTGTTTACATTGCTCTTGCAGTTTTACTTTTGTTCTGGGTCATGTCCTGCATTTTCTAGTACTTTTATTAGTTTCGTTATTTTTATTTTATTTGTTTTTATTCATGCTAATCTTTTTTTACTATAGTATTGCCTTTACTGCTCTAAAAATGCTAATAACCATATTAAGGACCTTATTTATTTTATTTTATTACTAGGCCAAAAGTCATACTTAGATACTAAGATAATTCAACTAGCTAATGTACATTTATTTGATTTATGAAAATATGCCCTACATGATCTTTTACTCACTGTCAGTGTGTCCTGTTCTATTCACTGCAATCAAATTAAAGGAAAGTTATGGATGTGAAAAGTATGTGAACAAAACACACATAATTCAAGGCAAGTTGCCTCCACATTGATATACGTTCTGAAGCAGCCTTTACACGGAGCCATAATCATAGTCCGTTATTCACTAGACTTAATCTCAGTTACTGATCGCATTAACCGCTCCTGCTAAAGTATCATGAGTGTTATGTTGTCGTTTCCGGTCCGCGCCGCGGACTTGACGCACAGACCGGATGTTTACTCCTGACGTGCTGCAGCATTGATGACGTGCTATCATGCTAAGCTAACTCCGTTTGACAACAGACACACTGCACTGTGTTATCTTTTCGTTTCAACACTTGTGATACTTCCTGCCGTTTCCTCCACAGACTCTCTTCTTTCTGTTCCTCTCTTTTCTCTTCCTGAATGACTTTACAATCCGCGCCGCACGTTTACAGCCGCGCAGCAGCAGAAGCAGCACGCGCGTTGCGCCACAGACATGACCATCCGTGTCAAACACCGTGCGCTGTACAGTGGTCCGGATTTAAACGAATCCCCGAGGCACATAATTTTCCCCGAGGAATTTTTGTTATCGAATTACCCGGATTATCCGAGGAATCGTTTCAGCCCTAAGAGCACTGAAACTTACGCTAACACTGCCAGCACCATGAGCCTTTGGTTGCTCATGCAAGTCAACGTCCACAGGCTACGTGAAACTTTATCTTCATTTTCAAAATCAAAGCACTGCCAAGCTGCACTGATCCAAGTAGGTACTATCCATCAACCCTCCATATTTACATCTGGGCTGTTGATTAAGAAGAGAAGGCCAATTAACTTAGGCTAGACTAGACATATTCAATCGAAGGGATAATTTAGTAATTTTGAAGTTGGGTTGTGTCAGGTACTTGACAATGTTCAGCAAAGTGGGTATTACTGTTTGTAAGGTACACTGCTGTTGGTGGGCAAAGCTGTTTCACATAATTATGTGAGTTTTACATAAAATCAAGCTACAAAAGTATGCTGGGTCAAATTTTGACTGGGCGAAAAATTTTCAGAGTGCTTTTATTTATTTTTTTTCTCAAGGAAGTCTCAGGAAATGCGTGTTCTTCTGCCTGTGGTGTTTCACTCTATGGACTTATTAAAACGCAACGTCAGGAGAAACTAATACTGAACCAATTCTGAATGATTTTGACTCAAGTGACAATGATGTTACTGTGGATGTGTGGGTTTACCTTAATGAAGTATACAGAAGAAAAAGTTCTTCAGTGTGTAAGAGTCAGTGTGTAAATTAATGCGCACAGGTGAAAGAAGACATAGCCATTTGCTTCAGTGACAAACACAGAGACTTCCTGGAGGTAAAAAGAAGAGCTCTGAAAATTTTTCAACCAATCGTACATTCAACCCAGTTTAGTTTTTACGAAAAACTCACACAGTTATGCAAAACAGCAGTGTACTTTACTGGTAGTCTGAGCTCATTCTCCTTAAAGGCACAGCACACTCACAGTGCAGGCCATCAGTACCAAAAATATCAAGACTTTGTTCAGTCATCTATTAATTTAGTAGCCAGCTGGAGGGTAACTTGGTTTTATTGCTTACTTAATAAACAGTGCATATCCCTTGTATCCATATTGTTGAATTAATGTGTGGAATACTGTGTTTTCTCCTGAACATCTTACTGTAGCAGCTACATGCCTTTTCCAGCCTGGACCAGAAATATCACAACACTCACATGGGATTCTCATTTCTCTGCGTTGGATCATCAAAACACTTACTAAAAAGCAATGACACATCAACTCCAGATCTCTCCCCACCCACTACTTCTCCAGTTCCAGTACAATGTGTTAAAACTGGTCGATCCACAACATTCTGCCTGATGACGGGCCAGGACACTTTTCATCACTGTTTTGCCAATAAATGCTCACAAAGCTCGTATTTAAAGGGTATCAATAAAGACTAATATCTAGGCCTTGCTGCAGGATTTTTCTGATTGCTACACTTTTTATTCCACATACAAAAGTATGAAATGTAACAACACTGACTCCTCTCAATACATTCAAAGGCACAGGATTTTAGGTCACGCTCGTACATCTAAGAAGCTGCAGGACAAAATCCTCAGGGGTGTACTGTATCAGAGAGCGCCACTGTAAGATGCAGCATTTCTGGCACATACAAGCAGACAACAGACACTGCTCTCTGCTTTATCACTTAGCCACATCACCATCACATGGAGAGCCTTTGGAGAAGAAGTAAAACCACAATCATCTGATCAGCCCTCAAATACACATGAACACACACACACACACACTTTGCACTGTCTTGATACATTCTTGGGAATTTTTGCCTTTCCATCTTATCCAGCATAAACAAAGAGAGTGAAAAAAACATCTGGAGATGCAATAACACTGCCGTAAATGAAGGAAAATTTCAACAATAAATGAAAGAACGAGGATAAAATTAAATTGTAACCCCCTCCTTTTTCCTTCTCTCAGGTTAGAGAAGAAGCAGAGCAGATGTCTGTCTGCCTGAGCCTCATCTGGATCAGTTCATCAGTGGTATGAAGGAGGCCTGGAACAGCAGCTGGCCGTCCTGACATGCAAAAGGTCAATGTGAGCATCAGCAGACATGAGGCCGAACACACCTGTGGTGCAGATATGACAGGCGGAGACTGCATGGAAGCTTGAGGTATGGACATAAAGTCTTACATTTTTGCATCAGTTATGAATTATACAGAGCATTTTTTATTCCTGGATCAAATCTGCAACTTAAATGGATTCCAAACAGTTATTTAATTAATGGATTTAACTGATATGGCTCGGACATGAAAAGTCTCAATATAGTGACACGAGAATCATGCACAACTGTCCCAACTAAAAGTTTAGGTTAATATGAAACATTTGATCCAGTAGTTGTTGCATCAGTTCCTCAGATCAGAATGTGACAGCTTCCCCTATGGCTGATCTACATCCATATACAGTATGTAGCCAAAATCTAATTTGTTATTTAAGTATTTTGGAACAAATAATAATAAAATAATAATAATCTTTTTTAATATAAGCACTTTTTAAACTTGGGTTACAAAGTGCTTCACAGGAACAGCAATAATTTGTCACATATTGCCGTTACATGTATAAGCAATAGTTCCATGATAAAGTTACCATCATAATATGATTTCTTGAACCTGAAAACCCAGACCTAGCACTCAGAATCATGTTGATATCTATATTTTTTAGACAGTTATTGAGCAAAAATGATAGTTCGCTAATGGCAGTTATCTGGATCACCACCATAATCTAATCATTTTTAGGTTGGGCCATTAACATCTCCTGAAAATTTCAGCACAATCTGTCTGCTAGTTTTTGCGTACTCTTGCTAACAAACAAATAAACAAACAGACATACGCTGGCAAAAACAGAACCTCCTTGGCGGAGGTACTAAAATAAAACTACACAACAGGATTATAACATTATAAGCAAAGAAACAATCAAGAAACACTTTAAAGCACAAAGATGATTTAAAGAACTCTAAAAGAAATACAATTATTTTAAAGGAAAACTCATTTTAAATAAAATAAAATAAAATAAATAAAATCAAAATAATTAAAATATAATAAATAAACTCAAGTAAAATCAGGAAAAGCTCACCAGTAAAGGTATGTCATAAGAAGAGATTTCAAAGAGAGCACTGACTCCACTGACCCGATCTCCTCAGGCAGATCAGTCTACAGTTTTAGTGCCACTAACTGAGACTCCCCTGTCCCCTTTAGTTTTTAGTCTGCTGTGAGAACCCACCAGAGGACCTTTGCCTGAGGATTTCAATGTTCAAGTGGTTCATAAAGTACTAAAATGTAAGAGATGTAGCCGGGAGGAAGGCCATGGAGGGCTTTAAAGTAATCAGAAAGTCTTCAAATCAACTCTAAAACATACAGGGAGCCGGTGTGAAATCCCTATAACAGGATAGATAGACAGATAGATAAATAGATAGATAGATAGATAGATAGATAGATAGACAAATAGATAGATAGATATATAGATAGATTCTTTATTGTCATTCAAAAGATAGACTACAGGTGCAGGAACAAGATTTCATTTCAAATGGCTCAGATAGCAACACTTAAGGCACAAGTACTTAGAATGAAATAAATGTTTAAAAACAAAAAGTATAAAAACAGACAGCAAACATATAAAAGTGATAAGAGCATAAAACTATAACATTAAAGAGAGAAAAAGTGCTGGAGTGCTTAGAACAGGAATAAGAATACAGCTGGATTATTGCACTGAAATATTCTTGAAATTATTGCAGAATACAGCTGGATTATTGCATTAAATTATTGCACAGATGTGGCCACATTCTCTAGTTCTGGTTAAAAAGTGACAGCCGACTTCTGAACTGTCTGGAGTTGATCTATTGGTTTCTGGCTGAGGCAGGCATAAAGGATGTTACAGTAATCCAGGCATAAATCTGTTGGTTCTTCTTGTATTCTTGGAACTCAGCCACAGTGTCTCTACAGTAGAGGTGAAACGTGTTTAAACCTTTACATAACACATAAATATGCTGAAGGAAGTGTTGCTCCTTTAGTACACACTGACGTAAGAAAAACAAACCCATCGGGAATTTTAAGAACAATTCAGTCCAAACATTTGAGATGTAATGAGCTGAAACTGGAAACATTGTGAAAGCCTGTCATTTTGTACTGCTGCAACCTCGGGAGACAATAAATAACTTCAGTTGCGAGTATTCTTTCTACCTGTATTTAAATGCTGATCCATGACTTTTTTCATGTCTGTCTGGTAACTTGGAAAACTTTTAATGAATGAGGACAGTAACTGAGAAGTACTTCCTTTAGTTGCAATTCAACTTTTGTGAAAAAATGAAAATAAACATGGGTGTTCAAATGCTGGAGCAGTCATGGGGAGCTTTGATGGTATGGCCAGGGGCTTAATGCTAATTTCTACCATTAGCTTGAAGCTAGAAATATCCCATCTTTTGTCAATTGCTCCTGGTTATTCTCGGAGCAGTTTTGTCTTTAGAGTGTTGCCTAAGTTAAGCAGTGAAAACACAGACCACCAAGAAGCGATTTCACAGGAGGAAAGGTTCATGATACTGTTGGGAAGCCATCTGTTACTATGGCTTTGAAGCTCCTTTCTGTGAAGAATCGATCCAAATCTTGATTCACAGGCTATGATCCGTCCTTAGCTTACCAAAGGCCAGGTCTCAGAGGCAGCAGGCCAAGCAGGCTAACCTGGATATTCATCCGCCCAGCAACATTTTCCAGTTCTGGGAAGATTCAGGTGTTCCCAGGCCAGATCAGATATATAAATCCCTCCAGCATGTTCTTGGTCTGCCCGGGGGTACCGTTCCATTTGGGCATGGGAAAGTCTCAGGGAAGACCCAGGACATGCTGGAGGGACTATGTCTCCCAACTGGACTGGGAATGCCTCGGGATCCCCCGGGAAGAGCTGGAGGAAGTGGCCAGGGAGAGGGAAGTCGGGGCTTCTCTGCTTAGGCTGCTGCCCCTGCGACCCGACCCCGGATAAGTGGAAGAAGATGGTATGGCTTGGTATGGAAAACCTCCACAGGAAGAGATGATGTCACCCAAGTATCATGCCACAAAATCAATCAGACTCAACACCACTGTACGGCAGTAATCTTGGGAATAAAATAGGCAACAGATGCCGCTTTAGACTAGACAGAGACATATACTGCTGCTTGCTGGCAACTTAGCACAGCTTTAGTCCTGCTGTCTCAATTAGTGAGATTCAAGTGATGCTTCACCTGGTAACTTTATTGAAAGCACAATGACAGACCAACACTTTTAAGACGGTTACTTTGAGTCCACACAACTCCATTTCTAAGGCTGAAAACCTTAAAACTCACCAGGGAATACAAGCATAGTCAGTGTAGTGCTGTTCAGTACTACAGGCCATGGCTGATGTGATTCACTTGGGAAGTTAAAAGGTCAACAAGAATCTCTTAGACTTAAATAGAGCAGCTTTGGGAACAGGCTGCATAAACAACAAGGCGAGGATCCTCAGCAAACTGTTTTTTGACTTTATAACCAGGTCATCATTGGATTTGCATTATTTTTTTCTGATGCAGAGCTCCTACAGACTAATGAACTTGGATTTTCATGTCATTTCAGTTAATTAATTCAGATCTGTATAATTTTCCCCTCTAACAATGTATTCAGATAAGAAAAATGTCACACCTGCTGAACACATGTTTGAGATGTTACATATTATAGCTAAACTAATAAGATTTGTCTGCAGTCAATATATTAAACATAACACACTTTGAGCATTTTACTGTATTTTAAGCCTTTGAGATTCAGGTAAAACCTCACATTTGTACATTTAAGGCAAAATCTTAACTGTGATTCAAGGCGTCAGTCTCTCAATACAAAGTAAAGACTATCAGCTCATGCCACAGTAAAAGCAGACGTTCACTGGACCAACTGAGGGCTAAGTGCTCAGAATTTTGAAGCTGTACTGTTTTCATTCCTGAATTTTAATACCGCTTCTCCAAACTTTAGGCTACATCTGTGATGAATTTTTCAGATGCATTGGGAAAAAAAAATGTCTACCTTGTCAGAACATCCTCACACTCTGTCCTGCTGCCGCTCTCATAAATTATGTACAAACTTAGAGATAGGAAAGCCGGCTCACAGACAGGCATCTTTACAGTGTGGTTAGGAGTGTGATTACATTTATGAGAAAGAAAATCAGATGTAGATAGAGGTCTGCAGCCGCTCAGACAGGCCAGAACAAATCTATTCAGAGAGAATGGATATATCAGATGTTAGAAAGTCTGCAGGCTGAAACAAGCAAACAACAAAGTCATACAAAGGATGTTTTTGTCGGTATATCTAGGCAGGTGTATGGAAGTAGAAGTCAAGGAAACAGACTAATGACCGGCCTTATTCCCAGCTGAGTGCACTGCTGCTGCTGCATTTCCAGGAACACATTAACTGCCTGCATAGAGCACCAGCTTCCTCTTCTAATAGCATTTTGCCTACAGTCCTCTGGCACCAGCAGTCACTTTACACACTCCTTATCGGCACTAGACTGTCCTGAATGTGATGACCTTAATGACTTATATGGAGCTAAATTAGCAATAATCCATCTGTGCATCTGTTCTCAGGGATAATACGTTTATATGAGGACCCCTGATCATTTTAAAATTCATATTCCCAAGGTGCAGAAACACCTCTTTTTTTACATTGAGTTGGCTTGATGGTGATAGCAACCTTTATGCCATTATGCATTAAAAAGACCATTTGCTGTTTTATTACTAAAACTAGGGCTGGGTATTGTTAAGAACCTCACGATTCGATTAGTTTTCGATTCTTTAGGTCGCGATTCGATTCAGTATCGATTCAGTAAGAAGTAGAAATACACAAATAATTAGAGTACCTGTTGACAATTTTTGACTTTTTTTTATTTTGATGCCAATGTGAACATATGTAGTATGTCACCTCATATTTTTGAGCAAACATCTGAAAATAAAAAATTGCATAGTAATAACTTATTTGTGCAATAATAAATGTCCACCTGGTCTTTTTTGTCAATAAATGTGTCAGGAATTGTCCTTTCAATACATTTTTTCAACCTTTTTTCCACAAGAAATAAAAGTAAACAATTCTTGCAAGTATTTGTCATTATTATATTATAAATGCTTAAAGCATTACAAGAAAATAATAAAGATGGCTTTGAATTTTCAACAGGATTGTCTTCATAAACAATTTTAAATGAACATGTAGAAATTTTCTGAGATGACTAAAAATAAACTTAATCTCTTTTACATAAACTAAAACATTTTTGTTTGACTACAGCATTAAGTGTCCATGTTACAACCTGTTATATTAGACCATGTCCAGGCGTTTTTCTAACTGATGGTAGTCTCTGAAGCAGTTCCTGTCAAGCTGAAGACAGAGATCTCGACATTTCTTCCTCCAATATTTCTAAAACCACTATTTATGGAATCCATAAAAAACAAACTATGATCAAAAAGGTGATAAATGGCAAAAAAGACGATAAAACATGGGGAAATACATCGGAAATACGTCAAAACACAGAGAAAATACAGCAAAAGAACAAAAAGAAAACACTCCAAAATAATGCTAATGCTATTGTGTTTAATATTTTACACAGAAAATACAGATAAACCGCTGTTAAATCACTCTCATGTTCGGCTCTCAGTCCAATCACTCTGCAAGCATGTCTTCATCTGCAACCGGCGACAGCTGGATAAACACTGAAAAAGTGCACAGCGCCCCCCACTGGCCAGGAAGTGAATCGATTCAGAGGATTTGCTGAATCGATATTGAATTGGGAGGAGAAATATTGCAATGCATTGCTGAATCGATATTTCTGCCCACCCCTAACTAAAACTGTTACCTGAGGATGAAATTCCTGCATGAGTTATACAATTAACTGACAGGAAAGTACAGAGGTGGGTCAGGAAGAAGGTTTAGCATGTTTGGTAGAAGGATTGGGAGTCTCCTTGTTCATTTAAGGGTGTGGATGCATGTTTTGTAACAATGTTGGTGGTCAAAGTGACTTTTTCTCCATGACCTCCAAGCTGTATTCAGGTCATCCTTGAGACAAAGTGTGCATCTGGGCAATTTGATTAAAACCCTTGCAAAGCATTTACAAGATACTGTGTCTACAGACAAAGGATGTGACCCAATGACCTTGACATTTGACCCCAATCTTCAAAATTAAATATGTTTTTCTTTAGTCAGAATAAACATCTGAACAAAGTTTGAAGAAAACCCCTTATTGCTTTTTTTGAAATCTGGGAGCAATGGATGAACATGTGACCCAATGACCATAACATTTGACCCAGCTGTTCATAATGTTGGACATTTTTTCAGATATCACAATCCCAAGTAAGAAACAATTCTAAGAATATACGACCATGAACTTTGACCTCCAAAATGTCTCCAAAATCAGTTTTTCAGTCGTGATTTTGGACATCAGGGCAGAATTTAAAAATGTCTCTCGAAGCATTAATGAGATTTCATGTTTACAAGCAAAAGATGAATATGAGGAGGCCCGGTCACCCTTTACCTTAAAAAGTCCGATCAGTTCACTCTAGAGTCCTCAGATATTTGTGGGAAGTTTGAAGTAAATCCCTCAAAAGATTATTGAGACATTGCTGTAAGAGGTAAGGGATGAACAAGGGGCCCCATGACCTTAACCTTTGGTCTATGACCTCCAAAGACTAAACAAGTTCATCTTGAGTTGGTGTGGACGTTATATGCAAAATCTTAAGCAAATCCCTTGAAGCATTCTTGGGGAGTTGAGTTAAAGGAGTGGCCCAGTTAGACAACTAGAGAACGTTTTGCCTCTGGCCTTCACTTCACTATGCTGTCAGAGAAGCATAAAACACTTCTTTTCAAAGTGAAAAATCCTGTTTTTTAAAAGTCAAAGTGTGGTGCAGCTCGCACTAAAATGTTCTGAAGAGCTGGTCAAGAAGCATGTATTAATTCTTCACGCTACATAGTCTCTGAGTGTAAAGGTCAGCAAGTACACGATGTACAAAACTGTACATGAGATAAGTCACACTGTGTGTCTCTGAAACAGCCACGGGCCATCCATCTTTGTGTCTACCTGTCAGTAAAGCTGTTAGATTTCACTATGTGTCATCACCAGTAATCTCAGATTATCTTACAGAAACATTACAGCAACCTGAAATTAGACACACTGCGGCTTCCTGATCCTCTCTCCCACGCTCACACGTACTCAGATGCACAGATTTCTTTATTTTTTGTAAAAGCATCTGTGCTTAATTAAATAGTAAACACTTCAGTGCACAATGCCTGAGCGGATCTAACACCTACAACACTGTAACCATATGGGATACCCTCTGTGCTTGACTAACAAGAATGACATAAATAACAGTATAATGAAAGGAACAACAGATTTCAAAATATTATGAAACCAAACTTTACCAGACTTTAATGTGTATCACACCCTTTAACCTTTCCAGTGTCTCCTTCACACCTATTTTAGCCAAATCCCAAGGAAGACCAAAACTGACACCTGACAGCTCTTCATTCTGGACCAGTTACTTCTGTTATTCCATGATACACGATAACAAAACAAGCAAAAACCTCTAGTGTGCAGAAAAGTGAAAGAAAAGGAAAACAAACTAGAAAGCACTCCCAGAGTGCAAACTTCTGCCAAGGTAGCACACGTATTGCTGTTACATCTATAAGCAATAGCTCCATGATAAAGTTACCATCATAATATGATTCCTTGACCCTGAAAACCCACACGTAGCATTCGGATTCATGTTGATATCATTATTAGTCCAGGAATTGTAAGCTTGTAATCTCCCGTGATAAAACACAACTTTAATGTAAAAATAAACATGGCGAATAATGTCAGGGGGAATTGCTAAGCTACATGCAGCTAGTGGTTAGCTTTCTTTAACATCCTTGGCTTCTGTCCAGCTCCTCCTAATGTGTTTTTGACACATACCAACAAGTAGATCTTCTGTTTGCAACGTCCATCTAACTGTATGCTTTGCCTTTACTCTCTTTGCCATTGCCAACTTGCTCCCTGATTGGCTTTGTTCCATCCCATGTGACAAAACACAGATGTCCTTGGTGGAGTCCACATACATAGAGATTTCGGGTTTGGGCCACCGCAGTTCTCTTCTATGAGGATACACTGACTCTTAACTCATCTCACACCACAGGATAATCAGGTAAGATAATTTTTAGTAGCTCCAGATAATCAGGCCTTTGCTGAGTTTGGCCGGAAGTGGGGATCTGAGATGAAACTCAGGCCTAACATTGTGTAGTGTGTACCCCGCTTTAGTTTGGGGATGGGTCACAAGGCTACATCGCTTGATAACTATCAGAGAGGAGTTATCGACAGTGATCAAATATAGACAATAACTGCATAATTTGTACAAGTATACTGAACAAATACATTCTTAAATCAGAAAAACAGGCAGACAACATAAGAAAGACAAGTTTGTTTTTATCAGTAAACAGCTATGACAGGTCACAGACAGGAGAACACTGAAGTACAGCAAAGGAATCACACCAATTTTACACATTTTATATAAAACTAAAACAAATATTCTCCAATCAGCCTCTAATGGTTGCACTCGTTCAGTGAAGTCATACTGATTCTTCAAAGCTATCTCTGCAGAGCTCTTCTCACCTCGTGAAAGGAAAATGATTTCACCAGATTATAACTCATAACAGCATGAACCTTTTAACTGATATTCTGCTAACATAATGAAGTGGTGTGTGGAATAAAATGACACCGAGAGGCAGAGAAATGAGAAAATAAAGGTTAAGGACGGGTTAAATCACTTACGGCTTACTCTTATGATCCCAGATGCAAACAAGAAACTGGTTATTTTCTATTCTCGAATGAAACAGCATGCGCAAACACACAAAAATATACAGAAAATAACAGAGTCTGACACTAAAATGTCCTCTCTTCAGGAAAAATGATGACTGTGAAAATGGCTCTTGAGTTTAATGACCCAGAACCTGCTTTAGAAAACCGAGAGAGAGTCTGTGAGAGGAAAACTAATCTCAAATCCCCTTCACATTTACTCCATGGAGAGGCACTTCTCTCTCCTTCTCTCTACTCCCCACTTCCACTGCTTCCTTCCTCCAGGCCAAAAGAGCAAAAGGACAACAATGCTCCACCCAGCCTCTCTGCACAGGCCACACACACAAATGCTCGTACCAGGCCGGACCGACACACTCGCAGCGCTGCATCCTACTATCTGAGGCACAACACAAAATCTGTCAAACATAAACATGGCAGTGCCAATAAAAACCAGAGGACGTCCGCTGAGGTCACATGTTAGTATTCTGGGGTCAGAGGGTAAAAACTCCTTTCCCCTCAGAGGTCAGCTGTAAATAACAGCCCTGTCAGAAGAGAGGAGAGTGAAATACTGAGCGGCATTCATTCTCGGCAGACAAATGAGCAGCCACACACGGGCTGAGGCTCGTGGGGTGTGATGGGGAGGTCAGAGAGGAGCGAAAGTCGGCTCGGACGTCTTACTTCTCACAGTTTTGCAGTGATGAGCAGAAAGACAGAGATTTGAGTCTGTGTCTGTAATATGTGGGGAATTATGTACAGCAATGCAACTTCAGGAGAGGGAGAGTGCCGAGTAAATGTATTACAATGTGATCAAGAATATGAAACAATACATTAGAATATGTTACAAAACAGTCTGTTTCATGAAGACACAATACAGAACAATAAAGCAGTGATCATCAATCAGAGGCTCCAGGGCCACATCAGGCCCCCAACAGCTAATCCATCGACCCCCAGAACATTGTCAACTTGTGAGGAGGAAAAATATGATGAGGTGCAACAGGTATCTGATTTTGGTATTGAAATCTCTGAAATTATTGAAGCATCCCCCAAAAAAGCAAATATGACTGAAGCAAGTTTGTCAGAGCTGACTTCATGTTTGAGCCGTTTTTTAAAATCCACCTCTCACCCATTTTAGCCAATAATGCCTTTAATCTGCACTTAAAAAGATTTTAAGGGACCAGCTCTCTGAGACCCAGTTTTTCTTGATTCCGGTCTGCAGGAGCAGCATATCTGAAACTTCTTTTACCCATTTCAAGATGAACTTTGGGGACAGAGGGCAAAAGTAGATTTTGTGACTCAGTCACAGAACCAAGACTGTAGCTCCCAGAACGTTTCACGTGAATACAGTTCCTCAAGTATGATGGCTGACTTGAAGCTATGCATAAGACTTGGAAGTCCCATTGGCATTCATGCCAAGATGTCAGTTTTACTTCCAGTCCATTTATCAACAACAAAAGTGGGGAAAGGGAAACATCTCTCAAACAGTAGCCAGCTCCTGTCATTCATGTTAAAGAGTTTTCCAAAAAAGCAAATATGACTGAAACAGGTTTTTCAGAACTGACTTCATGTTTTAGCCATTTTAAAAATCCAAATCTCACCCATTTTAGCCAATAATACACTACAAGTGTCAGAATATCTCCCCATGTGACAGGCAGCAGCAGGGGTGATAGGGGCCAATCTTACTTTAAAAGACTATCAGTTACACACATTTAGGAAGAAAATTAAAATATCAAAATAAAAGTAAGTCAGTGTGACCAAAACATTTATTTTATTTTAATTTATTTTAAGAGTTGTCCTCAATGACATCTGTTAATAAAGTTCTGGCCATTGTACAAATGTTGCAGATGATCCCTGAGGTCATATTTTGCCTTAAATCGGGTTAATTTATTATTTTGATGACTGCTAGAGTCTATTAACAATCACAATTGTCAAAATTTTATAATTTTCATACTCAGAGTTCCCCTGATCCAGCTGTATTCTCGCTCCCTTCTCCATGAGGGCCCAAGTTCTCACTGATTGGTCGACAGGTCAGCTCTATAGTAATTGATCAGTTCAGCACTACTTGGCGCTATGTTGTCATTTTCTGCATTTATTCTACAGTCTATGTTCTGCAATGGGCTTTTTACTGTGAGCCAATATGCTTAAACTGATGATGAAACAATGGTAGGATGTCACACTGGTAGGTCTATGTGGCTGCTGGAGCCACACTGCATGGGAGAGGGAGAGGTCTAATTGATGCAGATTTTTTGTCATGTTTATAGAAGTGCTCTATTAGGTAAAGGAGACATGTTAAACACACTAAACGGCATATGAAACAAAAAAAAAAAACAGAATAAGGGCTCTTTAAAGCATCAATACATGGCTGCTTCATGATGCAGCAGGTAGTGCTGGTGTCTCACAGCAGTTTGACTCACCTGGTGTACTACAGTTTCCTCACATAGACCAAAAAGAATCTCATTTGGGTAAATGGAAGTTTCAAATTGCTCTTTGGTGTGAGTGAGTTTGTGGTTGTCTGTCTCTCTGTTAGCTCTGTACTTAGCTAGCAACCAGCTAAAGGTGTACCCTGCCTCTTGCCCACTGACTGCTGGGATCCCCCCACAAACAACCAGAATGGGATAAAACAGTATAGATTAGAATAATAGATGATACTAGGGATGCATGATATTGGATTTTTGCCTATATGCCAATATTTCCAAACTCATTGACACCAAATTTTCTGTCAAGAACACAAAGCCTCCACTTAACTACACTGAATTGTTCCTTTCACAATAACAGTCCATTTGTGTGAGAAACAGATGTGAAGTGCAAGAAAAACAACAGTTTATTATTTAATAAATGACACTTTTGATTTATATAATTGGACATTCAGTAATGATGAGGTAAACCATTATGGTAAATGTGTACCAATATTTCAGCCATAATATGGGGTATTTATGGTGAATTTCTGCGGCTAAAATATTGGCTGTAAATACTGGCAAAAGTTTTTGTATCCGCTGATACCTATAATCAAATTTTGACAAATATCTGCAGATGTCTATGCTATTCCAATAATACTGGGCATCCCTTGATGATATCACAGGATTCCCTGTACTAGGTCCAAAAACATGATGTCAGGATACAGCAGTTCTTCAGTAATTTACATGTTACAAGACATTCATAAAAAATATGCACTGAGTTCTTAACTGAAGAATTGCCCCCAAACTCTATCCATCTGTAATCTACCAATAACTTCTGTTTTTTTGTCAGTTTCACCTTTTATTATGCTTCATTACTTGTTTCTTTTTACCACTGTCCAACGACATCCCATTGTCCACTCCGTCTATTGTCTGTCATTATATGCTGTAATATTCCTCTTCAGCCAGAAAACTTCTTGTTATGTTACCCTGACACATGTCATACAAACCCAAGACATCATGACGTGCGGTGCAGTGAGTCAAATTGTCATGGAGGTCTGTTTGAAGTGCTGTACATTTTGCTCCAGCCCTGATCAAAAGGGGGGAACGTTTCCCAGCGATTAGTTGCACTCAGTAATTGCTGAAAGGTTTGTGCTGGACGGCCCTGACATCTGTTTATCTCTGAAAACCACTGGATCATGGATTTGTGCTGTTTTTGTGAAACTCCACATTCAAGTACAAAAGGTTCGCTTTTCTCTACATCCCCAACACCAGTGCTTGCTCGGAGAAAAATTGGTATTATGCTGGATTATAAATCTGTTCTTACAGCCTTGGTGTCGAAGTATTACTGTAGCTGCTCGGTCTGAATTGTTTGAAACGAGCTTAGAGACCAGTTTGAGTTTGGGACTTTTTGTTTGCAGTGAATGCTTGTTGAAGCTTTGCTGCTTTTCATGGCTGTAGATTTAGCCATCATCTGATCAATCCTTAATATAATTGTAATTCCTACTTGCTGTTAATTTGTTTGGGTGCTTGTTCCTACTTACTTTGTCAACAGCTTAATTTTTCAACTTTGACTCCTGCCCTTTAAAGTTGTGCTAAACTTTAACAGATTAGTTCAAACCAGGGCTGAACAATGTAAATATATTACATCATATTTGTCACTCTGTCTGTTTACTTACTGTAGGTGGAGTTCAGCATATCTTTTTACAGTGGAGGACACTGTAAAAAAACAAGTCACTATGAAGAGGGTGGAAACATGATTATTCTTCAAATTATGTGTATCACTGCACTCTATTCTCAGTGTTAGAGACATCACCCCCATAATTCTAGTGCTGGAGAGTTTTAGATGCCCTACATCAGACCATAGACAGTACTTTTCCCTCTACCTTTACCGTGATATTATTTCTTTAAAGCTTGGAAAACCCTCTGTTGTAGCTCTCACCAGCCACCCAGATGTTTCTTTCTCTCTCTGAGCTCAGAAGACGTCCCACATCTCTACCTCCTCTCTTTGTCCTCATCTACCTGCCTCATGCTCCAGTTTCCTTACTTCTACAACCACAAGCCTTTGCACTGAAAATCTCTTGAGCCACAGTCTTTACTTGTCAATTTTTACACATTTCCGCGGAGTCAACAGCTTCTGTGACACTTTGTTGATCCCTCATCACAGATACTGCATGGAGGTCAGAGCACAGGTTCTGCTTGTAGACAAATATGTACACAGATAAGTGTGTGTGGTCAGAAAACTTGGAGTCAGGTTGAGAAAATCAATGGGCAACAGGGTGAGCAAAGGAAGAACACTGACAACAATGGGAACTTTAAAGAGTCAGAAGTTTCTGAGCCTGCAGACCAGGGATGGACAGATTCTGTTAACAGGAGCACCACAGAAGTTCTGTCTTGATTGCCAGAGAGCCAAACTACAAACTATAATTCCTCACGATTAAACAAAAGGATTAATGATGTTTATAGTTTTGAATCATCATCGACTGAAACCTCAAAAGAACTTCAGATTAATGTTCACAATTTAAAAACAAAGCTGCTGAAAGAAGCAAGAGAGAGAAATAGACAGAGGATTGTCGATACATTTATGCAGTTCTGACATCATGACTTATAATTCCCTCTTTGAACATTAGATTTTTTTCCACACTTTGACAATAAAACTCCATCTTTACGTTTCCTTTTGAAATAACCAGTGCTTAACAAATGTATTAGACCACCTGTCATAAAAATGAGAAAACATAAATGCTTCAGAAATCTTTCAAAACTTGTTTACAACTAAAAATATTATTATTATTGTTGTTATTTGACAAATAAACTGACACAACAAATCCTATTTTGGGGCATTTTGTAAGTACCAGTCAAAGCAAACTTGACCACACTGTGGGCTTCATGACGTGCTATTGTGTGGAATCTTTCATTTCAGTGAGCTCTCTGTGTTTTATCAGTTAAATAACTACATTTTGATATCTTCATCAAGAGAAATGACGTGCTTTACTATTTTTTCAGGGTTTTTTTTGTGAAACAGTAAATTTGAAAATTCATGGATAACAATAATAATTATTTTTTAGAATTACAAATATCGTCTTGGTTAAGAGTTTCTACATAGTGGTTTATTAACCATTACAGAAGCATAAAAATGATTTTGCTAATCACTGATACTGTTGATTTAGGGCACTTGTAACATTAACCTGACATTGGGCGGTGGTCTGATAAATTTGTTAAACACTATAACAGTGTTAATTTTACAGCATTTTTTAAGTTAAGTTTTAGTTACAGTCTTTTGCCTAAAATATCTTTTAGTTTTAGTCTTAATTTTGGCATCTAAATTGTTTCAATTTTAGTCTGGTTTTAGTTGATGAAATTTCACAGCATTTTAGTCGATGAAATCTACTGTAAATTTAGACTAAAATATGAAGTGTAAAGTGTAAGGCATATTTTATGTTTCCTTGAATTTCTGAAGTCATGTTTTACTCTTGGGTAAAATGAAACATCTAATAATCCTTTACTGGATGCTAGTAAAGTTTGAATGTATAAATTAACAGAAACAAATTGAACTTTTGTGTGAAATGCAATCACCTTTATTTAGGCTACCTGGCAGATCATCTCAGTTACAATACCAGAACTGACAACAAACAGTGAACCTGCTCTACATGAATATATCAGTTCATAAAGAGAGTAGCTCTGATTGGATCGCTCCACAACTTATCCCACCACCACCAAGCTAAGGGCAGTTGTGATTGGATGTCCCTCTGAACTCATCCAACCTTTCCACACAACCAAAGTAGCTGTGATTGGATATATTCCTGACTTGTCTCTACTTTCTACATGATGAAATTAGGTCTGATTGGATTAAGTCTCTGTCAAACATTTTCATCTAGTTTTAATCTGTTGATGAAAATGTCAGTTAATTTAGTTTTTGTCCATGTGCACTTGTTTTTATTAATTACTGTCTAGTTTTCGTCAGGGGAGAAAAGGTTGACTAGAACTATGATAAAAATAACTAGTCAACAAAATTAAAACTGCACGGTAAGTACAATGAAATCCAGCATATATGACACCTTTTTAAGTGACAGTATAAACACTTGGTAACCACTTAGCAGGAACCCAAACGTGGTAAAAACCCAAGTAATACTTCATGTAACCCAAGCTGCACATAGAAATGCTTGACTCAAGATTCCCCAAAAAGGGTTCATGTCTATGCTTCAACTTGCCTCCAAACTGCAATGCAAAACAGACTGAATCTTAACAACACACCCTTTGTGAGAGCGAGCTCGTATGCCTTAATTAGACAAAAATCTGCCCCCATCCATGGGAAACACTTTGGGAATCAATCACCTGATTGTGTGCCCAAGAATGAAGCATTTAAATGCTCATCGGTCTCAAGCAACTGCTGCTAAATGTGTTTTTTAAAAGTTAAACATTCAAATTAGAAGGAGTGCATTAGCTGGCCATTCTAACTGCTACTTAATCCTTAGTCTGCATCTTTTTATGGAAACAATTTTCAGCCTGAGCATCAACTCAAGCTGCTGACAGAGATGCTTTTATGTTTAAGAGGAAGTCAATTTCTATAGTGTGCTGTCTCCTTGTTGTCCTTGTGTGCTCTCCGGTCAATCAGTGACCCCCATACAGGCGGAAATAGGAGGCCTATGGACGTGCATTATTAGAGCGGCCTCTCTGCGTTTACACAGGAACCATTAGGCCTTCCCCTATGGCAAGATCCCAATCCTCACTTAAGTCCCTCAAGAGGCTCCGGAACTGGTTATGCTAAGTATGTTTGTCCAATATCATCCTGTGCAATCTCATTTTGGATTATTGTATGAGTAAGAAAAAAAAGAAAAGGGACAAGACCTAATATCCATTCCCCTCCATCGGCCTTAAACCAGATGTGTGTGAATGTGCCTGTGTGAGGTTCAGGTTATCTACAGTGCAAAGAAAGATGGATGATCCCTCTCTGCTTCTTATCAATAGTGCTTTTGATACCATCTTTGCAACAACACTGCTGATCATCATATGAGTGTGTGTGTTGTGGTAGTGCCGCAAAAACTCACTCAAATGAACAAACACACAGTCCTGAGCACATTTGCCTGCAAGATTAAAATGACTTACAGTCTAAAAATGACAGGACAGACGATCTGCTGGGACGAGAGTGAAAAAAAACAAATCCTCTTTCGCGTTATCTGTCATGACAGAGCAGTGAAGGAGGGGGGTTGTAATGAGAGACAAAAAAAGGAGAGAAAATGTGACTTTCCAGGAAGAAAAAAGGAGGCGGATTAATAGAAAGAGAGGAAATAAACTTGAGATGGAATGGGTGAGGAGGGTTGGATCACTAAATCAAATAAACCTAACATCTCTGCACTCGGCCCAGATGTTTCTCCACATCGGTCTGCTCAACCAAGCTCCTATCTCCAGTCTCTTGTACCCTAAAATACCAGTCCCTTGCTCAAAACAGCCAGAGCTTCTGTAATGCATGATGATCACCTTCCTTGACTAATATCTGGTCTCTTAATGAAAACATTGTCAGTGGGCGTAATTAGAATATTCATCACTCTGGGGGTACTGACTCGGGCAGGATGTTGAGGTGTTGTGCTAGCAACTTATGCTCATATGCAAACAAATTTAAATCAAGCTATAGCAGAGGGAGCCCTAAAGTGAAAGTTGTTTTGCAACCATTAGCAGTTAAACTTAACATCCAAGCTTTTATGGCACAAGAGACAATACTTAAAAAAAGGTTGTAAATCCAAGCTGGCATTCTAAGATTAATCATAAAAAAGTTGTTACACCCAAGAGTTAAGTCTTATGTCTTTTAACAGCTTTTATCATCTGTAAAGTAACAGATGGAGCACTTCACACTGACATTTGTGTTGCTCCACTACAAAAGTTAATGTCTGCTTCCCTCTGCAACCTGTCAGTATATCTCAAGTAACTTTCTATTAGTGCACGGCAGCCAATCCACTTTCAGTCTTAGTGAAGAATTTGACTCCTTGTGATGATGACAACAAGACAATCGACAGATTGAGTGATTACTGTTGCAACCCATGTTGCACTGATTTTGTCCATTGGTTTGTCGTGTGGTAACTGGAGTAATGACTCCCTCCTGCAGCCTGTGCTCTGTACCTTCAGCTAAGGGCCCGTTTACATGACCACGTTGTCACCAGGAGCAGAAAGATTTTTCCTTTCAAAAAGCACTCCACGTTCACATGGAGATGGTGCGATAATGATGCGCATTCACATGGATCCGACAGAGCGATTGAAAACGCAGTAGCGTGCATGCCAGGCCAGTAGTTAGCGATGTAAGTTTGTAGTGAAATAGCTGTGAGCTAGTGCGTCTCTGCATTTACGCTTTCCGGTGAAAAAAGTGTTAGTGGGGACTAGGGCTGAACAATATATTGTTATCGTAGGATATTGAGATATGAACATTCAAGATATTAGTATCGAAAAGCAACGATATAAACGAGATAGATTTCCCCCACGCTAAAACTGCACTTTCCACATTCTTTTGATGTTTTTATTTTTCTGAAAAATGCTTGGTTTTCACCAAACCTGTAGTCATATCGAATCGTAACGATATCCAGATATCTGGCATGAATATTGAGATATGAAATTTTGTCCATATCGTTCAGCCCTAGTGGGGACTCAGTTCTTTCAAAAGTTTGTGGACTCAGTCCTTGGTGAATATAACAATTGCGTCCCCGTTGGTCAGAGTATTGATGCAGCGAATCCAAATTTTGTTGGAGAAGCGATAACAAATCTAGCACAGTTAGCAGCACGTGTTGCTCAGTGGCTGTTCTTGTTGTTGCTCCTGGGTGCCGGCCCAACCTTTACCTGAAAGAGTACTACGCATGCATTGTGCATCACGGTTTTCCCTGACAACACTGATTCCTGTTTACATGGAGACAGAAACGTTGTCAAAACTTTTCACTCTGGACCCCAGTTTCAAAAGTTTACGTATTCAGGCACTCCGGGCACTCTCAACTCTCTGTTTTCTATTTCCATTGTCGTGTAAATGGGCCCTTAAACAGCTCTTACTTTTATTTGAAGATCCCCGTGTCCTGGTGTGTTTGACTGTTTACCTTGAGTGTATATTAAGCAAGAATTTGAATTAAGCTGAAAAAAGAAACAATCCTCTATCTGCAGAGGAACAGATTCAGCAGGGAGGCTACGGGAGGCATTGATAAGGCTCTTCACTGATTGGCTGCCAAAGCAATGTCTCAAGCGAAGGGGGGAGGAGGGGTTAAAGGCAGCGACTTTAAAAACAGTCATAATGTCTGCCTGTGAGGAGCACAGGAGGAAACTTATGCAGGTGGAGGCTGTATAGCTATGACATCATAAACCCCAGGAACTAAAAAACTTGGTGTTTTAAGGGGCATTTCTTTAAAAAGGCAGCACATTTCTTTGAGAGTTTAGCATCACACTGGAGGAGATTTCCAGAAGTTTTAGCCCTACTTTTCCAAAGCTGATACAAAACTTAATCACATGCCACTGGGCAGGGTTGTGATATCATTTATAGTGAGAATAGCTGTACTGCTTTATGCCTCTCACTGCTGGCCATGATATTGTTGTTTTTGGTTTCGTTTTGACAGAAAAGTGTCCCCAAACATAGGAGTTTACTCACTATTACTGAAGACTGGCTTTGTTACATCCCACACTGCTGCCCACACTGGCCTAAATCAAATGGAGCACTTTGGGTGTCCAACAGAGAATTTCTCCACTAGTCAAGCATTAGTGAGAAACAATTTCAGGAAAATATCATGTCCTGAATCTCATAAAATGATCTGGAACATGTCAGGATGTGTGAGAATGGCTTCAGTGGTTCACAAGTTACTTTTTTTTACTGACAACAGCTCAGTTTAGAAACAACACCGACGCAAGTTGTTAAACTTTACCACATCATCCAAAATTAAAGCCTGAAAGATGATTTATATTTGGTGTACTTTGTGGGTTTGTTTGACCTGGTAACCCATTTCTCTTTACAACTAATGCTGTGATCCATGACTAATGTAAAGATATTGATTATACCCAATCTATTGATGCGTTGATGTGAATGTGGGTTATCAGGACCAACACAGTGATGTCTCTTTGCTCTTTACCTCTTTATGCTTTGATCACTGGAGCAGCTGAGTGTGCTTTTGGCAACACTTCCACACTTTGACTCCAAGCAGCAGCTCAATAAGCTGTTTTCCTCCAGACTTTCCCAATGAGGATTTCCTTTAGAGCAGTCTGGACTGCTTTGACAGATTTAAAAAGCCCTTTTATTGTACACTCAGTAGGTAGTAAAAGTATTACTCATTCACACTTCTCCTTTTTTCCTGTTAAATCTAAGATGTGGATGCATAACTGTTCCGTTCCACTTTCTAAATTGGTGAAAGCAGACCCATTCTCCAGCCTGTCAGAGCAGCTCACAGTCGCACAAAAAGCACACATACCTCCCATCTCTTTTTGTCTCTCGTACGTCCAAAGACAGACTCTAAACCACACCCAGAGCTGCACAAATGCAAACACAATCACATACTTTGAAGCACACAATAGCTCACTCTCAGAAATGGAGCTGTCCAGAGTCATAATGCTGGATGATGATTGGTTGGACAAGACAAGTGCTGTCAGCTCTACTGGGAGTCGCTGACACAACACAGAGCAGCCGAGCGGATATAGACCCTCGGCTCACACACGCTGCCAGGTTGAGGCCCTGATGTGGACTTAACATGTCCCGCTTATACAATAAAATGAGAGAACGGATAACAAACAGCACGCTGAGATAAGCTGCTGGTATTGTCATTGTTCCCTTGTTCTGTGCTTTGGAACATGTGAGCTTTAATGATAGTTGTATCTCTCACTCAGTAAGGCTTTATACATGATCGCTGCACTTCTTCTGTAATTAAAGCCTTATATGTGGAACTACAAAGCTACGAGATCTGAATTTAGCTCTACAGGAGATACGCTTTATTTAAACCAGTGCAAAAACAATACTTTTTAAACAGTGATGTTCTCACTTTCCCTGAAAAAGTTCATGAAACAATACTTTCTGGCAAAAACATAAGCCTGAACTAGAAGGCACTCAGAGAGCGCAAACCTTCGCCAAGGTAGCTCACAAATTGCTGTTACATCTATAAGCAAATGTTCCATGATAAAGTTACCATCATAATATGATTCCTTGACCCTGAAAACCCACATCTAGCACTCAGAGTAATGTTGATATCATCATAAGTTAGACAGTTCTTGAGCAAAAACGATCCTTCGCTGATGGCAGTTATCTGGATCAGCACCAAAATCGAATCATTTTTAAGTTGGGCCATGACCAACATCTCCTGAAAATTTCAGCAAAATCTGTCCAGTAGTTGTTTGTTAGTAATCTTGCTAACAAGCAAACAGACAGACAGACAAACAAACATACGCTGGCAAAAACACAACCTCCTTGGCAGAGGTAATAATGTTTCCTCTTGTCACAGTCCATGCTGTAGTGCTTCCGTTGCCCATAGTGTTATTTCTTGAGCCAGAGGGAAATATTGGATAGCTGAACGAGCAGGGTAGGCCATAAAGCTCAGCATCTTTGGCTCTGTGACATATTGTGACATATTGGTATCACGATAAAGCGTCAAAGTCCATATTAGGTTTCCAGTGTTTCCTCTACAGCTTTCTTTGCTTTGGGAGGGGGGTGCTTGGGCCGGAATGAGCGTGGTGGAGCACATTTAGAGCAAACAGCAGTTCATAGTTTATTTGATTACAAACAATAAGCATCCTAAGATAACAAGTATATTTTAGTTATCCACTCAAGATCTTGATATTTTTACCTCCGCCAAGGCGGTTATGTTTTTGCCGGCATTGGTTTGTTTGTCTGTTCGTCTGTTTGTTTGTGTTCAAGATAACTTGAAAAGTTCTGGACGGATTTGGATGAAATTTTCAGGAAATGTGTGGAATGGGATAAGGAAGAAATGATTAGATTTTGGGACTGATCCGAGTCACCATCTGTATACAGGAATTGTTTAAAGGATTCTTTAATATTGCCAGATAGGACCATTTTCGCCAAAGTGGACTGAAGCTGCTTGGCGGAGGTCTGCGCTCTCTGAGTGCTTTTCTAGTTACATTTATATTTAAGACAACAACAATGAACTCTCATGGTCTAAAAATCATGGCTGAAATTATCCAGTTCATACTGGAAAACTGGTGATTATTTCCTTGGACAAAGACGCTCATAAATCAAGATTTTCTATTTAAAAATAAGTAAATTGATGCCGCTGGAGTAAATTCATATGTTTGCATGCATATCCTCTTAGGGCTGCCATAGTTTCCTGAAAGAATTGGCATGAAAAGTGTTTTTTTTTTCCTTAAGGATGCAAATATTGGATTTTTGGCCAATATCTGATATTTCCAGATTTATGGTCTGCAATACCAATACACATATCTGAAATATGTATAAATATTTTGTTTTATTTTTCAGTTCCAACTACATTGTTTGCATTGTTTGACAGCAGAGGTAAAACTAAGCTTCTTAAGAGCTGCAACAGTAATGTAAGTAACTTCTAACAGAACATTTCACTTGTATTTACCTAATGCTGGTATAGTCGGATGAAATATCTGTCGTAAAAATAGGCTGAAATTTTCCTGTTGATACTATAAAGTAACTTTTGAAGCAATTATCTGCTGATGCCGAGATCACATAAATAAATAGGGTCAGCTAACCTGTTTTGTGGCACGAGTGCTTTTCACTTTTTAAAGTTTTACAGTATCTTGCTCTTTGAAATTAAAAGGCCTGATTTTGTTTCTAAAATCATTCTCAAAATGACACAAACTACTTTGTTTTAATGAGAGAACAAGTTTTTTTTCCCAAGAAAATTAGGTCATTCAGTCTGTATTTTGAGAAAATAAAAATAAATTTGCCTCTTCTGAAATTGAGCATCAAACAGCGTTTTTCTCAGGACTCATTCTTAGAAATGGATGAAGTCCACAGTTGTGTTGTATTTCTTCATAACACTAAAACACATCCTTCCTTGCTCTTGTGACTTTAGCTCCTTCTCATCATTAATGCTCTTTTTCACACTTGGGCTGCCACCTCTGAAGAACTGTCAGGCAGCGAGAGTCACTGCACTCAGTCCTCAGACATTTCCAGGAATCCAACAGGTGTCACAGTAGCTAGAAAAATAAATAAAACAAAGAGGCGATGTCCTGTCTTGACTTCGAGGACTCGCAGGGCGTGTTGTGTTGACGGACTCTATGCTATCATCAGGAACTCGGTGGCCTTTGCTACAAAGATGATTTCCTCAATAGTTTTGTTGGTTCTCAAGGCGGAGAGACAATGGACTAAAGACCAAACAAAAACAAAGGCTTTGTCTGGCTGTGTCTCTACCTGCTGTGATCAAACACAATCCCAGAAGGAGTAAAACTAGGGAGTTGTGGTCCTGGTGACATTGTTCTATTCAGAGACAGGAATAGACACAAATAACAGAGTGTACACACATGAGCCTACGTGATACTCCGACAGCACAGATTTAGTCACCATTAGCAACCTGAGCCGAGATTCACTGGAGTCAGAGATGCACAGACTCATTCTGTTGAACTCTAAAGCTGCTCTGCCCTCAGAACTTACTACGTCCTTCTTAAGTAACATTAGATCATAAAACTAATTAAATGTTTATATTTATTTAGATCTGGAAGCTAAATAAGAGGTGATTAATTGATGGAGAGGGGATGGGATCAAGTAAGTTTTGACTTCTTCTCACTCCTTTTCAGACATACAACATATATCCAAGTGCTAACTTTCTTTTTTTCTGTCAGTACTTTTATTGCAAATTTCCCCGTGTGGGACGAATAAAGGTTTATTCTATTCTATTCTTATTCACTTTTATAACAATCAATCAAATAGATATTGCAGGCTGTTTCAGTAGAGAAAGAAAGCCGACCTTGAAATGAATGACCTGCTGCTGTGGACCTGCTCGACTCCCAAGGGCTTTATCCTTATCAACCATCAGCAGAAATGACATAATTTAACATAAATCCACACTTTTAGACCAGATAAGCCCAATTTAGTGGCAGTTAAACTAGATCTACTAATCAACATTATTCCTCTCCAGTTTATGATCATTATTGATGTAAACGTTGGAATGACCTCTCTAGACATGGTTATTGATTACACCTCCATGATAAATATCTTTACAACCATATAGACATAAGGATCCTCTTGAAAACCAGATGCCCAACTCAAGGTGCTTACCTTTAATCAATCTATATTCAGCAGAGACAAATATGATGAGGACAGATTTATGATCTTGGCATCCATGGGTTTGTCGCAATCATAAATTCTTACTTTTAGTCCCCTTGTCTCTGCCTGAATGTTTACATATATGTGTATCTATAAAATGAAGAGTATGGCTTCAGCTTGCTCTATTTTAAAGTGTCTTAAGACAACACATGTTGTGAATTGGTGCTATACAAATAAAGATTAATTGATTGATTGATCACCATGGTGCCTGAGGGTGGCCTGATGATTATCATTTAAGTTTGTATTGTAGCCATTTTTTTAAATACATTTTTTACAGTAACAAGAACAAATGTACCATCTAATCTAAAATAAATCAAAACTTTCTTTGTATTTTTAAGGACATCTCGTGACCCTCACTTTGGGAACTACAGTATCTGAGGGAAAGGAAAGTAGAAAGATTTGGAAATAAGCAAAAGAGATAGTGGGGAATAACTTGTGTAAAGAAGCCTGCCAGCTGATATGAGGACAGCATATCTACACAGCTTCTACACATGAGGCATGCAGACATAACCACTAGTATAAAGGTGCTACAGGAACAAAGTTCTAATGCTTTTATTTTGGTTGGAGATCTCCTGCTCCTTTGTCTGGAAAAGTTACAGTAATGCCCATGAAAGAATGAAGGGTAAACAGCATTCTTTAACAGTTACATAAAAATGTCATGGTCAGAAATACACAACACCATCAGCAGCATAAATGCTCTCACCTATCAGCCCTGTTGCTTTTAACTCTAGACGAGAGCTTTCCACTCAATGATCGCTGTATCCAGTGCTCTAAAATCAACACATATTCCGTTACCCAAAGATAACAAGATATTTGAGCTAAGATCTAAATGTAAACAAACAAAATGCAATGGAACAAACTACATGGTTGCATATCTATGCAAGGCTCCCATTAATTCATAGATTTTTCCATTTTTCCCCTCAGGCGAACCACTAAAAACAACTCACTTTTCAACTCACTCAGGCCCCTATCAAAGGTAGGTTTCTAATTGAACAAAAGCAGGTGATTGCTCAGTGTCAAGAGGATGGCTATGCGGTCTTCCGCCTGTGCACATTGATTCCACCTGCTGAATCTCGTTCTGAAGAATTTCTTCTGTTGTTTACTTTTGTTCATAAAGGTATCCCCATCCACAGTAAAAGGAATGTCATTGTCACTCGAGTCAAAATCACTCATACTTGGATCAATATTAGCTTCCTCTGCTGTTGTGTCTTCCTGCGCTTATAGAGTGAAACAGCACAGAGAATGGACTTTAAGGCAGCTCTGCCTGTGTACAAGTCTCTCCATGGCCTAGCACCAAAGTACATCTCTGACATGTTGGTGCCATATGAACCATCTCGGACTCTGAGGACCTCAGGGACCGGCCTCCTGCTGGTGCCCAGAGTCAGGACTGAACATGGGGAATCAGGGTTCCAGTTTTATGCAGCTAAAATCTGGAACAGTCTTTCTGAAGATGTGAGACAGGCCTCTACACTGACAATGTTCAAATCTAGGGTCAAAACAGCTCTGTTTAACTGTGCATATGACTGAAAGGATCTTATCTGCACTCTTCTCTTTTAAAGTTCATTTTATAATGATTATTTTTGTTTTTATTTTGTATTGTGATTTTAATGCATTTTTCTTTTTCTGTAAAGCACTTTGAATTACCTTGTGTACGAATTGTGCTCTACAAATAAACTTGCCTTGCCTTGCCACAGCGGCAGAATCAATGCACAAAGGTGGAAGAACACACAGCCATCTGCTGTCTTGCAAAATAGTGCCAATACCAGACTTCCTGGAGGAAAAATAAGGTGCCCTGAAATTGTTCACCCAACCGTACATTCAACCCAACATAGTTTTGCGGCTTGTTTTTACGTAAAACTCACACAATTACACAAAATAGCTGTACCCACCAACAGCAGTGTACCTTACCATCCCTCTAAGCTTGTTCTCCTTAAAGGTACAGCACTGCAAAGGTACAGCTGAAACAACCCAACTTCAAAAATACTGAAATATCCCTTTAATTCCACAAGCACTCGAGCTATGTTGGACAAGCTGGTGAAAGCGGCAAGAGTTCGTTCATGCTTTGCCAGTTTTACCCATTTGTCTAAACATTGCTGACAAAAAAAACTGCGATCATGGAACTGCAGATGGAATCACGGAATTGGACATTAAAAGCGGGATTCAATATAAATGTGGAATATCATGGAAATGGCCGACATTTTACGTTAAAGAATAAAAAGGAACTTATCTCTCAGGGAAATGCTCCAAGGGGGTCACAAAGGTTGGGGACAATGCACGCTTCACTTCCCCTCCCCCTCCTCGTCTCATTAACAATGCAAAAATGTCGAAGGGACACCGGCTAAGGCCCCGTTTACACAAAAATGAAAACAGCCGAAAAAGGAGAGTTTTCATTGCGTTTTCGGCTCCCATTTACACGATAACGGTGCCCAGAGTGCCTGAATCCGCAAACTTTTGAAACCAGGGCTGAGGGTGGAAAGTTTTAAAAACAGATTCGTATCCGACTCCGTGTAGACGAGATTCACTGCATGCCCAGTACTCTTCCATATGAAGGCTGCACGCACATTCCAGGAACAACAACAACAGCTTCAGCCATCTACCGAGCAACACGTGTGCTGCTTACTGTGCTCGGTTTGTTATCCAGACAAAAATATCCAGACAGATTTGTTGTCTGGACAAAAAAAGTCCTGCGTCTTCGTGCGTCCACTCGCCATTGTTGGTTGTGAAAAGTTTGTCTTCACCGGAAAGCGTACGTGTTCTAACACCGCTGTTTCACTACAAACTGACATCAGCAACTACTGGCCTGGCATGCACGCTACAGCGTTTTCAGTCGTTTTCGCGGAGCGCTTTTGAAAACACAAACAAAAAATCTTTCAGTTTTTGGTGATTATGTTGTCGTTTAAATGGGGTCTAAGTTGGCAAAGAAGCTATGAAACTCTAACAAAGTACAGGGCAGGGCAGTTTTCCAACGATTATTATATGTCAGGCGTTCAAATGTTTTGCAAATTTTGTCAACGTACTGTTGACTGGACCCGTAATGATACATGTGAGGACCACCTGAAGAGTGAGTGAATAAATTTCATGACTTAATACTGTGTCTTGGGGTTAAATTTGCGTAAAGTACTAAAAATCCAAATTCTCAAAAATTAGAAAAGACAGAATATGGGAAAAAATAAAGTTGAATTTGGGAAAAAAATAGCACAGATATTATAGGGCCCTACTTTTAAGGCTTTCTGTACATTAACATCATCCAAAGTGCCTCAAAATGTCTTCATATGAGGAAAAAATACTGTTTTGACATGAGGAAGGGCCTCATATTGGTCTTGCCTGTGGCCACCTAATTACTAAACCCGCCCCTGGTCCTGACCCACCAGTTGAGAACCACTGTCCTAAACCACAGTGGCTTGGCCCAATGCACACCCAGCGTGAATTCCAGACACTAGTATGTAATGGCCATGGCTTTTCCAGCTCATGCGCGCCATGTTGGAGCAGGCTGCCCACATCACAACACAGTACAAACCCTGGTCCTCCTCTCCTCCAGCAGCCTGTAGCCTGTCAGCATCTCTCGCCCAGCTACAGACGGCCATGCACGGCTGCTTGGCGCCACAGCGAACCCACCGTCGAGGAAAAGCATCCTAAACAGATCGATAATACATGATGGATCATCAAAGTCATCCGCGTAAACATGTCGTCCCGTTACACCTGTATGTTCCGCCGTGTTACTGCTTCAGAGTGCGGTACAGTGAAGCAGGCCTGCGGGCATTTAACACAGGATGTTGTCATGACATAATATTGCAGCTATTTTTGCCTTTAATTCAGCTCCAGCCTGCACATGAGTGGTGTTATTTTGATTTTACGCGTTGAAGGACGCCGCGCCGCTTGTGACACAATTGCAACCTCGTACTAAAACAACGCGCGCGCAAAAATAGATACATTCACAACGTAATGAAAGCAATAATTCACATAATATCCCTCTTTTCTAGTCTCCATCCCTCTATCCCGCTCTGTCATGCCTCCTATCCGGCTCACAGGATGCCACAGAGGCTTTAAAAACGCACAGCTGGATAAATCACCAAAAAGCAGGTCACATCAAAGAAAACACAAGCACGAGCGCACTGTAAATCACGACTTACTCACGTGCAAATCACTGTCGCTTCCCGCCACGGACGTCTTCCAAACAACCAGGGGTGTCTCCTTGTTTATTTCTGCACGTCAATACTCTTGAACACCCCTTCCTCTCCTCCTCCTCTCCCTCCCTCCCTCCTCTTCTTCTTCTTCTTCGTCTTTTTTTTTTTTGGCTGGCACCCCTCTATGTTGTTATTGCCGCCGAGGTGATGATGATGATGATGATGATGCCAAGGTGGGCAGCACGAGCTCACAGCCCGACGACAATAAAAGGGAGAGATATGGCTTCCTCCCGTGCGCAAACGACGTGCGGCAGCAGCAGCGGCAGCGGCGGTCTCGTGTGCGGTGGGGCGTCGACTGAAGCAGGTTGTAGTGGAGTTTTGGTGAGGGAGGCAAAGCGGTATGTGCAGGGGAGTGGGTGAGAGAAGGATACGCCTCCCTCGCTGCCTGGTGTAGATAAAGGGGGGCCCGAGCTGACTGAGATACAGGTCCTCCTCTGGCTCTCCTCCAGCGTTGTCGTGTGACGTCCAAGGAACCAGGCCGTCTGCTTCAAGCGCTGCGGAGGGGCCGCGTACGTGCAGCCTCAAATTGGGATCACATCCAGTTCTTCCACCAGAGGAGAAAAGGGCCTTTCTTCACTTGTATTTCTGCACTATTGCGCCATCTAGTGGACCGAAGAGTGAACGTCAAGGCTTCTTAAAGAGGTGTTTTCACAGCTGCAGCCCTGAAACACAAGCCCCTGCCGTGACAAAGTACTCTGGCACAACATCAGCCTCAAATGTGACGGAAGTGAGCCAATTTTTTTAATTAATGGCGTAAAGTAACAAAACACATAGGCCTACACAAGTTATTGGTATGGTGAAGCTTTATGTGTGGAGTTTGGATTTTGTTGACTAATTATTTTCGTCACAGTTTTCATCAACAACCTTTTTTCCCTCAATGAAAACTAGACTATAAATAAAAAAAAAAAAAAAAGTGTACATTGACAAAAACTAAAACTGAATTAACTGACATTTTTGTCAACAGATAAAAACTACACTAAAATGTTTGACAGAGACTTAATCCAATCAGACCTAATTTTGTCATGAAGAAAGTAGAGACAAGTCAGGAATATATCCTATCACAGCTACATGGTTGTGTGGAAAGGTTGGATGAGTTAACAGGGACATCCAGCTGCCTTAGCTTCATGGTAGGGGGATCCAAGTGTAAAACATGACTTCAGAAATTCAAGGAAACATTAAAAAAATGGCTCACACTTTAGTCGACTAAATTTACAGTAGCTTTTGTCGACTAAAATGTTGTGAAATTTCATCAATTAAAACTAGACTAAAATTAAAACAATTTAAATGACTAAGTTATGACTATAACTAAAAGATATTTTTGGCAAAGACTAAAACTAAATTAAAAAGTGCTGTCAAGGAAAGGAAAAACAGGCAGCAAGAAAAAGGGAAAGTTGAGGAATGCGCCACAAACACCTGTTTGGGACACTCCACAGGTGAACAGGTTAATTGTAAACAGGTGAGTGTCATGATTGGAGCATTTCTGTAACGCTCTGTCCTTCACAAGCAAGGTTGGGGCGAGGCTCACCACTTTGTGAACAACTGTGCGAGCAAATAGCCCAACAGTTTAAGAATACTTCTCAACATCTAATTGCAAGAAATTTAGGGATTTGATCATCTACATTCCGTAATATCAAAAGATTCTTAGAATCCAGAGAAATCTCTGCAGGAAATTGTAACCCACATTATTTAATTGTTTTGTTTTAATTTGTTTTGTTTTAATTTGTGATCCCAGTCTGTGTCTGGGTGGCCCTCGTGAACCTCCATAGCTCCAGCATTAATTTAAACTATATCAGGTTGTTTTTAATGTAGATTGATTATTTAAATTACTTTTTCAAATTACATGTTATTGAATTTCATTTACCTGAAGTAAAAGTTTCATTAAAATTGAGTTCTCTTAACTGAAAATAATTTCCTTAGTTGAATTAATTTACTTTGAAGAAATTTACTTACCCTTTAATGAATTTAAGTTTTTGAACTAGCCCTAACTTGAAAAAATTTGCGCTAATCAACTTTTTCCTATAATTAAAGTGTTTAATTTAAAAGTTTATTCCAGGAAAACCTTAAATTGAAGCTTAATTTATAAAAAAAAAAACAAAGAAAAAAAAAAACAATTCCCAGTTTTTACATAAGCAGCAAGTCTGAACACTAACACTGAATGCTGGTGACCTTTGATTCCTCAGGCAGCACTGCATTGCATGTGGACTCAGGAGAACCATTGTCAGTTAACACTGTTAGTTGCTACATCTACAAATGTAAGTTAAAACTCTACCATGCAAAGCCAAAGCCATAACAACACTCAGACACTATTTATTATTAAAATTGTTATAATTATTTGTATTATTATTCATTATTTTGGTACATCTTCTACTCATGATGCCTGACGGAGCTCAACTGAGGCTTATGACCATGGTTGTGAGGTTGATTTGTTGTTGAAGTGTTACGCTTCATGTTATGTTTGAAGTTATTAAAAACGTTAATCCCCCCCACAACAAAACAAACAAACAAAACAAACAAACAAACAAAAAAACACTTGGAAATCACAGACGCTGTCTCCTCCGGGCAAAAGGGAAAAAGCCCATCCAGACTGTTACTGGCGCCAAGGTTCAAAAGCCAGTGTCTGTGATGGTATTGGGTTGTGTTAGTGCCCATGGCATGGGTAACTTGCACATTTGTGAAGGCACTATTAATGTTGAAAGACATGCAGCTTTGTGAGCAACATGTGCTGCCATCAAAGCTTGACCAGCTGTCCATCAGTGACATTGTGAAGGAACATAGCTCTCAGTCATGCCCTCAACTAGCCAAAAGTGGAAATCATCTTATACTGACTGAAGCCTGTTGTATTACTAGCCTGTAAATATGTTTATCTTTTATGGAAGACACATTTCAGCTGTTTAAATAATCTTTTCCTCTCACACACTCATGTAACTTTCACTTTCTCTGCTGCCAGCCTCACGCAGACACTCGAGGAACTGCAGTTTTTTGGCACTAACCCACCGGCTTCATTATCAGCACCGCCAATATCCGCCTGCTACAACTCCACCCAACATGAGGAAAAATTCCACCTGACCTTTTACTGCTCGCTAGACCTTTCAGAAAATGTGTGCGTAAACAGTCCGTTCAAAAGATTTTCTCCCATGATGTAATAAGAGGATATGCCACCTTTTCCAGATTGGAGGAGGATCTTTGTAGCTGAGGTCAGAGTCAGAGCCCAGTGCTGGAAACAACACTGTTTAGAGAGAGGGCATGGTCAGACACAGCGTATGAGCACTGGTGCTAAAGGGGTTAGTATTAATGCCAGTAATGTCTGAGCGGATTTTTAGGCAAGAACATTGCAATGATTTTTGAAGACATCTGAGAACAGTGAAGAGAAGTACAACATGGGAACATTAAAGCTATATATTACAGTACAGTGTATGTGTTTGCACTCCAGTATTACTCAGCTGCAGCCATTGAGCTCACAAGTCCCAAGCCTAACGAAATCCTTTGGTATGGTATTGCTTTTAATAGAAAGATAGATTGATAGACTCTTTGTTGCAGACTCAAAGATCCATATCATCAAAATATGAAAGTATAATTATTGATAATAAAATAAAATACAGAGAGACATTTACTCCAATGTTTCCAGTAACAAGAGAAATATCTGATATCACTTAATGAAGGTTGAGTCAGTGACATCCAAATTTCATTTTTCTGAAGCTGTTAATCGGTAATAAACTGGTACATTACATTTGCATGAAAAGTGGGGACATTATAAGTGAGAAACAACTCACTTCACTTGACCATCTTGCCTAGCCTACATCACCTTGTTTAATGGAATATCCCTTTTGGTCTTAAAATAATCATAAACATTGTTTTTCTCTTAACTAATTACATAAATATTGTATAATTCTGTAAGTATAAAAAATGCATGGGAACATCTCTGATGTCAGGCTTATTTAAAGTTATGTACCATGGTTAACTTTATACATGGTCTTCTTCAGTACCATTAAACAGGAACTCGAGTGCTTGGCATGACAAAATCAATCTACATGATGAAGGTGACGTATGATGAGAAAATGATAAACATGTATGACCCTAATCTGATTAAAGTTACCCATTATCTTTGGCCAGAACACAACTAACTTCACCATTAATCCTCATCCTATCTAACATTTATGATTTATATATTTTGCATTTATATGCACTCATACAAGCATATTTCATTATTTAAACCGTTATGAAAATTGTTTTTTCTAAAGTACAAAATACATAAATATATTAAAATGTTTTTGTAATTGTATACCAGATATCAGACTTCATGTTTTCAGTGCAGTGTGGTCCAGTTTCAGCCCCTGAAAGGACAAAAGCTCAAGTTTTTGTTTGTTAGTTTGTTTTTTATTGGCAAAATATATACAGAAACAGTGCAACATGATCAGGATAAAGGCAGTTACAAAACTTACAGAAATAGAATAAAAATAACTAAAAGCAAAATAATAGGTCTCGAAGTTGAAAAAAGTTCAGCCAATATTACATTATTCAGAAAAACTTCTTGTTTTGGTCACCTTGGGGATTAAATCTTTTTCAATATTTTCTAATTATGACATCAATATGGCTTTGAAAAAAATAATATTAAGTAGTAAATTTTGAACAGCGAATATGAAATTTGGCTATAGTTATGAGAAGGTTGATTACATACATTTGTCTGGGCTTATTTTCTCATTTTCGACAAACCAAACGGTACATGTTGAATATTTAATTTAAATGAAGAATCAAATTAAAATTTATTAAAGTCAATCCAAAAAGTTTGAATGTAAGTACATTCCCAAAACAAGTGAGATATTGTTTAGTCTGTAATGCCACAAAAAGAGCAAAGTGTGTCAATATTTATCTTATACTTTATAAGTTTGGTCTTGACTGGAAAGCATCTATGCAGGTTGTTGGAGCTAATTTCACAATGAATTTATTAACATATTTGATCATCCATTTGTCAATAAAGTTATTCAGAAAAGTGCTGACCTATCAGCTACACAAAAAAACCCTAACTCCTGCATTTAGCTTCTTTCTTAGTGAGAAAAAAAAGTAAAGAAAGGGCTGTTGGATGTCTCTCTCATGAGGATATCGAACTCTTTACACTCTGTTATCATATTTTAGACACACAGGTCCAAACTTGCCTTGAAAAGCACAGAGAGATATGCTGCTCTCAGAAGAAGTGCTTTCTTAGAAAAAATACCGTTTGTATTCATTTTATATTTTTCACAGACATACGAGCCCTTACCTTGTTAATTATATTTTAATATTATCTCCTCTGTTTTTTGAATAACTTTGGAAACTGTTTTTCCATAACTACAAAATTCATGGATTCTGACGAACGCAGCTTCAAGTAAACTGGCATGTTTGATATCAGGTTTAAGTTATGAATCACAATACATGCCGGTTTATGATATTGCTCAAGTATCATCAAGCTGTAACCACAGACAAAAGTCTCTGGCTTGAAGTGGAAGTGAAAATATCTAATATACAGATGCTTAAAAACTCCTTTTAGCTGATACCAACAACACTACATACATTTTTCTTTTTGTAAAGAATCAACCAGTTGACTGTGTCAGACTATTTGATTATAATTTGAGAACATTTGATCCCACCATTAATGATAATGTATTGTTTCTAATAATCATTATTTAAATGCAAATATTCAGTGATGAAAGTCAGAGAAGTAATGTATAAAAATAACATGTCCACTGTAAGAAAATATATTTGAAAAGTAGTATTCAGCCTGAGAAATGGTCGACAAATTAGCTACAAATATCAGCAGGAATATTCTTATTGGCCTTTACCAGGGGGAGCCAACAAGGTGCCTTTGAGGTGCCTGAACCACCACAGAGCCTGAAATAATATTTTTTATGTTTTGCAAATAAATCCTACTCACTTCAATACAAAACAGACAGCCATCATAACAAGTGAATAACATTTTAAAAGTCTGCTTTCTTTTAAACTTTGACCTGTGTGAGGTCAAAGTTTATGTTGATGCACAACACCAACAGTCACAAAAGTGTGACCATTGTACATATCAGTGAAATTCAACAAATAAATTATTATTGAGAGATGCTTGTAAGTATAATATCCTCATATTATTTATCACACATTAGTAGTAACTATTATTAGCAATCATTAAAAGTAAGATGTTAATATGCAGTGTCATATTTGGTGTATTAAATTCATAATGTTTATCATTTATATTACGTAGAAACATTAAATCAGACAGGTAGCCCTCTATAATACTCCTTATCTTTTATGTAGCTCTCAGGCTCAAAAGGTTGGTGACCCCTGGCCTATACTGATAATCAACTTTTTAAGCTATTATTTGGGTATACCTATATTGTGCCAATGATAATCCCTATTTCCTGACATTGTTTGATGATTGATACATGAATATGTGTTTTTTTTCTTGAATGTGAAATACACATTTATATTGTGCAAATATGAACAAATGCATGAGTAAATAAACACTTTCAGGGGCCCTGATTCATCTAAAATGACATATTACAGTCCATAAATACATTCACTTCATTAAAGAGGTATTTAAAGGCATCACATCTGATTTTCTGTGAAAATTTAGGCTCATAATTTGAGTCACATCCACTGTTAAAAGTTATCAAGCACAAATCCTAACTCTAAATTTCATCTACAGAGATGTCACAGCCCAGCCTAATGTCAAAACCAAACAAAAATAAACACCATAAGCGTCACTTCTGTCCTGTCATGGGTTTGCCCCTGAAGCAGCAGCTGGATTCATTCTGTTACATAAATGAGGTTTGGTCCGCTGAGGCTGACGCAGGGATTTGGAGGTGGGATTATCTGTCCGGGAATTTATATCCAGTCAAATTTTCATTAAATGAATCACAGTGGTTTAGGAGTCAGAACATATTTAGACAATTTTGGAGGCTATTGTTGACTGACCCAAATTATTCACAAACATCTGCATCCTCAAATCCTGCAAAACATGTTGCACCTGCGCTCAGCGTCCAGCAGGGGGCGCTGTGTTTCCAGACATGTGTTACCCGTTCAGGTTTGCTGGCAGAGGATCCTCCACTGCATTTCTGCCAACTGCTGAGATGTGTTTTCTCTCTCCTTTTGGAGAGGTGGAGGGGAAGGATTGGATGAAGAAACAAGTCAGGGGAACCATATTTGTTGCTGTTCAACACATTTTTTTCTATTTATTTTAAGCATATTATCCCATTGTTGCATTATTTTGATATTTTTGTTCATGTTTTTAATTCTAGTTTCTACAGCTTTCTTTTTATCAGTTTTCCAAAATATCCCATTCACTGACTTGTCTGAATCTAATATTTACCTCTTGTGTATGGCCATTTTATTAGGTACACCAATTCAACTGTTTCTTAATGCAACTAGCTAACCAGCTAATCACATGGCTGCAACTCAATGCATTTAGGCATGAAGACATAGTCAAGATGACCTGCTGAAATTATAACAAGGTTTCAAATGAGGGGAGGGTGATTCAGTGACTCTGGATGTGGCATGTTTGGAAGGCTGGTCCGAAGTTGGAGTGGGACAAAAAGTATGATATGGCGATTATCGTCGTCCTCCCTCCCGTGATATGATTCAAGATATGCTGGCACCAAATATCAATATTTTAATCGATAAAATATGGCGCTCTAAAGATGCTGTATGTCACCTGTTGGTTTACCTCCTGGAGACACTACTTGCTGGCTCCTCAAGAGGGCGCTCAATGCTTGAATGAGTGAAACTTGAACAGAAATTACCAGCCGAAGAAGATAATGTTTACAGGGCATAAATGTCAGACATCAGTGCAAAGAAAAGTACACAAAAGGATGCACCAGCCCCTTATAAATCCGAAGTATGGATACACTTCTGCTTCTACAACATTGAAGGGACAGATGAAAACGATTATTGTGACATATTGTTATACTATTTTTTTGCAATATATTGATCATCACAGTTGCTGCACCGTGATTATATCATTATCGTGGATCGTATCCTACCATAAATTGTATCATATCGTATCATATCGTATCATATCGTATCATAAGGTACCCCGTGATTCACAACCATCTCTAGGGTTCACAGAGAATGGTCTGAAAAAGAGAAAATTTCCACTCTAGATGCCTTATTGATAGGGGTGTCCCGATACAACTTTTTCACCTCCGATACGATAACGATACTGCTGCCTTGAGTATTGGCCGATACCGATATTGATCTGATACGATATCAGCAGGAATCATACATACTTTTAATACTTATTTTGTAGTATAGACTGTAAGAAAAGGCTTGATCAAGTGAGATTGCTCAAACAGAGAACAGTAGTCAGCAATAGTAGGGATGAGAAAAACTGACCCATTTGTTATTCACCAATGGGTTAAATAAATCTTAACCTTTAACATAAGAATATACTACAATTAAATAAAATAAATAATTATAAATTAAAAGTTCCTGAAAAGTAACCTCAATAAATCCAATAAAAACAAAAAAAAAAGTAAAATTGCAAAATAACCACTGTGTTTAACTTAAACATAAGCATATTCTACAACTGAATTAAATAAATAAATAAATAATTTAGAATGGACTGCTTGTATCGGAGTGTATATATCAATATTGGATCGGGACACCCCTACTTATTGATGCCAGAAGTAAGAGGCAAATGGCCAGAGTGGTTTGGGATTATAGGAAGGCAACAGTGGCTCTGATGACTTCTCATTACAAACAAAGTCTGCAGAGGACCATCGCTGAATACACAACACATCAAATCTTTAAGCAGATGGTCTACAGCAGTTAAAGACCACAGGGGTACCACTCCTGTTAAGCTAAGAGGGAAACTGAGGCTACAGTTTTGCAGGCTTACCAAAACTGGATGATAGAACACTAGAAAATTGTTCTCTGGTCTGATTAGACTTGCTCTCTGCAGTGACATTCAAATGGTAGGATCAGAATTTGGCATTTACAACGTGAAAAATAGATCCATCCTGCCTTGTACCTGTGGTTCAAGGTGGTGGTATAGCTAGGGTATAGTTAGAAATATTTTCTTGGCACACCTTTCAGCCCCTTAGTACCACCCAAGCATTACTGAAATGCAACAGCCTGTGTGAGTATTGTTACTGACCATGTCCGTCACTTTCTGACAACCATCCTCTGATGGTTACTGTCAGACTGGTTTCTTGAGTATAACAATGGCCTCCACGGCCACCAGTTCTCAATCTATCAGAGCACCTCTTGGAATGAAGGATTAAGGCAGCTCTGAAGCCAAAAAGAGGTCCAAAATTGCCTAATAAAATGGTCCAAGACACTGGGTGTAACAACATTTTGCTCACTTTTTAATAGGGCTGGGCGATATGGCCTAAAACTAAAACACTCGATTTACAATTTTTATATATTTTTCCCCTCATAAAATAAACAACCTCCAAGTGAGCCAAAAATGACATGAACCAAATTTGCCTTTATGTTGTCAAAATATATTCCCAAACCAAACAGAATTTCCCTCTTAAAGTGAAAATGTGTGTCATAAAATGTTGATTATGTAGTTCAAACATAGGCAGGTTTGTCTACGTAAACACTGAAAGCTGAAATATTTTCACAGTATGTTAACATGGAACTCTCTGATCAATATTAAACTCATTTTAAAAACAGATACAAGCTTATAGAAGTGCTTTAGCAAAACTTGACCGGGCCTACCGTCATGAAAACTTAAAGTATTTATATTTTCAAACATTGCAACATCTTACAATTGGAGTAAGTCAAGTCGTTTATAATTTTTAAATCTTCTGCAGAAAATAATTCAAATTAATTGATATAATGGATATATTGACTAGCCCTACTTTTTATTATGCCAGATTTTGATCTGTCTCTGAATCCTAAAGGCAGCATTGAAGACATTTTTATGTTAGTTTATGAGAATACCAAATCTAAGAGGCTTTCACTACAAAGCATTTGAGCAGATTTCTCACTTTGCATCTTGATTTCAGATTTACATCATCTTTGTATGTAATCTTTCCGTGTTCAAAAATAACTTTGCCTTTGGCTTTAAAATCAAAAGCTGTTTACAGAGCACAGAACAGATCTGGCTTTTGGGCTCACATTGGTGTCTCTTTATGTAGAACCAAACTTGCCTACAGAGCTGTCTTTCTTTCATTCCTTCTATACCATCTTATCTCTTTTATAACATCTTTTTTTTACTCATCTTAACCTCATTATTGCACTTTCTTGCACGCCTTCCTTAAAGTTTGGTTGCAGGGGTTAGTCCAGTGGGTTAGATGGAATCTCATGGGTCCGCTATGCCAGTTTGAGTGCCATCCTTTATCATCCATCTTTTGTTTGCGAATGCTGAGTCTCAAGAAAGCTCTGAGGGATGTACAGTATGTCAAACTTTGCATATTTGTCCTCTTACAGTGACGGATGACCTGATTCAGTTTTGGAAGTCAAAGGTTAAGGGTTATTAGGCATCCTATTTGTCTGCTTGGGGGCACAATATTTTAAAAATGCTTTTCAGGAGTTTCTGGGGCCCGGTGGCAAGAAGGTCACCCGTTCGATCCCCGGTCGATCTCCCTTTCTGTGGAGCTTGCATGTTCTTCCCAGGCATGTGTGGGTTCTCTCCTGGCGCTCCAGCTTCCTCCCACAGACCAAAAACATGCTCCTCAGGTTGATTGGTGACTCCACATTGCCCTTAAATATGAGAGTGAGAGTGAATAGTTGTCCGTCTCTCTATGTGGTCCTGCAATCAGCTGGTGACAGGTATAGGGTGTACCCCGCCTCTCACCCAGTGACGGCGAGGACAGGCTTCAGCCCCCTCCCCCGCGACCTGGAAAGGGATAAGTAGTGCAGAAAATTAATGAGGATTTTCTCCAAATTTTACTCAAACTGCTTAGATTTTGATTAACAAAAACTAGGCTGTGTATTACTTATGTGCAAAGCAGCTGGCCAACTTCCCATCCACAGCAAATCCGAAGGCCTTCCTTCCACCCAAGTATCCTGCAGCACCTTGTCAAGTGCAGTTTAGAGTTTTTTGTTGAAACATATCTTAAACTGCTTGAACACTGCTGGCGCTCATCATCACAAAACAAATTTTTAATTCATTAGAAATTCAGCGCTGAAGGTTTAAGATATGACCTTGTCTTTGGTGTTAAATGAAAAAAATGAAGTCACTTATGGGAGTTAAAAGGGTTTTAAGAGGAGAAGTTGCTGCCACTGCACAGAAGACTAAACTCAAAAGCATTTTTAAAGGCAAAAGAAGAAAAAACATAATCCCCTTAGAGTGACTTTATGTGAAAGTATTTTAAACTTGAAAACATGGAGGTGTGATATGGGTGGTTATTTTAGGGAGTTCAGGGGAAGGGATCAAACACCTTCATGCCAAGAACAAGCTCTGACTCCATTTCTGTTAGGAAGGTGTGAAAATGTGAATAGAGACACAGGCAGGGATCAAACTGCTGCGCACCGGTGGGGGACTTTAAGAATGGTGCAGAGGCAGAAAGCTGCTGAGCAGATTTGGAAAAAGGAGATGCATTGAACCAACTGTGAAAGGCAGCCCAAAGAAAATGGGAATTGAAAATCTGGTTAGATTTTAGCCACACTTGAAGTTCAAAAACATCAGATGGCCTGTTAGCTTTGGAAGACAGTCTACAGAATCACTAAAATGATCAAAAGTGACTATAAATATTCAGTATTAATGGTCATTTTGAACACATCTCCATGTCTTAAGTAGAAATTCACTGGATGTACTGTACATACTCACAAAATGTAACAGTGGCTCTAGCTCTCTTCAAGCTCCACTTTTGTTTTTAAGTAACTGAAAAATCATGCACCGACATTCAAGGGAGTAGTTGTGGCTTCACCAGGGTCCATGCTGTAGCAAGGACTAAGTGGATGGATAGTTAACCTTGCAATGCAGCTGGATCTGCCTAATTCAATGTCTGTTATTGGGCAGATCCATCTTGCAAGGCTTCAACCTGGAATGATTCTTCCCCGTCAGGAGATGATCAGACTTTCAGTGTCTTTTTGAGGACAAAGAGACTGTAGTTATGAGTGATGTAATTGTTCAGCAAGCTAGAAGTGTCCGCAAGCCTCTGACTGGCATGAAATGAAAGGGACAGATTAAACATATATTCAGTCAACTTTTACCTTTTCTTTAAAGGGTCTGCCCATGTCAATCACTTCTATGGGATGTTGCCCAGATGGATTAGACATATATTTCTAATGGATATATTTAACATCTGTTTGGTGTGTCTAGTCTAAACCCCATGTGCAGACTGCTGACTGTTTAACCCTTCACCTTATCAACATTATGCAAACATGTAGGGCCCTATAAAATCTTTATTATTTCCCAAATTCCATTTTAGTTTTTCTCATATTGCATTTTTTTTTGTTTTGTTTTAATTTCTGAGAATTTGGTTTTTAGTGTTTACCGCAAATTTAACCCCAAGAAACAGTATAAAGTAATGAAATATAATTACGCACTCTTCAAGTGATCCTCACACGTATCATTAGTCAATAGTACGTTGACAAAATTTGCAGAACATTTGATCGCCTGACACATAATAATCATTGGAAAACTGCTCTGCCCTGTACTTTGGAGTTAGCCGGGAGTTTTGTAGCTTCTTTGCCAACTTAGCTGGTGTCTCAGATGGCCGCTTCGACATGTTTGCATTGTTAACGAGGGGAGGAGGAAGGGGAGTGGAAGTGGAGCGTGCATTGTCCCCAGCCTTAGTGATCCCCTCATTTTCCCAAGAGATATGTTCCTTTTTATCCCGTAAAAAAGCTTGTACCTAAAATGTAGGCCATTTCCGTGATATTTCACATTTATATTGAATTCTGCTTTGAATGTCAAATTCTGATTCCATCCATGTTTCCATGATTTTATAGGACCCTAAACATGTTTGTCTATGTCTAAGCTTGTGGTTATGCAATTCAGCCTGCTATGGTTTATTCTACTGTGTGCTGGGATCCGCTCAACTCCAGAAATGGACCAGGTGGGCAAGGGCACCCACCACCAGATATATGACACAACCACACAGACTATGTGGAATAGTCTAGTTGGACTTCTGCACTGCTCTGAGCCATTCTCCAGCAACCTATGCTCATTTTCCATTTTACAATAAATGAACACATCACCACCACCATACTAAGTATTCATATTGTACTGATGTTGGTGAATAGGGGTGTCCCGATCCGATATTGATATCAGGTAACGGTCCGATATCATCAAAAAAACAAATATTGGATAATATCGGCCTGCATCTAAATCTCTATTAGCTCTCTGATACAAGCAGTCCATTCTAATGTAGTTTTTATTTATTTAATTCAGTTGTAGATTATGCTTATGTTTAAGTTAAACACAGTGGTTATTTTGCAATTTTAATATATATGTTTTTTTATTATTGGATTTATTGAGGTTACTTTTCAGGGTCTTCTAATTTATTTTTTATTTATTTTATTTAATTGTAGTATATTCTTATGTTTAAGGTTAAAATTTATTTAACCTATTGGTTAATAACAAATCAGTTTTTCTCATACCAACTATTGCTGACTACTGTTCTCTGTTTGAGTAATCTCACTTGATCAAGCCTTTTCTTACAGTCCATACTACAAAATAAGTAATAAAAGTATGTATGATTCCTGCTGGTATGTATCGGATTGATATCGGTATTGGCCAATACTCAAGGCTGCAATATCGGTATCATATCAGAGGTGAAAAAGTTGTATCGGGACACCCCTATTAGTGAATAGTCAAACATTAGTACTTGCATGTAGTCTGACAAAGACATGGTCTAGCCTGGACATGGTCTATAACAAGCTGTAACATGGACGCTAAATGCTGTAGGCAAACAAAAATGTTTGAGTTTATGTAAAATAGGTTTAGTTTATCTTTGGTCATCTTAGAAACTTTGAACATATTCATTTAAAATTGTTCATAAAAAGAAACCTGAAGTTCAAATCTGTTTTTTCCTTTTTTTTTGTAATTACACACTGTTTTAAGTACTTATAAAATACTAATGACAGATACTTGTCAAATTGTTTACTTCTATTTCTCATGAAAAAAGGGTGAGTAAATTTACTCAAATGGCATTTCCTGACACATGTATTGAAAAAAGACCAGGCAGGCTGTTATAATTACAGTATTAAAAGGGTTAGGTGATTTCAATGTCTGTATAAGTACTCTTTGAACATTTTGAGCACACTGCAACAATACCGCGATAATAAGGATAACCGGGACAATTTGTGATATGAAATTTTCATACATCCCTATCCCTAACTGCAGTCATAGTCTGCACTGGGACCAGCTGTTACTCCCTTACACCACTGTTGGCATCACTGCACTCATAACTGATTCTCGTCATTGTTGCATATTGATTACCTCACCAGCTGCATAACTCAGCAGCAGCAGTAAACATTGATCAGAGTGTTACTTTCATGCCTCGTTAGTAAGCAAAAGATGTGATGTGAAAGGAATAGTCCAACAGGAGTTTTTCTATAAAACAGACTGCAAAATTTAGGATTTAAAAGACAAACTCCTCATTCTCCTCTTTGTCTTTTGCGCCCTTTCTGCAACAAATCTGTCAGCCCTCACTTGTCCAATGTCCTTTTTGTCTTCAAATCCGTCCGCAAGCTAATACACATGCAGACCTGCATGCACAAAACCCAAAATAAGGGGGATTCTGTGAAGGAGCACAGGCTTTTTTTGTGGAGTATGTGTCATGACATCATGCTAAACTCTGCTGACAGATGAGGGTCAGACATGTTTTTGTGCTGACATCTTAAAAAAAATCTCTCCTTCAAACCTTGGAGGAAGGCAGCCGCTTCATTCTCATTTTTTAAAAAGAGATAGTGATGTTTCAGAGGAATATCTCACACTGTACGTGAGGTGAAACCAAATTCTGCCCATGTTTGTGGCAGCATGTGTGCACATCCTCATATGATCCTGTGTGCAAACATGTGCACAAGAAGATTTTTCTCCTGATGTGTTTATTTGTGTGTATTTGCAGAGAGACCGACTTGGAGCCCTCGCAGCCCTCGGGGCCAGCTCAGCACTTGGCTTCTTATCTCTCTCTCAGAACCTCGGTCATGAATAAACATCGCCGGAATAAAAATTACCCCAAAATGAAAATAACTTGAGTGGAATTGAGAGGGAAGGGGGAGGCGGGTGTAATCCACAGCAGGGGAAGGGGAGGGTGTCGGGAAAAGTGAATGGATAAGAGGGAAGACGGGGGTGAGGGAGAGGGAGCGAGGCAGCTGAAAGGCAGATGGAGGCCTCTGGGAGACGGGGTATAAAGATTTTCCTCCATCCTCGAATACCTTTGGTGCATTGGGCTGGAAAAAAATGGCAAAAACATTTCACTTCTTCTCTTTAGTCTCTTCTTTTTGTGTTTTCTGTCTACCTTCATATCACACTGTATGTTTTTAAACGTCATTTTATCCCTCTGTGGACTTCTGTAGACGCTTCTGTATTCTCCCCTGTCATGCTTTTGTGTATCTGTGGATGCGTGTGTGTAGGAGTTGGAGATTTTTTTTGTACTTTTGTTGTTTTTCCTTGCTTTGTAATGAGCTGTTTCACTGAAATACATGAAAAGATTATGTGTGTCTCTCCAACCTTGCTTCAACTGTCTACATTTGCATCTTTCATTCTGTCACCCCTCTGATTCCCACTTTGCGCGTCCTTCCTCCGCAGGAAATAGTGCCACCGTAAAGCAGACATAAATAATGGAAGAAGATTTTTTTCCTCATCTTAATCTGTCCTTTTGAGTTACATGACTGTAAACCCACAGGGGAATAATGAGGGTCATGCAGTGGAAATGTGTGTGTAGGCCTCATTATGTGGCGGCATCATTAGTTACACACCTACCGTCGCTGTCCCGTCGATGCAGCCTCCCACACGCACTCAGGATCATGTGTGGCTCATGGCACCAGAGCTGCATTCTTATTTTCTCCTCTTTTTCTCATTATCGGTCCGTCTCTCTTACTCCTGAGGCCTCTCTCCCTCCATTCGGTGGCGGATCCAGTTGGCATCAGATGTGACAGTGTGTTAATCGGTGGCTGTTATACAGGTCAGTGAGGATCTCGGTGAAGCCAGCGGTCCATTCGTAGGCTCATTGGGGGGGCACAGCAGACTGACAGCACTTTTTATTACCGTTTTTCACCAAGAGAGACACTCTCACTGTGACAAGGGGCCATTCATTCTGGCATCTCTCCCTTAGTGTCCTTGTTTCCTTTCCTTACCTAAATCAAAGGGCTGGGAAAACTGTGCATTTTATAACTTGTAACAGATTATCTTAAAACAAGGGAAAGTATTTTAGAGAGGTTTACATCAGCGTTGATCATGAAGTAGTTGCCAAGGCTAACGCATGAATAAATAGACTGTTTGTCATGTATCCATCGAGGCAGAGACGAAGGAACTAGAAATAAGAATTTATGATAGCAACAAACCCATGGATGCCCAGATAATAAATCTGTCCTCATCATATTTGTCTCTGCTGAATATAAATTTATTCTAGGCAAGCCCCTTGAGATGTGGCATCTCGTTTTCAAGAGGGTCCTCATGTCTATATGGTTGTAAAGATATTTATTATGGAGGTATAGTCAATAACAACCATGGATAGAGATCAATCTAATATTAACATTAACATCTATAATTATTATAAACTGATGTTAATTAATATAGCAGCATTTAGCTGTACTGCCGTTAAATTGGGTCTAAAAGTATGAATTTATGTTAAATTATGTCATTTCTGCTGATGGTTGATGTATGATTAAAGCACATGGAGTCAAGCAGGTCCATAGCAGCAGGTCATCCATGATTATTTGTCATGGTCATACTGATATATGTGTGCTGTATGCAGACATTGTCCAGGGTATCTGCAAAATCATGTCTGCATGTGATGGATGCACAGTGCATGTAGGGGGCATGGGCTCAGTACCCCTGCATTAAGCAGTGTGCTCTGTGCATGTGATTGAGGAATATCAGAGATATTCTCAAGTATGCTTGCATGAGATTTGGTTGTTCAAAATTATGCTTTATTCCTTTTTAATCTTGTTTGTTCCCGTTAATTCACAATAATTCCAATGGAAAGTTTCCAACTTTGTAAATTCTCAGAATTTTGCAACTCTTGTCAGCCCTGCTGGCAGAAGGACAAGTGAGCTGTTGCTGTGTAGTGAAGTAGTGCCTACACAAAGCAGCTTGGTAGTGGAAAAGGAAATTGTAATCTGTTTATAGGGTGTATTCACCCTATGCTGTTTTTGTGGCTTGTTTTCACCCACCCAATTCTTTAACTTATGCAGACTTGGAGGCACCAACTGAAGCGGTGTACAGTTAGCTTTTGTGACAACTTTTCCTGCACAGATGCAGACTTCAGATTTGTGAGTGTGAAGCCTCACCACACTTCAAAAATCCCAAACAATCACTTCAATATTAAGACTCGGGACACAGGACAATGCTGTGCATATGTGCACACATACAGTACTTCATGCTACTACTGCAAAAGTCAGAGCAGCACTGGAGAGCATGTCTGTCTGGAGCTGTACAAGGCATGAATTCTCACTTTTAGCACCAACATATGGTTTATTCTGATTATAGCAAAATAATTGAAGATCTCATACTGCCATGAGTGAGTAGTGCATGGGGCAGCATCATGCAGACTGAAAACATTGCACAGCAACAGCGCTCATATTACAAAAGAAGAAGCAGCCCTGTGGGAGCTCATAAGAACATATTAATCAGTTCTTACTCATAGTGTTAATTAAGAGGAAATGGTATCGGATGATAGCAAGTGGAGTCATTAACACCGCTACAAATGTCCTGTCTGTTTGTTTATTCCTTCATTTCCCCCTCCTTTGGCACCCTCTCTCCTTCTTCCCAGCCTCTCTTCCACCTTTAATTCCCTCTTTGTTTACATGATATGATATGCTCCTCGTGTATCACTTTCCTTTTCATACTTTCTCCCCTCTGTTGTTCTTGACCCCTCATTCCCTCCATTAATCCTCTTTAGGTCTCCACTCTATTCAACTCGCCTCACATCACACTTTATTTATGCCTTTATTCTTTCTCCTGTGCTTTTTTTTTTTTCACTCGTCTGATCCAATTTTTTTGCCACCTTAAATCCTGTCCTCCCTCCCTCTTATTTATGTTCTCTTTTATCCTTGTTTCTTTAGCTGTTGGGTCTATTCCTGCACGAGTATTTAAAGAACAACAGAGAAACTGCTCACACTTTGATGCTCAGAAATTAGTTTGTGATTTGTCCTTCCCTCAGTGCGTTTCTGTTCTCTATAGACCATCATTTTCACCCATCAATTCCTATTCCTCTTCATGTTTCCAGTCTCTGATCAACTCTTACCACGTATGACAGAGTGACGTGATGTAAAATGAACACCATGATCAAAACACCCTGAAATGGGCAGACACACTGAGACCCAGTTAAACACATTTAGATGCTGTCTTTGTCTGCTCTCTCCTGCTCGTAGCTGATATGAAAAAGGACGAATCACAGGCGTAAGTACGGCAGTGCACTTAATTTACTCATTAAATTGATAATCCCAGAATGACTGATTAAGACTGCATGGAAGTGCCTTTATTTAATTTCATACTGGATTATTTTGGGGAGGCACTATTGCGAGCTACAGTACTGTAAACGTAAGTGTGTGTCGATGAAGTGCACTTTTGATTGTGACTGTTCAGTGTGCATTGGTGCAGAGTGGGCTAAATGTTTGTGTTTCTGTGTATAATGCAGCATAATTTTCCCCTCAGTAAACATCTTCACCGTGGTGGTGTGAGGACTGAAAGTGGGTCAGACGGCTGTAGGAGAGCGTGATCCTCTGCCAGCAGCTTCCATAGAAAACTGACACATCTGACAGGTTTTTCCAGGCAGGAAAGACATTTATGAATTCCCAAAGACATAAGGGGGGTCGAGGTGAGGCACCACAGAGGGGCGAGGTGACATATGCAGCCATTACGAATGCATGGACAGCATGTGCAAGCAGATAGATGTGTAGATGTATACGACTGAAATCAACATAAACAGGTTTTATTTATTTATTAATTTATTTAAATTGGATCCTCATTTGTTGTCACCACGGCAACAATTCCTCCTCCACGAGTACTCACAGAAAAACCAAATTTAACATCCAAGATCAATTAAATTCACAAAAATTAACACTGAAATAATAATAAAAAACAGAATAAGATATACCATCATCACAAACCAAGGGCTTAAACAATTTATAGTATCATGACATCTTATGTAGACAGTTAAAAATAGATCAGATAAAAAGTAATTAAACTGGACTATTCCACTGTAGACACTTTACATTAACATTACTACAAAATTACAAGACAATACAGTTAAATACAGACCAAAGTACTCTATTTTCCAATAAATGCATTACTGAAGTCCCAGCAGAGTTGTCAAAATTTTCAACACTCAAATTTTTTACAGAAAATGTGTTTTAAAACATTACAATCTTTGTTACTTAATTGATCAGTATCTATCTATCTATCTATCTATCTATCTATCTATCTATGATGCTGCTTACAAACCATATGAAGTTGGGAGATTGTGTAAAGCATAAATACAAGCAAAATATAATGATTTGTAAATCCTTAACAACCTGAATTCAATTTAATACGCTAAAAAGACATACGTAATTTTAAACTGAAAAACTTTGTTTTTTGCAGACATTCACTAATTTTGAATTTGATGCCCATTATACATTCCAAAAAGGGCTGGGATAGGGTCGACCAAAGACTGGGAAAGTCAAGGAATGCCCAAAAAACATGTTAGGATCGTTCCACAGGTGAACAGGTTGATTGGAAACAGGTGAGTGTCATAATTGGGTATAAAAGAAGAATCCCCAAAAAGTATCCACATGCAAGGATGGGGCAAACACATTGTCAACAACTGCATATAGTCCTGCAGACAACTGCAAGGAAATTGGAGATTTTATCATCCTCAGTTCATAATGTCATCAAAATAATCCTAGAATCCAGAGAAATCTCTGTACTTAGGTGGCAAGGCCCAAAACAAACACTGAATGCCTGTGACCTTCAATCCCTCAGGTGGCGCTGCATTTAAAACCAACATCATTCTGTCAAGGATACACCCACATGGACTCAGGAACACTTTAGATATAACATTGTCAGTTAACACAGTTTGTCACTACATCTACAAGTGCAAGTTAAAACTCTACCATTCAAAGCCAAAGCCAACTATCAACAAAACACAGAAACACCAGCTTCTCAGAGCCTGAGCTCGCCTGAGATGGAGTGACACAAAGTGTTAAAGTCTGCTGTGGTCTCATGAGTCCACCGTTGGAGTTCAAATGCCAGTGTCTGTGAGGGTGTGTTAGTGCCCATGGCATGGGTAACCTGCACATCTATGAAGGCACCATTAATGCTGAAAGGTGTGCTGCTATCCAGGGGACGTCTTTTTCAGCAAGACAACACCAAACCACATTCTGCATGTGTCTCAACAGTGTGGCTTCATATCAAAAGAGTGCGGGTACAAGACTGGCCTGTCTGCAGTCCAGACATGTCTCCTACTGAAAATGTATGGCGCATTATGAAGCACAGAAACGACAACAGAGACCCTAGACTATTGAGCGTTTGAAGACGTTCATCAAGCAAGAATGGGGAATAATTCAACTTGTGGTTCAACTTGTGTCTTCAGTTCTCAAGTGTTTATTGAGCATTACCTACAAAATATCCTGCTAGAGGCCATATGGGTTTTTCCCTCACTCCCCAAACATTAACAAAAGGCTAATTGTTTTCCACATTCAGAAATTTTAAGAGTGTAAAGGGCATTGAAGGAGAGCAGACATATTATGGTGTCTATAGGGCTCAAAACAAATGCATAACAAGGTCACACATACATCAAGACATTAATATCCTTAAAGGTCTCCCACAGACTTCTACATGTCGTCCCAGACTCAATTATACCGGTCCGATAACTGTGTCAGTGTGTTACTACGCTTAACCAGGCCTGCAGGGGATTCAAGTCATGTACTGTAAAGTCTTACTCATGCATGTAAGGCCACAACCACATCAGGCCACTCATGCTCAAACACGCTGCTCTGTTCCCCCTCCTCTGATTAAACATGTAGACAAATAGCACGGGGGCAAAAGGAGCCAAGAGTGTGTGTGTGTGTGTCTGAGGGTGTTTGTTTTAACGGATATGTCTTGAAATCTACTTTGGGAGAAGTACAGTGAGAGTGTATTTGTGTATTTGGGGGTAAGGGGCTTCAGGAGTGCATGGTTTCCACCAGTCTGTCTTTGTAGTTTGAACCCTCAGAGGAAAGCACGAGGAGACAGCAGCGCAGACACATCAAGTATAATTGGAGAAGCTGAGGGAAGGAGGAATGAGGACTTTCAAACTTTCTCTGCTCTGTAGTCTTTCTTTAAGCTGTCACATGAAAGCCTCCCGTCGATGTTAAGTCAACTTTTGAGGAATTTCAAGGAACTGTCGTATTACAGACGGTCAGATGTGTATTTATTTACTTTTCGTGGATGATTTTCATGTTTTTCAAGCCATGCTAGCATTGTGACTTTGGTGATGTACATATCGACTGTCTGTTGGTCAGCTACTTTGGCTACATTTGTAGATTCTGAGTGAGTCACTGGTTGTTAAATTGATTTTTCTGTGTGACATTTTCTATTGTGTTAGCAAAAAATTAACATTTGAAACCTGTGGAACAGCTTCCACATAGTTGGCCTGTAGAGCGTTTCATCAGCGCTGTGACTTTGCTCTGTCCAGTGGCACAATCAATCAATCAATTAAACTTTATCTTTATAGCACTTTTCATACAAAATCTTGTAGCTACCCATTGTTGCGTTCCACATCCAGCACACACACTTACTCACACACACAAAGACATTGGGAGGAGTTTTAGAAAACAGAATTAGAGGACTGAAGAAACCCTATCTTGAATAAAAAATGAGGAACGACATGGAGCTAAGACTAAAATATAAAAACAGTGATAAGACTAGAAAAGCACTCAGAGAGCGCAGACCTCCGCCAAGCAGCTTCGGTGCACTTTGGCGAAAATGGTCCTATCTGGCAATGGAAGAAGAATATTAAAGAATTAAAGAATCCTTTAAAAAATTCCTGGATCCAGACGGTGATCCGGATCACCCCCAAAATTTAATCAGTTCTTCCATATCCCATTTCCGACAATTCCTGAAAATTTCATCCAAATCCGTTCAGAACTTTTCAAGTTATTTTGAACACAAACAGACAAACAGACAGACAGACAGACAGATGGATAAACACCGGCAAAAACATAACCTCCTTGGTGGAGGTAATAATAATACTAAATATAAAGAAATAAAAATAAAATTCAGAAAAAATAAATCTGAACTGAAATGGAGACATGAAACAGATTAAGAGAATTACAGTAAATAAATTAGATGAAATAATAATTATAAATAAAATCACCTAAATCCAGACTAAATACTAAGGTCTTGAGTTTGCTTTTAAAAATATGAGCAGGAGGTGCTGCCTTCAGGTCCTCAGGCAGACTGCTTCCCAGACGAGGGCCACGTGGTTTTAGTTCTAACGTTGTGTAACATGGCTTGGTAACTTTGGCATATCCTTGCCCTCAGAAGTATACTCAAAGTGTTGAGTAGTTGAGCGCCGACCTGGAAGCTTGAAAGGTGAGCTTAAAAAGATCATGAGAGAACAACAGCTTCACAAATTAAATGTGATTTAAGGAGATAACAGGCAGAGCAACATGTAAAGAACACGATACATGTCCTGCCTGATGTTAACTTGCTGTAGGCATTGACATTATTTCCACTATTTCTATCACTAGCATTTCTGACATGGTCAGCTGGGATTATTATTTAAAATGTTGAAAACTTTAGTATCTTGCAGTGCTAACAAATTCTAAAATTCTTAGATCTGCATTCATATTCAGGTCTTTACCAAAGTTAAAGCACTCCTTTGTGCAATGACCCGTATGCCCTGAAAATTTAATCAAAATTAGTCAAGAACTTTTTGAGTAATCTTGCTCACAGAGGGATGGACAGACAGACAAACAAACAAATGGACAATCACCAAAATAGAAAGTGATGCAAAGCTAATTTCACAGTATGTTTTGTATTCTCAATAATAGTGTCAGTGTAACAAAATCCCCCCTGGACCCTCAACTTAGATACCATCAGCAAGAGGGCCCGAGCAGACTAGTATTTCCTGCAGTTGCTCAGGAGGTCCGGCCTGCTCAGGAGCTGCTGCTCACAGTCTACCCTGCCACCATCCAGTCTGTCCCCTGCTACTTCATCACCGTCTGGTTTGGATCTGCTGCCAAGCTGGACGGAGACAGACTGCAGCACCAGCCAGGTTTTCAGAAAAATAGTCATTAGAGCCAGTCATCTCTCCTTCCAGGGTGAGGAAACAGGCAGGTAACATCACTGCAGACCCCTGAAACAAACTTCAGACTTCTCCCCTCAGGTTAGTGTTACAGAGCGCTGTACGCTAAAACCTCCAGACAGAAGATCAGTCCCTTCCCCAGGCTGTCGCTCTGATGAACTCTTAACGGTCACAGTGTCAGAAAAATCCCAGCACAGCAACCCAGAGTCACGACACCAGCTGTCTGTAAGTAAGATTATTTATTTTCATCAAGAGTCACGCTTCCTAGTCATTAACATAATATCCTCTCACCTGACATGCATCTTCACACTGCTTTAGTGTAAATACTGTTTAAACAGCCTGCCTGGTGTAAAACACTCCTGTACCTGAGATGATTTATCAGCATTTAAGCTTTCTTTGCACTCCTCAGTATTGAACTACTGTCTATGCAGGATTGTGTGTCGGGCACAAACATTATATCTCCAAATGACTACTTTTAGGAATTGAAAAAAATGCTTTAATACTGAATGAATGAATGTTGTATAGTCTTGATTATAAATGATTTGTTGTACTTTAATTTGGTCAAACATTTACAAAAACCCCTCACCAACATGGAAGGTGAACAATGGCACTGTTTTACTTTGCTTCCTTGTACATGGAGCAAAGTAAAGCACAGTCAAATTACCTTGTCTTCCCTTACCCAGTCAGTAAAGAAGTGAAAGACATACTTTATTAATCTCTCATGAGAAGTTCAATTCTTTACAATCTGTTGTTGAAACATGCTACACACACATATGCTGAAATACACATGCACATGCACAAACAGGTCCTATGATCATGCATTAATGGAGAGATAGAGTGTTGCTTGCTGCTCCCAAAGAAGTGCTTCAGCAGTTTTGGAATTCAGTGCCTTGCTCAAGGGTTCTGCCAAAGTGCCCAGGAAGTCAGCTGGCACCTCTCCAACTACCAAACCAACTGGAACGGGACTTGAACCTCCATCCCAAGTCCTTCCAGACTGAGCCACTGCCGCCCAATCAAAAGCTGATTTTGATTCTGAACCGACTTTAAATCACTCTAATTTTTAAAATAGCACCACTATTGTGTTATTCATCCAACACTGTGGTTTATATTTATCTATTTGATAAACTGCTACATGCCAATTGATCCACTGCCAGCAATTATTAGATAGATCATTAGGTCACAGTACACTTATAATAAAGGTTGCAAATTTTCAAAGCTGGAAACTTTGAATGAAGAGAATGAACAGGAATTTTTGAAAATATACCTGGAATTTACAAAATTGAAGGTTGGCTCTTAACAGGGGTTTTAAATGTAGTAGGGAAAAATACATTGTAGCATAATCTTGACTTTCACATCCAGATTTCATGTAAGTAAACTTGAGAATATTTTTGCTATTCCTAAATCACTTGCACACAGCACACTGCTCACTGCAGGAGTGTTGAAGCCACGCCCCCTACATGCACTGTTCATTCCTCCATCACGTGCACAGATGATTTCTAGACCCCTGGACTATTGAGGCCACATTTTTGAGCCCGGAGCACAGTAATATTGAATCCACACATTTAAGACTGGGGACTTCATAAAGTGAAGTTAAAATTGGTTATTCAATTAAATAATGAAAACTTGAAAAAGTTCTTTTACAAATAATCTTGACATGTAACGGTTTTTAATTGTATTATTTTGTATGGATGTCTGCGTATTACAAAACAAAAAGTTTATATTTTTGATTCAATGCGACACAGTTTGTTTCAACTACCCCCGATTTCTAGTTAATTCCCATAAATTCCCTATAATTCCCATGGAAAGTTTCAAGTTTGTAATATTTCCAAAATTCACAAGCTTAACCCTTTATCTGGCACAGTAACCATGCGGTTGACTTTTTGCCGCCATACCACTGCATTTAAAACTCTGAAAGCCCATCTTTGTCTGTTTTTCCTGATTTACCTCTCTGAGTTGCATTTGTAACACCATTATGTAAAGACTGGGTGGCACTGCTGTACATGAATATAATTTTTTGAAAACTATAGGAAAAATTGGATGTGAATCGTTGCTGCATAGATCCTCAGGTATTTCACAAAGTAAGAGCAAATATCAAAGTAAGAAAAAATCTTTTCACATATTTCCCGATCCTCTTACAATCATAATTTAGTTGAAGGAAATAAATTTGGTGATAAAAAAGTATCTGTGATTCCTCAGAAAACTAGGTCAGGTGATAAAAATCTAAATCTTGCTCTCTGGGGTGTTTTCATATGAAAAATCCAAAGTTTTGTTGCAGAAATGAAGGAAATCCATTCATGCCCAGGAAAACCCTTAACAGGCAAGCCAACCAGCAGGTTGACCTGCATATCTGCTTCCTAATTGGGTAATCTGAAATTTAATACCTGAAATGCTGCTAAATGAAGAGGCAGTAACACAATTTTACCAACAAATAATTTGTTGCAAATGTATTTCTTAGTTTGGAAGTCAAAGGGTTAACTTCCCATTGAAAAGTTTCTGTAAAGTTTCTGGAATTTTCCACCAAAACAATACTTGGTAAATCCTTTCCTCAACTTAGATGCTCTGCTAATTTCAGACAGTCAGAGGTCAGCTTGTGAATGTCTCACAGACTCAGCGGGGTTTACCTGAAACCCTCAAACAGATTAAATATTTATGATGTAGATCCAAATCATGACACTACATTTTTTCCCACTGATAGTGATGCAGCAATTAATTATCATAAAACTGAAGATAATGTGAGCCAAAATAATCTTTAGACAATTCTGGACAGTTTTAGTTTTAATAAGTTTTCTCTCTGGTTTGTGTTAAATGAAGCTTAGTGTTAGTCCATGCAGGATGCAGAAGTCATAGGCTGACTGCCAGCAGATTTCAATTATCCTCTCCTTTACTTTCACCCAATCACAGTAAATTCATGCAAAAGGAGGCTGATTTAAATCCAGTGTCCTCCCTGATCTTGGCTACATCAGTGATGCACACATGCTGCTGCTGCTGGCAGGCTTAGCTTCTACCACCCCAGCCTCCTCCTTTAAGCTTTAACATGTGGATGTACCCATGTGAGGGGCTTTTGGAGAGTGAAAGCATGCTGCTTGGTAAACCCAGAGAGGATCTTAAGAGCAGAGCCTTCATTTCTTAGAAAATCTGAATGTCCATTTTTCAATAAATGGTTAAAATCTATGACAAGAATGTTCCTGACTGAATTGTGCCTTTCCAAACATTTTCTCATCCAACGCTGCTAAGCTTTATGCTGCCATTTTTTGCAGATAACAATCATTGCGGGATTCTTGTCAGTCTGTTCTTCATTAAAATCAGCTTTTCTGTAAGATTCAATAAAATCACACAGGATTATATGAAGAGGTGTGCTGTGTCTTCATGCATCTCCTTATCCTGGGTGTATTTCAGCCCTATTTTTATAGTTTCATGTATCCAAGTAGAAGATTAGACAGAGAACATCTGTACACTTTCTCTTTATGTGCATGATGCAACCTGCTTTCTAAATTTCTAAGAGGTCTTAAACTCTTGCACTCTGAATCTGGCCTTATAACCTGTTTAAAACCATCAGTCAAGGAGAGAAAAACTGCATCACTTAGGCTTGTTTTAAAACTATGGAGAGACCTCTTGTAAAATGAAGCTAGTTTAGCACAGAAAAAGCAGCAACCAATGGAGCTGGAAGATAAGTTTGCAGAGTGTCCTCCCCCTTCTCTCTCTTGACCCCCTTCACAAGCCTATCCACTGTCTCTCTCTCTCCTCTGTTAATAAAGGCACAAAAATGCACAAAAAAATAATCTTGAAAAATAAATTAACAAAATTCAATGGAACAAAATGATTTGCAAATTGTTTTCGAGACATCAGATCGAATTCACTACAATGACGAGATATTTAATGCTGAAAAACGCTAAACTACATTGTTATTTTTTTTTGCAAACATTCATTCATTTTCAATTTGATGGTTGCAACATGTTCCAAAAAAACTGGAACAGGGACATGTTTACCCTATTACCTTTCTGCTAATTAAGGAAGCTTCAGGTGGAATTCTACCCCATTCTTTCTTCATGTATGAATTCATCTCTTAATAGTCCGGAGTCGCAGTTGCTGTATTTTGCACTCCATAATGTGCCACACATTATCAGTGGGAGACAGGTCTGGACTGGAGGCAAGTCAGTCTCGTACCTGTACTCTTATACTACGAAGCCACACTGTTGTAACACGTGCAAAATGTGTCTTGGCGTTGTTTTGCTGAAATAAGCAGAATGTACAAAACCTGTCTGTACCTTTCAGCATTAATGTTGCCTTCACAGATGTATGAGTTCCCCATGCCATGGGCCCTAACACACCTCCATGCCATCACAAAGGCTGACTTTTCTGGCTTTTTTTGCTCTGATAACAATCTAGATGGTCCATTTCCTCTTTAGCCCAGAGGACGTGACATCCATGATTACCAAAAACAGAAACGTGGACTCATCAGACCACAGCACACTTTTCCACTTTCCGTCAGTTCATCTCACATGAGCTCAGGCCCAGAGAAGCTGGCAGTGTTTCTGGATGTTGTTGGTGATAGATGACTTTGGCTTTGCATGGTAGAGTTTTAAGTTGCATTGTGGATGTAGTGATGAACTGTGTTAACTGATGATGATTTTACAAAGTGTTCCTGAACCCATGTGGTAATACCTTTTACAGAATGATGTTGGTTTTTGTACATTGAGATTTGTTTCCTCTAACTCTTAAGACTATTTGTATTTTGGTTGCTGTTTGTATCATAAAACGAGGCTCATGAACACAGGACACAAATGCTCAACACCAGCACCAGTTCACAATCAAGGAAAAAGAGTTTATTGGTTACTAGGCAGAGTTTGGCACACAAAAAGCAATCAGACCAAGCTAAGGTGTCCGAATTGTGAGGCAGAGGAAGGCAAAATCCAAAAAAAGGCAAGGTTCAAAACTATTATGCAAGACTATGAAAAAGAGTGCTGGGATGATGACTGGGAGGTACAACGAACTGGCACAGGACAAAGGGAGACATGAGATTAAATACATGAGGTAATGGGGGATGATTAGACACAGCTGGAGAAGGAACAATCAGGCAGGTGTGACGAGACATGACAGGAAGCAAAATCTACGAACAGAAAACACAGAAATCGGGTCATGTATTCGTATGTATTTGTATGTAGATATTCAAGCATGTATTAATAAAGCCTTTGTCTTCCTTCATTGAGTCTCTAGTTGGATGATGCCCTTCAAAGTTTTCTTTTTGAAAGAGATCCTTTCTGTACTAATGCTACAAATGGTTCAAAAGCAGCATTCATGATTTTTGATTGACTTTCTGGATCAACTCTACAAGAATTTCACAGGAATGGCAGAAGTGACTTTGTAAGTTGAGAGTACAACACCATTAAAGTGTTTTACTCACAGCTGGGCTACAGCAGTGTCATTTGTTCACTTATAATTCTCTATAGCCTGCAAATTAGCAGGTTACCTAGCATATATCCTTGACTCTACAGCAGTGTCCATGAAAGGAAATAATTCTTGCCACCTGCACACTGCCGCAGAAGAGTATGTCTGACTCTGCTGTATTAGACTCTCTATTTTGTCAGGTAGTCAGACCAGATTTTATCCTTGACTTCTTTGGTCACACAGGGAAGAAAACAGTAAAAAAAAAACATAGTTTTCTCCAAAATCCTGCATCTTGGACCCCTAGGTGAAAACAAACCTTAGAAATACTTCTGACTCAGTGAGGAAGCCTTGTAGAAATGTCAGCATTAGCCCCCAGCTGTGGTGGGAGACATCTGACTGGCACATTTAGGCTGGTCATCTTCTGGGATTCAAAGAAACACGATACAAGGTCCGAGTCTGGTGGCTCAGTAAATTACAGGATTTTCAACATGGTCTAATAAGCCCATCTGAGACTGAATGTAATCGCTATTGGAGACAGGGCTGAGGATTTCAACAACCATTACACCAGGGGATCGGGACCATCTCTTTGGTTTTCTTTTTTTATAATTTGTGGAGCTCTTTCCTGCTAAGGGCTGTGACGCATCAAGTCTTTAACCATTTCAGTGATGGAACCAGAAAAAAACATTATTAGGGTGAATCTATTGTCAGCCAACAAGTGCTGTAGGAAGCATCCAGACAGAGACCACTGCTTTTCTGTAACTCCTCTAATTGTCTACATGTTTGAGTTTGATGGAACAAACACACTTTAGTTTTTTGTATATCAGCCTGAGTGTCTCCTGACATTCCTCGGGGTGTGTGGAGTAGTGTCTTTTTCTACATTTTCCTGCTCTTTGGAAAGTTAGTGGTAACACTGCTCTCAGCTTTTGCCAGCAGGCTGTCGACATTCTGGTCGGGATGTTTCATGGGGACTCACTGAAGCTTGATATTACAAACCAAGGAGTTGTGTTGTGGGGGCAGAGAGAAATCAGTGCCCCCTCTTCTCTCCACTCAGTATCCAGGGTCAGCTCATGGAGCGGGGTGAATCTTTTAAAAACCTGGGGACTGAAATAGACTCCTGTTTCTGGTTTGCACAGCATGCTGACTCTGTGTATAAGAAAAGCACATCACATCCATCTGCTGAGGAAACTAAGGTCTTCTAATGTGCCTTTTTATTCTGGTTTATTGCTTCCAAACTGAATCAGTCCTCACCTTCAACATTTCATCCTTGGTTCAATTCCCTTACCGACAAACACGAAACAAAACTCTCGCATTGTAATCAGGCCAGCAAAATAACTGATTCATCCCAGACTCCTGTCTTTGAACTGTGAAACTGCTCTGTGATCAGAAGGCTCACCCTGATCACAAAGGACCCCTCTCGCCCACCTTCAACCAGTCCTTTTTAGTTACTGCCATGAGGCAGACATTTCAAAGTTCCTCGGGCTCATAAAAGCATCCACAAAAACCCTTCATCTCCTATCTAATTGGCATGCTAAGCAAATAAAATAGACATTCACAGTTCTTTTATCAACTCTTAGTCACAGTTTTTCTTGTATGGCCATTCCTCATGTTTCCAATTGGGGTTTGTATGAGTTGTATTTATATATATATATTGAGTCTTGTCTAATGAGATTTAATCATTGAAACAGACAATGGAGTCGAGCTATTAATCTACAACCCCCAATTCCAATGTTGCTGAGATGTTACAATGATTTGCAAATTCTTTTCGATCTATACTCAGTTGAATACTCTACAAAGACAAGATCTTTATTTAATGTTTATTTGTATAGGGACAGCATGATGCAAGAGAATGTTGCCACACACTACAGCATTTATAGCCTGAGCTAATTTGCAATGCTGTCCCTAGTTGGACCTTTAAGGACGTAAAAAACAGCAATAAATATTGTTAGAATAAAGAAACAAACAAACTAACAAACCCATTAATTACAGACAGAACAATACCAAACAAAAACATACAACAATACAAAAAAGAGGTAAAACAGGAAGCACTTGATCATTAATGACTACATATTTAATGTTCAAACTGATAAACCTCTTTGTTTTTTTTTAATATTCATTCAATTTGAATATGATGCCTGCAACTTGTTCTAAATAGGCTGGGACAGAGGCATGTTTGCATCAGCTTTCCTTTTAACAAAACTTGATAAGCGTTTGGGAACTGAGGACAATAATTGTTGAAGCTTTTTCGTTGGAACTCTTTACCATTCTTTCTTGATATATGACTTAAGTTGCTCAACAGTCCAATGGGAGACACGTCTGAACTACAGGCGGGCAAATCAAGTACCTGCACTCTATTGCTACAAAGCCATGCTTTTGTGGCACAGGCAGAATGTGTCTTGCTGAAACAAGCAGGGATGTCTTGAAATAAACCCAACCTGCTTGTGACCCACTCCGGGGACAGTCGGAGGTGGTACACAGTCCGTCAAATTGTAATGAAGGTGTCCAAATGTGATCTCAGCAGAAGGACAAAACCTGGCTTCATCTTGATTATCAGTATGAATACAAACTGTGAAAGCAGGGCCTCAGGATCTGTCTGACTTTTTGGCTTTTAATCAGGAGATGTCAGAATAGTTACCACAGGGATAATTGGCTTGTGGCTGCCAAGCTTTCATAGCATTGTCACTTTTTGATCCTTCGATGTCAGCTCCCTCTATCATTGTGAAGCAGAATTCCCCAGGCAGTGGATCGTTCACCAACTAATAGGGAATGTGAGCTGGGTTTAGACTGTAATAACCTGACATGCCAGATTGACCATTTAAGATATACCATTCAGAATATATTTCACTTGTCCACCCTGGCAACAGCCTCATAGAAAGTGTTTGGGGAGGACAGAACCTTTCAAAAGCATATTCGGCAGGTGATTGGACAATCATTCTGTCAATCACATTTGTTATGGGCTGAACTGATGTTGTACTAGGTGGGCACTACTGCTGTGGTGTTAAGTACAGAATGTGAACCACTTTGTGAACAAACTCCTGCCAAAACATGTAAGTAGAGCAAAACATCTTTGCCATTAATAAATGCTTCCAGTGTTATTTGTTTTTCAATAAATGAAGAAATGTGGTCCAGATATGATGAAACTGCTACTGCTGTCATGCTCATAGCTCCCACCTCTTCCTGCTCTAAAAGACTCTGACTCCAAGGACTACAAGCTCAATCATTTTGACTTGGAGATTTGCAAGATGGATCTGACTGATTACAGACAATGAATTTGACCAATCCAGCTGTACTGTAAGGTGAAGACACTCAAGAGACAGGTTAATTTTAACCTATTGATTTGCTGTTTCAATAGCAAGAAAGAGAAAGCATGCACATCCCAAGAAAAGGTTTAATACTGGGTGTTAGATGCAAAAAAATGGTAGCAAAAAGACTCAAAAGTTGTGCACACCAATTGCTGCTCCAAAGCCAATTTAATGAGGTTTATCACCTCATATGTAACATTTCAAAGGTAAGGACAATGACTTTATAGGACCCATGGTGATAAACCTCATTGAATAGATTTTGTGACAGCATCTAATGTGCTCAACTTTTGCACAACTTTTTGTCGCTTTGTTTCAGTAGCAAACAAGCTCAGCACTGGAGAAACTGTGGATTAAAGACCCGTTTACACAACGACACTGTCACCAGAAACGGAAAGGTTTTTCCTTAGCGTTTTCAAAAGCCCTCTGCATTCAAATGAAGATGGTGTGACAACGATGGGTTTTCACACGGATCCACGGGAACGACTGAAAACGCAGTAGCTTACATGCCAGACCAGTAGTTGGCAATGTAGGTTTGTAGTGTCCTTGGCGTATATAACAAAAGCGTCTCTGCTGGTCAGAGTGTTGAAGCAGCAAATCCACGTTTTGTTGGAGGAGTGATAACAAACCTGACACAGTAAGCAGCACACACGTTACTCGGTAGTCAGCCATAGCTGTTGTTGTTGTTCCTAGGTACACGCGCAACCTTTATCTGAAAGAGTACTGTGTATGAGCCACGTGTCCCCGTTTTCCCTGAAAAAGGTGATTCCTATTTTTAACTCTAGACCCCGGTTTCAAAAGTTTGCAGGGTCAGGCGCTCCAGACACTGTTCTCGTGTAGACGTAAGGCGCAAACACGACAAAAATTCTCTGTTTGTTGTCATGTAAACAGGCCCTAAGATGTTTGATGTGCTTTGCTTCCTCTAAATCAGAGCCCCCTCCAGACGTAACGATACCATAGTGTGGTAGATCTACAGTTGGCCCAGGATAACTGGCCTTGGTCGGTGATTGGAACCATTCTTGACAGGGCTGGGGCTAAACTTGCCCCTGGCTGACCCTCACCTATCTGGCACTGCATGTTTGCAGAGAACCTGGTGCTAATTGACTTGCAGATGACCTAAAAAAAAGATGATAGTAGAGAGCATGCCAGCTTGCATGGAAGCTGTTGTCAAAAACGAAAATACAGGCAATAATTTGGACACAAAAATCCTCTTTCAAAATATTGACCACATTTGATTTGCTGAGGAAAATTGACTCCCTTTATTGATTGAACCTAAAGTAAAATGATCCCTGTGACCCTTTAACATCCTAATCCCTCATTCAGGAGTCTAAGAGATGGGGGTAAAATCAGGATATAAGCTCCAAAGCTTCAAATCCTCTTCCTCCATGAGTGTTAAGGTTCACCAAGAGCTGACGGGGAGATGGAAGGAGGAGAATGATCGTGACAAAGTGAGGGAGATAAAAGTGGAGCTGTGGACAAAAGGGCTTTTTGTGCCATCCTGCAGTGGTAAATCAGTCCTGGAGAGAATGTCAGCAGCTTCCTCTGGACAGGACACACACACACACACAGGACACACACAAACTGATACAGGCAAATATGAAGGCACACGGTCACAAAAATAGACACATGCATAAAGACAGCTCAGTCCGCATTTTCTGCTGCCTCCCATGGTTACACACACACACACACACACACACACACACTTGTTGTTGTGCTTTCTGGGCCACCAAGGGGAGAGAGAGGGAGAGTAAGAAACAGAGAGAGAGAGGGATGCTGGCTGGCTGGGTGTGTGAGTCATGGACATGCTGACTGTCCTCAGGCCTCAGTACACCATCTGCACCCCCACCGCCTGCACGGCTTCATCACACAGCTCAATGCTCCAACGCACACCGGACACACACATATGCATACAGGCTGAAACAAACAGGCAAACATGCATGCGGAGGAAAACAAATGCATAAATGTGACTGATATTGGAGTGGACACATAACCTGGACCCTGAGCCCCTTTGGTACACAAATACACACAGGAACACACACATGCACAGACTCATGTATGCAGAATCGTCCACCTTATGGCAGGACATTAGTTACTGTTGTATTGTTTTCTTGCAAATATTCACTGATTTGAATTTGATGCTTGCAACAAGGACACTAATTGTTGAAGCTTTTTGTGGAATTCTGTCGTTTTCTTGTTTGATGTACGACTTCAGTTGTTTTGGGCTCTCTGTTGTTGTATTTTGTTCTTTATAATACTACACACATTTTCAATGGGAGACAGGTCTTGACTGCAGGCAGGCCAGTCTAGTACCCACACTCTTTTACAGAGAAACTTTTAATAACTTGTAATTTAATAGAGACAAATATGATGGGAACAGATTTATGATATGGGCGTCCATGAATTTGTTGCCATCATGAGTTCTTATTTTAGTCCCTTTGTCTCCCTGCCTCTGCCCACTTATGGTCCCCCAATACGGCTTTGTTGGATGGCTGGTCAACATGAGTCTGGGTCTGCTCATGATGTTCTAATACTTAACAGGGTTTTTTTTGCCACTGTATCTGGGAGTCACTGATTGTGGCACAGTGTTGTGCTTATGGTGGATTCATGTTGGGTTTTGAAGTAAGTATGTATGTATGTTTATGTACGTATATGTGTATATTGATATAAGTATATATTCATACCTATATACATTTTTTTAAATAAGGGGTATGGCTTCAATATGTTCCATTGTAAAGTGTCTGAGATAACATTTGTTTTGAATTGGTGCTACAAAAAAAACTGATTGAATGGTTGAAGTCACGCTGTTGAAACACATGCAGAATGTGGCTCTGCATCGTCTTGAAATAAGCAGTGAAGTTCCTGAAAAAGAAGCCACTTCGATGGCAGCATTTGTCTCTCCAGAACCAGTATGTACCTTTCAGCATTAATGATGCCTTCACAAATGTGCAAGTTACCCATGCCATGGGCACTAACACACCTCCATACCATCACAGATGCTGGCTTTAAAACTTTGCGCTGACAGTTATCTGTATGGTCCTTTTCCTCTTTAGCCCTGATGACGGGACATCCATGATTACCAAAAGAAATTTGAAATGTGGACTCATCAGACCACAGCACACTTTTCCACTTTGTCCATCTCAGGTGAGCTCATTGAAGCTGACAGCATTTCTTGGTGGTGATATTTGCCTTTGGCTTTGCATGGTAGAGTTTTAACCTGCACTTGTGGATGTAGTGAACTGTGTTGACTGACAATGGTTTTCTGAAGTGTTCCTGAGCTTACTTGGTAGTATGCTGTGCTGTCAGTTTTTAATGCATTGCCACCTAAGGGATCAAAGGTCACAGGCATTCAATGGTTGGTTGGTTTTCAGCCTTGCTGCTTATGTGCAGAAATTTCTCTGAATCTATTGATGATATTATGGACTTAAGATGTTGAAATGCCTTGATTCATTGCTGCTGTAAATCGAGAAATGTTCTTAAACTGTAGGACTATTTGCTCATGCAGTTGTTCAAAGTGGTGAACCTCGCCCCATCCCCACTCATGAAAGACAGAGCCTTTCAGGATGCTCCTTTCTTACCCAATCAAACACTCACCTGCTTCCATTTAACCTGTTCACCTGTGGAATGATCCAAATGGGTGTTTTTTGGCATTCCTCAACTTTCTCGGTCTTTTGTTGCCCCTTGTCCAGCTTTTTTTGAGTGATATTCAATTGAGTATAGGTTGGAAGGGATTTCCAAATCATTGTGTTCTGTTTTTATTTGTGTTTTACGCTCAGGTCCCTACACTGGCTTCCTGTGGCTCAGAGAATTGACTTTAAAGCAGCTCTGCTTGTGTACAAGTCTCACCACAGGCTAGCACCAAAGTACATCTCTGACATGCTATGAACCATCTCGGACTCTGAGGACCTCAGGGACCGGCCTCCTGCTGGTGCCCAGAGTCAGGACTAAACATGGGGAATCAGGGTTCCAGTTTTATGCAGCTAAAATCTGGAACAGTCTTTCTGAAAATGTGAGACAGGCCTCTACACTGACAATGTTCAAGTCTAGGCTCAAAACAGCTCTATTTAACTGTGCATATGACTGAAAGGATCTTATCTGCACTCTTCTCTTTTAAAGTTCATTTAATAATGATTATTTTTGTTTTTATTTTGTATTGTGATTTAAACGCATTTTTCTTGTTCTGTAAAGCACTTTGAATTACCTTGTGTATGAACTGTTCTCTAGAAATTAACTTGCCTTGCCTTGCCTTACACAGAATCTAAACTTCACTGGATTTGGAGTCTGTAACGATAATTTTCAGAAAATGCCTGAAAATACTCTGGTAGTATTCTCCTAAAGCAGGATTACTACTGAAAGTCTGAATTTATTCTTGATATTTTGACTTTATCCAAAATGTTTGAATGTCAAGTGTTTGAATCTTTCTTGAGCTTTTAACACAATTGTCTGACTCTGATCTCCTTAAAAAGAAAGAAGTCACTCAAAAAAAACAACACGAATTGCACACTCGCTGAAACACAAGAAAGCACAAAATTAACCTACACTCATACCTCTATTTCCCATGCATAGATAATACATATGCAGGCCACCCAGGTAAGCATCAGCCACCTTTTTGTTCTGATTTTAATGAAATAACATCACTATCATCTGTTTGTTTGTCAGAAATTCAAACAGATGATAGTGATGTTATTGGAATTGTGCTGGAATTCCAGTCCAGTAAATGCACTAGTGAAGGTGCATTGTGTAATGTCAAAACTAAAGCTTCTTATGTCTTCATTTTTAAAAGATTATTTATTCCAGAGGACAGCACAGTGGGTAGACACGAGAGAGTGGGGGATGACATAAGGGAGTCAAATTCAGAGTGCCCACGCGGATGAGGACAACATCTTTTGTGCACAGAGCATGTGGACATAACTGCTATGGCCATCCGCACCCCTTGAGGCTTTCTTTAAGCAATCTACTGTAATTTCTAGCTGTTGATGCTGTCCAGGATTCTTGGGCTAGAATAATACATGTCACCATGAATAAACCTCTGCACAAGGGCTGAACTGAACTATCAAGTGAATCAGTGGTCACAGCACTGTACCAAAGTCTGAGGCCCTTTTTGATTGTTGTCTTAAGCTGGAGGTAAACTTCAGTTTGTCCCTGCCTTCACGTTTACGTCCATTGGCATCGTGAATATATTTTTGTTTATACTTGTCTGTATGTGACGCACGTTACTGGAGGACACCACTAGAGGGCACAAAAGGCTACAGGCTGTATGTATCTACCTGTGTTGTCAGAAGTAAACTGCAAACATGGTGGTAGTTCTAAGAGTAAAAGTAACAAAATTAGCATCAATAACTAATATCATCATCAAATATTTGTTAACTGAAGCGGAGTGGTCAGACTTCACCATCAGCACCGCCTGAACTCCGTCTCCACAGTATTGTCCTCCTAGCACCGTCAGAAGTGTCTTATTGTATTGGTGTAATGAGTTACCATGTTAACTGATAACTTGCAGCCGACTGTGCTGATAAATGTTTTAGTCAAAGCACGGTAAGAAGCAGAGGGTGTACCCTTCAGTGCCTCAATTTGATTATTCATTGTTTCAAAGAATACTTCATAGTTGTGTAAAATACATGCCAAGTAAACAAAGCTAACACAGCTCCAACTCATCAGTGTACACGGTCACCAGTCGAATTACTACACTAACATTTTGTCTTGTCCATCATCAGCCAGATGAAGAGTCGTGTTTGTGTCAATGCAGTCTCACACATTATCCTGCCTCTACACTGATCCTACTGGTGGTGTGTGTACTGCAGCTCATCGTGTTAATTCTGAACGACATGCACAAATCTATCTATCTATCTATCTATCTATCTATCTATCTATCTATCTATCTATCTATCTATCTATCTATCTATCTATCTATCCAACCAGCGTTAATCTTGTCGACTAAATATTTTCGTCATAGTTTTCGTCAACAACCTTTTTAACAATATCCAATCACTGCTTCTTTGGTTGTGTGAAAAGGCTGGATGAGTTAAGAGGGACATCCAGTCTCAACTGCCTTAGCTTGGTGGTGGTGGGATAAGTTGGGGAGCGATCCAATCAGAGCTACTCTCTTTATGAATTGATCTATTCATGTAGAGCAGGTTCACTGTTTGTTGTCAATTCTGGTATTGTAACTGAGATGCTCTGCCAGGTAGCCTAAATAAAGGTGACTGCATTTCACACAAAAGTTCAATTTGTTTCTGTTCATTTATACATTCAAACTTTACTAGCATTCAATAAAGGGTTATTAAATGTTTAATTTTATCCAAGTGTAAAACATGACTTCAGAAATTTAAGGAAACATAAAAAATGTCTAACACTTCACACTTCATAATTTAGTCGACTAAATTTACAGTAGATTTCATCGACTAAAATGTTGTAAAATTTCATCAAATAAAATTAGACTAAAATTAAAACAACTTAAATGACTAAATTATGACTAAAACTAAAAGATATTTTAGGCAAAAGACTAAAACTAAATTAAAAAGTGCTGTCATAATTAACACTGTAACACACAGGATCACGTGCACAAACAATTTTTTAAAGGTGTTTTTTTTTTTCATGCTTTGAATTTATAGACAGAACAGTAAGTGGAGATAGGAACATGAAAGAGAAAAAGTAAACGCTGGTGAAAAGGAGAAGTAGCCAGGTGTTGGACCCAGGTTGCCCAAGCCAGGAAAACTGGCCTCTATACATGGCATGCATGGACATAATCACCGGGCTACTGGTGCCCCTTATCCACACATTTTGACTTTCTAACCAAAATGTCAAGAACACAGTGTAAATACTGGGATTTTGACTCCCTCCTCAAGCGTTAACTGTTTTATTTAGCTTTTACTTTTATCTCAAGACGAAAATTAATAATATCTTCCAATGAAAAGAAAATATCCAAGCAGACACAGTCTGCATACTTGTTCAGACACAAAAATCTAATCTAATTTTAAATCTCACACACACACACACACACACACACATTTACGCACACATGCACACACAGAATCCCTGCAGGTCATCTGGGACTGACCAACACTCTCGCAGAATTCATTACAGAAACCTGACACTGGCCTGAAGGAAAAGAGCAAATGTTGCACTGCAAATCTGCGTGTGCTGAATCCGTCTGTGCGAGTTTGAGTGTGTAGCATGAAAGAGCATGAAGCCCTCATAACCCCAGAATCAATGGAGAAGATCCTTTTCATTAGAGTGGCGGTAAAAGCTGCTCCGACATTGACCCGGCATCTATTTTAGGCTGAACACGTCAAGAAACACAATGAGGAAACTTAATTACGAAGTCTTCATTTTTTTATTCAATCATGTTATTAATGTTACACATCAACACAGATAAAAAACAGTAGCCCATAAAAAAGGACTGCGGAATAATAAGAGTATTAATAATATTCGACAATATCAAGTCAATGTACAGTCAAAAAAAGTGGGAAAGTAGAACGAGAATCACCAGCACTGGAAAATGCAGCATGTCTGTTTGACTTTAAGCACAGAAGTTTAAAAAAAAAAAAAAGAAAGAAAGAAATACCACGCTCGTACACACACATGCAGCACAAACCAACAAGCAACATTATCTACCAGCTCCCCGTCTGAGGGGCCGCACTACAAAACACAACTTTTTCCATTTAAGTCGGCCTCCTTTCCCGTCACAACTTTACAAAATGACTTCATGTTCCCTTCAGATGTTACAATGCATGGGTGAAAAAACAACTCTCCTGCGCGTGTTGCGAGTCTGTATGTTTCACTGAAAAATTCAAAATAAAGCACTTATCATTGGACGGGATATCTTCTCATTTAAAAAAACAAAACTTGGATGTATGAAATGAAAGATACCAGTTAACAAGTTTATACAACACAGTATAACACATGAGAGGCAGAGGTGCTCAGAGGAACACACACTTTCTCTCAGCTTGTAAACGTCTATTCAAAGCTTATTTCACAGGGTTATTATTGTTAGATAAGTCCAAGATGAATTGTTATGACTTCAAAATTGTAAACTTGAAGATGGACAGCATATTCTTCAACTCTGAAAGTACAATCTCAACTGGGGTAGTAAAAAAACACACTTGTTCTGGATTATAGACTGTATAAAAGATGGACAACGTGCCAGCTCCCCCAAAGTGAAGCCAAGATACTTGGAGCTCACCCTTTTACTGATGTATATGTCATAAAGCTCTTTTTTGTTATCACATGGGAAATAAGTTTAACTAAGAAGCTAAGACATTTATAGACTGACATTAGACATAATAATTCATGGTTTTGGGCCTGATTTAATGCAGCTATGTAGTTAAGTTTGAAGTAGTTATTTGATTTTATAAGTAAAGGTAATGCTTTTAACTTTATAGCTTTCAGTCATGTGACCATTGGACACAACTGGAGGGTAATGAACGACAGCTTGCATTAACTACTGTGTGGAGGGGTGGTAAGGTTTCTAATCTCTACAGAAGTATAGATGTTTCCATCACCTAAATAAACCATAGCAAATGAAATACAGAGTCAATGAATTAGAAGTCATTTTAGCACTTAATAACTTCAGAATCTAAAATAAAAAATACTCATGATTTGAAAATTGGAACCCTGGAACAATTTAAGAAAAACTCTGAAAGTTAAACAATTTTAATATTTTGCTTGTACTGAAGCAAGCCGGGGGGGGATCAGCTGGACCTAATGAACCTTGGAAAGCAGCTGGATTCACAAGATCCATTTACACCATGGCTGAGAGAAACAGTACATCTGGTGCATCAGAGTAAGACCTATAACATATTTAGTCATCAAGATCTGCAAGAAATGTCTCCTTGGCTCCATATGACTTTACTCCCTCAATATGTCAAAGAAGCTATTTTGGCTTTATTTTTGCACAAAAGAGGCGGGGACATGTTGTCCATCTGAATATACAGTCAGTTTTCTAGACCATTACATGATCATTCACAGCAGTCTAGCTTGCACCATAGTTTGCCTGACTATCAATTACTTTGGCTGCTATATCATTATCCATATATGGGGAATGTTCAATACAACACAGTAGCATTAGAGCTGGCGAGCTAACCTTTAACAACAATTTAGTTTCAGTTTTGCTGGTCTTTTATGGTGCTGGTTTGGCCATTTATGGTTTGCTTTTCAATGAATTGGTCATTTGTCCTTCATAAAAACAGCACCTATTTTCAACACGGTCTGACTTCAGACCTCTACTGTGGAGTCAGTTCCTGTGCAGGCTCCACTCTCAGGACACCTCCACCATAGAGAAGGAAGAAACAACAAATTTTCAATATAAATGCATCCTGGGACTGCATTGAAGATTTTCAAAATAAAAATCACTGACAAATCGGCTGAGAGTGTGTAACAACCCTGTCTTGCCGTCTGGATCACGCTATAAATAACATTAAGCTCCCTGATCAAACAGGCATACCTTGAGAGGGAGTCTGTCTTGGAGAAGTTTAAGTTTGTTTTCAATAATATCAAAGATGTGGACATTTTTGGAGGAGACTGTGGATCTTCAGGGCTATCTTTCATACTGTGAATGCAGAGTTGACCAATACAGGACTTAAACACACAAGAATTTTTGATTACTTTGGATTTTATTCAATGAAGTATTGAATGATTTCCTGTTTATACCATGATGAACACTAAAGGTAAGTGTGTTTGACAGATGCAGCACAGCTATAAATGAAAATAATGTGGCTCAATATGTGGGAAAAACATTGAAAAAAATTTAAAGTAAGGCAAAAATTAATCCAATAGTGCTATACCGTATTAAAGTGGGATGTCAAATTATTGTATATTAGATGCTATGTGTAACTTTTTCTGTAAAATGCAAAAACCATATGAAACATAAGGTGCTGGGGCACATGACACAAGGCTACTTATTACAATGAATATAGTTTAATGGTTTTCACTTCCCTTAGTGCTGCAAGGTATTTAAAATCTAAGCTAAATTTAAACATTTGACATTGAACACAATGAAAACCAAACTGAAACTAGCAGAACTCGACTCTGGAAACTGACACTAAACAAAAGAAAACAAAAATTTAAAACTATTGAAAAATATGAAACTATAACTCTTGCATGTTGTCTTGGTTAATTAGTACAAAATATATAACATCCAGCTAAAGATCTAAAGGTTTAGAACTCCAATGCACATACTTAGTAGGCCTATCATACGTAGTTATTAACCCGTTGACTTCCAAAGGAAGAAATACATTTGCAAAAAATGTAAAACTGAGAAATTTAACGGTTGACAGTTTTCTAAGGAATCATAGCTAATTTTTTTTTATCATCAAATTTATTTCCTTCAACCTAATCATGATTGTTAGAGGATCTGGAGATATGTGAAAAGATGTTTTCTTACTCCGATGTATGCTCTTACTGTTAGCTTTCTGAGGACCTATGCAGCAATGATTCACTTCCAATTATCTCTAGTTTTTAAACATACATTTATATTCATGTACAGCAGCGCCAGCCAGTGGATACATATTGGTGTTACAAAGGCTATTCTGAGAAGTGAATAAGAAAACACAAAAAATTTCAAATACAGTGGTAAGGCGGCAAAAAGTCAACCACGTGGTTACAATGCCAGTCAAAGGGTTAATGTTTTCCATATCAAAATCAGCTGATTGCATTAAAAAGATAAACCTTTTTCAAAGGGTTATTATTAAATGAAAAGTACACTGTTTTATGAGATGGACATGAGACTGTATGCTTGTTTGATCTGCCAGGTTACTGTTATTTATAGTGTGATCCAGACGGAAAGACAGGGGTTATAACGCACTCTCGGCTGATTTGTCAGTGCTTTTCATTTTGAAATTCTTCAATGCAGTTCCAGGATGCATTTTATATTGAAAATTTGTTTCTTCCTTCCCTATGGTGGAGGTGTCCTGAGAGTGGAGCCTGCACAGGAATGGACTTTTGGGTACCACTTTCCAACAAAGCATACTTAAAAGGGCAGCTCTGTTATAGACTGCATAATGAAAAAAAGATCATAAATACTGAATTTTAAATCTGGTAAATATAGTCTCCCTGCAGTTATCTCTCTGTAAAGCAGCAAAATAACCTAAAAAACTCCCTGATGAATGTGTCAATACTGATGTATTGTGCCTACAGAAATGATCACAACTCAAGCAAGCACCACTCTTTCCCTTAAGAAGTAAACATGGTTGGAAAGTAGTACCAGAAACTTTGAAGGGCTCACAGGTATTGAACAGACACTGCCAGCAGAACAAGCCAGTTAGCCTCTTTATAAAAGGTGCTCCTGAGTGCCTGTTGGTGGCACCTCTGGCTGGGCAGCCTCCCATTAACATTCCCGTCACTGCTGTAATTTGCCAGTGGGCCAAATGTGAAGAGCCACAGAGGGAAGAGTGCGCTCGCATGGTCTGATAAACAAATGTTAATCTCCTCAGAGCTGCTTCAGGCTCTGCGGCAGGTTTCTCCACACAGCTACGACAGACTGGCTGCTTAGCTCGCTCTGCTGTGTCGCGCTGGCCCAATCACCCAGTCTTCAACTTGAGGAGCAATTTTCTCTTTCCATTCCGTCGCCTCTCGTGTTCACGGCAGTAATCCATCCGGTGACGTTCACGTAGAGTCGTCCAACTGTTCGTTATCCCCTCTTCTCGCTTCTCGCACGGCCCGATCCAGAAGCAACACCTCCTAAGCCGCCTCTCTCTGGTGGATTCTCGCAGATTTGCTCGGCGTCAAACACAAAATTCCCCCATTCAGTTTGTTTATTCAGAGAGGTTAAAAAGGCTCTCATGCTTTTGTTGGTTGTGGCTAATGCTCTTGAACCTGTATTTGAACTTCACATCACTGCATTCTTCTCTTTATTCATAGCTTTTCACAGGCTTTGGAGTTTGCAACAACATATTCTCTGTGCGTTGTGTTTGGCAGCGGACTTTGAGGGGAGCTCATATTGCCTGTAGTTGTTTTGTTTTCTCGGTCTTATCCCGCCTCTCAAGGGGGGGCTTGATTTAGCAAATCCCAGGCCACTCATTGTGATATCTCTCTTTCAGCTGCAGCAGCTTTTGTTCAGCCTTTGAATTGAGAAAATATGTGAGGTGAAGTTAGCTTTTAATCTTCCCCCTGCCCTCTTTGAGTCCAATTTCTCTTCTCCTGTATGATCTTCCCTCAATCCGGGCTGTGGGCCGTGCATGTGAGCAGATCCCCTGCTGAGCCAGACCTTCGCTTAGTCCTCCACCTCTGCTGCCTCCTAATTTGACTCTGGATTCCAAATCTTGAACTGTTTTTGTCATTTTCTGCCTCTGTTTCATTACTCCTAAAGTACAATCATCGATGTGACAATGACGTCCGTGTTCTCCCACCATCACTATAACATCCGTTCGTTTTGCATGGCCTTGTAGTAGTGCTCCTGCTCGGCGTGGCTGCGGGCCGAGACTGAGGGCCGGCGGGGCAAAGTGGAGGAGCGGGACAGCGCCTGGCTGTGGGCGTCCATCAGCAAGTCAGGATGGGGAGGAGGGGGGAGCATGGTGGAGCAAGACGGGTGATGTGGAAGGGGAGGCTGCATGGAGGATGAGGGGTGAGGTGGAGGAGGTAGAGGGGACGAGGATGGGTGGGGATGTGGAGGTGGGGGCATTTGGCAAGAAGATGGGTGAGGAGGAGGAGGGGGCATTTGGGAAGAGGAGGGGTGAGGAGGTGGGAGCATCTGAGAGGAAGATGAGGGATGAGGAGGTGGGGGCATTTGGGAGGAGGGGTGAGGTGGTGGGGGCATCTGGGAGGAAGTTGAGTGAGAAGGATGGGGCATTTGAGAGGAAGATGGGTGAGGAGGTGGGGGCATTTGGGAAGAAGTTGTGTGAGGCGGTGGGCGGGGTGGAGGGGACATCTGGGATGACAAGTGAGGAGGTGGAGGCATGTGAGAGGGTGCAGTATGAGGAAGAGGAGGTGGCATCGGAGTGGGGTGTGAAGTAGAGTGTGGAGGGGGAGGCAGAGGGGAAGAGGATGAGTGAGGAGGAGGGGGAGGTAGAGGCGATGACGACAAGTGAGGAGGTGGAGGTAAAGGTGAGGAGGATGTGGGTAAGGGTGGGGGAGGCATCTCAGCCCCTCCTTCGTTGCTCCCGCTGGCTGACGAGGAGCCGATAGAGTCTGTTTTCACCGGGAGCGTCCTGTAGTCCCGGTAGTGACTCGTGTTTTCCTGCCGCTGCAGCGCTGCGCGATGTTTCTCCCCCGCGGTGTCAGCAGTCATCATGTTGCCGCTGATGGTGTTCCTCCACTCCCATGGCTTGCCGTTACTGGCAGACACACGCACCACCGGGTGGTGAGGGGCGTGAGCGTCGATGGTGACGATGCTCCCACTTCCTGCGATGCTTCCCGGGTTGCTCCCGGTGCAGCTGTCTCGATCTGATGGGATCCTGTAATAGGGCGACTCAGAACAGTTGGACCCCGCTCCAGAGGAAGATCCGCCCTCTGAGGTCTTAGTGGACGGAGTGAGGGTGCCATGGCCTTGCTGCTTGGACATGGCTATCACCTGGAGGTTAGAGGAAAATCAAATCAGTAAATGGAAATATTCTTAAAAAATGACCACAGCCATAGAGTGGTGCAGGAATGAGTCCTAAAATGCAGGTGTGAGTTTGCATTTAGCACTAACAGTCCTAAGGCTCCAAAGTCCATGAGATTTTAGAAAAGTTTTCTCAGTAAATGCGTAAAATCAGGTCCATGATACAAAATTTGAACACATCATTTTGCAACATTAAATGCATATAACGTGCCTGTGTTAGAATTTTACAGCATCATTGTGCTTTAAAAGAGGAGTTGCTAACATACTAAAATGGAGCTCCTTATCCCTGGCTTATAATAATGACCACAGGCATATAACTTGACAATTTCAGCTGGAGTTAGCATTTATGCTGTTCTACTTCCAGGTCCAAGTTAGCACATACACTGTGAAGCATATCCATTACATAACAAACTAGAAAGCACTCAGAGAGCGCAAACCTCCACCAAGGTAGCTCACATATTGCTGTTACATCTATAAGCAGTAGTTCCATGGCAAAGTTACCATCATAATATGATTCCTTGATCCTGGAAGCCCATACCTAGCACTCAGAATCATGTTGATATCATTGTAAGTTAAACAGCAATTGAGCAAAAATGATCATTCACTAATGATGGTTATCTGGCTCACCAACAAAATCTAATCATTTTAAAGTCGGGCCATTACCAACTTCTCCTGAAAATTTCAGCAAAATCCATCCAGTAGTTTTTACATAATCTAGCTAACAAACAAACAAACAAACAAATAAACAAATAAACACATGCCAGCAAAAAAAAATAACCTCATTGGCAGAGGTAACCAGTTACTAAGGGGTGGGAAAATGACACAATTTTATAAAATGTTATAAAAAACAAATTTATTTATCATGTCACTTTAGCTTTATTGAAAACATGAGTAAAACTCACAGACTGGTGTCCACACATAGCCAGTTAATGCATCCTACTCTACAGTGCTTAACCCCTCTTTACTGCTCTGTAGAGCTTCAGTACTGCTGTGTCTGTGAAATAATGCAGAGATGGAGGGACATACCTGAGCTCCAACCATGAACAAAAGCCCTTGTTCTCCACAATATGGTGAGGCCTTGAGTCTTTGGGCTTAATGTAAGTGATGGATTGAGCTACTGTCTAAGCTCACTCAGAACTAGGAGGCAGCTTTGGAAATGTAAGCATGTCAAGAGTTTGCTGGTTTATCGGCAGAGTTAGCTTAGCATTAGCTTTGCTGTCTGCCTTCACTTTCCCTGGGTGGTGCCCAGTGAGGTGATCCGTATGTACAAAGTATTTTATTCTCATGTGTCACTTCTTACAAATCCTATGCATCATGTCCATCTCTAATGTCCCTTTCAAAGTCCAAAATAATTCCACACATTGGATTTAAATGCAGCCAGTGCATTCCTTATGTTTCTCTCCTGAACTGCCATGTTTGCTTACTAACTTTCTCCAGCGTAATGAACATCACCCCTGCTGATCTTATCTGCATTTGCTCAACAGCACCATTGTGTGTTCTTGAAGAGTAATTGATTTCATTTCTATAGAACCAAATGCTTTATTAAATGTTGAAAATACTTTTGACTTAATCTGGCTAATTTTTTTGTGGTAAACACAGGGCTATGCTTTTAGGACTTTTTCATATCAGTATGTTCTTGGGCCGATCAATAATGGGTAAAACTCCTTTTACAATATTCGCTTCCTCCTGTGATATCAATTAGGATATTTTTAAGGGAAATTTCCAGGTGAATGTTTTTTTTTATGTGACATGTCTCAACAAAGGCCCCTTGACTAAATGTTAAACATTCAGCTATTTTTTTCATTTGTTAGCTTACATTAATCATTATTCTTTTTGGAATTATGATAAGAAGAGGGCTGAATAAATAATACTATATATGCTGTGCTGGTCACACAAATGCTCTGCTCTCTTGGTCTCTGAGTAAGGCTATGCATGGTGATATCTGGCCAACTTTTTACTCTGCATAGCTGCATTGAAGATGTTAAAATCTGTTCAGCCTTAGTGTGTCTATGTTGCTTTCTTTCTATTGAGCTTTTTAATGTCTCTTGAAACTACTGTGAACTAGGGACAGCTCTGTTATTTCTTATGCTTAAATAAGTGAATATGATAAAAAAAAAAAAAAAAGTAAAGGACCTTGCACTGACATTGTTTTGAATAATCCAAGTCAAGAGAGGCAGCTTCTGCAAAAATTGTCAATAGCTGCTTTGTAATTCCATAAACCCAAAATTCAAGGACATTTATTGTGGTTATTATCATCAAGAATATGAGGGATGTACTTTCTATTTGATATCTATTATATATGTTAAAGCTTCTGAAGGTGAATTTAGCCAGTTGTATAACAGAGATATAGTAGTGAGGCCCTGATATGACCTTAAAAAATAAGAATAATATTTTGAATCTAAACTAAAAGGAGGTTATTTTTTTCCCTGTTTGTTAGTTTGTTGGTTTTTGAACAGGATAACTCAAAAAGTTATGACTGAATGAAATTTTCAGGGGATGTTGGTCATAGCACAAGAGAGAAATGTTTTTCGTGGAGATCTGAATCATGATGCTGTTCCAGGAATTTTTTCAAGGATTTCTTGTCAGTGCAAGATGGGGCAGTTCCCCTAACGTCTCAATAAATTCTCAATTGATTTTGATGACATTTTAAGGGAATGTTGGTCAGAGCAAAAGGCACAACTGAGTAGATTTTGGTGGCAATCTTAATCAAGATGTGGATCCAGGATTTTTTTAAGGATTTGTTGACATTGGGAGATAGGATAGTTTTACACATTTTTCCCAATAACTCAACAAGCTGTCAATGGATTTTGATTACTTTCTCTAGTAATATTGATCATGTTGCAAGGGACAGCTGATTAGATATTGGTGGTGATATAAATCCAGATCCAGGATTTTTTTTTAAGATTTGATAACACTGCCAGACAGAGCAGTTTTCAGCATTTATGCTAATAACTTAAATTCTCAATGGATTTTGATGATATTTGTAGGGAATGTTGGTCAAGGCAGGAGGGATAGCGGATAACTGATAAGATTTTGGTAGGATCTGAATCCAGACATGGATCAAAGATTTTTTTTCAGGGATTTCATTACAGTGCAAGGTAGGGTAATCATCCAATAACTTGCCTGGCAATGTTAAAAATGCCTTGGCGGAGGTTTGTGATCTTGGAGCACTTCAGTTCTTTGAGATTTTAACAACAGATGCCAGAGGAAGTAAGTTGCAGCAAGCTTAAAAATTTTCACATTAAAGATTCAGACTGTTTGGCTGTAAAAAGAAGCCGATCTTTCATCAAAAACACAAGATGCAGCTGAACAGGACAATATTGGCAGGGAGTTCACAGGCACTGCTTTGTTTACTGGGGAAGTGCCAAAATAAACAAGATTTATATCCAGCTATGGTAAATGTTCAAACCCTTGTATAAGTGATTTAAATCTGAAACTAATCAGAGAAACGTCTTCGCTTATGTTGTTGTGCTCTGGTTTTACCGACACAATTAATCCGATGAGTGTGTAGTGTAAAGTGTTTGGCAGATGTTAAATCTCTTAAATCTCCATGCCTTACTTAAATATCTGGCTGCATGCCCTTTGAAATTAAAAGTTAAATTATGCCAGCTCGTATCATTGCCATTTTACTGTTATTATTCTCGTTTTCTTTATGTTCCCTCATTCCTCCTCACCTGAGTGACTCTTTGCTGACTCGGCTGCTGGCTGGCTTTCGTTTCTGGCACTCTTGGGGTCGACACTGCGATGGGCCCTTGTCCCGGCTCCTTCACCCTCCCCTCCTCGGTGAGCGACAGCCACTTGGCACGTGTCTTTGCGCTCTTTGGCGACACAGGCGGTGGTCGAGTGGCCTCTTCAGGGATGTGAACGAGCGGGGGTGCCACCACCATCCGGGCTGTGTTTGGCGTGGCCATGCCCTTGTTGGCTTGCACTGTGGGATACAAGGAGGACGGCATCTCCTGCTCCCCTCCCTCAACTCCCCCTCCTGCTCCTCCTTCATCTCCACCATCCCCCTCGTCCTCATCTCGTGAGCTCTGGCTGCGAAGCTCCAAGGATCTCTGCTTCCACTCCGTCACCAGCTGACGGGACCTCTGAGAGTCAAAGGGCACGTGGAAGGTCATGTGGCGCTGCGTGGTGACTGGCTCGTCTGAGGGGGAGATGGGACTGTTCCCGTTCGCCACTCTTGGTAAGGTGTTACTGAAGGTCACCATGGTCTCCTTCCCCATGGGGCCTCTGGTTGCAAGGAGCTCAACATCCGCACTCGCTCGTTTCAAGGACGCCAGGGACGCCTTCTCTCTTCTCACCTTACTTCGAGCGCCAGATCCGAGCCCTGCCCCCAGCTCCTCCCTGCTCTCGGACACCCTGGGGGTCTTCCTGTAGAGGGAGTCATGACCACGCTGACTCAGCACCCTCAGGCTGTCCTTCTGCTGAGCCGGTGTCAGTCTTTGTAAAGTCTGAATATCTTCCTCGGATGCTTTGAAGTTTCCAACGGCAAACACAGCCTGACAGAGGACAGAGGGATACACAAAGGAGAGCAAAGTTAGAAGATGGAAGTAGCCTGAATGTTAATAAAGATGAAGGCATGAAAATCTATTTTCTTTAATCTTCTATCTATTATGGAAGAAGTGCATGAATAGGCATCTTTGCTTCCACCTCCTGTTTAGTGTGAGGTCAGCATGAATTCCTCTTTTCCCCTTTCTAAGAATTCATCCTTTAATTAAAGGAGGAAGTCCCCTCCTCCACTGTCCCAAAAACTGAAAGATGAGGGAGAAGGAGGCTAAAAGGAGGGAGGGAGGGAGGCGAGGAAAATTGCTACGACAAGTTTTCTTAAAATGAAGTGTGAAATTGTTCCAGAGAATTCTTATCGGATTATTCATTCTGTCTCTCGTCCCTCCGTTAATAGAAAAATTCTATATATAGAGTCTGCCAAAAAAACACTGCTGGGAGAGAAAATTATGGGAGCCACACGGAGGGAGGGTGGAGGAGGATTTGTTAGCACATGCTGTGCAAATGGTTCGAACACAATGGGACTGCTCCATGACAGTGACAGCTAACACACTATTTTATTTTAAATAAATCTATTCATGGTTTTCCATCACGGTACATGCTGACTGTTTTCAATTTCCTTCGACAAAACAAATCCCTGAATGGATAAATCCACGGATTGGCCCCACTTTTCCAAATTAAATACTGAAAATCCACCTCAAGACATTTTTTTGAAAGTTTGTTACACAGTTTGGCTAATACAAACCCTAATTTCGGTAAATATCCAACCATTATCTATACCGCCTATCCTTTTTGGGGTCGCAGGGGCTGGAGCCTATCCCAGCTGACATTGAGCGAGAGGTGGGTACACCCTGAACAAGTCGCTAGCCCATCACAGGGCCACATAGAGAGACTTAGGGATCATAGGCCAAAGGTCAAGGTCATTGAGCCTCATGTTCATCTCATGTTCATCTCTTGTTTGGGAATGCTGCATCTCAAAAAGGGAGGGTTTTTCTTCAACTGACCAGGTAAACGCCAATGCCGGCTCCTATGAGGTATCCCACATAGACATCAATTGGGTGACTGCGGTGCTGAGTGATCTGCGTCAGCCCAGCGAGGCCTGCCGCCATGCAGAATGCAAACACCAGTAAAGGCTTCAGGAGTTTGGTCGTGCTGCTGATGCTGGCATTGAAATACATCTGTGGAGAGAAGACACATGCGTCAGCCAAATTTCCAAAGGGCATGCAAGATGTATGGATGCTGAGCTGGAGATGTCATGAAAACTCCTTACCAGCATAAATGAATAAAAGTTAGTCTTTAACAGTGGACAGATTTACAGTTAATAGGTAAAGAAAGAAAGCATGCTGTAGTGCTGATTCTACAGGAGAATCATTTTGAGGGTGTTAAACAAGGAAGAGGGATAATCTCATATCCATAAATTAAACTTAAGCTTGTGATCAGTACCCAGTTAACATAGATTTGACAAGAAGCAGGGAGATTGAGCTTTCCTTGTCCTGTTCAGTAGAGCGAGTAACCGCCAGTACCTCGTCAGCTAAAACACTGTATCACATCTCAGGATTTTAATTTGTAAAAAAATAATAAGACCATAAGGAAACTTTTATTAGCAGTAACTTCCTCTAAGCTGCCTGATATCTCATTTAGCTTTTGTCCCTTTCTTAAAATACATCTTAAACAAAAAGCACTCAAACAAAAAAATAAATACAATTACTAAGTACATCTAAACTTAAACTAAAAGACAATAGGGAGGTCATCTTAAAGTAGAAAGGAGGAATCCATCTGTTGTCCCATATTAATTTTTATAGCCAATTAGCTCTGTTTAGACCAGAAGCAAGAGGAAAAACCAAGCCTTGTTCTGTTTAACAGCAAGTGCTAACAGCAACACCGCTGAAGTTAAGACCATTACTGTAGTATGCTTTTGTTATTTAATCTATTGTGAGAGAGGGGGGAAAACATAAATAGTGATATTGTCTATGCCACATTTTGTCCCATATTGCTTTTGATTTCCCCTTTTTAGAATCAGTGAGCATAAAACATGGAGAAGCTCACTAAAAGGACTGAGGCAGCTAATCCCTGTTGTCTGCTTTTTGTTGTCCCATATTACATTTTTTCTGCCCATTAACAAAGCTTAGACCAGAGAGAAGAAGATAAAGAAAGCCTTTTTCTTTTTGTTAAGAAGTTTAGCCACCGGGACACCTTAACCTTAAAAAATACTGCAGCATGTGTCAATTATTTAGGAAGGATAAAGGGTTAATATTTAAGCATTAGGCCATCCTTTGTCCACACTTTGTCCCATCTTACTATTTCTTTCCTATAAATTTCACTTCCACTATTGATGAAGAGGAAAATGTATCCCCTTTTCCTGAAATAAAACCCAGAAAGATGCTAGAAATAGGCTAGAAAGTGGAAGGAGGTCAAGCCTATTTTGTCCCATATTGCTTTTTCTAGACAGTAATCATAGTTTAGGCCAGAAGCAAAGTCAAAATCTACCACTTGTACTTCTCAAGCATAAGTATTAAGTAATCTTATTGTACAAGCAAAAAAACACAAGGTAAATATAATTCGCTGTGTTCTATGTAGGGCTGCCTGTTGTCCCATATTACTTTCTTCCTTTGTTTTAGAATTAATCTTTAAGAGGAGGACCCCCCCCAACAAACGCACACCAAGGGAGAAGTGGCAGGAGCAGGAGGATAAGGCCTGTGGTCTGCTTATCTGTTGTCCTATATCACTTTTTGTGGTCTATAAGCATGGCTTGATCTGAGGCAGGAAAAATGCTGGCTTCTCCTATTCAATGGCAAGACTACCAACCACTGCCTCGAAAGTTTCAGCAGACTTATTGTCCCATCTTACTTCCCCACCCACCCCTTGGAAGTCTTTTTTTTTAGGCCCTGTTTACATGGAGACGCTCTCACCTGAAACGCAAAGGTTTTTCCTTTGCGTCTTCAAAAACGATCTGTGTTCAGACGTAGACTCGAGAACGACTGAACACGCTGTAGCGTGCATGCCAGTCCAGTAGATGGTGATGTAGGTTTGCAGAGAAACGGCGCTGCTACAACACACGTACGAAGAAGAAAAACTTTCCACAAACAATAATGGCGAGTGGACACACGAAGACGCAGGAGTTTGTTGTCTGGACAACAAATCTGTCGGGACAACAAATCTGTCTGGACAGTTTTGTCTGGATAACAAACCGAGCACGGTAAGCATCACACATGTTACTCGGTAGACGGCCGAAGCTGTTGTTGTTCCTGGTATGCGCGTGCAGCCTTCATGTGAAAGAGTACTGCGCATGTGTAGACGTCAGCGTTTCCCCCTGAAACTATGAATTCTGTTTACATGAGACCGGGTGGCGATGCGTTTTGAAAACTCTCCACCTTGGACCCTGGTTTCAAAAATTTTTGGATTCAAGCACTCGGGCACTGGTCTCATGTAAACGGGAGGCTAAAACGCAATCAAAACTCTTCGGATTCAGCCGAAAACGGAGTCGTGTAAACAGGGCCTTAGGTGGTGTTTACACGCTACAGCGTTTTTAGTCGTTCTCGAGTCTCCGTCTAAACGCAGATCGTTTTTGAAGACGCAAAGGAAAAACCTTTGCGTTTCAGGTGAGAGCGTCTTCGTGTAAACAGGGCCTTAGAAATGTAAGTTACTCCTTCTTAAAAACTGAAAGATGATAAAAGCAGGGGTGACTTTCTGTCCTTCCGTATGACTTTTTGGCTTGGAGGAGGGATTTTCCTGTTTTATAAACTTTGTAAAGTGAGTTTTAGAGGTCCTGTATGTTTTTTTCTTTATCTTGCATGAAGATGATTGCTCTAAAAAAGCTGATTAACCCTGTCAAACACACTTATTTATGGAGTACTTAAATGCATTTTCAGATGTTACAAGAATCCTCCTCTGAGAGAGATAATATAGGGGGCTGAATGAACTCTCTCACATTGCTGAAGATCTATCAGAATGCTGCAAACAATTCCATCTTCATGGAGTTACAGCCTTTTAAAGATAGACAATCATGCTGCATATGAGATGAACTAGGCCATTAAAAATGAATAATTTTTGACAGTAAAGAGGAGAAAAGAGAGGGAGGGTCAAAGAAAGGCAGAGTGAATATAGTTAAAGCAACATTTAAATTCCCTGCTTGCACGCTATATTTCTTTACATAAAAAAAGAATGACAGCTGACTGACAGAAAAGCCAACTTTGCAAAAATATCCATTTTAACAAGCTTGTCCATCCAGCATTGAGCATAAAAAGTCCTACTTGTTCTTGCAGCAAGAGAGTCAGGGGCAATCCATCAGCAGGGTGACATTTCATACACTTTCAATGCATTTCAAATGTTAGTCTGCTTTTAGAACTGATCTGCCAAGTTTTTCCAATTTCTAAAAAGATATGATATGAAAAAGAAACAGTAAATAAGTAGAAATGTTTCACAACTCCAAAGTTTCCCACACGAACTGAGTACATGTGCCAATGTGGTGGTTATGACCAAGAAAAAACATTCTGACTTCACTGTTTTTGATCTCCTTCTCAGCTTTGCAGAGATCAGACAAAATGTTGTTTCTCCAGCTGCCAAATCAGTTGCTTTCCCCCCTCTCTCTCTCGCCTTTTCACTCTCATCAGAAATCTGTCTGGTGAACTTTAATGAGCTCGCTCTGTGCTCAGTGAGGCGGCGGTGATTTGGCCAGTAGCTCACAATAGCCATTGGGGGGTAAAGACTGTGTGCGTTTGCGGGTGTTTGTGTGTGCATGAGGTTGTTACCTCCAGGAAAAAATGTCAGCGCTACTTTGCTAGACAGTTCACAAAGTGCTGCAGTCAGCAATGGACGGCAGAGAGGTAAAAAAAAACCCAACAATATGCACTATCTAAATTTAAATGCTGATATACTCTAACCATAAAGAATTCATTCAATGTAAAATCTGGACTACTTTCTGAATCTGGTCTGCACATTGTTAAATATGACCTGATTTTTACTGTGAATTTCCACAGTTAATTATTTTTTATGACACTTTCATAGTGCATGACAAGAAAAGATGTGTTTTATTTAATTACAGTATTTCATTGGAGCATTCATTCTTTAAATTCACAGGAAGTTATTGGGAAGGTAAAATTTCAAGTGACTATTTTGAGCAACAAACAGCATCATATTGTAATTTCACAATAAAACACTGGGATTTTATACATGTTCATATAATTGAAGATCACAGTAGTGTTGTAAAGCAAACTCATAGCGTTGTAAAACCACAGCAGTATAATGTAACAGTGAATTCACAATAATTTACGGTGATTTGAATACCGTACTGAGTTTTACAATAGTTATGTACTAGGGTGTCCTTAAAAACATTAAAACCTACTGTAATTCTCGTCTTTGCAACTGCAGAATCACATCTAGAAACTTACTAGTGATTCAGCCAGTTACTGCAATAGCCATCAGGGGTAAAGACTGTGTGTGTTTGCAGTTGTTTGTGTGTGTGAGGTTGTTACCTTGAGGAAAAATGACAGCGCATCTTTCCTAGACAGTTCACAAAGTGCTGAGGTCATTAACATACTGCAGACGTACAGAAAAGTGTAAAATCACAGTGAATTATTGTGAATGTAAAGTCCTCTGTGGTTATTTCCTGTACATAACTGTGATTTTCTAACAATTAACAGTGCTGTAAAATCTCATCTTAAGCATTATGCTGAAAAAGCTGTCATATTACTGTGAATTTACATCAATTTAATGTGATTTTGCAACACTGCAGTATTACTTTACAGTAGGAATCTGCCAGGATTTCTTTTAAAACATCACAATGTACTATAAGTCTCATCTTGCTTACTTACAATACTATACTTAAAATCATCGCAATTATTATCCAGAAATTTACTCTGAAATTTTGGTGATATCTTTCACAGTGAGGTTACTGCAAGACCTTTTCAAAAAGCTTAAGTAGTCTGAATCATCTGGGTATACTGTCACTTTTGCTGGAGAAAATATCAACACACACATATACACAAAAAATATGACGTAACATATGTGTAATATAAAGCACTTTTCACACAACAACCCTGAGGTTTCTTTGAAAATAATTACCAGGTAACTCCCTGACCTTCTTGTACACTTTTGTTCCCTCACAGCAGGAGGTTTTTCGGCAGTTTGCATGTCAGTAAATAGAGGCGAGATGGGAAAAATACTAGGTGACTAGCAGGTAATAATCAGTCAATCAATCTTTATTTTTATAGGGCCAATTCATAACAAACAGTATCTCAAGGCACTTTGTAGTAGAGCAGGATGAAGCCATACTCTTCATATACACAAATACATATATATACAAACATATATACACTATATTGCCAAAATTATTCACTCACCCATCCAAATCATTCATGTTCCAATCACCTCCATGGCTACAGGTGTAAAAAATCAACCACCAGGCATACAGACTGCTTCTATAAACATTTGTGAGAGAATAGGTCGCTCCCAGGAGCTCAGTGAATTCTCAATGAACCCCGTGCAGCAAGTCCAGCCATGAAATTTTCTTGCAACTAAATATACCACGTACTACTAACAAATAACCACACGCAGCTCAGACGTGCAATTTTAGGATCATTTCCACCTTAAAGTCCACCAAAGACCCATCCTGACATACTGCATTTGGAGTCAAAAGTCTGTTGACTTGATGCTGCTAATGTTATAAAAAACACTATTAACTGATATATAAGACAACAAAGGTTCCCTCAGGTGGGTTTGGCTCATAGCAGAACAAATTCGGCTATGTTTCACCTGCACTATGAATGTTACATACCCACATGGGGTACAAAGTGACTCCCCCCTGCTGGGCCAGCTTTGGCAATTGTGTCTGACTGCAGGCCGCAAGACAAAGGCGTGTCGCAGAGTGATGTCACTTTAACTGACGTCACTCTGCGACACGCCTACTACATGCGCTTCTTAAAGGGATATAACAGCTTCGGCACGGTCCAGCAGAACGTCAATGTTTTTGCCTACCCATTCTTTCCTCCATAATAAATGTATTCAAATGCGTACAAATACGGTTAAGGGTTAGGGTTAGGGTAAGGGTTAGGGTAAGGGTTAGGAAATACAACTAAGTGCAGCAGCTGTTTGACGTTTGTTACATGAAATATGCTAACACTTACAGTCTGGACACGATCCGCCATTGCTCACCACTAAAACTTTCCACATCTCACGTGGTTCTACGTGATTTCCCATGAACTAGCATCTCCCCATTAAGTAGCGTGTCGCAAAGTAGGCGTGTTGCAGAGTGACATCACTCGAGCGACGTCACTCTGCGACACGCCTACTGTCCTACTCTGCGACACGCCTCTGTCTTGCGGCCTGCAGTCGGACCCCTTCTCAGCTTTGGTGGTAAAAACAGAGGTGTTAGAGGGTGAGACATCAGCTCAGCCAGGAGGGGGTGCAATGCTGTGTATGTGTATCTCTAAATGTGCAGTGTTGTGCTCATTTATACTTCTGCAACGCTGTAATGCAATGCTAATTAAAAATCTTGGAACTAAATTACATATTGTGCCGAATCAATATGGATGTCTTAAAACAGCTCAGTCATGGAAAAGCACTGTTAGAACAGCCAAGGGCGCAGACCAAAGTGCCTCTTTCTCTGGGCAAAACATGACTTATAATTATGCTGCTTGGCCAAGTGGCTAGAGCTCAAGTTTCCCACATATTGAGGGAAACTTTTTATGATTTAGTGGCCAGCGCTGGCCGTCGGAACATGTTGTTCCCAATCATATCAGCCATTTTGTCAACAAAAAGCCTCAAGTCTTATACCAGCCTCCCATTAGATAAACAGCTGTGACTGGCCTGACCTGAATTAGGTCGGATGGATATCTGTCTAAATGGGAGGGGGACCAGACTCTTCTGCCAGAGCAAATAAACAGAAGTTTGTGGATTCATCTGCTTTCCAGGCTCGCCTAAGGGAACAGAAGACTAAAATCCAGAAATCTCTCAGTGAGTAAACACTGTAATGCAGCCATGACTTTTGTGCGAAGTGACAGTTATTTAATTCTGGCAAGAAACCCTCTGATATGAAGGAAATAAATCTGTGGCCGGCAGCAGAATTTGTTAAGTATTAATAGAAGAGCATCCGGATTAATGCGATTATGAACAAATAATTAAGCAGAGGAAGAGTTTCTTGTCATCTGCAAATTTATGTAAGATAAAGAAAACTAGAGCCAAAACACATGAAACCTTTGGAGAGAAAATCCACAGATGCATTCAGAGATACATGCAGGAAAATACTAGAAATACATCCAACTGATAGAATACAAAAAGATTAGGGCTTACTGAAATATAGACAGCAGCGAAGCCAGAGAGCGTTGCATGCTGGGATGGGAATGTTTTCCTGAGGGGAGAAAGTGGAAGAGTTAGGTGTGAGAGAGAAAAGGCTAAGACAGAAAAGTAAATATTTTCTCATAAGAAGCTGTGCAGGTGCTGTGTTTTTCAGCTCTTTTGAATAAACCTGGATACATCTGTCACAGTCGCTCGTGTTACTTCAGCTGTCTTGATTTCATCTGACGTTAAACTGGAGAGCCTGCCCAGCTGTGTTTGTCAAACTCAGCGTGCATCATTGAATGTGAACATTAATAAACAAAACTAATACCATGGGGCATTAGTGGAAACATTAGGGGAGGGCTAATGAGTTATTGTCAAAGCCACTAATTTCAATTTGAATCAAAATGAATCCCAAACTGGTTTAATTTTGACTACTGAGGCTTTCTTCCTTTTCATGTGCTAATTGTTGTGAAGTGTTTTCCCTCCTTCTCAGAGGTGTCTGTGTGTTTGTTAGGTGAGTGTTCTAACAACCTCTGATCAGACTTCTTTGAATTTCAGACCTTATGGATGAGGAAACCACTAAAGATTTACTACATTTCAGTTGCACCTAGCTTGTTGTAAGTTATGACTAAGGCCCTGTTTACACGGAGACGCTCTCACCTGAAACGCAAAGGTTTTTCCTTTGCGTCTTCAAAAACAATCTGCGCTCAGACGGAGACTTGAGAACGACTGAAAACGCTGTAGTGTGCATGCCAGTCCAGTAGATGGCGATGTAGGTTTGCAGAGAAACGGCGCTGTTACAACACACGTACAAAGAAGAAAAACTTTTCACAAACAACAATGGCGAGTGGACGCACGAAGACGCAGGATTTTCTTGTCTGGACAACAAATCTGTCGAGACAACAAATCTGTCTGGACAGTTTTGTCTGGATAACAAACCGAGCACGGTAAGCATCACACATGTTACTCGGTTGACGGCCGAAGCTGTTGTTGTTCCTGGTATGCGCGCGCAGCCTTCATGTCAAAGAGTACTGCACATGCGTAGACGTCATGTTTCCCCCTGAAACGATGAATTCTGTTTACATGAGACCGGGTGGCAATGCGTTTTGAAAACTCTCCGCCTTGGACCCTGGTTTCAAAAGTTTTTGGATTCAAGCACTCCCGGCACTGGTCTCATGTAAACGGGAGGCTAAAACGCAATCAAAACTCTTCGGATTCGGTCGAAAACGCTGTAGCGTGTAAACAGGGCCTAAAATTCTGTTCAATGCTATGTCAATAAAACATGGATGTAGCCTCTGAGATAGCACCAATTGGATTCTAAAGCTCACAGAAGCAGTATAATAAACTAAGTCAGTGGAGCTAAGGTGAGTCTTAAGTCACTCGCTAACAGCTACAATGACATTTTAAATACACAAATACACCCTCCAAAAATGGCTAAGCTGGTTAGCTTGGCCTCTCAAATCCTGGAGACTAACCAGGCTTTTTATGGACAGGATGTGACAACCAGAATTACACATTTTTAAAGTTTTACTAAAAGCCTGTGTTTGAACAATTTGTTATTTTGCTGGTGAATTTTACTTTTGGACCGACAAACTTCTTAAGCCAAGTCTTGTTGGTTCTGATGAGCGCATAGTAGGAATGTTTTTTTAAGCCTTCTTTCTATTGATTTACAAATAAATGACAAGACTAAAAATAAAACTCCACAGACTTAGACAAAAGAAATTCACAGTTGGATACGTGTTGTCTTTCTCTAGCAGAAACATCCTGAAGCCCATTCAGTCATTTTATGTTAAACCATGCTTAATATTTAAAAGATTCAGAGGTTTCTCCCAATTTTGTTAAAAAAAAATTGATTTTCCCCGTATGTAATGTCTCAACCTTTACAAAGTAATAACATCAAATATGAAAGATTCCCACAGTTGAAAAGATAGAGGTTCAAGCCTATTGTTTTGTTATTTGCTACCCAGTAGGCTAGGTATTGCGTTATTGTTCGGCATTGTTGTAGAAGTTACATTTTTCTGAGTTATTAAGAAGACTGATACCCGAATCGATTTATCCAATATGGCGCTAGAGATAGCACATAGCTGGTTTAGCTCATAAAAAAAGAGAACAGCTACGTGGCTATCTTTTGTTTAATAGTGATCATACAATTAACCTGAAAATCTTTGAACACGTTAACTTACAGGGAATGAAAAACCACACCTTCTGTTTTGGTTCTGTATTATCCATAAGTTTCTAATAGCTGTCCTAACTGCACTGGACTAAATAATCCTGCACAGTGCCCTTTTTCAAGAATTTGTATTCATTAACCTAATCTACTCATAGCTTTATCCTTTTATCCCAAGTGGTCAAATTATTTGAACAAAGGAACGTGCACAATGTCAATGCTGGCCCCAACAAATAAGGCCAAACGCATTTTAGCCTTTGTAGCCCTTTGCTAGGAACAATTTATTCCTGCTCATGGGCTAGAAACTGGGTTGTAACAGTAATCATGTAGCCTCTTGGAAAAATTAAAAAGTAAAATATCTTGTCAGAAAAAGATAAGAGGACAGCCCTACCTAACAATTTAGTATGGCCATAAAACTAGCAGTTGGCTAGCTTAGCTCATACAAATAGAAAATATCTAACCATAGAAACACATTTTCCCAGTCTTATTTTGTACAAAAAATGTAGTGTAATAGCAACACATAACAAAGCACTTCGCCATTATTGGTCATACAGAGGTCGAACATCTGTGTCTTTGTACTACAGGGATCACCCTCCTATCAGCTTTATTAAGCTGTAATCTTTTATGTCTGCACGGGCTTAGGGAGCCTGTCTAATACCCATATGCTGTTGCTTGACCTGTGTGTGTGTTACACTCTACAAGGCTAAAGAGCATCTTTATTAGGATGCCAAGCTCAGCCACAGCACACGCAAGTAAGCGCAAATGCTGGGCACAATGATGATTCTGATTGTCACTTTATTGTTATCTTCCTCGAATAAAGTTAAAAAGCAACTATTGCATCAGTTAAACAATAAATTCAAGACTTTGCGACTTAAATCCCATTTAATCCAGGTCAAATCCTAATGAGTTTTGTTGACTCCTGACTCTTAGCTTGAAAAGTGCTGAAGAGTTAACACTATTGAATGCACTGTAGAAGCCTTGAAAATCACATTATCCTTAGATCTTAATGAGGTTCATAACATTTAATACAAGACAATATTCAAGCACATTAAACTTTACAAATCCTCCGTTAACAAATGGTTCTGTGCATTAACTTTTGAACAAAGCATTGCTATATTCTGCATTCATTTGTATTCAATGGGAAGAGAGCACAAGGCAGAAAATAGAAGCTATTGAAGTGGTACTTAGCAGTGGACCTACTTGTGGATATGTTTGAGCCCCACAAAGGTCTGGTGGATACTTAGGTGGCACTAAAGCTGCCAGCCACTGGCTAACTTTCACCTCTTTGGTCCAGCCTTAATCAGTTTTTGTAGTTTGTTTTTTGGTTACTGTCTGAACCAGATGCCCTAACAAGCTCCCCATTTCGCTTCTCTCTTATTTTCTGCAGTCCCGACTTTCATGATGGCTTGTTATAAATCAAAATTAAGGTTAAAGTTAGAAAAAAGGCACTGCCTGTAGCACTACATGGCAGCACCTGTGTCCGATTACACTTAAATTGTAATATTGCAACAAGATTAAATTTCAGTGGCCTCCCATGGCCTTAATGTCAACATTACAAAGAAAAGCAATTTAAACAAAAGGGGGGGGGTTATTTGATACAGGCTTTAGTTTACAGAGGTGGCAACAAATAAATGTGTTTATCTGTTCCTTTAATAATAACTATGTTAAGACTTAAGGGCAAAAGTGAAATTTGATTATGTTGTTGCTTGGATTTAGAATTTATGATGGACCTTTTTTCAACCACCGACATCTATCCATAAATATCAATACATAAGCAAATAAAGTTGTATATTATAAACCAGAATCAGAAGAGCCACCTCAGTGTAAGTTTACTTTTTTGGTTCATCCTTATTGTCTTTAAGTGGGTTTTAAGAACTATGTTTTCAGCTGGAATATTAAGATCCTAAATGGTGGTCTTTTACAACAATTTACACTGGTCCCAGATGTCCCCAGATCATATATTTGAAGTTTCTTATTTGAAACTCCACTAAGATATTGTATTTTGAATGCCTACACACCCCTTAGTTTCAACCCCTGCGAAGAACAGTCTGTAGCTTTATATTCTTTCAAGCTCAAGAAGTGGCTGTGTCTTCGAGTTTCCAGTGCCTGTGCTCTAGTATTTACTGTAGCTGCACAGCCGGACTCGAGCAAGAATAGGAAAGAATCAACCTACAAAGCTTCAACAATTTGTGTCTTCAGTTCACAATTGCTTATTGAGTGTTGTTAAAAGTAAAGTTGATGTAACACAGTGGTAAACATGCCCCTGTTCCAGCTTTTTGGAACTTGTTGCTTGAGTCAAACTCAAGTTTATTAGTTTGAATTTTTTAATTGTCTTTGTAATGCATTAAATTGAATATAGGTCAAAAAGCATTTGCCAATCATTGTGTTCTGTTTTTATATATGTTTCACACAATGACCGGACTTCATTGGAATTGGGGTTTGTAAATTATTTGATATGTGAAATTGTATAAATCTCTTGTAGTAATATTTATAGCCACTGCAGCAGCAGAACTAAAGAAGATGTATTTTTTCCTTGTAACTCATAAATCATATCAAATTTTCTTTACATCAGGGTCGGCTATGGGCTATGGCAATCGAAAACCAATTCAAGTTGAAAATCAGCAACAACTCCTTTATCTATATCCTCCTATATCATTAGTCTTTTTGCCAAACAAACTTTTGCCCACTCAGACAATGTGCAGGAATCGTTAAAGAATCAGATCCACGAGCAGAATCAATAATGCAATTTGCCCCATGCAAACGTGAGTATTGTGGATCCTAAATGAAGCCTCAAGATCCTCAGCTTCCTTGTTCCAGCCTCTTCCTTGCCTCTTCACTCAATTCAGCCTCTCACTCCCTGCCTGTCTCTATCTCTCTTTCTCCTTTCCTTTCTTTTTCTTCCTTTCCTGCTCACCCCCTTGCACTCTTAACCAATCCTGAACCTTCTATGGCACACTGATGTCCTGTCAATGTCCTGTTTGGCATTTCATATCATTAAAATTCAAGTAAAGCTTTGTAATAAAAAGACAGAAGTGAGTATAATCTCTTCACTTTCTTTAATGGGCTGGTAGGGGGCACCAAATTACAATCTCACCCAGGGTGCCAGAACAGTAAGAGCCAGCCCTACATATATCTGAGTCTTACCTTGCGGACATGATGGCATACTGGTCTTTCCCCATACAGATGTCCCGTGTGATGTATGCATTGTTGTCACACGACACCCCTGGTGCCGTGTAATTTGGCTGGCAGACGGTGAGGAAGAACGGGGCGTGGTAGCCGGTCGCTAACTGGATGACATCTGTCACCAGGGCTGTTGCCAGGAGCCCGAACACATGGACACCTGAGGGAGAGCGAGAGAGAAAGTGGTAGGAGACAGATTTAGCCCTGGTGAGGCAGCCTCAGTAAATGAACTAAAAGCCCCTGGAGGGTTTCCGCGCATTGAGCTGTTCATTTGCGAACACCTGCAGAGGAAAAACAAGGTTGAATTCTCCACCTCCGCAACCTAAAGTGACACCAGCAGCCCCTCTGTCTGTGAGGTTGTGAGGCTTTTCTGCAGACAGAGAAATTTGGCAAGGTGAATTATTCTTTTCACTTCAAAGCTCAATGTCAGCCTCAAGATATTTTCCCGTGGAGCATTATATCAAGTCTGTTTCATTCTAAGTCACCCTTCATTTAATGCATGTAATTAGCTTATTTCTGCACTCTGAAATATAATCAGGTTGGAGGCTCAGCCGGTGAACAGAATTACTCTCAGCCAAAACTGATTTACATCTGAGGAACAACAGAAACTGCCTCCTTACTAATGACAGCTGACATTTCTTTACAGTTTTAGCACTATGGGTAGCTTGATCTTCAAAAAATCTGACATTTAAATACCCTGCAACATTTTTCAAAGGATTATTTATTCATACAGTGACAGTCTGCATTGTACGTTTTAGATATTTTGGCAGGATAATGTGGGGAAAAAGCAGACATGAAACACGAATCCATGCAGCTCCAAGAAAAGAAAATATGTGATTAAGGTGAAAAATATGTGTGAAAAACACTTCGGAATGTAAACAGTGCATATGAAATGCTTTCACACTTTGCATTGCAAGGTGTTTCTTCAGCTTTTCATACACAGAGACTAAAGGTAGGAGAAGCAACCCAGGGTTTGACTTCCATCACTGGATGTTTTTCCAAAATCATCCTTCAGTCTCTCATCGCTGTTTCTGATCATATCAACTTCTCTCAATAAAAGACACAGCCCAAAAGTAATGTTAAAAATGACCACATTTTTCTCACTTGTTCAGGGCAGTGTGACTGAGGCGTAAAAGGGTCCCTCATCAGACAAACATTTCATACACTAAGTGTCCACTTTATTAGGTACATCCTGATATTACTGGGATCTGGCACACTGGGCTCTGTCTCCCTGTGTCTCTAAAGCCCCGTTTCCACCAGAGGGTTCAGTTTGGTTTGTCTCGGTACGGCTCGCTTTTTGTGGCGTTTCCATAGCCTAAAACCGAGACAGGACCCCTTATAAGTGAACCGTACCGTCCTACTTTTTGGGACCTTTCTGTTGGGGTGCCAAACATACCGATCTGACCCAAGAAGGTGGAGCTAGAAACACTGCAGCCCGTTGATTGGTCGAAGGAGACGTCACTTCCCGTGCGACAGCGGTAATAAAGAACAGCACAGCCCCTCCATGCTTAAATCTCCACTAGTCTTCGTGAAGATAACTCTCAAGGCTTTTTTGTTTGGAAAATGGCATCAAAATCGAGCGTCCCATGGTCTACTGTGGAGGTATAGACCTTCCTCAGTATTCTCGGTGAAGAGGAGGAACAGAGGGAGCTGGATGGCGCGGTAAGAAACGCGCTGTATTCTTCTTCTTCGTTGTATTTAATAGCCGGGTACACTGTGTCGCGCTGCTATGACGTCATGCTATCGGCATTCGGCTTAGATGCCACCTACCAAGTAGGGTACGGCTGGCTGTGGAAACGCAACCAGGATCAGGCTTGACCGATCCGGCCTGAGCCAAACTGTGCCGATCCATACCGGACCACTTGGTGGAAACGGGGCTTAACACTCTCTCTATATGTATGCCTTTGTCCCTTTTTGTTTGCTCCTTGTCTCTGGCTCTTGTCTTGGCCTGGGATCCTTGGTGTAGACTTCCTGCTGCTGTGGAGTTACGAAGCTTCAAATGTCTGTAGTAAGGTTTGTGGTTGCAGTGTTGGATGAATTGTCTAGTGTTTGCTCGTGGGAGATTACATGTTGAGCTGTGACCTAATGCCTCCTGCATAATGAATATCCAAAGCTTCCCAAAACTCTTGTGTAAAGGGGTTATGTGTGTGTGGTTGATTCACAGCCCAATAACTTTCGTAGGTCATGCCATGACCAACTCATTCTCCAGTGAACCAGCAGCTGTAGTCTTTCTTGGCCAGCAAGCACGCACTGTGACGTATTGAAAAACCAAAAACTATAAATCAGTCCTTCATTTAGCTCCATTGTTGTAGGTCTTGGCACCTTTCTTAAGCGACATACATTCCAAGTGACCACATCACTGTATCAGTTAACTACCCAACACTGTGATGTCAGTACTGTTCAGCTTACCGAACCATATCTGTCTTGGGATGATGTGTGATGATGTGTAAATTTCCTTGAAATCTCGAAACTCCTAAATTAAGGCCACATTAAGGTCACTGTGAGATACACATGCACATCCTTCCTTGGCTTCTGTAATAATGTGAAACTTTGTTTTTTCATGTATGTTTAGATCAAAATCAAACCTTAATTCATAAAAAACAACAACAAAACGCCCTCGAGGCTAAGTGGGTGGACGTACCAACAAAGCGCACTGTTCTGCGCAGGAAGGAGTTGAAGCTGCAGCCTCCAGCGTTGATGCTGCTCTCTGACTTGGGACATGACTTCAGTTTGGATTGCATACAGTACATGAGACCCTCCCCCATCATAATCTGTGAAGAGAGAAAGATATGACAAGTTAGAGGGGGGCCTTTTATCATATGAACCCCAATTCCAATGAAGTCAGGACGTTGGATGCCTGCAACACATTCCTAAAGAAGGGACAGGGGTAGCAAAAGACTGGGAAAGTTGAGGAATGCTCAAAAACAGCTGTTGAGAATATCCACAGGTGAACAGGTTAATATGAAACAGGTCAGTATCATAATTGGGTATAAAAGGAGCATCCTCACAAGGCTCAGTTGTTTACAAGCAAGGATGAGGCAAGGTTCACCGCTTTCTGAACAACCGCATGAGCAAACAGTCCAACAGTTTAAGAACATTTATCTACAGTTGCAGGGAATTTAGGGATTTCATCATCCATTGTCAATAACATTCATGAAAAATTCAGAGAATCCAGAGAAATCCAGAGACCTTCAATCCTTTAGGCAGCACTGCATTGAAAACTTACATAATTCTATAAAGGATATTACCACGTGGACTCAGAAGCACTTTGGAAAACCACTGTCAGTTAAGTCTCTATAAATGCCCCAAGCTTCTCTGGGCCCATCTGAGGTGGACTGTTGCAAAGGGGAAAACTGTGCTGTAGTCTGAGGAGTCCTTATTTCATACTGTTTTTGGAAATCATGGACTTTGATTTCCAGACTGTTATCAGCTCAAAGTTCAAAAGCAAGCATCAGTGATGGTATGGGGGTGTGTTGGTACCCATGGCATGGGTGACTTGCACATCTGTGAAGGTACCACTAATGCTGACAGATACATTCTGTGCAGGTTTTGGAGCAACATGTGCTGCCATCAAAGTGTCTCCTTTTTAGGGACATCCCTCTTTATCCCAGCAAAACAATATCAAGACACATTCTGCACGTGTTTCAGCACGTGCGTTGAAAAAAAATCACTGGAGCCCCCCTGCCCTCCATCCAGGAACTGTACTCCTCCAGAACCAACAAGAGGGCAGGGAACATTATCAGAGACCTGCTCACCCTGGTCACAACCTGTTCTCCCTCCTCCCCTCTGGCAGGCGCTACAGAGCCCTGCGCACAAAAACCTCAAGACTCAAAAACAGTTTCTTTCCTACTGCCATAACTCTCTTAAATAGCTGAACTATGAACCTGCTGCACTGTTGAGTGGTCATACATTCACATTAACTGGACACTGATTCAATTTGCTCTACATTGTGAATTTTGCACCAATTGGGTATATATATTTCTGCACATGTGTATATATATTTTTCTTTAAGTGTATATAATTTTTCTATTAGGTGTATACATATTTTTTACTTCTAGGTGTATTTTTTTTCTATTATTTATGTTTAAATTTGCTGCTGATTATTCCATGAGTGACACCACCTGCCGAAACCAAAGTCCTTGTATGTTGTGAACGTACTTGGCCAAGAAAGCTGATTCTGATTGTGAAGAGCGTGTGCAGTTATTCAAAAGGGCCTCTGTGGATGTGGTTCAGCTGCAGGGGAGAGATGTGTGGCAGTGGCTACTGGAAACAGCGCCAGAGTTGATTGACACAAGTGTGACCTGGTCGTTGATTGCTCTCCTCTCTGTTTCCTGAGTATCATACTAGTCCTGGAGGAAGACACACACCCAGAAGAGAGCTCTTGGTAGAAGCAGCTAGAGTTTTTTGCCACAAGAGTGAATCAAAGTTAGTCCTGTGAGATACAGGCAACAGTGTTAGACAGTGTTTATGTTGTGTAGGGGTAAGTGTATAAGGAGAATTAAAAGTGTCGTTTTCATCATTGCAAGGTCTCCAGTGTCATTTGGTGTGTTGAAGCTAATGTGGTAACAAAGTCTCATGGTACAGCCTCATATCGGTTTTTGCCTTGGGCCCAAAAATTACTGAAGCAGCCCCTGAGTGCCGTTACTTTCCAATATCTATCCCTCTGATTGTGATCTACAGTGGGAGAGCCGCAGAGAGAATGGGAGCAAGGTGCTATTGAATAGTGATCACTTCCAATCAGAGTGATAGATGAGCTGAGAGGTCTGCTTGTTTCCATGCTGCTGATGGATTACTGTTGTGTGTGTGCGAGAGTGTGTGTGAGTATTGATCTCAGAGGCTCATGGCATGTCTGATGGTGTGTATTGGAATGTCAGGTGTGTATTTATCAATGTTTCCATTGATTGTGCATTTCTGAGGGGAGATTGAATTTGCTTTGTGAGATGTGTTTGAGGAGCTGTACTATTGTGTACCTGTGTGATCTGTGTATTTGTCTTCTTCTGCCTGATTTGTCTCGATTTCCAAATCCCAGGGACACAAATGAGATCACTGCTCCTCTGTGGGAATGACTTGACACTGGTGACTGCAGTGTGAGATGATTTTGCTCGTGTTAGTCAGCAGTTTTTGTATGAATCATGGGTATAATGCCAGTGAGTCAGTCTGTTTGCACACTGTACAACAAACTTGACATTCAAAACTTATGTTAACACACCAGACTTTCTTGTAGTTGCACACCTTGGTAATGTAGCTGAAGGTCAGTTAGCCTGTATACACCTCAATTGTACCATGTTGTGCAGTGCATGCTCATCAGATCTGATCAATATGTAAACTGCTTCAATGTGTAACATGGTATAAGTTTGTTGGTGGACATCACAATAGGCTAGTGAAACAGATTTAGATTTAGTGAAGTGCATCACAAACAAAAATAGTGAAAGTCATTAACAACATCTGGATCAAATCCAAGCTAGTTATAATGACTATTATGTCACAGATGGAGAGGGGTGTTCATCTTGCTCTGTTAGCATAATGCTAACATACTGTATGTGGGGAATTGCAGATTACTTACTAACAGATTTAGCATAAGACATCTGGATATTTTATCTTAAGAGACTGTTCACTCTGTTTCAAAACAAGATAAAACTGATTGTTTAATGATAATCTGTGAGCTATGCTAAAATTGATAGATGTTTTTGAGTTAAGAGATGCTAAGTCAGTTACAGAACCTTGCAAAGCAGCTAAATTTGCCAGATTCTATGTCTGTTATGAGGCGGATCTACCTTGCAAAACTTGAAATACAAGAGTCAATTTGTTGAACCAGACGTATCAGTTTCTTTTAAGGACAACAAGGCAGTAGCTATGTGCATGCTGTGGTTGTGCTGAGAATGAGAGGGAGTGCAAGCCTTTGACTGGTCTATACAGACAAGACTTTTGTTCAATCACTTTCCTTTTTTAAAGGTTCTGTCCTTCCCAAACATTGTCATGGGATGTTGCCCAGATGCAATGTATCTTATTGATATGTGAAACAGTCCATCTGGTGTGTCAGGTTATCAGAAACTGTAATGCTTATGCTTTCCTGTTGTGTTAATAAATGGCAGTTAGCAAACAGCTGTTATATGTGCTACAGTTACTCTCTGATGGTAGTTGGACATTACAAACTAGTGGGAGTAAAAAGAATTGAAAAAAAAAAGGTTTTGTAAACTGAGATGAAATTGGCTTTAACACTTTCAGTACTTTCAAATGTGCTGTTTAGATATTCAAAAATCATTAACCATCCCTTGAAAGGGTATTAAAAAATGAAAATGACAGACTGGTTGTTCTTCAGTTACTTATCTATCACACACAAAATACCCAACCCTCATGTTCCCATAAGACACCCAAAAAAAAGATACAGTGGTTCGACAATTGATAACAGATTAAAATAAAATTGCATTTTCTCTGTACAATTTAGTCTTTAACATTCTGCCTTTTCTCCCAGGCTTTGCAGATAAAATCTGCCACAATAAAGTTCATCCTCTAAAGCACAACTCAAGCTTTTCATAATCATTCAACCAGAATAAATCTGCATCAGCAGAAGACATTTCTCTGAAAAGTACAGCCCTTATAATAGACAGGACATTATAAAGGAAAATTAATTTCATTCTCAATTTCACCAAAAGGCAAACTCTCTATTCCTCTGGAGTAACATTAAACCTGCCTGTCCCTAAGGCTAACAGTAATGTTCTTGAATGTAACAGAGGGATCTTTGTGTTTTAGTTAAATTGTACAGTCCATATGATTCTGTGCTTTAACTATTATTTATGAGTTAAGCCTGTATCAACAGACCATTGTTCTTTTTACTTGATAAACACTTTACTCCTAACCCTTGAGTATCAAATGATAACTTCCCAAATATAATTTAAAAAAAAATGGATTGTTCTGTCATTTCTACATTAATCAAGAATAATCTGTTCCAGCATTTATTTTATATAATCAAACATGGTTCACAAAAAAAAAATAAACAGTGCTACATATGAAACATACTGTATGTTAAAAATATACTGAGCTGTAAGACTGTCCAAGTCTTTCCTTTGGATATAGAACCACTTTACACCTTTCTACACTGCTGGCAAAAGGGATAAGGGAACTTTATCCAGCATCTGTTTGGGTCTGAAAATCTTCCCAGCAGTGAACTTTAAGTTTTGTTGCTTCTCCTGTTTTTTTTTTTTTTTAATTACCATGTTAAATCAAGCCAGAAAGCCTTGTTTCCTCTTAAATCTCCCTTTTTTTAAGAGCCCAGCTTACCAAAATAAAAAGCTTAACTTTTGATCCATTTCCCTAAATCAGGACAGAGAGACTGTATTTATCCTCTGGAGAATTGGTACCTAGTCCTCCAAACAATCTATAAATTACACCCTTGCTTCTTGATCTCGGGCCTGCAGGCATGGGGCTCTGTCAGCTTTAAGGCTGCCAAAGTAAGGTAACATTTATCAACCAAACAACAATAACACTGCATACATTGTGTCGAAGGTCTTTTGCCAAAAACCTGCACATGAATGCCCATTCTGTCCGGATTTTCAACCAAAACAAATAAAACTGAAGATAGTTCTGGACAGCAGTGTATCACCTTAATGGTTGTAAGTTCATAGGGGTTGTGAAACCTGACTCTTCTTTGATACAACTGGAGTGCTTCAAGGAATAAAGGTTTGGAGCCACAGATCTAAACTAGAAAGCACTTTAAAGAGCGCAAACCTCCACGAAGGCAACTCACATATTGCTTTTACATCTACAAAACCCAAAACCAGTGAAGTTGGCACGTTGTGTAAATCGTAAATAAAAACAGAATACAATGATTTGTTGTATTTTTACCACTGTGTTACATCGCCTTTCCTTTTAACAACACTCAGTAAACGTTTGGGAACTGAGGAGACCAATTTTTGAAGCTTTTCGGGTGGAATTCTTTCCCATTCTTGCTTGATGTACAGCTTAAGTTGTCAGTAACTACAGTTCGTAGCCACGAACTGTAGTTACTGACAGTGGTTTTCTGAAGTGTTCCTGAGCCCATGTGGTGATATCCTTTACACAGTGATGCCGGTTTTTGATGCAGTACCGCCTGAGGGATCGAAGGTCACGGGCATTCAATGTTGGTTTTCGGCCTTGCCGCTTACGTGCAGTAATTTCTCCAGATTCTCTGAACCTTTTGATGATATTACGGACCGTAGATGATGAAATCCCTAAATTCCTTGCAATAGCTCGTTGAGAAATGTTGTTCTTAAACTGTTCGACAATTTTCTCATGCATTTGTTCACAAAGTGGTGACCCTCGCCCCATCCTTATTTGTGAATGACTGACCATTTCAGGGAAGCTGCTTTTATACCCAATCATGGCACCCACCTGTTCTCAATTAGCCTGTTCACCTGTGGGATGTTCCAAATAAGTGTTTGATGAGCATTCCTCAACTTTCTCAGTCTTTTTTGCCACTTGTGCCGGCTTTTTTGAAACATGTTGCAGGCATCAAATTCAAAATGAGCTAATATTTGCAAAAAATAACACAGTTTACCAGTTCGAACATTAAGTATCTTGTCTTTGCTGTGTATTCAATATAGGTTGAAAGGGATTTGCAAATCATTGTATTCTGTTTTTATTTACGATTTACACAACGTGCCAACTTCACTGGTTTTGGGTTTTGTATAAGCAATAGTTCCATGACAAAGTTAGCATCATAATATGATTCATTGACCCTGAAAACCCACACTTAGCACTCAGAATCATGTTGATATCATTATTAGTTAGACAGTTATTGGAAAAAAAAAAACGATTGTTCGCTAATGACGGTTATCTGGATCACCCCCAAAATCTGATCATTTCTAAGTTGAGCAATTACCAACATCTTTTGAAAATTTCAGCAAAATCTGTCCAGTAGTTTTTGTGTAATCTTGCTAACAAACAAACAAACGGACATATGCCGGCAAAAACGTAACCTCCTTGGCGAAGGTAAATATGGACATAAACCTACCTAACAACTTTAACAAATATGTTGTTGCATTCCTGGTTCTCATGAACACCTAGTAAAAAGACTGAGAGCTTAAACATCCCTCTGTCCCAGCCTACATTACTCCTCTGGGTGCTCATATACGGATGTGTTTGTGAGTGTCAGTGTGTGATTGACTTACAGATGCCGCAGGACCGGCGAAGGCCAAACTCAGCAGCATCAGCAGCGGGATGAGCTCATCGCCCGTCTCCACGTAGGGCATGGAGAGGTCGCGGTCATGGCAACGGAAGCCCACCATGGCAGGGGACAGCACATCCGTCAGCTCCAGGAAATACAGGGACACCAAGGAGGACAGGACAATGGGGAGCTGCGCAGGTATGCACACACACATAAAGACACACACCAACACAAGGACAAGGACAAAGAGTGAATCTAATTTATATTTGCTTTAAATGAGGTGATGAATCTACTGTTTATCTCATCTCTCGACTAATACACACCTTCATATAAACACACAAACACAAAGGAAAATAAGAAAGTGATGACGCTGTAATATAGCCTCATTAAAAATATATTATCCTGGTAACAAAACTTTCCCGACCATAGGCTGTTTTCCATTAGGAAAAGCTATGATACTGTCTGGGACGTGCTTTTTATATGGAGTCATCAACTAGATTTGTATGAGGGCAAGTTTTTTGCTTGATAGATGTTACAGGGCTGGATTTTAAAAACAATGTGATAATATACAGTAAATATCAAAGTCTAACCAAATCTATAGATGTAGCCAATTTAATTTTCCCCTCCAGCCAATTATCAGCCAAATTTCCAGCCACAAGAAGGGTCTCTTGGGGGGCTGTATCCTAAATACCACCATATACACAAATAATTATTAGTGTAATTTTTTTAAAATCTGTTTTTAAACTTAATGTTTTTAGCCTTAAAAAGATCAGCCTATATCACTTGTGCTACTGTCAGCCACATGGGGCGAGAAAGATATTTTTCCCTCTGCTTTCTGGGGCTTTCAAGTTTTCTGTCACTGCTTTTGACCACAGACTGTAAACAAAATGGAAAAGGCCATGTTACGTCAGCTGTCTGAATATCACAGGATAGGACAGGATTTGGAAGGCTGTTGATGCCCTCCACAGGACATTGTCATACTGAACATGTCATCTCAACCAAACTTTAGCTTCATCTACACACAGGCAGGGAGGCCCTGTTGAGGTGGGACTTAGAGACGATTGACCAATAGCAATGCCGCATTTTGAAAAATGTAAATCCTCAATAAAAGAAACAATTGGTGGGATACTGTATACGAAAATTGACCCCCCCTCACAGTGTGAACGCAGAGATGTATTGTAGTTTTCGAGTGAAGCCGTTTTTTGAACCAGACTGTAAAGATATGTGTTAAGGCAATAAAAAAGCTTCTTTTCCCCTCATACAATCATTAAGGTGCCAGGTTTCTGCAGCCAGCCTCAAGTGGACACTCAGGGTACTACAAGTTTTGGCACTTTCGCATGGGTCTCCATTTTCAGCCCTGAAGGTTAACGTGTATACACCTCAATCATACCATGTTGTGCAGTGCATGCTCATCAAATCCAGCATTGGCAGATGAAAAAAATGTAAACTACTTCAATGCGTAGCATAGTATAAGTCTGTTGGTGGATATCACAATAAGCCAGGGGGACAGATTTATATTTAGGGATGTGTATCACTTGCAAAATTATTATTTGAAAGTCATTAACAACAATCAGGATCAAGTTCAAGCTAGTTATAATAAATATTATGTCACAGATGGAGAGGGATGTTTATCTTGCTGTTAGCTTAATGCTAACATACTGTATGTGGGGAATTGCAGTTTACTAACAGATTTAGCATAAAATGACTGTTGTTATTTTAACTTAGAGACTTTCCACTCTGTTTAAAAACAAGATAAAACGGATTGTTTAATGATAATCTGTGAGCTATGCTAAAATTGATAGATTTTTTTTTATTTAAGAGATGCTAAGTCAGTTACAGAACCTTGCAAAGCAGCTAAATTTACCAGGTTCCATGTCTGTTATGAGGCCCTTGGGTTTTTTTGCCAGGTTTAGACTCTCAGTTTGCTCATTCCCCTGGTTAAATACTGGATAACAATGGCTGTCAAGTGACAAGTCAAATATGAAGTCATTCCTGATAAAGCAGTTACAATTGTTTTGGGGTTGAGCTCATAGTTACAGGGATGCAATGACAAAGAGTACCGAAAAAATCACTACATACTGTTTTTTTCTGCCTCACATTTTCAGGATTTGATAATATCAGGCTGCCAGTTGACGATCACTGCTCTAAACATGCTATCTTAAGTGCACAAATAGGCTGACATCCTTTTGGAAGAATGGTCACTCATCACAGATTCTACCCACTTTTCCAATTTCCACCAACTTATTGGTGCAATTTCATAATTTAACATATAGATAATAAAATATTAACACTTAATTCCTTGAACAAGTTGGCGATATAGCATTGGCAATATATCTGAGCTGTTTGGACAGTTTTGCCACTACTATTTTGGTTTAAATATAACTGAGAATCATAGTTTCTTCACCAAAAAGCAACAAAATACTTAGCTAAATTGGGGAAGGTCCCGATATTGATCTTTCAGCCTCCACTGAAGCGGCCCCTGGGTCAGACTCATCCTGATGCCTTAAACCTGACTGTTAGTCTGACTCTATGCAGCAGAGACAGTGATTCAGACTCTTATTGATCCAGTAAATGTTGTGAATCATCTCAACCAAACCTCCTGATAAATAAAAGAAGTGATTCATCAATACATCCAACCCGACCACACTCACCTCTACAAAATAAAAACATGGCAGCAGCGTCATGCTGTCTTTTGGCGGCTTCTTCTTTGCTTTGTTTTTGGGGGATGCCATCTTGGGGTGGGACCAGTCACAGCCTGATGGGAAAAGAAGAGGAGTTTCAGCGCAGTTGTATGGATTCTTACCGTCAATACTTCTGAGAGCATCCAAGAAATGTTCAAGTTTCTGCCAGGCCTGAAATGATCTGGTAAATAAAACATGGATTCAGAAAGTTTCCAAAGGGGGTAAAAGCTGTGAGATGTTTTGTTGGTTTAATGAGGAAAACCTTGCAGCAGTCAGCAGAATTTAAAATGTATTCTGTGCAGATTTGTAAGTGTTTTTGGTAATGAGGTGCATTAATTGTTTTTCCACTCTCATATTCATTCAATAATTAAACCCATAACTCTGAGTTTGCACTTTACATAACCTTAAGGAGTGGCTTTCCTGCACGGTGCAGGTTTAAGGAAACCCTACGTTCAGAAGCAGAAGTGGGAATTAAAGGGCAAATCAGGATATGATCCAATATTATACTAAACACTTTGATACTGTATAATATGATACATCATGATATGAGCCACAAATACAATATTATACAATACAATTAGACATGACTCAACATGTTAAATTAAGGTCATGTGACATTATGTTACAAGTATACATTATTTGATACCATACACACTCAAAAAAAGCAACATGGATGTCTGTTTTATCAACAGAAGTGTAACATGTAACTTATGTAATATTTATTCATGTTTAGTGGTTAAACATTTTTTAATCATGTAGTTTTAACATGTCCGGCAAAATCCTTAAAACTACATGATTGCTTTATGTCAACACAACCCAGTGGGTTTGGATAGGAATCCAATGTGCAATTACTCTCCAGAGCAGAAGGTGGCAGTAACGTGCAACAGGCCCTATTCATCAGCTAAGGTAGCCTGCTTCTGGTAAAGAAGAGCCACTATGGAGAGTTGGGAGATTTTGTGTGACTCATGGCAAATTGAATCCATTGCATCCATCAAAGTTTAAACCATCCATGGTGGAGAAATATCTCAATCAGTAAGTTCATTTCCCCTTTTAATTCTGTGATATTTATTTTGTAATTTATTTATTTATTTCAGCTCACTATGACTGCTAGTTTTATCATAGTGTGTTGTTACCTTTTAGCTGAAAGTAAATTGCTGCTCTCAAAGAAATAATTTGTTGGGTGAACATAATAAAATTATGGAAAGAATTTCAACCTAATTAAAATGCTTTCATTTAGCGAGACACAATTCTGTTGAACCAACTAATTGTAAATATGTTGAGTGAACATAAGTCCACCCAACATAATTACAATTAGTTGGTTCAACAGAATTGTATCTCACTAAATGAAAGCATTTTCACTAGGTTGAAATTCTTTCCATAATTTTATTATGTTCACCCAACAAATTATTTCTTTGAGTGCAATATGATAATTCCATTGTTACCTCTGCCAAGGAGGTTATGGTTTTACTGGTGTATGTTTGTTTACTTCAACTACTAGACAGATTTTGCTGAAACAAACGTCACAGAGACAGAATGGGGGGAACGAGTTGACTTCTTTTTGCTCCATCTCCAGAGGCAGTATCAAGGGCATAATGTTGGAGAGGCACACAGACTCAGTGAGAGGCAGGAGTGCCATGAGTGAGCACTGCTACCTTTGTGTGTATGTAGGGGCACACCGTGCATCCAAGCTTTACTGCAGCGAGAAATGACAGATATTACAGCCTCATGGAATTGATGTGAATGTCTCAAGGTGTAAATACAACAGATTTTGCATAAAGGCACTGTGAATAAGGCTATTGTGAACAAACTCTGGAAGTCACCAAAACAGAATGAGCCCATGTTAAAGCAAATTACAGGCTCTTAGTTCACTCACTTAAAACACAATACAGTCCGGTGTTGTATTGTGCAACACACTTTGATGCCATATATTACCACACAATGAACTGATGAACTTGGCTTTTGCATTTACATAACATGCAATATCTGTGCAACTCTGTCACTCTTTCTGCGCTGTTGAACTCCGCCATGCTGACTGCGTTCTTCATACCTTTATTACAATATCTGAGCTTTCAGGGCTCTCAGTCTGTGAGCAGGACCTGTTGTGAAGGGTAGACTCGCATCCTGTGAGACTCTCATTGCATGCTATCTTCCACTTTAGTGTCTTTTCAGGCAAATAAGCACAAGATACACTTGATACACATGTTGTAAAACCGTACCATACAATTAGTAATGCACCATATTGGAATACTGCTGATATCACATTTTTTTGGTCAAGAGCACACAGTCTTTACTTTATGAAAATTGACTTGTTGACTTTTTTTTCTGCGCTATGTTAAGTTATCTATTTTTAGACTAAGATTAGCACTTTATGTAATTTTCTAAAGAAATACAAGAGAAACTAAACTGCAGGACGCATGGGCAAACCACTGCGGATGTGCTTGTAAGTAGGTCAACAAAACAAAGAATGTTCACGGTGGTCTGCGAATATGCCATGCCGTTTAGTTTCGTTTGTATTTCTTAGAAAATTATAGAAAGTGCTTATCGTAGTCCAAAGATATTTAACGTAACATAACGTGGTAAAAAAAAAAGAATCACAGCAAGGACACAGGAAGGTTTAGAGTTGCTGAACAGTTTATCTGATGACTGTAAGCAGAGGCAGGCTAACGCTACCCATTGACTCCCAGTGTTTGAGTTAAGCTAATTAGCAGTTGGCAGGCTTTGCCCGTCTCTTTCTTGTTAATGCACGCACAGTTGAAAGAATGCTGTCTATCTGCTTGTCATGGACTAAGGAGAGAGGCAAGACACGAAAACAAAAAGAAAATGTTGGCATATCCCTTTAAATAAGACATTTAGCCGATACCAATGCTGTTAATGATATCCCTCTAATTACCACTTAATCAAGCACCAACTTCTCTGTTGATTTATCCCTCATTCATGTTGTCAGGAGTCAAATTGGCAGGAACATTTGATAGAGACCTGTATTTAAAAATTTTAATATCAATATCTAGAACCAGTAATCCAACATTTGTAACACCTGAGCCAGGAGGACAACATTTTTCTGCATCAATCTTGAGTCCTATTCCTGTTGAAAAGTCTGTTGAAAAGTGCCAAGAGAGAGAGCTCTTATTCAAGAGGAAGCTTTTAACTTCCTTGCGCGAACAAAGTCAGTGTATCTGCCGAACACACTCGCTCAGTTACGTCTGCTGCTATCAGTAACCTGAAGGCGATCAGAGGCCTCAGAGAGAAGACAGAGCCAAGGGCCCAAATGGAAAACTAAACAGAGTTAAATATTCACAACCCTCCCTGCAGCTCCCCGTTTCTCTTCATTTTCTCCCTGTCTTTCTATCTCTGCATCTCTGTCCTTTATCTGCTCCCCTCCTTCTCTATCACTCAGACTCAAACTCTTTACCTCTCCCACCTCGCTGTGTCCCATTTTACTTATCACTCCCTCAGTCACTTCCCATCTCCTTCAAGCAGGCGGCCTTCATTTAAACACTTTCACCTTGACCTTTTTATTGTTTACCTGCATCTCATCTATGTTTAGGCCAAGGTTTTTTTTTCATTTGTTTTGTCAAGCTGAATTTTAGTATAAACTGTGTTGTAGCATTTTAAGTTCTGGTTTTTTCCAAACGCCTCAGCTGTGTCAGTCCTGTCTCCCCTGCTATAAGGGAGGTGTCAGACAAGGTGATTCATCACTATATTTGGTGTGAAAATGCAGTTTATATCTGCACAGGACAAGTTTAAATGCATATTTGTTAGATGTGGGGACTCAAAATTGAGACTTGACATCAAGTTGTATCTAAGTTGCACCCAGAGGTGACTTGAGACTTAAAGGTGCAGTGTGTAGAATTTGGCAGCATTTCGCCGAACAGAAACAGTGAATATAGGATATAATGTTTCTATTTGTATGTAAAGTCCGTCAAAATAGGAGTACAATAATCCCCATAAAATGTTTGTTTTATTTTTATTTAGTTAGAAAAAGCTTCAAAAAATTTACATTACCGCGGGCCACGTTCATGTAGGCCGACATAACGATCCACCATGTTGTCTACGGGTGGATTTTAGGGACAAAAAGAACGAAACGCGAATCTGTCCGCCGGTTCTGAAATCTACCTGATTTCTATGCAGGCGAAGAAGAGGAGAGAGGATGGCGGTGTATGTAGAGACAGTTGTTACTCTGCACTAGGGATGTAAATTGTGTGTATTTTACAGTTAAAGCTTTTGGTCCCTAGCCCTTTTGGTCTTCACAGGCTTCCGTCGCTCAGCGATGTGACGTTTTGGTTACGGTTGGGCTCATTCTAGAATCTGTAGATGTCGCTCAAATGCCAAATTCTACACAGTGCACCTTTAAAGGGATACCCCAACATTTTTTTGTTCATTACAAGCAGATAGACACCATTCTTTTGACTGTGCATGCAGTAACAAGTAAGAGACAAGCAGGGCTCACCCACTGCTGATTAGCTTAGCTCAAACACAGGGAGTCAATAGGCTACAGTCATCAGATAAACTCAGCAACTCTAAATGGTCCTGTGTGCTTGTTTTTACTGCATTATGTTAAGTCCGTGGTGGTTTGCGCATGCGCCCTGCAGTTTAGTTTTGTAAATATTTCTTTAGAAAATTACATAAAGTGCTAACCTTTGTCTAAAGAAAGAGAACATAACTTCCTTGTTACTGCATGCACAATCGAAAGAAGGCGAGACACGAAAACAAAAAAAAAATGTTGGCGTATCCCTTTAACTTGGACTCACCCCCTTTGAGACTTCAGACTGGACTCAAACTCAAGATTTGAGACTTGTGTCCAATGTCTTTGTTTTACTATCTCTGGTTGTCAGTAAACTTAAGCTGCAAGGCATGTCATCCCCTCACATCACATGTAAGCCAGGTGGAGAGGGTTACGCCAACTTCGTAAGTGTGTGACGTCATCGCCACGTGACACAGTGAAGCGGCTTGAAGACTTCCAGCAGTCCATGATCTGTGGAGCATTGTTTAGTGCAGACATCTGTTACAACAGCAGTGCACTAATCACTAAAAAGGGCAATATGATGATCACTGTAATCATTTCATATCATAGATCATACATTTGTGTGTATTAGCTTACATTATTCCAACTGTATCCTTTTCACTCATCTACCAACCAAAAAACACTGCAGCTGATGGCCCTGCTGCTGCCTCAGCATCTGCCAGCTGCACCTCGAGTAGGGAGTTCTCTGCAGTCCAGTCTAGGTGGAACTAATGTACTCACTAACTAATGTTCCCACACGGACATGGATTGTTACTCTAATGTGAGCCAGAATAAAAACTGTCTGTCATGGACGTTGTCACACAACCACACAACGCTGATTGGCCGTTGCGGCACAGCCACACGCGACGTCGCCTGAAAAGTTCTAATTTTTCAGATTTGGCGACCGAGCGACGAGACCTGGTTGTGCGTCCAAAGCAACCGGGTAGTGCGACCAAGTCGCCCAGATTGCGTCCATCACATCATGTGAGGGCTGGCCCCGCCTCATCGCGACTGTACATTGACTTTGCATGGAGAGCGGTCGCCCAGGTCCCCCAAGTGGCATGCAGTGTGAGCACACCTTCAATCAGCGGCTTATTTGAACATGGTGAGGTATGGGTTTTTGTTTTTCGCTGCTGTTGAATGAGAACAGTGATTTTTGTGACCAGTCAACATTAGCTCCGCCTCTTATGACTGATCTGTTATTCTTGGCTCCGCTTCTGTTTTATTTTCTGTTTTGTGCTGCCGTCTTGGCCAGGTCACTCTTGAAAAAGAGGTTTTAAATCTCAGCGAGTTTTTTTACCTGGTTAAATGAAGGATATTGATTCAGAGGAATGCCAAGAAGTGGGACAGCACGGGTTGGTTTTGGGCAACATTTGTTTGTTTTCTTACATCAGATACATAAAGTTTGTATGTTTGTTTATTCTGGCTATCTTTTGAGAAGTTTCTTTTCACATATGACTGTTTTGTCAAAAAAATATGATTGTATTACCCTGTTTTAATTATTTTGTGTGTAAACAAATTGACTGATTCATTGCTGTGACCGAGTTAATGTTCTTAAACAAAGTAACTTTCATTTATTGGACTATTTGACAGTCCAATAATAATTTTGTTAATCTAAGTCTTAAGGGTCAGTTAAATTTGATAGTGAGCTAAGTGGAATGTTCTGGTGTTCCTTGTTTGTGTTTTAGCCATTTTCAGCTTGAACTCTCCCTTCTGTGTCACCTACTACCTTCAGATTGAAGGCTTGTTGATATGAGCACAAAGTCAGCAGACAAGAAGCTTCAATCCAAAACCTATTGTCCTTTAAGACCTTTGAATTGGCTAAAAGTCATCTTGGCATTTCAATCTGTTCTCAGCCCCTGCCATCAACTCCTCTTCTGCTCCTCTTTTTCTCCATCTTCCTTGTTAAGCCAGGTTTTTCTCCCCATCTTCTCATCACAGCACAGTCTCCATCCACAGATCCCTCTCCCTGCCTCTCCCCCCCTTTCTACACCTTCCCCTCTTGCTATCTGTCCCACTGTGTTAACACCTCTCTCCTGCTCCTATTCCATCTCGTTCCTCCTTTCTCTGTGTCTGTCTCTCTTTCTCTCCGAGATAAGAGGGCCCTGACCCTGAGGCGGTGTACAGCACAGAGAATCAAAGACTTCTGCGGTCTAATTTCCATGACCGCTAGAAATGAAGCGAAGGAGAGGAGGAAAGGAGAGGAGAAGGAGAGGAGAAGGAGAGGAGAGTTAAGGAGACAGGAGGAGAATAGGGAAGAACAGGGGAACAAGATAAGCTGGGATCAAAGACGGAAAATTATACAAAAAGAGGAAAAAAGGAGACGAGTGTAGCTCTGGTTTGTGTATGTTTGACGGAGAAGGTTAGAGGGGAGGGGGTGAGGATCAGAAACAGGGGGGATACTGGGATGGATGGATGGATTCCAGTGTTGCTGAAAGCAGCTTAGGAAGACTCTGGGTCCTGGGTGTCACTCTCCCCGCAGCCTGGTCTCAGTGACCTACTCCAGTCAGCATTTAAACCTCACCACACGACCCACGCAAACACACACAAACACACACTCCATGGTGGAGAAAAGGCCCTCGTTTATCTATCACACCAGCGTTTGTCCTCTGGGGCTCGACATATGCGAGTGTGTGGCTGCAAAATGTTTGCCTGAGCAGTCTGAGCGGCTGTGTGCTCGTGCTTGCAAACATGTCGGCAGGGTTTGCATGCTTGTGTAGTTTAGCAGTGTGTGCATTTTCAGTCTGCGTGAAAGAAGTGGGTTGTATAGCCTGAGGTGGACGGCAACAGACCGTCAGAGGAGAGGAAGCTACAAGAGTCACTGACCAGCAACACAGAGGCAGAGAACTTAAGGCTTGTTGTGTGTTGTTGTATTATACAATATGATATGTTTCTTAACTTCAGACTTGTGTTGTACTCAAACTCCAACTGTCCAGTGGTGTTGTTGCCTACTGGGCACTGAATATGGCGCTGCCCCTCTCCAGTGACTAGCAGCTTACAGACAATGTAAAGAAAATGCACAGACATCACAATATGTGCACCAGACTAGCAGTTCCAGACAGACAGAGATAAAGAGCAACGTCTGTTGTCGGAAATCAGAGGGAACATACAAATAAATGCTGTAATTCACCTGAGAAGGACTTTTAATTTAGTCATTTTTAGAAAGCCATAATATCTTTGATGATGTGTCTAATAGGAAATGAAGATTATTAGCTGATATACACACAATTAAAAACTGACTTTAGGGGCCATAAAATGACACTGATATTGCAGCATTAATTTGCCAAAGAATGCAATGTTGAATCTGTGTAGTGATTTTCATTCATCCATCCACCCAGTATCTACACTGCTTCATCCTTTCTGGGTTGCAGGGGGCTGGAGCCTGTCCCAGTTCGCTTAGGGCAAGAGGCAGGGTAAACCCTGGACTGGTAGCCAGCCAATTACAGGACCACATCAAGAGACAAACAACCATTCCAGTCACACTCATACCTGAGAGCAATTGAGAGTCACCAGTCAACCTAATGAGCATGTTTTTGGTCCCTTATGGACAAAGGGATTGAAACAGCAACTTTCTTGCTGTGAGGCAGGGTCACTACCTGCTGTGCCACCACGAGAGATTTCATGTTTATCCAAAATGAGATTGATGTAACGAAGATTTCTCATTCAGTTTTAGCATCTATTTAACTGCCGTTGCTTCCTGTTTATTACCTCCACCAAGGAGGTTATGTTTTTGCCAGGGTCTGTCTGTGTGTTTGTTTGTTTGTCTGTTAGCAAGATTACGCAAAAACTACTGGATGGATTTACATGAAAATTTTACCAGAGGTGTGGTTTGGTCCAAGGAAGAAGCCATTACATTTTGGTGATGATCTGCATATTTGTCTGATGCAAAAAAATCCCCCAAAAAATAACATAATAAAAAAATTACAAGTTAACATTGGGCTATATTTTTAAAAATCATACCTCTGACATCACTTGATGGATTCACTTCAAAATTTAGCCGATAATACCTATAATATTACTCTATCATCACGGTCAATTTCATCTGGCTCTGATCCAGAATGACGTCACTAAAAAACATTGTAGTTTATAATGGCAAATCATTTCATCATTTCTCCTTGGCTACAGCATTATAGGAATTGTAGTTTATTTTTGCAAACTCATGTCAACGTTTTTCAAGCCTGTGTCACTACATTACCCAGCTACATTACCCACATGAACAGACATGAGGGGGGACTCGGCCATCATATCGGATCCAGAATTGTATACAAGTAGTGCTTTTCTAGTTTTTAATGTATCACCCAAACTGGTTGGAAACCTTCATTTCATGAAAAATGTGGAAAATAACATTAGTTTTGCCAAAGGTACAGTACTGCTGGGGGCCCTTTCAGCCACTTCACTGACTATTGTCTAGCATCTGATATAACTCAACTTCTAAATACTGAAAGATCCCTTTAAAGAGCTTGCATCTATTGGCATTGCAGTGAGCTGACATTTGCATTCTTTCTTTTTATCATTCTACAAAAGTAATTAATGCTGACTTCTGAAAACCTTTCTTCATCTTAATCTAATCACCCTGTGACCTCTCATGCCCCTTTGGAGAGCATCTCACTCATTTATTGTGGCTGCCATCTTTGTCTTGGAAACAAACACAGCAAAGTCCACAGTAAATCTGAATTAAGCAGTAAGTAAGTTATTATGTCTATTGAAAGAAAGTAATCTGCAGCCAAACTGAAAATACTTAACTTTACAAGAATATTTGTTAGAAGTCTTTTAAAGACACCTCATTACTCAGAACAAAAGTCCAGAACAACATTGTTTTTTAACATTTAGGATACTAAATTCAGACTGCATTGCTGTGATATCTAATAAGTGGCTAGAACATCTAATTTAAGGGGAAACAAAGTAAAATATGCTTACCCCCCCGTTTGCAGACACTTTTTTTCCCCAATTAAATTCAATGCAGAACTTATTAAAGTTTTATATCTGGGAATAAGATGTTAGTCTGGACTTGTCAAGTGAACTTGGCTTATAATTAGTGTAATAAGATATTTTTTTTCAATAAATTAGACAAGAATATTTGTTTTGAATTTTCGCTTTACATGTATTATTTAAGCCATTTCTGCGGACCAAATAACGCAACTTTCACTTTCTCCAATTTGAGTTGAATAAGCTGCTTTTTTCTTATGGTATTTAATTTGATGTAACTGCTGCAGCTTCTAAGCATTCGTGTTAATGAAGCTTTTTGGTTCACTGATTAATCTTTTGGCCTGTGAAATGCTTCCTCAAGTCAAAAAATAACATCTTCAATTACTTGTTTAGCAAACACTGTCTTATAAGAGACAAAAAATAAGAAACATTTTAGGAAGGGAACTCAAAATCTTGTTTGAGCTGAAAATTACAGGAAGTTTTCAATAATTTAAGTGCTGTTCTATTCATTCAAGTCCTAATTGATGAATCATTTAATAGACTCAGCTTTACTTGATATTTTCAACTGTTGGTAAAATAACTAGATGCATGAACAGGAAAATCCTGTGATATTTTTCACTTCAATCAAGAAAACCACCCAAGATATATCATCAATAATGGAAATGATTTTTACATTAATGTTTTACATAGCTGGGTGGAGAGGGTTTGAACTTTTGATGTCCTGGTACAAGTAAGCAGACAAACTTTATCATATAAAACCAAGCATTCGTTCAGTTGATATATTTTGATAAAAATAAAGTGCTTACTCTCTTAGCTGCATAATCATCCATCTAGTACAGAGGGGAAAACTTAAAGTTCCTCTGAGGAGTCTTTGACTGTCTGTTAAACAGGCTGAAATTAATACTGATGCTTTTTTATGACCTAAAAAAGAGGACCATCAGCATAAAGACTGATCATCTCTGTGTGCTTAAACTTAATGTATTTGTTGCTGTTAGTCAAGTGTCATTTGAAGGTATTTACAGAGCCTTTCCATAATAGCCCCCTGCCCCTTTTTTATTAATCTTATCTTATTTTTGGTTGACATTCATTCCAAGATCCAAGGTGAGGATGAAAAGGCTGATCAAGCCAAGTGTTGGCCTGACTATAACTGGACTTCTAAACATACAAACATTTTAGACTGATAACACACAACTAGATAACATGGTTGAACACTGATTCATTCTTCAATTTATTCACTTTAACTGGACCAAAACTGGCCTGAACATTCTGCAAAATCTCAACAACTCCACACAAACCTTTGACCTGCAAGTTAACATTGAAGCTGTAGCGGAGAGCCGGAGAAAACTTGGCAACAACTAGACAAATGCATAAACATAATGTATGATACATACGAATATGAAAAGCAGTAAAGTTGTTTTAACTTCTCCCCATATAACCAGGTTACTATATTGTTTGTTAATTTGAAAATGAAAGGGTCCCAAACTGTTTTTCAATCACGGCCTGTTTGGTTTTATCTAATACAACATAGCTGCAGACCAGCTTTCCACATGGGGTAGGAATGACATGCAGGAAAGGAGCCACGGGAGAGATTTGAACCAGAAGCCACCATTGTCAAGAACTACAGCCTCAGTGTTGTCAGACTTTTTGACTGAAATAAGCAATCAGGTCGATAAAAACAAGCCCAAAACAAGCAACCTCCAGCTATTTCTTTTTCTAATGAGATATGTTACTTTATTCTATTTATTTTTTTATAAAGAGAAATCTACATAAAGCGTGTTTTAATTTTCATATTACTTACAACTTCAATTTTTCACTGTTTGGCTCTTAATTTACTTATTCAACATTCTTTTGTTTGGAGGTGGAACATCATTTTCTTTATACAGAAGTGAAGGGAGAGAATACTGTTATTTATAACACTGTTATCACTAAACAGTCTGTCTAACCTTGATTTTTGTAGCCAAACAGACGTAGTCAGGCTTTTATCTAAGTTAAATGTTGATCCTCTGCAGCTTTAATATGGCGAAAACAGTAATAGCAACATTAGAAATACATTTCTAATGTTTTCTTTTTGGTGTAAACATCCTTCTTTTTACAGTAAAATTTAATTCTGTGTTTGGAGTGGGAGAAAATAATTTGTGCAACTTCTGAATTGAGTTTATATTGATAGTAGAGCATGCATCAGATCCCTCTAGAGTTTGGGAGCACAACAAGCCCAAATGAGCAAATACACGTTAAGAAACAAGTCAAAAAAAACCAACCCGCGACTCACGAGATCTGTAAACGACTTCAGAGAAAAACAAGCCCAAAGTCGCTTATAATAAGCAGACTTGGCAACACTGCCCCGCCTCTGAAGTTGGTGTGTGCTGATGTAACTACATCACAGTCTTGTTTTTAATGAATCCCTGTAGCTCTGATTTGTATGGTGAGATCTATCAGAACCATTTTCACTACACATAGCACCACTGTGTGTCCTCTTGGTTATTGACTAAACATTAATCAGAATATGAAGCTGCTGCCCCGTTATTGACCCCTGACTCCCTCAAACATGAACTACAAGATTACAAAATGAGAAGAGAACATAAAGTGCTGCAGGATAGTTTATCCTCCTGTCTATATAATCACTGTTTATTTCTCCATCTCTCTGAGGAAAGTTACAGTGCTGTCTGGATGGCTCTGTGTCCACTGCAGCAGGGCCCTGTGGAGGCAGGGACACTTAAAGGGCCATATGCTCCAGCTGATGAGGAGGAGGAGGGTTGGAAACACTCAGGAGACGTCAATATGGGCCTCTTTTGCTCCAAATAAGATTGATAAAACAAGACATTAGAGGTAAATGCCATGTTTGTGTTAGAAACACATATTTCTCGTTTGCAGTTTGATCAGCTTGCTGCTCTCTCTGTGATTCCATCTATCCCAAAAAAAACACAGTTAAAGGAGAATATTTCTGCTCTTAGGCTCAGCAGTACTCCAAGTTATTAAGAGAGCAAATAGCAAAAAAAAAATGTAGATCTCTACGTAAAAGTATGGTCCCCTTATCTGGAAATGATTGGAAATTGTTAATCATGATGTCTAATACTTGAACACTCCCCCACATACCTTTTTGGCTGTGTAAGTCTAAGGAATGGACATGTCATGTAACTTTATTTTGTGATGAATCTAAATATCAAGAATGAGCATCTGATTATAATTCTACACTATTATTCATTTATTTTTGTGTTTTCTGTTTGTCATGTTCAGGTTTGGTTTATCTCTCTTAAAAGGCTGACTCAGACTTGTTAATATCGTTTTGCTTCACGCACTGGTTATGCATCTGTAAAGAAAAGTCAATAAAAAAAATGTTGGATCGAGAAAAAGCAGAAAGATGGTAAAAAGCAAATGGTAAAGTATACTGATACCATGGCAACAGTAATAACATTCCTGAACAAGCAATATTTACTGTGTTGATCATTGAGAAAATACTTTCTAAATTGCAAGAACATGTTGTCCACATTTAGAAAAATCTGTTGGACTGGTGGAGATTTCTACCAACATTGGCAACATATTTGTGCAATTTACACTTTTTTACATGTGTAAAAAATGTATCGAAGGAGTATTTTTTTTCTTCACTTATTAAAGCAAGCAATCATAAAAATATGTTTTTATCAGTTTAAGTCAATTATTTAAAGGTTTCAAAAATGCTGACAACCTGGTCAAAGATTGAAATGTTGCCATTTTTGTACAGTTTGTTCAGTAAGTAGTCAAGACTTTGTCTGCAAGTTTTCAGAAATAATGAACAACTAGAAGTGTTTGAAGAGCACAAACCTCCACCAAGGCATTTTCAACGTTGTCGGGGAAATTATTGTCAAAAATGTGGACGTATCCATCTCACTCTGGTAGGAAATCCTCAAAAAAATTCCTGGGTCCTCGTCTGGGTTCAGATTAAATCGTATCACTTCATCCTTGTGCAAGGACAAACATTCCCTGGAAAGTTCATCAGATCTATGGATAACTTTTTCAGTTATCCTGTTCACAAACTAACAAATGCTGGCGAAAACAGAACCTCCTTGGTGGAGGTAATTACACAATAATGTTTGTCTGGGAACTTTGTTTCTGTTGCCACGGTAAAATTCCTAAAACCCTATTTTCTTATCATTTGCTAATGTATTTGCACATTTAGACACAGTTATATATTGTAGGCATTTTTAAAGGAACTCCACTGAGATTTTTCAAATAGATTTGTAAAGTTCATTTAAAATGTTCAATCTAAATGGCCAATCATCCTTCATGCTTTTTTTAAATTTTATTTTATGTTATATTATTTAAAAAAAGAGAGAGAGAAGAAGAAGAAGAAGAAGAGTGAAAATCTTGCTTCTTATCTTGTCCTCTTTGTGTCCAAAGTTGCCAATGCATTGTGCAGTTTGGACAGTAAACTCTTCAACTGAACATTAAAAAAATACTGCTAACAAATGGTTGGTATTCAAAAGTGTAGAAATTACTGGCAACCTCAATATTATGGAAATGTTGCCAATTTTTTTGTACAGTTGTATAAAACTGACAGTGTAAAGGAGCACTTCTAGCTTAAAAAGTTGAGTATCTGTATCTGGAGATATTAACATTATCCAACTTATTGTCCATACATATTCTAATATTGCAGAATGTATGAATTTACCAGAATGCTTCACCTCATCATCACTTAATGTCTACATGAAGAACAAACAACAGTACTGTTTTGTTTGTTTCTAACATGAATAAATTACCACAGTGTGAGGAAAAGGTTATTTTTTGTTAAATGGATTATGTGCACTGTCAACCAAAGGCTTTAACTTCAACTTTTTTTTTATCCTGTGAAAAATTTGCTTTGCAGCAGACATCAGCGCACCAGTACATGATGAAACATAAAACATACAGACATTAGAAAAGTCAGGAAAAATCTTGAACATAAGTGAAAAGGAAAGGCACTTAAATCGCGAAAAGCCCAAAAGCTAGAGTATCAGACAAAGCTCCATAAAGTGCATTCAGTCAGTAAAGTGCTGTGTGAATTGTGAATTTTTGAGGTAAAGCAAATAAAAAGAGAAGCTATAGATAGTCAAGGATTACAGTCTAAAAATCAGTCTTATTCACAATGTGCATAAAGTTCACACAGGGAAAACTGCTCAGGCTAATGTTGGTATCAATGTAGGTGTTGGCGATAGCGAGTTAGAAATATCGGCATACCGTATGCTGGAAAACACTAAATATTTTGCATCCTTGTTTGGAAATAACTGCCAAATTTTGTGTGTCTAGGACGTTATTTTTTGTTTTTGTGATATCGATCAGGCATCACTACCATTTGATTTTAACTACAGTCTCATAAAAGTTTGTAATTCTGGTATTGGACCAACCATTTGTCACCTAAAATGTCAAGGTAATCCCAGTGTAGTCACTCAGTCTATCAGTGCAAAGGTATGATTTTTGGCACCATGTTTCCCAGCCCTATTCTCCCCAGGCTTGTGAGACACGTTAGCTGTAACTCCTCCACATTTAGGATCCATCAGATTGCGTATGAGATCATCAATTATGGAAACGTGAAAACCATGTGCTGAGAGATGCTGCTGTTGCTGCTTCTTTGGACGTGAATCCACGCTTGTGAGGGTGGAAAAACAGACGAACATCACAGCAATGCTTCAAGCTCGAGCCGGACAGCCCGGGCATTCACTCACCTCTGTCCCGGGGGCTCCGTGAATTCACCGAGTCCCGTCGCCCCCTTCCCCCGCGGCGTGGTCGCGCGTGCTGCTCCAGTTTTGCGGCGCAGGGTCTCCTTGTGTTTTAATCCATATCCACGCGTCTCCACGAAATCCAAAACACCCCCAAATCTCAATCAGAGGCTGTTCTGAGGGTGGGATGCTGGGAGAATGGGGGGTAAGAAGGGGAGACCTGAGAGAAGAGGAGCAGGGGTGGATGGTGCTGATGGTGGAAAAGTCCAATTTGCTGCACTTGCTCCTTTTTTTCCTCCCTGCTTTTCCCTTTTTTGGGGGATGGAAGTAAGAGCTTCACGTGCGTCCTCCCTGGTTCCTCCCCTTCACTTCCACTTCCACTTGCTGGTTTTTCCTATTTCCCATTGAACAAATGACAAAGAATCCCAGAAAAAGACGCTCAATTTTGTGCGTAAGGCATCCGTCACTCGGGTTTTTTTCGGGTACGCAGTCAGCTCATGCACACACACACATACACACACATACACAAAGGCAGGCAAAGGCACGGGGGCCGAGCAAGGCTGTGGAGGATGAGGACAGTGGGTGGGTGAGTGGGGGGGCTCAAGGGGAGGAGAGAGTGTGGTGTGTGCGCTTATACGGTGGGGGGAGGAGACAGTCTGGTCCACATGCTCTTGCTGGATTCCTGTTTCGGGGCGACCACCGAGACAAAGGGCTGGATTTGGGAATGTGTGTGTGCGCATGTGTGCGTAAAAGCGAGTGGGCGGATTTTGGAGATAACCTCTCGTCTATAATCAAGAGCCAATTTCACTGTAATTATGATATTAGCCACAGCATCAGATACGCCTCCCTTTAAGAGCATCACACTGCTTGTTTTCCTTCAACTTTTCCTCCTTTATATCACTGATGGCTCAGATAGCCTATCTGTGCTTTTGTTTACTCGGGGAGGGTGTGGCAGCTCCGACCACTCTACTGCATATGGACCCCCCCCCCACCCCACCCCGGGAGTCAGTTGCAGGGCTCGTGGACTCGCGCATGCTGGTTTTAATAGCCCTTACGCACGTTTATATTCACACCTCATCCAGTCACTGACTCATCATCAGTGACATTGCGGCAATTAACATCAAACAGGCGGCTGTGCGTGCGCGTGTACGTGCGTAAGGTATGTTCGCCAGGCTGTTAGTGCACGTGCGTGGGTGCATGTAAGCTCCCTGTAAATGGAGTATATCCTTTCCTCCCACGGTTATCAATGCTTAATGGGGCGGATCACTCACCTTAACCTAAGGTGACCACATTTTCAAGCCTTTATGAAATGACGCCTAAGTTTACCGCAAACCCACATGCATGAGCGCAGAGTGGATTCTTCTCCGGTGCATCTTCTAACGTAATTAAAGGAGACTTAGCAGGTGAAATAGCATCAATCCCCAACAAGAATACAAAACTTAATTTACAAAATAAAGTTATATACACTCACGGCCACCTCATCAGGCATACCTGTTCAACTACCCATTAAAGCAAATAACCAGCCAATAGCATGTGAGCAACTCAGTGCATTAAGGCATGTAGACATGGTCAAGACAGCCTGCTGAAGTTCAAACTGAGCATCAAAATGAGAAAAAAAAGATGATTCAAGAAATTTTGAATATTGTTTTGTTGGTCTGAGTGTTTTAGAAACTGCTGATCTACTGAGATTTTCACGCGAACCCATCTCTATGGTTTACACAGAATGGTCTAAGTAAGAGAAAATATCCTGTGAGTGGCGGAGCTATGGGTGAAAATGCCCTGTTGATGCTAGAGGTCAGAGGAGAGTGACCAGAGTGGTCCGAGATGGTAGAAAGACAACAGCAACGCAAAGGGATAGTTCAGTTTTTTTGAAGTGAGGTTGTATGAGCTTCATATGGCCACTAAGTACGTTAGATACAGTAGAAAATTCTCTCCTCTCCTCAGTAAGCCACAATTTGTAAAAGTTTGTGACGCAGAAGCAGCTGCAAACAGGGAAGTATTGTACCAAGTACAAAGGGGATCTTCTCCATCTACAAGAACTCCCATCAAAAAAATAATACCACAGTTTAAGAGTACGCTACCTAGAAATTTTTTTGAGTGCGTAACAGACTCTTACAGACTGTGTCTTACTGAGGGAGAGGAGAGAACTTTCTACTGTATCTAATGTACTTAGTGGCCATATGGAGCTCATACAACCCCACTTAAAAAAAAACTGAACTGTCCCTTTAAATAAAACTTGTTTTGACCAAGGTATGCAGGAGGCCATTTCTGAATGACAGCATGTTGAATCATGAGGTGGATGGGTTGCTGCAGCAAAGGGTTGGAACTGGCGACCTTCTTGCTGTGAGGCATGTGCCCTACCTGCTGTGCCACCGTGCTGCCCTACATCCCGGTCCATCTACAAGCACCTCAGATTGCAAATCTTTAATAACCTGACTCCTCAGATGCATTATTTCAAATATCCTTGATATACTTCAAATCCATCTGTGCAACATCTCAGAGAAAGTGATCAGGAAGGGCAGAACTGTTCAAAAAACCTCAAGGTGATTAAATGTTTGTTTTTTCTAAGAGCCCATTTAGCAGCTTGCACACATTTCTCACTTCCTGCCCTACTAACCCACAGTCTACGGCCTCTTTGGCCTCAAAAGCACGCTGATAAGCCTGGTCATTTTCTGACAGGAAACAGTCAAAATCTTAAAGCTTTGCAAGATCATATTCCTGATGACAGACATGAAATCTGGAGAATCCAGCTGCTTTGACAGTTTAAGTCTTGAATAAAACCTGTCCTGAATCTTTAAAGCAGGGGAAAGTCATTCTCTGACCATTCTCCAGATTTTTTCCCACTCATTCACATATTTACACACAGGAGCACCACCCTCCCTCTCCTGCTCCCCCTCCATCTCCCTCAATCTCTGTCGCTCGGCTCTCTGTCGCTGCTACATGAATGGGGGCGCCCCATTTAGCGTTGATCCTGTCTCCGGTTGCCAGGGAGTTTCTCTGGTTCTCATGGGGTACTACCTTGTGTCTGACTCCCCCTCCTCCTCTGTTTTCCCCCCTCCTAGAGCCCCCACCCAAACATCAACACACACACATAGACACCACCACCACTCCACCAATAACACCCAAGGGTTGGTCACAGCTGGCAGCAGCTAATAAACTCATTGCTCACAGTGCCTGGCTCCTATTTACCTACAGACAAAGCACAGCAGAGATGGAGGAAGGGTGGAGGGAGGAGTACATGTGAGGTGGAGGTGGATGAACGCTTTTAGCTTCCCACGGACTTCACCTCTTAGGAAAGGTGAAGCTGGTGCTTAAAGATGCAGAAATCTCCACTTTTGTGTTATTTTTCCACTTAGAGGTAGTGCTCCATCAGCACTCTGCTATTAAAGCTGCTTGGATGGTAATTGATTGCCTGAAGGGCGCATGTACATTTGGGATTCTTAAGTTTGATTAAAATCCTTCTCGACTGCTGTTCACACATGTGACCCAATTATTTCATGTGAGCAAAGAGACCGGCCATCTTTGCTGACTTCACGTGGATGTGTAGGTGTCTGTATAGAGAGCTCGTGTGCTGTTTCACACAAGCAAGGCAGAGAAATATTTCACTTTGTGCATGTTCATGTTTACACAAAGTGTTTTCTTTGAGCAGTGGCCCTGAAGTTCAACTGGATAACCATTTAACAAATTTCAAAAGATTGTATGAAACTTAAGAACTTCTCATTAAAGACCAGTCATGAGCCATGTTTATAGGACAGTCAAGTAATCAGTAAATGCTTGATCAGAATAAAAACAGGTCAAGTAAACATGTCAGTTGGATTCTGATCTAAAACAGCAAGTTTGAGAATACATTTTATTTCCAATGAGAGGGATGGTTTATGCATTTCCGACTAGAAAAGCACTCAGAGCGCAGACCTCCACCAAGCAGCTCAGTTCCCTGCAGTGGCTTTTCCACAACCCCTGTAAAAGATACAATTCTGGATCACCAGGTCCAGAGTAGTGCCAGGATCCAGACCAAACTCAGCACACACATAGAGGTTGTTATCCTGTATGAACACAACACGTTTTGGGAACATCACTTATATCACATATTTTGATTTTATATGAATTATTGAATGTTTGATAATGGGATTTCCTATGATGAAGTTCAATGTTCTTTTGTGACCTCAATCTGGATCCAGATTAAATTTACCTTGATGATACAGTCTTGAACCCCATGTTATCCTCTGAAACTGGAAGTGAATCTGTTAAAAAATGGCAGAGGTATGATTTTTTTTTTTTTTTAATTCCACCCAGTGTTAACTTGTGGGGTTTTTTTTAAATTTGGGGATTTTTTTGGATACAGACAAATATAAGTATCACCACCAAAATCTAATCAATTTTCAGTTGGGCTATAACCAACATCTCCTGAAAATTTCAGCAAAATCTGTCCTGTAGTTTTTGCGTAATCTTGCTTACAATCAAACAAACAAACAAACAAACAAACAAATGTACGCAGGCAAAAACATAACCTCCTTGGCGGAGGTAACAAGGTTTATGCAGTCTTTTATTTCAAAGCACATCCGTGTAAACACTCATTCAAAATGAATCTTCCTGGTTCAGTCTCCTCTTTGATTTTAACTGTGCATATTTAAAGCTGCTCAGACATACACCGATGAGGAGAGGGGAACGTCCCCCTCTACAGTTGGTGGTCTCACTGTACAAAGTGCATCGGCTGCTGCCAACATATTTCTTTGTCTTCCATTTTTAACTGCAGGGTTTTGAGTTTCTCTAAAGCAGTGATTCTCAACTGGTTGGTTGTGACCCAAAAGTGGGTTGCAGACCCTTTTCCAGTGGGTCCTGAGCCTTTGCCTGGACAAAAATAAATGTTAGGAAAAAAAATCTTGTGCTTTTATTTTGAAGGAGATTTTTGTTCATCTTTTTACACTCCTTAGCAACAGATGGCAATAATACCCTGTAATGCTAATTAACTCATGTTTTAATAAGAAAAGGGGTTTTTGTATTGTAAGTGAACTCGGCTAAAGCAACATATTTTAAGATTTTTCAAACCACTTGTCAGTAGCTGGACTTTTTCATTTCATGTTTGTGCGTGAAAGCTCCGTTGAGCTGTATCCACTGATGCAGAGTTATCACAGCTACAGTTACATTTATCGTCTTGAAACCTTTATTTATCGTCGTGTTCCTGAGATACACTTTTTGGTTTTAATTAAAATGCAGATAATTAAGTGCTAAAGGGTAATTCCCTCTCTAGCAGCACCACATGCAGGTGATTTTGATTCATCTTTAACATATTTATGTGTGTGTCGACACGCTGTGATATTCTGTTCGATCTCAGGCTCAGACGGCTTGATCTTTTTATCATATAAATTTTAGAATTTGAAAATTTTCCTCGATTTGGGTCGCAGCTTGTCATTTTGGGGTGATGGTGGGTCCCCAATCCAGACCAGTTGAAGTCATTGTACCTTTAGGAAGTATTTCTGCAGACATAACCATATGCAAAAGCCTGCCTAGTTCTCACATATGCTCCTGATTGATTTTTTTTAACCCTCCCATTCAGTCCACTTGACAAAGATTCCATTGTTTATTTTATTACAGGGTGGATCCAGGCAGAAAGCATGTGATTGATTGTCTTTATCTCCATGTGATTATCCTCACTTTATACAGCGTGGTCAATGCAGCGGTGTTAAATCATCAGCATGCTTCTCCCATCTCTCTCTCCATCATCCTCTTCAAACAACCCACACGCTGTTAGCTCTCATCCACACTGAAGAATTATATTTGCAGTATCAATTTCAATTCTCTCCTCAGTGAGTGTCGTGTGTCATGTACACCCTCGCTTTTTCAGTGTAACCGTGGATTAATGCTACTGTGATAATGCCGTTTGGAAAAAAGGCAGTCACACCTTGAATACGAAACAGGCGACTGTGAAACAATGCAGGTGAAATGTGTAACAACAATTCGCTCTGGTGTGTTATCTAGGCCACTGCTTCATGTGGTGACTGAAGTGTGACTGACTGACAAATATACATGAGAGCACACACTCAGGTAATACATGACTCACATCTAAAGGTTACCTATCTTTAGCATCAAACAGCTCAACACTTGTTTCTAAGAGGGGCTGCCAGAAATTTAGATTTAGGGGCCTCAGATTGAGCCTTATCAAATGTCTGTAGGGACTGTTCTGTCATTTGCGTGATATGGATACATTTTGAGGAATATAAGGGACTTTCAAGTGAAGGAACTTTATGATTTCAGTGATATTTTAAGCAAGAGAAAGGGCATCATGTAAAGTGGGTGAAAGTTTTGAATTCATTTGCTTTAACTAGGAATAATATTGTTCAAATATGTTGCCAACACATAACAAAGTAGGTGTAACTGTTGAGGAGTGCCATCTTCTTTTTTCAAGTGTTGGCAACATATTTATAACCTGACACGCCAGACGGACAGTTCCTACGATAAAGGATTAGGGCCATGTTAAAAAAAAAAGTAAAGTTACGAGAATAAAGTCTAAAAGTTACGAGTATAATCTCATAAAGTTACGAGAATAAAGTCACTAAGAAGGCTATTTGTCAAAACTTTACATCAATATAAGCATACCTTAATCAGGAAGACACTCTCATTTCATCCTCTTTGCGTAGGTGGATGGCTGCTCTTCTGGTACAACCTATCAGAATAAAGTTTGTTTTCTAGCTTAATTTAAATAGATTTATTCATTTTACTCTAGTAACTTTATGAATTTATTCTTGTATCTTTATGAGATTATTCTCGCAACTTTGTGACTTTTGTCTCGTAACTTCACTTTTTTTTTTAACGTGGCCCTTATCCTCCATCGTAAGTTCCGTATATCTGCCACAGAAATATTTCACTGGCCCACCTGGACAAGAGCCCATAGAAAATGTTTTCAGGGGCAGAACCTTCAAAAACAACTGCAGCTGGTGATTGGACGATCGTTCTGTCAGTCACACTCATCACAGACCAATCCATATCAAGTCCTTAGTCATTAGACTATCGTCTTACATTAAATTATACCACACAGATGTATCATTTACCTCTTATATGTGACATGAACCTCATCAACTACAATCCCCACCAAATTCTCACGGGAAACTTCTTGGGATAGCAGATTTCGCCAGGTGTCATTGAGTAACCATGACTACCATAGACTAACTGGCATTGTTCACGCAGCATTTCCCCATCTCTCCCAGTTTCCCAGCAGTGATCCCCAGCTTCCTGCCTTCTCTGATTTGATTGTCCAAAACAATAAAAGCATAATTTCCCCTAAGAAAAGCTTTACTTTGCTCCTCTTTCAAAGAAGAAATTGAGTCACTTTCTGATAAAACCGCAGATATTGCCGCATCCACGGAGACCGCTTCAGAACCACCATTGTTTTCAAACATTCAGTTACTTCCTACTGTCGTCACGTCTTCAGTTTCCACCTCTCTTCCCTGATTGGGCCATCCGGCTTTTGGCCGTGATGTCATAGGAGTGGAGCTTAGCAAGATGGCTTTGTGTGATTTCAGTCAATGAATCAGGCAGGTCCATCTGCACTGCAAGTCTAACATATTTATGCAGTTTAGACAGAATTTAGCTGCAATGTTTTAAGAGAGACAAAATTGTCAAAATTGCACAAACAAGATGACAATGTTTAAGCAACTGGGTGTGACTGGCAGGATGTGTTGCCAACTTGTTTTGATGGCATTGGGATTTTGCCTCCAAATATTAGTTGATTTTGTTTTTGCTTTTTTTCAGTATGAAATTGCACATATGTGTTGGTCCTGTGTGTACATGCAGAGTCTTGATGAGAAGATCCATCCATCCAAATGTTGCATACATGTTTGGGCAATTTAGACAGTTGCAGAAGTATCTCTGCAATATATCAAACCAAAAATAAGATGGCACTGTCTAAATTTCTGGTTTGCAGGGGAGGAGACAGAAGGAGAAAGACACTGAAATGTGATCAATAAAGTCATATAGCTAAAGCATTAATCTCATGGTTCAATAGCCATACTGCGTGTACAAACCTAAAGAGAGAGGTCACTGTATTAAATTGTACAAAAAGGTTGGCAACATTCAGATGAAAATCACAATCAGGTATCCCTAAACTGGGAAGACTATTTTAATAAAGCACAATAATAAAGCACAATAGCTCAAAAACATAATTTCATGCCAAAACAGTTTCCAAAAGTTAAATAGTGGTGCCATGTGACAATATTTTGGTGATTCTCCTGCTCATTGCAAGTTTCCCCAAACTGTCTAAACATGGTGTACAGTTATAGGAATGTATGTCTTGATCATTTATCAGGACATTTTAAAGGTCTCGTGTTCTGCAAAATCAATTTTCTTTGGTTTTAATGTTGTTAGAATTGGCTCTAGGTGCAGAAGAACATGAAACCTTTTCCTAAACTCTGAGTTCAGGTAGAAATGTAATCTCTTTTTAAAGAATATTCCTCTTAAAATGCTTTGTTTTGTACTCCCTGGGGTTTATGATGTCATAACTATACTCTCTCCACCTACATGTGTGCTTCGCTCGACACAGGCAGACGCCATGACTGTTTTGAAAGTCTGTTCCGCGGCCTGTAACCCCTCGTCACTCCCTCCATCAGACTTCCTTTTGACAGCCAATCATCAAAAAAAGACATTATCACAGCCTCCCATTTCCTCCCTGCACCCTCAGATCAGAGTGTTTCCAAAGGGGAGGGGAAAAGAGCTGCATCTGATCCTCTACAGGGATCATTTTTTTCATTTTTAGATTAATTTTAAACCAAATCCTTGCTTAGTAGACATTCAAGACACAACATAAATAATCAAACACAATAGGACAGGGGACCACTCCTGGCACTTGCTCACCTTCCAAACCATTACTTGTACCACTTTAACCCTTTCTGGGTTGAGGGGGGCTGGAGCCTATCCCAGCTGGGATTGGGCAAGAGGTGGGGTACACTCTGGACTGGTCACTAGTCAATCAAAGGGCTGACATATAGAGGCAAACACACATTCACACACAGGAAACTGGAGTATCTGTCTACCCATACATGTATGGAGGAACATGCAAACTATACAGAGAAAGTCCTTTTATTGCAAGACATTGAGTAGTAAGTTTAAAATACAGACTTAATCATTAAAAATAATCTAAAACTCAAGCCTCATATTTGAAGCCCATACCTTGAGGCAGAAGCATACCTTTGTATTCTGGTAAAGAATCAATGCATTTCTCACTTCAACATCCTCAACCCAAGGCATGCTCTGCAGGTATTTACTGTCTTCGTGTCAGGCCTATATCGAGACAGCCAAGTGCCTCTGTGTGGCTGAAAACTAGCATTACAAGACAAGTTAAACTACACTATTAACTCCAGAGTGGTGCTTAAACATCCTCAGAGTGGCCACAGTAACACAGGGATTTCTTTGAGAAGCCAGACATCGTGCTTTACCAGGGCTGGTGTTCAAAGTGGATTGAAGTGAATATCTCTCTTTAAGGAAGACTTTTACATTTAGGGCTGTCAGAAGATTTATTATTAAATTCTACTTCATCAGCAGTTGTTCATGGTTCATCGTGATCAATCATGTCTTTGATTGTCTGGTTTAAATTCAGTTATTTTTGCCCTTTGACAAAAGTACTGAAGTCCGTACTGATAATCTTAAGAAATTCTTACTGATTTGAAAATCTACAAAAACATGTTAATTGATCCCAACTTAATTTGACAGCATGATAACTTCTCAGGAGCTCCAGTTTGGTTGATTTCTCTATTTCAGTTATAGTCGAGGTTAGGAATGGACCTGTAAGATCTTCTTTAGAAACAGTTTTTATATGTTTTTGCTTTGTAGTTTGTTTTGTCTCCCACTTATGAAAGACTACTTTTCACACAAGACAAAAAGTCATTAGCACTTCAGACCCATTGTCTCAGGTAGTGAGCCTGGAGCAGGGCAAAGACTGTAGAAAGAATGAAGAGCCATTGAAAACACGGCGCTGAGCTGAGCCATTTGCTACAGAAAAGACAAGTTGACCAATCAGAGGAGACAATATACATATACAGGTATATTTTTCCAGGCACATATTTGCGACAGCTCTGTGACCCAAGTTGGGCCCTGACCCTCTGGTTGACTTGGCCTCGCTTATGTAGTGCTGAGTTTGCTGGACAAGGCAGTAAGGTGCTCACTGTATCTGAACATGTGAAAGAAAGTCAGAGTCTTTAGGTCCCTGGTCCTCCCAGTCCTATCCACGCTGACTGGTGGCCATATACACTGGCTGAACTCCTTGTAACTACTCCCTTCGGTGCATTTTTGGGTATATTGGCCAGACCATGTGTCCAACGCTAACATGCTCAAGGGGGCAGGAACTGGAAGGGTCAGAAGCTGAATACAGGAGCAGCAGCTGTGGTTCTTCAGGTTCCCTGGACTCTGTGGGTTGGACCAGACCACAGAGGACACCTGGAGAGATCATATGATGGCTATCAGGAGGCTATTTCAATACAAAGCCCAGGTTGATGAGGTGAAGTGCCAAAATGGCATACCATAATTTCTTGATTATAACACATTTTTTTGCTCTTAAATAAGGTCTGATTTTCGAGTACAAGCAAAATACTTACCATAATTAGTCTCACCAACATTGTGATTGCAGTACATCTGATACAAAAAGCTGAAATATTCTCTTTCTCTGCGAAAACACAGGGTGCTGCCATCTTGTGAGCAAGGGGACACAAAATAGCTGCTCTGTGATTGGTTGGTACACTACGACTGAGCATGCTCAGGCACAAATCGAGTAATTGCGCATGTGTGAAGCAAAAGGTGCATCCCTTTGAGAGAGACAATTGTGTATGGTATTTGTTTTGAAAATACTGAAATTTCATTGAGTAAAACTTTGAATAAAGGTAATTTTTGAGTTGTCTGAGAGGTTTGGGCAAAATTTGGGTGCATGTTATATTCGAGTACAGTGTTTTTTCCGGGCAAAAATTGTGAAAATATGGGGTGCGTGTTATCATAGAGAAATAACGGCACATGACCCCATACCTGATCTGACCCACCAATTCAGAACCATCTACCCATCATCTCTGCTGCTTATTCCTTTGGGGTCGCAGGGGGGCTGGAGCCTATCCCAGCTGACATTGGACGAGAGGCAGGGTACACCCTGAACCAGTAGCCAGCCAATCACAAGGCCACATAGAGAGACAGACAACCATTCACAATCCCACTCATACCTAAGGGCAATTTATAGTCAACAAGCATGTTTTTGGTCTGTGGGAGGAAACCAAAGTAGCTGGAGAAAACCCATGCAGGCACAGGGAGACCATGCAAACTCTACACAGGGCGGTCAAGCAAGCAATCCTCTTGCTGTGAGGCATGAATTATCGTACAACTATGTACAAGAATGTTTAATGAACCTTGAATGATTTTTGATTTCAGAATTTTGTGCTCATTGTTACTCTGAAACTTTTACAGTGGGTAAAGCTTTCAGGACAGTTTTCAAATCTTCATATAAAAACTTGAGTTAACTCTGAAAACACAAGACGATGACAGTAATTAAGTATATAAATGTTTATTTCAAAACATGAGAATGGTCATTATGATAAAATTCAATAATATGCTGATACAATTCTTTTTATAAGGGATAGATTTAAAAGTATTTGTTATATATCCAGTACCACAAGCTCTTTCTCTTTTCAGAATAAAATAAAATAGACTTTTTTTTTTGAATCCTCAGACACCATGGCATGTGAACACAACCACTTCACACCACAGCGACAAGTTTAAATGTACACCAGCACCACCGGTAAAGTCCTGTTTGTGTGACAGCAGTGTCAGTGTTGGAATAAAATCTCCATCCATGAACTTTCTGTGGTCCATAGCCGTGGGAAGCAGGCCTGTGGCGCCCTCTGCTGGACGACTGAAATACTGAAAAAGTCTATTCAAGACACAGACTTGCACTTCTTTTCCTCCATCCAGGTTATTGACATCAAGTATACTCTGCTTTGTTTCAAAGAGCAAATCAGGATGCTTCATCATCATTATTCATGACAGAAACAAACACAAATTGTCATTCATCACTCAGATCTGCAGCGAGGGTGAATCCATGCAAAGCCAGGGCGAGATATTTGACAGCTGGCAGATTCATGAGAAATCCCCCAGTGATGAATACTGCAAACATTTCAGTAATCTGAGCAGATATGTGACTGTTTGGTTGGGAGTTTGGGACTTTGACATTGCAGATTCTGTATTCATTTATCTGTCATCATTTCTCCATGATCAGAGCAGCAACTCGACTTTCACCTCCCAACACTCGATCACACTTAATATGTAATTCATGATGAAAAGCATGATGTGATGATTCTGCAACCAAATCACTCATCATTTGAAAGTGCATGGATTTGGATTAAAGGGGTTTTGCAGTGATTTCATATTGCATAAAGTTATTTAACACACAGGAGACAAATGGAGCACGACTGAAAACACCACACATAAAAAAATGAAGGTGGTATTCTAAATTAGTGCATCTTAATTTTCAATTTGTTTCAAGAAAAACAGGATGTTAAATAATATGGACCCAGAGACAATTACATCTTTGACTCTAAACACTCAAAACATCATATTTCAATTGCAACACTCCCTGTTAGAACTGGGTAATTAATCAAGTTTTATTTTCAATTATAATTACTGCCTCCCACAATTATAAGAGCTAAATAATCGTGATCAAACAATTACTGTGCCCGAGGACATGAACTCATTTAGTCCTTTTCCATCCATCCATCATCTTTACTGCTTATCTCTAAAGGTCACAGGAGGCTGGAGCCTATCCCAGCTCACACTGGGCCAGAGGCAGGGTATACCCTGTACTGGTCGCCAGCCAATTGCAGGGCCACATAGAGAGACAGACAGCCATTCATGCTCATACCTAAGGGCAATTTAGAGTCACCAGTTAACCTAATGGGCATGTTTTCAGTCTGTGCAAGGAAACCGGAGTGCCTGGAGAAACCCTTGTCAACTCTTGAGTTAAACCAGCAATCTTCTTCCTGGTAGGCATGTGTACTGCCTGCTGCGCCACTGCGCCGCCAGTAGTCTTTATCCATCTCTCATAACCTTTAGGTATTTGTGTCTTTTCACATATGGTTTCATTTATCACTTGATCAGAATGGTAGTGCTAGTTTGACGACTGCATGTTGCAAAATCTGAGAGTTTTGTGATCTTCATTTCAATATCTATCAAATTGATTGCATTTACGAATTTGCCATAATTGAGCAGCCCTACTCCTGATTGATTTACTTAATGATTTCACATGCAGATCCTATTAAAGAGTTCATTTGGATTTTTTGAAGTGGGGCTACTAGAGGTCCATAGCACTAAATATTAGTACTAATAAAGAAACCTTTAAGCTCCATCCCAGGGGGGAGATATCTGAGGGGCAGACGGTAGCCAGTACATAGCAGTACATGGTGCCAACAAAAGCCTCAAAATTAATCCACTTATAGGTTAAAACTACTCAAAAAACTACATTTGCTTGACAATATGATAAAGTAACAGTGTTTAACTTTTCCCCAACAAAGCCCTCCAAATCACTATTTACTAGTGCCATGGACATCTCACAGCCCCACTTCAAAAAATCCAAACTAACCCTTTAAAAAGTAGCCTGACACACCAGATGGACCATCCCATAGAAAGTGTTTGGGAATAGGCAGGGCCTTTCAAATGCTTATCCGGCATGTGATTGGATGATCACTCTGTCAATCACATTCTTTAGGTGAGCGCGACTGCCATGGTGTACATGACAGGACTTATGTCACTTTGTAAAACAAATACTAAGAAGTTTGTAGTGTTGTTACTTGTTTTGTAATCTGGTAAAACTGCTCCTGAAGCTGTTAGCATCTATGCTAATCCCTTTATCGTCTTGCTCGCAGCTCCTACATCTTCCTGCTCAAAGAACTCTGATTGGGCCGTGCTGCTATGGGCCGAGTTTGGCAAGATGGATCTGCCTGATTACAGACGTTTGAATCAGGTAGATCCAACTTCTCTGCAAGGTTAATTAAAAAGAAATCTCATCAAGAGATTAGTAAAAAATCCAAAAATAAAATTACAACTTTTAAACTGTTAAATGTTATCTTGAGTAACTCCATTGTGTCACCCTACATGTGGGCACAAGATGATAACTTGCATGATACAATTTTGGAAGGTGGTATCAGAGGCTCAGGAGGAAATGGCTCAGTTTGCAAGAAATCATCACATCCAAAAATGCAATTTCTGCAATGACGTATCATTGTTAATGGCAGGGATGATAGACACAGTGACTAAGGGTATGAGCACACAAAGGATTTAAAAAATATCTGCATTGATTCAGAGCTGTGCAAAGCTGCCCCCATCATTTCTCATCCATCTTTCACATTTTTGGGAAATTATTACTCAGAATACTGAAGTTTAATACTTTCCTCTTTTTGCAACTTCACCTCCCACCACTTGCACCTAATCAACGCTGATGATGAATGCGGGTTCTTAATTAAGATTTGTTGACATGGTTCTTCAGAAAAAGTCAGCTCTGACTGTTCTGTGCCCTTGTGGTGGATGTCTCTGTGTGTTCAGCCCCTCATGCAGCCTTAGAGGACGTACTTTTAATCAGCTTTTGTTTGTCGAACTGCTGTGGCTGACAGTCCTCATATGAACCACTTGTCTCTAAAATAAGCTCTGTGATTGGACCATTGTTTGCCTCTTTATTTGGAGACTTTACTGAGAGTTCAATAAAACTGAATCAGCTTTATTCCAAAGATTATTGATCATTGCACTTTCATGGAAGGTAGATTTGTCCTGATTGTATTTTAGGTTTTTAGTTGCAATTTTGATAGAATATGGAGGGTGGGATGGGTGGTTTTACCATGAAGTAAAGGTAGGATTAGGGATCAGTCCCCTAAAGGTCTTAAGATTTAGTAATTATAGTGATGAAGACTATCGCGATTGCACCAATACTTTGGCAATGTTCGTCTTTGATTGGACAAGATGGTGAAACTGGCTGACAAGACCTTTTCTGTTACTTAAACTTGTCAAAGAATTACCAACTTAATAGTGCAATTATATAGTGTCAGGATTTTGCTTGCAATTTGTGGTTTCTTTTTGTGATCAAAAATATGTATTTTCATTTTTCTTTTTTCTTTTATTTAATGTTGACAACCTGTTTGTGCAAGTTAGACGGAGTTATTTCTCTTCTTGTTAAAATGTTGCTAGCACATTATTACACACTGTCTAAATTACACAAATGGGTTATTTTATGGAAAGTGGAAGGAGTTGTTAAAGAGTGAGGGTCACCCCTAGAAACACAAATTCCTAAACAAAAATTCCCATGGCAACAGCTGAAGACGTTGATGCACTGGCATCTTATCGGTGCGGGGTGAAGGTCTTAAGATGAACCCAAGAAAATCGTTATGAAAATTAGCATGTGCTATAAGAAAATAAAAAGGAATAGGAATAGTTGGTGAAATATCCACTACAGTAACTTCCTTTCACCAGTTGGTTGCAGTTTGACTTGTTCAGATATTTCAAACATAGTAACACAGGCCCAGTCTACAGTCAAGATTATGCAAACTCAGTTATGATCATGTTCAGATGAGTTATTTATAACTGTTTGAATGTTATGGCGAGACATGATGTCAATATCAAACTTAACCAGCCCAACATGTCGCTTTGAGACTTCGCCTTCCAAATTTATGAACCAATCAAGAACTATTTTTTAAGGCTTTTGTGAAAATTTTAAGTGTAGATGTTTCATAGGCTGAGACCAGCAGCTCCAGCAGTACCAACATGACATCTTTTGCCACAAAGAGCAGCAATGATTTTCAACAGATACCGTCAAGTGAATGTGTTTAAGTCAGGAAATTTGTTGTTCATGTAAAATATGGGTTCGCTTTGAGCATAAAGAACTGTAGGGGTGTAAGATAGTAATAATATACCAATAGATTGCGGAATTTTGTGGCACAATACTGTATTAATATTTATTGTACCTCCGCCAAGGAGATTATGTTTTTTTGGGCGTATGTCTGTCTGTCTGTCTGTTTGTTTGTTTGTTGGCAAGATTATGCAACAACTTCTGGATGGAATTTGCTGAACTTTTCAGGAGATGTTGGGAATGGCCCAACTTAAAAATGATTAGATTTTGGTGGTGATCCTAATAACCGCCATTAGTGAACAATCGTTTTTGCTCAATAACTGTCTAACTAATAATGATATCAACATGATTGCTACCTAGGTGTTTTCAGGGTCAAGGAATCATATTATGGTGGTAACTCTGTCATGGAACTATTGCTTATAGATGTAACAGCAATATGTGAGCTACCTTGGTGGAGGTTTCTCTGCTTTCTAGTAATATTGAGTTATACCATGCACAACCCATGTGGAAAGCTGGTCCACAGCTTTGTTGTGTTAGATAAAACCAGGCAGGACTTGGTTGAAAAACAGTTTGGGACCCTTTCATTTACAAATTAACGAACAAGATAGTTACCTGGTTAGATGCTGAGAAGTTAAAACTTTAACAACTTTACAGCTTTTTATATTTGTGCTTTCTAGTGTTTCAGATGTTAACAGGACAACTCAAAAAGATGGAACAGAATTGATAAAATATTTAGGATAAGTCAGAAATGGGCAAAGGACCATCCGTTTGATGATGGTGGTGATCCAAATCTGGATGCGGATGTAGTCAGTTTTTTAAGGATTTTTCAACGTTATGAGATAGAAAAGTTTCCCACGTTTTCGCTTATTCTCATCGGACTTTGATGACATTTTTGGGAAAAGTTAGTCACAAGGGAGAACAGTTTGGCACAAAGGAGAACTAATTCAATTCTGGGGTTGATCTGATATGAAAGAGATAGTCCCTTTTCCACACTTTTGACAAGAACTCAACCAACAATGTTGGAAACACATTGACAGAGGTTTGTGCTCTCTGAGAACTTCTGGTTTTTGTAATGGTATTGAAAATGTTCAACATTATTAAAAAATAAATTGCAAGCAAACTCTTGGAACCGTCCACATTCCACCATAAAGTTGGCATGTTAGAGTAAGTAAGTGAATCTAGAGAGTTTCTTCCAGTTTCATGCCTTTTTCCGAATCTTGCCACAGATTTTTAGTTCATGTACGCTCAGTCTTTTGTTGTAAAATATGACGGAGAATCAATACTTTTCTGTACTTGAAAGGCTCTTGATAGCCTCAGGTCAAGAGAATTAAAAACATGGGGAAGAGCCTCCTTGGCCTGGGAGGGACTCAGAATTACTAAAACCAGCCCTTGGTCAAAGTCATCAATTCGCATCTCGTGACGGTGTGAGTCTACAAACACGGTTTCCTGCATTAAAGCGTTCCCTAAACCTGACCCGTTCTAACACAGCCATCTTCCCACGGCTATGAGAGCTCTTCCCATAAATCCTTCACATTGAGTTCTTTTAAAAACATTCAAGTCCCGCTGCTTACACCTGATTGGTTGGCTTTTGTCCTCTCCAAAGTGTTCAGCGTGCTCGACAGGTTGGCCTTCTGTCTGTCCAGGCTGGAAGTATTCCGTGATTGGACGGTTATGTTCCCAACGCCTGGCTGGTTAACTCGACTTCGCTCCAGACTTGTGGAAGTACGTGAATGGACAGTCCTCTCTCCCGTCACAGTGTTAACAGAGCGTAATTGGTTGGCTCTGCCTCTGTCCAAACTGTTCACTGTGTTTAACTGGCTGCTCCTGCCATGCTCCAGAGTCCCTGGAACGCCTGATTGGCCGGCCCTCGCCGTCTGCTGATTGTTGAGGGTCTGCAGTTTGCTCGTTCTGTCTCTCTCGGGGAGTTTGGACTGAACCGAGCTGCTTCTGTCCGTGTTTATAGTTTGTATCCTCTGTCTGTCTCCAGCCCTCTCCAAGCTGGTGTCTCTGCGCACAAGTCCGGCTCTTTCTCTCTCCAAGCTGGTCTGGATCTCCGCCCTCCTTGCCAGTGCCTCCCTCAGCTGCGTCCTGAAAGTCTCGATCTTCCCCTGCAGGTCTTGGAGCTCCCCCTCCCACATGCTGGTCTGGGCTGCTCTGTTCCCAAGCGGAGAGAGAACCAAACCTGAGGAGGCGAGCGTAGAAACCGGCCCTCCATTAGCGTGGAGGCTGATCTGCGCAGGGGAGGTGAAACTCCCCAGGCCGCCGAGCCCAAGCCCTCCCAAACCGAGCCCGGGTCGGCCCACCATGCCGGGCCTGCCGCGCACTGAGGCGGTGTGTGTGCGTAGGCGGTAGCTGTGTAAGGTCTCCAGGTCAAAGTGCACACGTTTCTCCTTGGGCTCATGCGATGGCGAGGAGTTGTTGGTGTCTCCGGCTGTGGTGGAAGCGTTAGGTGAGGTGGGAGGAGACGGGGGAGGAGGGTGGTGCTGTTTCCTGTGGAGGGTGCAGTTCTCTGAGATACAAGAGGAGGGGCTGGGGAAAGAGAGGGGGACCACAGAAGAGAGCAAATATTGAGTTTTTATCTTTATTTTGTCTTGACTTATTCATTTCAGTTCAGCTAGACTCAGTTTTTCATGCTGATACCATCTAAGGATTGGTGGAAGCTAGGAATGCAACTATACACTTAGCCTATAGTTCGTTTTCGGTCGCAGCTCTGATACTAATAGTCAGTAAAGTGGCTGAAAGGGCTCCTAGCAGCACTGTGCCTTCAAGAAGAATGAGCTCAGACTACCAGTAAGGTGCACTGCTGTTGCCTGGTACAGTTATTTCACATACTGTTGATTGTGAGTTTTACATTAAAACAAGCTACTAAACTCTGTTAGGTTTTATGTACCATTTGGCAAAAAATTTAAGAGCACTTTATTTTCCTCAAGGAAGTCTCTGCGTTTGGCACTACTTTATGATGGCTATGTATTCTTCCGCCTGAGGGCATTGATTCTGCCAATCTGTTGTTTCCCTCTATGGACTCCAAATGACACAACAATGGCAGAGGAAACTTATACTTAACCAAGAATGAGTGATTTTGACTCAAGTGACGATGACATGCCTATTCCTGTTGATACACCTTTATGACCTTTCTTTGTACCGCTGTTGTCTGTAGTCTATAATGCATTTTAGCCAATATTTACCACAAAGATGCATTTTGAGCCACTAAAGTAACAGAGAGTATCATTAATATGGAACAGAAATGTCTCTGAATCTGTCAAATGAGGTGGGTCGCCTTATGAAGACTCCCAAACAGAAAAACGAGTGCAGCTCGGTCAATTAATCAATGTCCACAAGCTGAAGAACACATAGCCATTTGATGCATCGTAAAATAGTGCCCAAGAAAGAGACTCAAGGAGGAAAACTAAAGAGCTCTGAATGTTTTCTCCCAAATGAACATTTGACCGAATATAGTTTCGTAGCTTGTTTTTACGTAAACCTCACACAATTACGCTAAAAACTATCCCTGCCAACAGCAGTGTACCTCGCTGATAGTCTGAGCTCACTCTCCTTAAAGATTCAGCATAACAGGGAGCCCTCTCAGCTTCTTCACAGACTATTGTCAGTACCTCATGCAACCCAACTTCTATATGGCAAATTTCACTGAAAAGGCAAGATGTTATTGACAATGAAAAGGTTAAATTTTGAAATTCCTTTAACATTTCCTTTTTTTAAGGTAAATAAATAAAAATTAGAAAAGGTAAAATAGAATTTTAAAATCCCAAAACATACTTTATGAAACTTTGTATGAAATTAAAAAATACAAATTAGAAAATAGCACTTTCAGATGTGTTTTAGCCCTCGCTAAAATCTGTTCATAATAATCTGCTGCATCATAATCAGTCCTCTACAGATTATATTCATTATAGATGTTAATGTAAATATTAGATTGATCTCTCTATCCATGGTTGTATTGATGATACATCCATAGTAACTATCTTTACAGCCATATAGAAATGAGGTTCCTCTTGAAAATGAGATGCCACATCTAAAGGGGCTTACCTTTAATACATTTATATTCAACAAATATGGTGCTATACAAATAAAGATGGATTGATTAATTCTTTGTTCAGCAGAGACAAATGTGATTTTAGTCCCTTTGTCTCTGTCTGGATGGATACATCTCTGGATGTATGTATGTGTATTTACAAATATATTTATTATGTGTATTTGTATATATGCATGTATGTGTATCAATAAAATCAAGAGCATGGCTTCAGCCTGCTCTATTGTAAAGTGCCATGATATAACACTTGTTATGAACTGGCACTATACAAATAATGAGTGACTGATTGATTGGTTTATTGATTCCCCAGTTGACAGCCTTAACATCATGTTACCAAAAAGGCTGTGGACCAAGTTAAACTGACTCATTATGTACCAAAGAATTTTGGCAATTTTGTGTTGTATAGCACAGATGAAGGTTGTTGGAATTTGCTTCTGTTCCAACAAAGTGGCTTGGACTGGTTCTGATCAATAGAATACTGCATATACTGTATACATAAGTCATACAGCATGTTGTTAATATGTTATATTTTAAAGCTTGGGGACACATCACATCAGTCAAAAGTGTGACTTTATAATTTGGGAACTGGAACTGTTAAAAGGACAAGATATTTCAAGGTTAGTTTAGCAAAAACTTAAACTGCCTTGCAGCATCTAAATCTCTCTAATAAACACATCTTGTGTGTTTAATCCCTTCGCAGGAGCTGCAGAACAGCTTAGCATTTACTGCTGTGACTGTTATTCTCCTTCCCATCTGAGTCTCAATAAAAGAGCCATTTACAGTACAAATATTACCTAAAACATCGACCTGTTCCCTGAAAACTGCTCCATCAGAGAGAGGAAAAGGCTGAGACATCCACATTAACTATACTAGGATGGTTTCGCTTTCACTTTTTGACTTCATAACAATGATGTTTCCATTTTTGATGTCTGCAGTGACAACTTTGAAGTAGATTTATGTGAACAATGTTGTTTTCAAAGTTCACCTCATCTCTGGTTCTTACAACTCTGTCCCCATAAAAGCTGAAGGGCAGGAATGGCCCTGTTAATTTCAGCAGGACAATGCCAGACACTGTCAGCTCATTTTACACCAGTTTGACTCTGGAGTGACAGAGTTTGTCTGAAAAATTGGCCATCCTGCAGTCTTGACTTGTCACCCCTTGAAAATATTTGCATTTATCAAGGGTGAAAAAGACAACAGAGACCCTGTAGTGTTGAAAAGCAGAAATCCTACATCAAGCAGATTGTGACATTTCACTTTGAAATTACAGAAATGGGTCGCCTCAGTTTTAAAACCCTTGATGTAGCATTGCTGACAGAGAAAGTGATGCAACAAAGTAGTAAATCCAATGTGTCTCCATTGTTTTGAAATGTGCTGGCATCAAATGTAGATCTTTTAGATATTATTGCTTTGGTGCTGCCAAAGTTAGCAGTGATTAAACATTTTTGAAACACATAAAAACAGCATGGATATAACTGATACTAATACTGATTGTCCTCTTGGAGTTTATGGCTCATAAAAAAGGCATGGATATCATTTTCAGTCTGTTTCCCTACCAGATGAAATGTCCTCACAGACGCTTTAGGTAATGAAGATATATGTCAAACTATTCCTTTAAAACTTGAACGGCCAACTTAAGAGACCAAGAGGGCCACATTTATTTCATCTTCATTGCCAAAGGGCAAAGTTATTAGAATGTGAATGATATACTCCTGAGTTTTAGTGTCTTTACGGGTTGAGTTCCCTTTTTGTTTCTTCCTCATGCCATTCCCATTTTATTTTGAAAGAACTCACCCTTGTCTCTCTCGTTGAAGGTCTGTGACTCCCTGATTGTTGATTCCCTACACCTGTGTTCCCTCCTGTGTCTGATTACCTCATGTGTGTATTTAAACCCTGCTTTCCCTCCGCCAGATTGTTTCTATACCTCGTGTCATCACTTTCCAGCATTCCTCCTTGATTCTGATTCCTCTGCCTGATTTTTGGCTGCTCTTTTCTGCACCGAAACCTTCTCCGATAAAGGCTTTTTGAGATCTTGGACTTTGTCTAGACATGCATTTAGGTCCTTCAGTATTGTGACATACGGGTTATTAAAGTATAATTTCCTAACAATTTTATTTTCATTTTTACAATTGCGGTCAGTAATGCACCAAAGGGAGTTTTGCGCAAACAATCACAGTCAATTACAGCTTTGATTTCTGAAAATGTTGCTATTATCAATGTTTTTATTGCAAATGTGTTGATCTTTTATCAACGTATTTACATTTCTTTAATGTATTTTTAATTGACTGGCAGGCCACATTGAGGAGTAGGGGGGCCTTAAAGTTGGGTAAATCCAAAGGTGATTTATTTTTTAAATGATGACTGCAGCAAATATCTACTGTCTAATTTAATTTTTACCCTGAAAGCTGATAAATCATAACCTTGCAAAGCAGCTGGATTTTTGCCAGATTCCGTCTTGCTTCAAGCACAATTGCTCCTGATCAAAAAATGACCAGGGTTTTCAGCGTCCTTTTAAGGACAAAGAGGCTGTAGTACAAACATGATTTAGTTCCAAAAGTAATGAAGAAACCTGAAGCCACTGCTCGTTCAAATTAAATGTGATAGACAAAACATTCATGCAGTCGCCCTTGAGCTTTTCTGGAAAAGCTCTGCCCTTCCCAGCCACTCTGTGTGGGATGTTTTCCACATGAATGTGAAACGTATCCCAAGAAACAATCCATCTGGTGTGTCAGGTTAGCTAAAACATACAATAGTATTTATGTCGCACAAGTGCTCATGCTGGAGTAATTCTTTAAGCAGTCAGAGTGGACTGTAGGTTTGATAAAAGTTTGTGGCTTCATTACTTTTCATCAAGGCCGGTCAGCTCCTTCCCGACGTCCTCATACGTGGTGTGAAGGGCTCGATGAATTTTCTGCAAAAAGAGAAGAATATGAAGAAACATTAGACAGAGAGAAGCTGATTAGTAATCCGAACATGTTGATCAGTCATTAGCTCTGAAATAAATCAGCAGAGATGATTAGGTTTAATTCGTCAGAATCATTAGACTACCCAGTTGTTCAGAACTTTTAAGATTCGTCTCAAATCCTGCTGCGGTGCTGCTTTGAATAATTCAATCAAAGATTGTAATTCAGTGGGAGAGCGTCCTTTCTTCTAAGAGTTTAGAAAAAGTTTAGGTATCAGTGACTTAACACTTTCTAAATCTAATTAGCAAAGCGTCTTAGTTAAGATGAAAGGGAACACGGATCATTGTGCTTTATACTTCCTGATCTTTAAACATGCCCTTAGTCATTTGAAAGAAAAGGAGATTTTCACTTTAGATAAGTTTTATCTTGACAGACAAACGAGGATGAGGTCCTTTTTAAGTTTGAAGACTGATGGATGCTGGAGGCTGCCTGGGAGTTGTTGCCCTTTTTTAAAAGGATGCTGGAAACAAACATGACCAGTTATATTCACACCGCTGATTCCATTTCTGCTTTTAAATTGAAAAATATCACCACAGGCAACTCATTTGGTAATAGCTAAAGTTTCACAAATAACAAAATATGACCTTTGGATACTCAATTACTGGTTCTTTTAGTGAATTCTTAAATATTTCAACAGTGTGTTTTCATTAAAGTGTCCAAACTTCAACTTTTTTAACTGACTTTGAATGAATATTTTTTTCTACCAATTAAACAACTGCAAATGGAAGATTATAAATATCTTAAAATGATTATTTATGCAGTATCCTGACATGAATACATATAAACTATACTTCTCAAAAAAGTTTCTACCTTGGGTCAAAGTCACACAGCCTGAGATGTTACAGTGCTCTCATGGGGCCAAATCGTGCAAAATTTAGCAACACTTTTCATGAAATAACACACAACATTTGCAAATGGCAGACATCTTTTATTGCTGCGTAAAATTTAACATCAGGAGAGCCACGTTTGACGTTGTTGACACAGAAACCTGCACAGCAGGGATGCATGATCTTGAATTTCTCCTGATATTGTACATGTCATTACTTCTGAACTCCTCATTGCTGATGCCGATGTTTATATTGATATTGATATTAATATATTTTGGTCAAAGGTACTCAGTCTCTGTTTAACTAAATCAGACCTTTTCCTTTCAATGTGATAGTTTCTTTGTGTTAGAGACAGACGTGAAACAAAATCTTTTGATATAGACATTCAGTGATAATAAGGTGAAGTATAATTCATACATTCAGCTGATATTTCAGCCAGTACAGTGGATATGCTTATATTGCCAATAAGAATGGCTGATGTATCTGCAGGAAACATCAGCGGAAATTCCCACATGTGCAGATACCTTCATTTAACTTTTTAAGCAAATGAAAAGTTATTATCTGTACTGATAATATTGTGCAACCCATGTAACCCCCCTGCATGCAAATACCTCAAAAAAAAATCTACAGGGATACATAAAGATTTGGATCCAAAAAAGATCTTTAGAATCACATCAATATCAAAGAAATCAGTACCCATCCCTACCAGATAGTGGGTTTGGTGCAAAGCTAATAATTGCAGTTAAACAGTATCCACCTAAAGCAGAGATAACTCTATGTTAGTTTTCACCCTAAGAGCCCTGGCTATCCCAAAAGTTCATCAGCTCTCTAACCTTGCAGTGCAGATAGATCCACCTAATTCAATGTCTGTAATATGGCAGATCCATCTTGCCACACTCCAATCTACAACAACTGTGCTCGACCCAAAGCGGCACAGCCCAATCAGCGTCCTTTAGAGCAGGAAGAGGTGGGAGCTACGAGCAGGAAGTGACTGCTTGTGCAGACATTAGCATGGATGCTAACAGCTTCAGTAGAAGTTTCTTCAGATCTAGACCACATGTCTTTGTAAATGAAAAACAAACACTGACAGCACTTCTCAATAGGATATTTTCACTCAATTTCTGACATGTTTTGCTGATATTTTCTTCCAAAAAGTGGTCTCCCCGTTTCGTACCTTCCACTGCAGCAGTAGCTCAAGCCTACTCCATGAAAATGTGATGGACAGAACAATCACCCAATCACCTTCTTGATATGCTCTTGAAAGGTTTGGCCCATTCCCTAACACTTTCGATGGACTGTTGCCCAGATGGACTAGTTACAGTCTATATCATGAGTCAGGTAAATTCAACTCCCAACAGGAGTTGAATTTAATTATCTTTGCCTACGCCCAGGAGGTTATGTTTTTGCCAGTGTATGGTTGTTTGTTTGTTAGCAAGATTAAGCATAAACTACGAGACAGACTTTGCTGAAATTTTCATGAGATGCTGATAATGGCCCAACTTAAAAATGATTAGATTTTGGTGGTGATCCAGATAACAGTCATTAGCAAACAATAGTTTTTGCTCAATAACTGTCAAAACTAATAATGATATCAACATGATTCTGAGTGCTAGGTGTGGGTTTTCAGGGTTAAAGAATCATATTATAATGGTAACTTTATCATGGAACTGTTGCTTATAGATGTAACAGCAATATGTGAGCTACCTTGGAGGAGGTTTGTGCTCTCCAGGTGCTTTCTTGTTTTTACATGTAATGGTAGGTAGTTTTGTGGGCACATGTTCAAAAACCTTGAACTATTATAGGAATGAATTCCTATAATGGTTAAATATCCGATAATATTCCCTGACCATATATATAGATTTATGTAAAACAGAATTTAAAAGATAATAAATGATCTGTAGGCATGCATCTAAATCCACTGAAAACAGAAAAAGCTTCAAAAAAGAAAGGCAAAGTTAAGCCAAAGGAAACTGTTTGGAAAGTTTGCACCTAATTTGAATAATTTATTTAAATATATATATGTATTGAATTTGTTCAAAGGGCAGTCCTACAGTGATATTTAGTTAATCAAAAAAACTTGTCAGTAAAAATACACATTATGGTTTCATTTATAGAAAAAAGTTCAACATTTTGTTGTTGTTATGAATTTCCAACACTAGAGGGCGCATTGTACCAGCAGATAAGAGTAAACTCGTGTGAAAGGACTTCACTTCAATAGGAGTAAGGCTGATATATGTTTGAGAGAAAGTGACTGTTCTGATATGCCTGAACACGTTTGCGTATGATTAATGTGAAGGTTAAAGTTGTGCATCTTTTCACCTTCTGCTGTCTCTTTGTGTTACATGATTCTAATCCCCTCCATCCATAACCTGTAATACCTGCTTTCACTCACCTGGCTGGTGTGCAGCCAGTACTGCAGCGTGTGCGAGCGCCGGAGGCGAGGGATGACCAGGTGATAGAAGGTGTGTTCACCTGCCAAGGTCAGCAAGGCTCCGCCCACCCCCATACACAGCAGCACGAAGAGGCCGGAGAAGTGCTGGATCCCCATCTGTAGAGTCTGAGGGGGGCGGTGACAGGGAGGAAGAGAGGAAGAGAAGATGGATGATGGAGGAGGTGAGTACATAGATAACGACTGGATGACTGTAATCAAAACTCATATCTTGATTTTTAAGCTGCACCGTGATTCACAACATCAATCTCATTATTTTTTCTGCAGAGAAAAACAAATTACAGCTCAACAATTTTGGAAAAAATGATGCTGCAGTATTTTTTTTCTCCTGTGATAAATACTGCGATTTTCTAACACCTGATGGATGCAGTCTGTACATATTAATTAAGACATAAAACTGAACATTGTACCTTTTGCTTTCATACCCAAACCTCCCAACAACTTTATCATTCTCAGCAGCCCTCTGACAGCAACTTTTTACTCATCAACAGAGAAAAATAGTGCTTACATGCAGCAGAAGAGAAGATGAAGCAACACCTTTAGTCATATTCTTTACAAAACTTGCAGCTTGTACCTGCGCTGCTTATGGCCTCTTTCATCAGACATTTCTTATGATGTTTAAAGGTAAAGCCACATATTTTAACTTCCATTTAGACCAAAGCACACTTTGTCGCAGATGAGCGTCTGGTGTAAGTGTCATAATGTGGCTCATTCTGTTAGTATGCTCTACCAATAATTAGAAGGTTGTGGGTTTGAGCCCAGCTGGCTGCCACATGTCGATGTGTCTTCGGGCACGATGCTTAACCACAAGTTGTGAATGTGAGAGTGAATTTGTGTGAATGGGTAGATGTGACCTGCAGTGTAAAAGCGCTTCAAACAGTCAGAAAGACTTGAAAAGCCCTATGTAAGCTGAAGTCCATTTACAATTAAACCCTTTAAGAGACTTGAGGTGACTTTGGCCCATTCTATATGAGGGTGTTTTTTATTTGACTGATTGATCACTTATCAAAGTATGAATAAATTCTGGAGCAAAGGTAATGTTTTACAGGTAAAGCCAAGGGATAAAGCTATCAAATGTGCCCTTGTGTCTCATTTCTATCTGCTAGTTTGCAATTAAAACAACAGATGTGTTAGATGGTATTTAAGGTGAGCATCCTGAGGTTTAAACCATAGACTGGAAAGGAAGGTAGTGCAAAGCCAGAGTGACGACAGCTGTTTGGTTGCAAAACAGGAGTCGAATCGCTGGCATGTTGAAAACACAGTTTTAAATGCCTTGTCCTAACTGAACACCATATGTGGGCTTCAGCAACAATATCAGGTTGATTAAAATGAACCCTATGTGTTTATCCTAACTGCCCGAAAATCAAAGTGGCACAATTCTTTCCTTATACAGCCCAGAGAAACAAAAAAGTTTGATAAATTATCTTTTTTATGCCAATGACCAGATCCTCACATATCTGCCTTTGTCGCTTAACTGTACAGACTTAACACTGAGGATCCCTTATGCTCATGCTTCCTTCCTTTGGGGCTCTGGTAACTGATTGACCAATTAAACACCACCAGCACTATATGACACCATTTTTACAACCTCTTCCTCCGTGCTCAAAAGGTGTAGCAACAGGTGACTTTCAGCCAACTGGGTTTATAAACGTCATTGTTAAGCAGCTGATAAAAACAGAACGAGTGCTTCTGACTGTCTCTTTACAGGATTTGGGGTTTAGAAACAAGCCCATGGCTCCCTCTGATCTGTGCTATGGTGTTATACTCTGCACTACATCTGTGATTGTCTCCTTCTGGAAGGCTAGTCCGCAATTATATTGAATTGCATTAAACCAGGCTCTGGTACCACACACACAAGGTCTATGATTTGTTAGTAACAGTGATAACTAGTGTCTCTAGTGTTGCAGTTAGGAACGTTCTTGAATGTGTTCGACCAAATGCCTCATTGTTTAGATTTGTAACTTAAGACACAATGTCCTTGACATCAAGTATTAATCAAGTTTTCATTCTAATCAACAAAAACATCTGACAAACTTCTAACTCTTTTATGCCATGTGTTTAAAAGCCATAAGTATTATGTTGTCATTGTTGGTGTAAAAGAAATCAGGTACTTATGCCGCATTCACACATCAACGTATAGTAGCTGATGTTGACCAATGTTGAATAGTCATCATCATTTCGGTGAAAGGCCGTTTCCAGGGTCAATTTTGCTGTGTTCAACGTAGGTAAAATGGAGAGAAAAGTTGTGCTGATGGACCATGATGTTTCCCAACGGCCCACTGACTAATTGTAGATGGATTGTAAATGTTCATTAACGTAGATGTAGCGCATGGGTAGGGCTCAACTTAAGGACACCTGTAGGCCAACGCAGATTGGCACTGCCGATTGTTGTACTAACGTATTGTAACGCCATATAAAGCAAACGTACATGCCATTTCACCAAGTACATCTGCACTGTTCTCAGTATTCCGACACCATGCTTGGAGGACGAAAAGGCGCCTTAAGTCATACAACAGGAGTCCAGTCCTGTGGAGGAAGCAGCCGATGTACTGGCGGGCAGGACTGACGTTCGCCAACAGAGATGAACCCAGCTGTAACTGAAGGTATGGAAGTGGAGGTCAAGTCTTGCTGATGTTTACAAGCATGTCTGATCAAATGTCAGAAATTTTTCAGCCTGCTTCAAAATTGGTGAATGAAACCGCTGAACATTAGCACTGCCCAACTGACTTTAACTTATTACTGCATTACATAGCATGACTTCGTTTGTCGTGGCTCGACTTTTCCCTCGACATCGCAAAGGTTGGCCTAAATGTCAGTCTGTGAATGTACAGGGTTCCCACTCTTTTCTAGAAATCATTTTCCAGGAGTTTTCCAGAACTTTTCCAGGACATTATTCATTTCTAACTCTCGGGCATAAACATTGTCTGCTAGCTATCTTTTTTAGTCTGGCTTTTATGTAGTGTCTTACTATTATAAATTTATGGTTTATGCTTATTTTTTTATCATTATTTACTGTGCTTTTTTATATTTTGTTGATTTACTGTTGAAGCTGCCTAAATTTTATTTTGCCATTTTTTATTATTTCTTTTTGTCGCCATTGTTTTGAGTTTTTATATTTTATTCCTTAACTTTTATTATTTAATCTACTCATATTTTATGGCTAAGTGCGCATTAGTTACCAAGTACATTTTTACTTCCTTTCTTATGTTTGATTTTTGTTCATTAACAAAGTAAACGGAAGATAAATAATTTTCCAGGACAATTCAAGCTTTTCCAGGACATTTCAGTTTTTTCTTTATTAATTTACATATGTTTTCCATGACTGGAAAATTGGTCAATCATTTTCCAGGTTTTCCAGGACACATGGGAACCCTGATGTAGCTTATGTGAAGAAACAGCACAGTCTGTATTGCAGGAACAGGTCGTTATCCTTTTAAAGACATGATGTGAGAAGAAAGACTTTTTATGTTCCTTCGACAGTGTGCAAGAGTCTGCCTGCAATTTCTGCCAATAAACATGACAAACTTCCAAATAGTGGACTTCTTTTTTTCTTGTTGTTGGCCGCACTCATCATTTTAATGTAATTTTTACAAATAATATAAAAGCTACTGATTTCAATGAAAAGAATAAATGACAATTGGCCCACTGAAGCAATGAATTATCCGGTGATCACAAAGCAAATCACAGTTATCGACTTATATCTATTTTCTGAGCATTAAGCCTGACATCTATTTTCTTAAATTAGGATCAAAAACATAATCTATACTGATATAAACACTATTCCTAACCTGTGTTTTATTCTAAAATAGACTGATACATCTTAAAAGCTCAATACTTTGCCCAGGCCTTGCACAGATAAGAGAAAACTGAAGCTGACTCAGAAGAAAGGAAACTGAGATTGATGATTTTTATTTTCATAATTACTATTCAGGCCACTTTGTAGGGAATCTGCCATTGATATTCAGCTTCTGCGTGTCTACTTTAGCTGTGTAAGCTCATAAGAATAGAATAAAGAAGAGAGGGCAAAAGCGTAAAAGACATGCCTGGAAAGGAAAGCAGGAGAGATAGAGAGCGTACAGAGCTGAGGGGGGGGAAGAAAATGGAGAGTGATAGTAAGAAAGAGCAGTTAGTGATGCTTAATTGAGAAGCAGTTTGTTCCCATTTTGTTCGCCCACATTCTAGTGGACACATTGTCTATCTCTTATGAGGCTTTCATGAGCCTGAAGGAAGTGGAAACAGACAGCATTGAGCCTTTTTTTCCCCATTGCTCTCTAATCATGTTCCCTGCACCCGGCTCATTTCTTGCACTGCCTCTGTTGGCAATTAGCCCCATGCTGACTCTGCAAATTCATCAGCGACAGGACTGACCTCTTTTTGCTCCCAATCCAGAAGGGCGAGATCGCACTAACGCCTGCATTGTTTGAGAGTGACCCTACTCACAGCTGTGGGATGAGCAGTGATAACTTTCTAATGCAGGGCAGGGGTGTGTCCAGACTTTTTTTGTGGTGGGCAAACTGGGACACTGACTTGTGAAGGGTTGGCATGAGGTGTTAATGGTCCAGAGGTTCTGTCCACATGCTCAATGAACTGAGGCTGTTTTCCTTTTTTTAAACATTCTGGGTTCAGTCCAGAGCCTCTTTCCTGCATGTCATTCCACACTCTCTATCCCCATTTTCCAAATCACTGTCCTGTCCCTTCCAGGCAGATAAGCCCTTACTTTTTTAAGACTTGGTAGCATATAAACTATAAGCACACACACCTGAATAAATATCCAGCTCTTTATACTTGATTTGGCTGCTTAGGTAAAATATCAAATGGACGTTACATCCCCCTAATTTTTATATTTTTTAGGGTTGCATGATTAGCCATTTAAATGATTAAAATTTGATAATTTAATAGTAATCCACAGACAAATTGATGACACTAATTCTTCCTATATTTTTCCATCAATAGAGTAATGCAGGAATGAGTCCAAAAACATGGAACTGAATTAGCATTTAGCAATTCCTGGTTCCCAAGGCCAAACATATATGGGATTTTTTAGGAGGTTTCAGAAAAATCCCTGAAAATAGGTTTGTGATTCACACAAGCACACGAGATTTAATCTTAATCTGAAATAAAAAATGCATTTGATATTGCCTGCTGTTAAATTTTAATTTTTTAAAGAAAATATTTGGTGTTAAAAATCCAATGAAAATGCTCTTAGGATAACAAGTTGATTACAAGAAAATGCGTATTTTAAACTTTTGCCTAGTAGCCGACACATGCATTAATTTGACTGATATTACAGCTCATGTCTAAGATGTTCATGGCCAGAATATTGGCTGTAAATATTGGAGATTTTGTCAGCACAGATAATCAATATTTAAATCTGTGTAAAATATTAAATCTGCCAGTTTTAAATCGTGAAAGGGATTGTTTTTGCAGCTTTTCATGGAACATTTACTATCCTATGCACCTGTCATTTGAAATACTAGTTATGTTAATTAATAAAGTTAATAAAGTTCTGTCTAATCGAATCTAATCTAATGGCTATTAAATAATGAGGGCAAAACCACATAATTTAAAGTCACACTGAGTTTTATAAATTAAAGGCTGGGCATTAATGCACAACTGCTGTAAGTTTCCAGTGAGTAACTTTAATTCACTGCTAGCTACTGGTTGATGTGCACATTTTTTGCCTAGGTGTTGAAAAATGATTAGCTTAAAAGTTAAGCAACGCATTAACTTGACATTTCTGGTGAAACTGAACAAAAGAGCAGCCAAATCTTTCATTCATTAACTGAGGGGAAGGAGAACACTCCATGTCACATAAGATTTTGTGAAGGCAGACAAGATGATGAATGTTCTGGGCACACATGCATGTGAAAAACTTCTAAAAACATTGAACAAATAGTTTGAAATGATCAACAGCTCAGTGTAAGAATGACAGAAGAAATGGTCTCTATTGCTAAAGAGACAGATATCTAAATTCAGTGAGAAAATTATATTTGCCATTTGCTATATAGTGTATAGATATTATATAGATGATGGATATTTACATAATATGTATATACCTGTACGTATGCATGTTTATGTGTGCATAGGTACAAATTACATTAATATAGATGTTTATGTAGTACATGTATATTATGTCTATATTGATACCTATATTATATATGTACATGTATTTTTTATTATATATTATATATTCTGTAGTGTATATGTGTATAAACATATTTATATGGATTATATGTTTTATAGTGTACATATGTTTAACATATTTACATAGATGTTAAAGCAGAATTTTTTTTCTACCCATGAGAAACAGTAATAAGGGGTAGAAATTAAAAAAGTATTTACTTATTCCTATTTCTTTTTGAGCGTGTATAAATGACTTATTCCTTTTTTTTTTCTTTGTATATGAATGGTATTTCTCTATTTTTATTTATTTGTATAAATGTTGGAAATGAAATTCAACTTCAAATTCAACATCAAAAATGGCAAAAGTGTGTGCCAAAGCTGTTCCCAAATCTCTGACTCCTAATCAAAATATAAATGCAGGCAAAATTCATTGAGATGTTTTTGGACAAATTAAAAGACATTCTTTAGAGGGAGCGATAACAAAGTAACATGCAGTGTTCCTCATACACCTAAATTAATTTACAAAAAGATTTGGTTGCTTTTTGTTCTAACCTGACACATCTGGTGGACCGTTAAGTATATTTCACTCCCATAGGGGCAACAGTCCATAGAAAGTGTTTGGGAATGGGCAGTACCTTTCAAAACCATATCCGACACGGGATTGGATGATCCTTCTGTCAATCACATTCATTACTGGACAATCAGATAATGTAGTAGGCGGGCGCTACTGCTGCAGAGTAAAGTACATAACCTGAGCCACTGGAACAAACATTTGCCAAAGCATGTCAGAAGAGGTGCAAAAAAAGCATTTCCATAGATAAATGGATTTAATAAAGAAATGCAGTCCAGGTCTGACAAAACAGCTAATGCTGATTGGGCCGCACACAATCGTTGTAGGTTGGAGCTTGACAAGATCCAGATCCAGCTGCTGAGCAAGGTTGTTTTACTTCAATGTCACCAAAAATTTCGAGGTAGTGCATTTCTTGACTTTTAAGCTAATCATTTTCCGACACCTTAGCAAAAACGCGTGAACTTAAGTTTTGCGAGAAAACCCAGCCTTTAATATAAAACACTCAATGTGACTGTGAACCACATGGCAGTCTCATTATTTAATAGTCATACATTGTAGACGTGTACATTTTTCCCTGTAATTCAAAGAATATTATGCAACATTTAAATACCGAGAAACTTGTAGCCAGCAAAAACCTCCAAAGTAGTTTACCCCAACTCAAGCTATTCCTGTGAAAGTAATCAGCCAATCACTGACATGAATTTTGGGATCTCCAACACAGTTTCAAGGGGGCCCATGCCACCCCTGGCCACCCATTTGGAACTGCCCCTGATTTGAGGCAAAGTGAAAGTTTTAATACCAGTTGAAGAAATCATGTTTTTGTGTTTGTTCCTGTGATTTAATCTAACTTTGAAGTGGGATTAAAAAGGCATGGCCAAAGGGATTTGAATAGCTGCTCTGTTCACAAACAACAGATATATTCTTCAGACAGTGAGCCGTGTCTGGAGATTCTCACTTCTTTCTAAAAAGGAGGGCGAGAACTGCGAGTTCTTTGCTTGAGACAGAAATAAGTTCCTTTACTCAGACGGTACGTGCCTGTAGCTCTAGCTAAGCTCTGTAAATATACTCGAGTGTATGCGATTGTATGTCCGCGCCTGTGTGTGTATGTTCATCTGTGAGTGACTGTCAGGTGTGTGTGCTTAGCTGCCAGGCAGTCCTGTCAGTGCCCCAAAGGGAGACTCATTTACGTCTAAGAGTTCAGCTACAGAAGGCCTCGCTTTACACACCAAACACGTACACGCCACATGAACACACATACACACACATTTCCCCCACCGGTGACTTACCTCAGTGACAGCAAAGACTCGTTTCCCACAAGGCACCACCTTATACCATTTGTCATGCAGCATGTCCATGAAGCCATCTGACTTGTAGCGGCTCACGAACTCCGACACATTACGGGTTAAAGGAGAGCCCTGGGGAAGGCCGATGCCATATCCTGGAAGAAATGGAGAAAAATAGAGATGTTCAGTTGATTTATGTGTGGTACAGTTGACAGAGTCTGAAAGGAAAATCAATAGTTTATGTGTTTATTCTCTTTATTTTATGGTCTTGTCCGTGTTTTAAGTTGTACTACTGTCACTTCAAGCTTTATTTAATGTTAAACAGGAGGAAATGAAGCACTTTGGGCCCCAGACATGAACTGAAGAGATTTTAATGCTTCAGAGGGGTTTTTATGTACACAAACTTGGGTTGTATTTCAACCAAAGGACAGGAAGTGCTTCTGGTCAAGTACGTGAAACCAGCGAGTTTTCCTACTTTCCTTAATGTTAAATTGGAATTGAAGGAGGGAACATGGGGTTTGCTCATGCAGTGTAAATGTCCTTTGTAGACTTGGAGACAGCCTACAACCTTGTTCTTTGAGAGATCTGAGGAAATGAAGGAGCAGTTTAATTCCATCTGCAGTCACTAAACAGTTAAATAGCTGCACTATCCATTAGCACAACTGCACAAACAGCTGCACACAAAATGGCTGCACTTTTTCCTCCCAACAGCTGTAAATATTCCCAGATGTTTGAATATGTTCCTCATGTACATTTTGTATATATGCTGCAATTGTTAAGAGTTATTTTCATTTTTTATTTACTTTAATTTAATTTTTATTTTTACTTCCTGTTTACTACAGATAACAACTACAGGAGTCAAATTCCTTGTGTGTGTTGCATACTTGGCAATAAAAGAGATCCCATGGTGTTGCCATGGCGCTGGATGTAAACAGCTTCATCTCCAATAGCCCTCCAGTTTTTTAGCTCTTTTTTAAAGTTTTTGCTCCAATTTTTTAAACAATTTTGTACAGTTTTTAGACTTTTCCTATCTTTTTGACCTTTCTGCTCTTCTTCTGAAGACATTTTTTTTGTTTTATATATATCCCATGGATATTTTTTTTAACTATCAACGCTACCAGGAGGCAGTTCTAAAGCTAGACTGTTTTTTCTCAAACAATGCTACTAAGAGCCAGTTTCATCAGCTCTTCAAAGGAGGAACTACTGGCTCTAAAACCAAAAAGACGAGCTAGGACTTGACATCACATCCCGGCATCGGCGTGAAGCTGGACTCTCTGGTGACGGTGGAGGAAGGTGTAAGTTTAAAGATCTTAGAATATTATTTTGCTGTTTGCAGATAATGTTGTTCTGTTGGCTTCCACAACTGAAGACCTTTGGGATGTTTTGCAGTCAAGCGTCAAGCAGCTGGGATGAGGGTCGAACCTCCAAATCTGAGGACATGGTTCTCTGCTGGAAAATGATTGATTGCGCCCTCAAGGTCGAGAGCGAGTCCTTGCCCCAAGTGAAAGAGTTCAAGCATCTCCCCATTCATGAGCGATGGTAAAATGGGCCGAAAGGTGAACAAGCAGATCAGTTCGGCATCTGCAGTGTTGCAGGTGTTGATCTAGACTGTTGTGGTAAAGCTGGAAGGTGAAGATTTCAATTTACAGCTCCGCCTTCGTTACAACCCCCACCTAGGGTCATGAGCTTTGGGTAATGACTGAAGGATGAGATCATGGATACAAGCAGTCAAAATGTGATTTCTCAGGAGAGTGGCTGGGCTAAGCCTTAGAGATAAGGTGAGGAGCTCAGACATCCTGAGAGATCTTGAAGTAGAACTGCTGCTCAGTGCATCAAAAGGAGTTAGTTAAGGTGATTCAGGCATCTGGTAAGGATGCCTCCTGGTCACCTCCCTGTGGAGGTCTTCTGGGCACGTCAAACTGGGAAGAGACCTCGAGGCAGACTAAGAACCTACTGGAGAGATTATGAATCCTGTCTGGCCTGGGATCGCCCTTGAATCCCCCTGGAGGAAGTGGAAAGTGTTCAACCAAAATGTTTAAATAACACAAAAAGGTTGGCAACATTAAAAAGGAAAGATACACTGAAAAAACTGAATGATGAATAAAAAACACCACATATAATATCCTTAAAATTCTAACAAGTTTCCCTGACAGTGTCTAAACTGCACAAATGAGTTGGCAACATTTGGACAAAAAGTTAAAAAAGTTAGTTCAACTCAATTGCCATTGCCAGACATTTCAATAAGAGTTTTGCAATTTAGAGAAGGTGCAGTAAAATGAAAACACACATCTCTGTCGAAAACCTTTGAAAGTAGTCTCATATCTGATGCTCACTTTTAATTATGTTGTAAATATTTTAAAAGGTAAGGTTAATACATCTGCATGAAGACAAGGTCGTGCGTGTGTGTGATATCAGTGGTTTCGAGGGAGTCAGGATGGTTCCAGGGTGAGACACACAAACACAACAAACACACACACACACACACACACGCTCTGGTTAATTAAACAAGCTTACATTCACAAGTGATAGACTAATACATGCCCATATATAGAGATGTGTTTTGCTACTTGTGGCTTTTCTGTAGGTCTGAGCCGAATGTCTGCCTTTGTGGCTGACTGCTGATATGAGCGTGCAGTCACCAGGGAGTCAGAACTAGGCGAGGTCAAGAATGAGACGACCAGCTTGTGATACAAATTATAGCATGATGTCTCTGTCCAGGATCCCTAAAAGGATCTCTACTACTCTTCCTGTGAGAGGTGGACAGCCCAGAGAGAGACCTCAGCTGAGAAACTCTGTGATCTGATTTGTTCAATAAATGGACTGATTTATGCCTTTGTCCAAACTTATCTAACTTGTCATTGTCCTTCCTGTTTCTTTATATTTTGAACACAGCTGGCCTTCTGACAATATACAGAAACAACTTGAAGCATGATGCCCCATGCAACTGCTTGCCTTTGCATAACTGTAAAACTATCAATGAATGTTAAGGTAAACGGTTTTTTTATTATATTAATAAAATCAATTTGTTCATTTATGTTAATTGATTAAATTTATCATGTATCCTCATTTTTACCCATTTGTATTTTCCTTTGCAGTGAACTCTCTGTAATTTATATATGTAAAACATTTAAAAGTCATACATACGTGAGCCTGAGGAAGAGCAGTGGTAGTGGCTGATGGAGATCCAATTAAACAAATGAATGCATAAATGCCTGAGGGTGAGAGGAAGAGAGGGTTTAACTCTGTTCTCTTGTAGGAAACCAGAGCCAGCCAACTGCACTTAGCCAAAGGGCAGATGCCTCTAAGATAAGGTTGATTTATGTGTTTACAGGTGGTGTTTTTATTTCTGCATTTACTGTTAAAATACATGGGGTCATTCTTATATAGCAAGAATGTTTGAGCTGGAGGATGAAGCATTAAACTACTAATTCCTGTGGGGTGCTTTTGTGGTGGAGTATAAATACAGAAGATCAATATCTGTTATCGAGTTATAATACCACAGTATGTTCTAAGGAAGTAATTAAATTGGACAAGAGGCAATGAGGGAGTGCTGATATATGTTACAACAGCAGTAAATACTGTTAATTCAACATTACAGCAACAACGTTTGTTTGGATTTGTCAAGTTAGTATCGGAGAGTTACACAGCAAAACAAGGCAAGTAATTACAACTCATTTACAAGACCACCCATAAGGGGATAAAAGGTCTTCATGGGGCCCACAAATATTGAGCAAAGAAATGGTCCATCATAAGTGCAGGCAATAACTACACTTATTCAAAGATCTAAATATTTAGCATTTCATGTTAAGCAATAAATGTATACATTTTTCATTGTCAGACTTTTCTTTTCAGAACGGTATGAGACAATATGAGGCTGAACAAATCATCAGTGTTTAAAAAGCATCATTTCAGATGTGATGAGAAGTAGTTTATTTTTTTTATCTGTTGCACATTAAAATTTACTCCATTCCTGTTTTACTATAGGTTTATTATCCAAAGAAATTAGATAAACAGCAGATATTCTTAAAAATGCATGTCCACTAGGCGCTTTTGTCCATCATAGACATTTATACACATCTTTATACTGGCTCAGTTTAACAACCCACTGAAAACAGTGTTACAACCCACCACTGGGTTGTGAACTGTCTGTGTAGAAACAATTTAAAATTATAATTTTTGTTATATACACTGCTTAACAAATTTCTTAACTATCACCAAATGTAAGGTTCATGCCAAAGCTGCCTTAAATTAACATTTGTAATTACCAAAATCATTTTTTATGTTTCTGTAATGGTTAATAAATCAGTTTGTGGAAGCTCTCTAACTGAAATTATATTTTAATGCTAAAATATAATTAAAACTTTAACTGTTTTACATAAAAAAAAACTAGAAAAAATAGTAAAGCACATTATTTTTCTTGATTAAAATGTCAAATAATAGTTATTAACTTTCATTCCTGAACAGAAAATTAGTTTTGGTGATTAGAAGTTATGTTTGATTCATTTCTAACTTCTCAGAGAAGCCCAGTGAGAGGCTCAAATGTAGGTTAAAAAAAAAAATCTGAGTTCAGTTTAAAATACCTTCTTCCGGTGATGTCACTGCAGTTCGGCCAATTAGAAGCTTGAATATTAATTGTGGGTGTGGTTAACGTTTGAAGGTGCGCATCTTTCTATTCTCACGCGCGCCGACATCTAGGGGAACGCTACAAACGTGCGTGCGCACACTTGCAAGCACCTTTCCCTTTATAAATCACTGTCCACTTGGAAAGTTGCGCCAGTGGTTTCACCTCACATCCCGCCCTCTACACACCCACATGTTTCCATGAATGTTTTTACATCGCCTGCCTGCAGTCTTTTCCCGACACGGCTGTGCGGCAGAGGGGGCAGTGATACGCCTTGGATGCGCATAGTCTACCGAAACCAAAGAAGGCGAAGAAGCTGTGCGCCAGGATGAATGAGTCATGTGTTGACCGAGGCCACCGCGCCACTACATTTGTCAAAACAATGTTTGAGGAACAAATAATGTCTACACTGACTGTAGGCACATTTTCATTTTCACTCGGAGCTCTTACAGCAACGTGAGTGCAGACTGTCATTTGCGCCGATTACATTTGGGAAACCGGACATTGCTGCAGAGCCTTTTAATGTTGCCTGTTCACCCACAGCGTAAGGAAACCCGATGTATGGACTGGTCATGTTTATAATGCCATCCAAAACGGCTGCCATTATTGTGCTGAGGGATGGCTACCAGACCTATGAACAGAATTTAACTGTGTCATACCCAAAAGGGGCTTTAGACAGAAAATGTAAAGTTAGATATTGTTAATCATATCAAACATACCTGTCGGCTTATTCCCGCTGGAAGGAGCCGGTTGCCAGAAACCCCTGAGTTTGTCAGCACCTATACGCACCGGGATGGCGCGGTTCCGGCGGGTTGTTTTGTTTAACTCTGGGACCGGTTCAGTGCATAGATCCAAGACCACTGCTCTGGGGAATCTAAATCAGCTTATTAGCCAGTCATCGTTACGGGCCAGGAAACCTTCGGGGTACCTAGAAACTCTCTCCATCCTGATCCACAGTCTGTGTGATCTTCCCGCAGTGCCAGCGCATCCATTGTGCAGCATTATGCACGAGTGTCACTGCACTATTTACATGCTTACTCAGCAATTAGACTGTTTGTTACACACCTTGTCATAGCTAATACTAATCAATCAGTGCTATCCACCGCTCTATATAATGTGAAGATGAAGTATGATATATGAACATTGCATACAGTAAGTGAACACGTCTATAACACTGCAGACTCGGGTGTTTATGATAACGCAGGTCTATAATCTGATATGTGATTACATTACATGTATGAGATGAATCTGGCCTCACTTCACCCCCTCACCATCAGTGCAGCCAGTTTCCCACATCTCCAAAATGTTCGTACGCCAGCATCAAAGTTGAAGTTTACTTCTATAAATCAGAACCTTTGCGTGGGAAGTGACTTACGCCACTTTCAAGCCCTGTTTTGTGCGTAAGCAAGCTCTATAAATGAGGCCCCTGATGTGACGTCGCATGGACTGTGTCCTACACAAACAAAGTACTTTACAAGCTAATGTTGACACTAGAACACAGGAAACAACTAAAAATGAAGCTCAAACGCAACACATGAAATAACTTAAAGAAAATTCACCTCCATCATGGATATCAATGACCCATGGTCTTCATGAGAGTTCTTCACTGTCCGGAGAACACTGAAGCATAAAGTCGTCCGTGAATACCACTCTTCCAAGAAAACTTTTCTCACATGAAACTGGCGGAACGTTTTTGGTCAAACTGCGACTAAAGCACAAAATAAGGAGGCTGCTCGTTAAATCACCTGGCTGTCACCTGGAGGTCCCTCCACAAACGTCCACCAGTCTGGATCATATGGAGGATTTAATGTCGTTTCCAAGACCAGCGTCGCTCTCAACATCAGGACTGCTCTGTCTCCAGAAAGAAAACTGACAGACGATGAATTTATCTCCAGAATCAACTCCAGCCCTCGCCGCCTGCCCCCTGAGAGCTGGCAGCATCCAAAGGTAAGATTAAATGTTTGTTTGTGCCCGCCGTGGCCGCTAGATGACAATAAATGCCTGCGTGATTGATAATGGGGATGCTGCGTTCACGGACTGACGTCGAGCCTTTAAAAGCTTTTGTTTGTCTGCGGGGTAAAGTTGATTTTCTGCATTTATAAGAATATGTGAGCTTTGTTGTCTGGTTGTTTTTTTGTGAAGTAAGTGGACTATATCAGGACCTGGTTTTTGGATTTCTGTCCTCTTTTAGCCTGCTTGCATGGGTTTTAGTAAAGGTCCATCTCATGGTGTGAGTGGGGATGTCATCTGGTTTCAGGGTTTCTTGTTTCTTTCGGTGACAGGGGCAGGATAAGAGGCCCCTCACATTCAGCCAAAAGCATTCATAGTAAATAAATACTTTATTTTATTTTTTTATATCTATGGGCCAGGTGTAATCTATAACTATATATATATATATATATATTAAAGCAGTCCTGCTTTCCTTCATATGCTGGTTTGATTTACTGTTTGCTTTACCTCAGGACGTACAGTAATTTCTTTTTTTGTCAATTACCAATAAGCCTCAATTGCAACACCTTATTTAGCCTCTACTGATATTGCTACCCATATATGGAAATAACTTTAAGTAGTTTTTTTGGATTACACCTACATTTAATGCATAATGTATTTTTAAAAATAACAGTAAATTCAAGGTTCATCTGCCATTTTAAGAGCAACAAACACTGATTTACCACCCTGCTGACAAAAATCAGCCCCATAGTTTGGAGCATATACTGTAGAATTTAAATTTACTGCAAAAAATTCCACAAACCCATGATAATATTTATACGTGAAATACTGGTTTTAGTATATTAGTAGATTTTTTCCAATAACTGATACAGAGATACAGATACAGACATTTTTACATCCCTACATTCAACTACCTCCAGTTACAGCAGTGGTTTCACACTTAAAACGTTACGTTGAAATGTTACGTGCGGCCCTGTTTCTTTCTCTGTTTCTCCCTGGTACTCCTCCTTCCTCTCCTCTGCTGCGCACCTGAGAGCAATCTGCGCTCAGGGAGGGGAGGGCTGTTTGGAGGAGCAGTGGTTGGCACACACACAGACCTGAGGAGCAGGAGGTTTCTGTGCACCCCTCCTTTGTTTTCTGGATTCACAGGTATTTTTGTTTCTCCTTTTCCTTTTTTTGTTCCTCAGCAGCACTAGGTTGCTGGGTTTTGTTGTTTTAGTTTGGGCTGGAGATTGTCGGTGGTCCTGTTTTCTCAGGTGTGATTATTCCTTGGTTGAGTTAGTTTTTGAGGGGCATGGACCTTGTTATGTAGGCCAGTGATCCTGTCCAGATGCTGTAAGCATGTTTTTGATGATCATGATCCGTTTTGATGCTGTTTTTATCCCTCTTTTTCCTCTTGTTTAAAGAAAGTAAAGAGTAATTTTATACACATACCACATAACTAATGCACCTCTACAATGGCTTTGGCTTTAGGCCCATTAAAGCCCAAGGCCACTTCAAGTACCTCTGCCTGAAAGTAAAACTGCATTCAGAGGCAGACCTTGGAAATAAAAAAGTTGCCAGTATAAAAAGCTGGACTCCAAAGATGCAAAGAGGGAATCCTCTGAAGACCAAACTGTCTATTTTCAGATCAGCGTGAGTGCTTACACAGGCTACATAATCACAGTCCTTTAAAGGATGCTACCCCTGAAATGAGCTCCTGTAACTGTCTTTTCTGACCTTTAAGGCTTGTAAAGCTGACTGCAGAAGATGGTAGATGCACTGATTTGACACAACTAATTGGTATTGAGCCAATCTTTACTGAGCTTGTTAGGTATTGAACAAAGATAAACCATCCACATTTAATACTACTGCTTTGTCAATGTCATTAGGCTCATAAACATGTTGTCTTTCAGCTCGTCCTCATCCCATTTCAGACAGGTTTTAAATGCAAATACAGTCCTTTCTGTACAACGCTGCCTTAGAAAAATGATGAAAGTCACAGGTGAGATGGCACAGTGTTGGCTTGATTTGGTAAGGGCAAAAACAAAAGGGTGATTATTGATTTACTTGGCAAGAGACACTTTCAGGATAATCAATGCCCAAGGTTTCTCAAACATCATGCTGCAAACTTTTGACGTTTATCGACAGCTTATCTTTTGCCAAAGAAAGCAATCTTTCAAATTCCATCACCTTGGGCAGGGCTGGGTGATCAGAGCCAAAAGTCATATCAGTTCCCCTACTGCAACTCATCGGCCCACTACTTCAAAAAAGGCACAAAATGCATTTTTAAGGGAGATTGTTTAGTCATAAAGCCTTGCTATATTTCAGCAGAACATAAGTAAGCTGACCCACCAGATGAACTATTTCACATACCCATGAGATATGTTTCAAGTCCATCTGGGCATCACCTCATAAGAAGTGATTGTAAAGGGCAGAGCTTTTCGAGAAAAACTGGAAGGTGAGTGAACAGATGTTTTGAGTGTCACATTACAGGTCAGTCAAGCCTACAGTCATTTTCAACTTTTAGCGCAGTTAGCCCACTGCCTCTTTGTTCTGCGGAGCTTGTTCATTTAAACCAGAAACTGTTTCAGCTTGAAGCTTTGCAAAATGAATCTACTTGATGACAAACAGAATCTGTCAAATCCAGCTGCTTTGCTAGTTAATCCTGGTTCAGCCTTTTGAGAGCTGCATTTTCAGATTACCAATATGCACTCCAGTCCTTGTTTTATAAATACTTAAGAGTTCTTGATTGATGATTCACTGTCTTTTAACTCTCATACCGAGCAACTTATGAAGAAATTAAAGCTGCGTCTGGGCTTCTAATTCAGAAATTAGTCTTGTTCTTCATTTGCAGCAAAAAATGTAATTTGCCTTTTGTGCTTCTGATTGACTACAGTGATGTTTTATATCTGCATGCGTCTTCTCAATGCCTTAAATCTTTGGACACTGTTTGTCATGGAGCTCTGAGGTTAATAACAAATCTCAAGACTAGGGATGGGAACTGAAAACCAATTCCAGTTGAGAATTGCCAACAGCTAGCTAAAACAATTGATATCATCAGCCTTTTTGCTCTGGTCTGCATGCCTTGCATATCAAAGATGCTACATTCACATCAGAGGCAGTGGAAAAATGGTAACAAAGAAGTAATTTGTTCTATAGAATTTGCTAAATATGTCGTCCAAACATGGTCAAAGACCAGTGTGCTTCACAGCTTCTGATAAGACCACCAGGCTTTCTCTGCCGGCATGCGTCACCATACAACCAATCAGCAGGCAGGATCAGCCTAATATTGAAAGGAAAGTAGAGAGAGCAGCGTTGAAATGGATAAATTCTCCTGCTTGAGTGAGCTGAACTCATAGTCTGAGAATCTTTACGAGTTTTTGAATCAGTCCATGTTGTTAAGTCCAGTGATGGTCTTGTGTAGACGGTGAGTAAAGCTAACCTGTTTATTTTCATGGTGTGTTGTTCCTGAGCACAGAAAGCGACTCTATGGGATCAAAACATTATTATTAAGTAGCTGTGATGTCGTTATTGGTACTACTATGACTGCTTATACTACAGCAGTGTTATGAGTGAAATCATCACCCTGTTTAAGCCTGTTCCTGGAGTGATTGTGTTCTTCCTGCAAACGAAGAGCTTCAGGCAGTGATTGAAAACCACCTCTTTCAGGTGATGTCAGTGCGCTTGTTTGTGCTGAAACGGGGACCAATTGCTGTGTTCATATATATGCAAACAAATCTTGCCGAGCATAGAACAACCAACCCCTGGAGCAGGAAAAGAACTAAATCTCTTGAGAGCAGAGTACGATAAATTATCAGCGACTAGAGCGGCCTCTAGTATGCTCAGGCTCAACCAAACGCTTTACGAGCAAGGGGAAAAACCTGGCAAACGTTTAGCCTGGCAGATTAAACAGCTAGAAACAAGAAGAACCATCACTTCAATCGTTAATGATAGCTGTGACTCAATAATAGACTCTATTGAATTAAATAATGATTTTTAAATTCACGATGGAAATCTGTACAAGTCTTGAACTGAATTTGATCCACAAACCCAAAGAACATATATGGACAAGTTAAATATTCCAACTATTTCTCAGGAGTTGGTTGAGCAACCAGAGGCTGACCTTACACAGGAAGAAGTAGGTACAGCCGAGCACAGAATCTGCATCAGAACAAATCTGCCGAACAATCCAATGACCTTAATCTCCACCAGGTTCTTCCTGGTTGAATAAAGTCTTTTATTGTTATTACAAGAGGCATTTGTCTTTACATTGAATGTCATTGTAAATTGTATTGATATTACAACTGGCAGCCTAGGGGCCACATGCAGCCTTTCACCTCAGTCAATGTGGACCACCAATCATTTAAAATAATTCTTCTATTGCATTAAAAAGAAGCTGAAATTGGCTTCAGTTATGTGTCATGCTTATTAAATTGTGAATTTTTAATTGTGTTTGAGTCAGAAAATCTATGTTTTGGTATAATCCTTTTTTAAAACTTTATATTTGCTATTTTTTGTTTATTTTTATATATTTTTTTCCTCTATGAGAGTGCCCAACAATATGCAACTGTGTGGCCCTCAGGCACTGATAAAAATGTATGCGGCCCTCTTGGTAATCAGACTTTCCCAGCCCCGTCTTTTATCTTGTTTCAGATGTACAGATAAATCTTAAAACTTCAGCTTTATCGTCCAGCCCTAATCCTATATTGGTCAAATTGCTTTGGTTCTAGGCTAACCTTCAGCAATCCAGTTTCCAGAGTGAAGTGTGATTAAGTTTGACTCTACACACTGAAAATGGAGAGTAAATACGGTCATATTTTACCTCCACATGCTCCATACATGCAGTTATGTTCCCTCGGGTCATGCACTCACTGCCTGCTGTTGCCCTCTGGTGATTTATTGGTGCAATATATGGGACTTCAGTGGAAATAAAAACACTTCAAGGGAAGAGAAGGTGCAGCCACTAACAACCACATCATCTGAGAAAATGCTCAAAATTTCAGCAAAGTTGAGTCACTCATGTATTTTTGATGTCACCTTCCCAAAGAACAACCAGTTTTTGGAAATGGCTCCTGAAATTACTCTTTCACCCGTTCAGCATGCTCCAAATTTGTCCTCTTTCTCTCCAGGGTGCTTCATTACTTTCATTTTCGTGAACTTTTTTTTTTTTTTTCTTTTACTTTCCTCTTTTATTTTTGACAAAAAGCCTCAAGCCTGCCCGCGGAAAATTAAGAAGTACATGACAACTCATAGCCATCAGCCAGTAATATGCGTTTTATTCTATTTTTACTGGCATTTTTATGACATCCTTTGGAGGAAAATATATTAAAATTTGAATGTGCTGAGGGAGGATACCATCCGTCTCCTGCTTTGGGAACAGTTTTGTCACCTCACTTCCATATTCCATAAAAAATCCCCCACACAGCATCAAAAATAAATGGTCCTCCTTCCTCTCACCTACTTTGACCTCATCACCACAGCCGCCCGCCACTTGAAAAACACTTATGGAGGTTTGTGATGCAGATCATCCACTCTGTCCATGCTCTCTTCACATTCATGCCCTCCAGTTACACCCCAAAGACTTTGTGTGGTGAAAAAGGCCACAGAAAGGCCACACTCAACCCATCTGCACTTGAAAATAAATTGCATGCTGACATTTGGAGCTACCTTTGTGGTAGAGCTGAATGGTATTGAAAAAAAAAAAAACACAACTGACACTGGGACAATTTTAGTCATTTGCAATATATATATATATATATGTATGCAGTGTTTTTTTTTTGGATGCTGATTAAACTTTCATGCGGCATGGTGGTGCAGCAGGTTAGTGCGCATGCCCCACAGCCAGTTTGACCCCTCATGGCGACCAGGGCCTCCCTGTGTGGAGTTTCCATGGTCTCCCTGTGCCTTTAAGGGCTTTCTCAGGGTACTCTGGCTTCCTCCCATAGACCAAAAACAAGCTCATGAGGTTAACTGGTGACTCTAGATTGCCCTTCGATATGAGTGTGAACATGAATAGTTGTCTGTCTCTCTATGTGGCCCTGTGTTGGCAGGCAGCTGGTTCAGGGTGTACCCTGCCCTCCAATGTCAGCTGGGATAGGCTACGGCTCCCGCAACCCAGAAAGGGATAAATGGTATGGATAATGGATGGATGGTTTAGATATACGTGTTATTTGGGTCACTCTTACACAATCTTCTATTACCGTAATTTCTTGATTATAACGTGCACTTGATTATAACACACACCCCATATTTTCACGATTTTTACCGGGAAAAACATTGTACTCAAATATACACGCACCCAAATTTTGCTCAAACCTTACTCTCTCAGACAACTAACAAATTACTTTTATTCAAAATTTTAATCAATCAAAAATTTTAGTATTTTTACAACAAATACAGTACACGATTTTCTCTCTCAAACAGATGCGGAAGCACCTTTTTGCTTCATGCATGCGCAGTTACTGGATTTTTGCCTGAGAATGCTCAGTCATAGTGTACCGACCAATCAGAGAGCAGCTATCAACATGCAGATGTCTTCGACCAATCACAGGGCAGCTATTTTGCTTCCTGTTGCTCACAAGATGCCCTGTGTTTGCATGTGTTTTCTCCAAGAAGGAGAATATTTCGGCTTTTTGTATCAGATGTGTTGCAATCGTGATGTTGGCGAGATGAAATATGGTTGGTATTTTGCTTGTACTCCTGTACAATATGCACCCGAAAATTAGAGCTTATTTAAAAGCAAAAAATGTGTGTTATAATTGAGAAATTACGGTATTTCTTATATCAAATCAGTTCTTTTAATCCCACAGTCTTAAAGACAGACATATGGTGTAGGAGGAAGAAAAGTGGTGAGGGAGAGAATAAATAGAAAAACATTTTTGTTTTTAGTTTTAACTTGTTAAACACATTTGTTTTATTGTGTTACATCAGCTTCATCAGTGTTTAAATATTGTCAAAGTTATGTCCAGTCTCCTTGGTAGTATTAAAATGAAATAAAAGCTCACTGTCTTGAGCTGCCTGTGACTCTCACACACAACAGCACACTCCTATAACTGTATCATAAACAACAAGAAGTGCTCCAAGAGCTCAAACCTCCTCTCAAGCAGCAGAGTTATAAAAAAATCCTGGAACTGCATGTGGATTTGAATTGCCACAAAAACAACCCTATCCACTTTTCCCTTGTAGATGACCAACATTCCCTGAAAATTCTATCAAGATCTGTTAAGAACTGGAGTTATCCTGCTCACAGATGGACAGACAAAGAAACAGACACCATCCATCTGTTATCTGTACTGCTTATCCCTTTTGGGGTTGCAGGGGGCTGGAGCCTATCCCAGCTGACATCTGATGTGAGATATTGAATATATGGATTGATCTGCCCACCTCTACTGGGCAAAACATTTTAATGTACCATCATATTCTACCTTACCATGACTAAATGCAGTGCTCAGCATAAATGAGTAGACCCCTTCAGATTTGTCAGAAAACCTTTAGTTTCCTTTCAAATCAACATTTTCTATGGCATACTATTCCACAAAATACTCCCCCAAATGTGGACCATTGATTGCAAACAATATTTTTTAAGTTGCACACAAAAAGCTTTTTTCTCAATTTAAGATCAGGATGCAAAAATGAGTACACCCCAATCAAAAGGGTGGCAGCAAAACTAAATTTTAGTTATCATATTACTCTTATTTGCATCTTATGTTAAAAAATCCGTTATGTTAAACTCAGCTTTGTCAAAACTTTTGGAATTGTTCTTCAGTTCATTTAGATATTGATTAATACATTACTTTTAATAGGGGGTGTATTAATTTATGCTGGGCACTGTATCTGCATTAAATTGACAAAGCAGGATCATTCATTACAGAATCAATTGTTGATCTGCTTGTTTCACATCTGTTTTAATACTAATAGATTGTCATGATGAATGTAGAAGGTCAATTACAGTATAGAATGGACTCTTAAAAAAAGTGTGGACTGTATCAGTGTTGGTGTTTGCAATAAAGTGTTTGGATTTCTGCAAAAATCCAATATCATGCATTCCTAATTTACCTGGCTCTTATTCTTAGCTGATGGCACAACTTAACAGTCTCCAATACTAAAGGGAAGTAAGCACGGAGTGTCTTTTATTTACTGCACTTAGTTTCCTTGGACGAGCTCTGCATTCACAATCCTTAGCATTGCACAGTTCTTTGTGTTTCTTCAAGAGAGCTTGAATTGCACATTTTTAAACTCCAATCTGCTTTGAATTATTTTCCTGGTAGAGACCTTGCCGGTGTAGTATAGCTACCTTGCCTCTTGTTGCTGTGTGTATGACCTGTGACATTAAAGCTGCGTTCATGCCGAACACGACTTTGGCGACCTCGGCGATCACTCTCCATGTAAAGTCTATGTACAGCTGCGACGGGGCGGGGTTAACCCTCCCGTGACGCGATGGCCGCAATCAAGGCGACCTGGTCGCTCGTCGCTCCGTCGCCAAAGTTGAAAAGTTGAACTTTTCAGTTGATATCGCGTGTGGCTGTGCGGCAACAGCCAATCAGCGTTATGTGGGTGTGTGATGGTACCCGTGACAGATGGTTTTTATTCACAGAGTGACAATCCATGTCCGTGTGGGGAACATTAGTTCGTGAGTACATTAGTTCCGCCTAGACGGCTCGCAGAGAACTCACAGACGACGCTGCTGCAGGGCCATAAGCTGCAGTGTTTTGTGGTTGGTAGATGAGTGAAAAGGATACAGTTGGAATAATGTCAGCTTATACTTTCTATTATATGATATATGATATGGTCGCGATGAAACTAGAGCGGACGTGACGTCACTGAGCGAGGGGGGACGGTGACCAAAATGAGGCATTTATGGACACGCGACGCGACTTCAGTGGGCGACGTGATTATGGTCGCAAAGTCACATTCGGTGTGAGCCCAGCTTAACCGTACATTCACACCAGAAGCGATCTGAGCATCGGCGGCGTCCAGCTGCCATTCATTTTCAATGAGAGCCGGCGTCGAGGGGCAATCGAGGCGACGGCGTCACGAGCGACCTCGAGCGGCGCGTTGCGAGCGTCGAGCTGAAGTTGGGAGAAGCTCAACTTTATGCAAATGAGCAGTGGCGCGACCGAGGCGTCAGCCAATTGCAGGCCGTTCTAGATTCCCATGCGGAAGACTTTGAGAGGGAGGAAGAGAAAAACAACGGAGGAAAATCTTATCATTGCTGTCTCCAGCTTCCCAAGTGTGATCCATGGTGAAAGAGGGAACCGAAGTTCCGTGTGCATTATATGTACACTTTCTAACCCCCAAATAACCTCCCGCTTTGTGCGAACGTTCCATAAATAGGGGGGTAAAGTCATAACAATCAAGTAGGCTACTGTTAAGATGTCACAAGCCTGCGCTTATGTCTGTTTACTTGTGTAATTTTAGTGCAATCTTTATATATAGAGGTATATAAGCGTGAAAACAAGAATGACAGTATATGGTCATCCGGAGCACATCTGCACCGCAGCTTGAAAGCCCCACCCCTTCGGCCGCTCACATCGCGTCGCCTGCCTGTGTGCTGCTGTGTGTGTTTTTAACTGCCAGGCGGCGCGATGTGAGCGTCTAGAGCGTCGACAGGCGATTTTGACGCTTCTGGTGTGAATGTGCTGTAAGCTATCTTCCACAACTTCACCTTAGTAGCAGAGTTTGGCTGTTCCTCTCACAGTTTTAAGCCTCCCACAGTTGTATCTGTTTTAGTTAATGACTGTTTTTTAGCTTTATGAATTTTTTTAGAGCCAATTATTCATGGAAGATGAGATATTTTTTTCTTCCTCAATTGGTTTGATCATTCTTGTGCAGTATGCTCAACTGAAGACAATAAAGCCTGCAGTCGATCTTGGCTGCTGATTGGCTGTAGGGTGAAGCATGCCAAAAGAGGAAGCCTGATTAGAAGCTGTGAAGCTACAAGTGCTTCTGATTTTTTTTTTTGTGGCAAGTTTTGTATATATTCTGTTTGTACCCACAAACTCTCCGTAAATATAAATATCTGAACGAAGTACCTGGACTGGAGGATTTCTGTAAAGCAGGCGTCAGTTATCTGTTTTCAGCTTTACAGCTTTGTGTGCATCTTTTAGGAAATTAAGCAGAGTCACACTTACAAACTGATGGTCAGTAGCGTCTGTTTGGTGTGGTTGGTTACTCATACATTTCCCTATAATCCTAAACAATCCCTGACTTAGTGCAAGTGTTTTTTTTCTATTGATTTATATTAATATTGATCACACCAAATATTGATTCAAATTAGACTTTTCTTCCATTCTCTCACTTTACATTTTGTAAATTGATAAAAAGAATAATTAAAACAAATAATTTGTAAAGTTTCTTACCTTACAGTACTTTTCAAACCTGCCTACAACATTCTCACAGTACTGTATATTGAAAAACCTATACCAAACCCTTTGTACCCACTGACTATTTAAGGAGTGATGGTTTACAACCCAAACACAAGGTTTGCTCAGGAAATATTATGTGTTATTATGAGTTCAAACCTGCCTCTGTCAGTGATACGGGTTTAATAGCCTGAAAGATAATTATATTGTCAGTAATGCAAATTATTGTTAGTCATTCCCATTTTACTTGCTGGCACACTGGGCAAACTCCCGAAATCACTGTAATTATGTATTAAACTGTGCTTGATTTGTTGAAAGTGTTTAATCATCACTCAATTGCTTTTGCCTGGCACTTCCTTATTTCCCTCTTGTTAAAGGTAGAACCGCAGAAATGCGACCAGACAGCAATAAAACACCCACTAGTTACAGCAATAAAAATTATATAACTATAATAATTTTAATTAAGTTACTGATTTGAGAGCCCCCCCCCCCTTTCTCCGCTGATGTTCATTACTTTAATTTCCAAAGCGGCTCATTCCTGTATCATTACCAAACTTCAAAGCTGGAGAGAAATCTCCCCGTGCCCTCCCCTCGCTTTGAAACTGCATCTGTTCGGCATTACAGCTCCGACTTCAGCAGGTAGAGAAAACAGTCCCTGTGATTCGAATCAAGCGAACCCTCTTTGAGATTTATTGCTGTACACGGTCTCCTGGGGTTGTTTGTTTCATTTCATCTGGTGAAAGACACAGTCATGCCAACAGCTCTTTTTTTCTGTGTGTGATTGAGTCAGACCTGGCAGCTGTTTGTGAAAAGGACGGTGGGTGTGTTTGCTGTCAAGGTGTGAAGGGGCTGTGGAGAGAGAGAGTGTAGCTAAGGTTCACGTTACTGTCACACTCTGCTTCCTACATGACAAAGAATGTCTAAGCTCGCCTCCCTTTGTTCTTACCCTCTCCTTTACACTCCCTTTTCTCCTCTTTTTTTTTTTTCCCCGTCCGAGGTCATTTTTCTCCCACCATTGCCGCTAGTTTCCCCCCTCGCTCCTTATCTCAGTCATCCCTTCAATTCCGTTCCATTTCTCCCTCACTCCATTCTCCTCTTTATCTACTCCCTCCTCTCCCTCTCGAGTCAGTCCATCGCTTTGTCTCAGTACGTCTCCCTTCTTATTTTATTATTTTTTTCCGCAGACAGCATTTTTTCTCCTGTCATCGGCCTATCTCCGTCCACATTTCTTTAAAGCACTCAGTCAAATAGCGAAACACAAGTGGGCAGCCATTTGTCATTTGTTTTTTCGTCTTTTTCCCCAAAGGCGACTGCGTGTCCCATCACGAGGCTGAAGTCCCAGGGCTGTCACTCAAATCCCCCCTCACACCTACTCAATCAAAGACACTCTCCATCACTTCAAGTTTTATTCCTCAACACTTTTGTAGGTCTGTAGAAAAGTTGTTACCTAAATTAGACAGCACTTATCGACTTTTTGACCTTCATTCCTGTTCCAATGAAGTTGGAACATTGTGTAAAATGTAAATTAAAACGAGATACAATGATTTGTGAATCATATTTGACTTATTTTCAATAGAATACACTACAGACAAGATAATTAGTATTCAAACTGATTCACTTTTTTTTTCTTCACATAATCACTAATTTTGAATTTGATGCCATGTAGGGATGGGAATGGGAAACCAATTACAGTTGAGAATCGATAAAAACTCCCTAAAGGAATTGATATCATTACTCCATTTGCTTATCAATTCCTTTCACTTTGTTCTGCTTGCCTTGCAAATAAAATATGTCCCTCTCATCAGAGGCAGTCAGCAGAATGAAAAAAGAAGTCAAAATCATGGCAGACAGGGTGCAGAAGTGGTTAAAATTGTGACTTAAAGGGATACGTCAACATTTTCTTTGTTTTCGTGTCTTGCCTCACTCCTGAGTCCATGACAAGCAGATAGACACCGTTCTTTCAACTGTGTGTCCAGTAACAAGAAAGAAATGGCCAAATCTTGCCCACCGCTAGTTAGCTTAGCTCAAACACTGGGAGTCAACGGGTATGGGTAGCCTGCCTCTGCCTACAGTCATCAGATAAACTCTTCAGCAACTCCAAATGGTCCTGTGTGTTGTTGTGACTCATTTTTACCACGTTGTGTTACATTATCTTCTACTATCATTGTAGCTAGCTATACCCATTGAGTCCCAGTGTTTTAGCTAAGCTAACTAGCGATGGGCAAGCTTTGGCAATCTCTTTCCTGTTACTATACATACCAGTAAAATAATGGTGTCTATCTGCTTGTCATGGACTCGGGAGTGAGGCAAAACACGAAAACAAAGAAAATGTTGCCGTATCCCTTTAATTTTCAACAAAAACATGCTTACTACACAACTTTAAGTTACCATATATCTCTGTAGCACAGCACTGATTATGTGTTTGACATTGTTGTCACTGAAATCCTATGAGGGCCAAAATTTGCCCACACAGAAAACCTGCAGGAATTGTTAAATAAGCAGAGTGTTGATGGCATTGGTATCAATACAGTCTTATTAATTCCCATCCCTCATGCCATGTAACTTTCTCAGGTAAACAGATGGACCATGGGTTAACTGAGAAGGTGTTCATTTTTTGTAAGAACTCCTGCATGTCCAGACTGGTGTGGCATCACAAAGTGCTGACAAGTTTTCACTTCATCCACAGACTTCTTTTCTCTCCCCTCCATGCTAGCACTACACATGATACACATGAAATAAAGTAACAACCGTGATGTTAGTGTAAAAAGACTTCAGTGGAAATCAAAGGCTTTGATAGCAATTTCCATCCATCAAACCATGGGAGAACATGCAAACTTCAAACAGAAAAGCCCCGACTGACAAGAGCATCGAACCAGCAACCCTCCTGCTGTGAGGCACGCACACTACCCGCTGTGTCACCGTGCTGCTTTAGTAACTGTTTCCTACATTTAATGAAGTCAGAAAATCAACAGCAATAATCGACAAATGATGGACTGATGAAAATGTGCTCAGTTTTCACGATTATATGCCACTTGATTTGTTTTCTTGATCATAAGAAAATTATCCACTTGTCATGAGGAATAAATGTGTTTTTTGAGATAATGTGAAGAATAAGTAAAGATTTAAAACACGTGAAACAGAGTTTTTTTTTTTTTTATAGGAAAATCAAGTTTGTCATCCAACAACATAAAAAAAAACACTTAGATCTCAAGAAAAACTGAAGTTAATGTTTTTATCACTGAGACAAAACAAACTCCAGATACTTGTCCTTCCTTCTTTAGGCTTATGTAATTTTATAATCATTCATCTAATGTCTGCTATAATCTCTTCTGTTTTAATTTTCATTTGACCACTGATCTCTTTCTTGTTTCTCTGTGATAAATATTTTAAGTAATTAAACATAGACAATTTTTATTTAATCTTTCTCTTTGATTTCTGGTATGAATCATCGACTTTCTTTATGTATTCCTTTGGTCTTCTGTTAATAGCTGCCAATAATATAAAACACATCATTTTCTTCATAGTGTTTATGTACGTGGTCGGTTATCTCTTCAGGCTGAATTGTTTAATTAACATAAAGAAACGAGGGAGATAATTCTTCAGGCATCAGCGGATGGCTTTAGTCCAGTTGTGTTTGTCTAGTTTAATTGAAGTATGGACAGTTAAAGACGGTGAACTACAGGCTAATTGGCTGGTGTGTATTTCAGCTTTGAAGTTTTGATTGTGTCACCATCAAAAGAAGCCAGTTAATAAGCAGACATATAAACTGATTTATTGATGATGAATGTGGTAAAATATTAAGTATTTGACTTCATTTATATTTTATTAAAACAGTGAACACTGCAAATAACCATTGTTTTCATTATAAAGCCATAGTTTCATTACTTCATGATAAAAGGAGGTGTATGCTGGATTCTTTTTCTTTTATGCTTCATTTGTGCCACAGTACCTGGACAGCGTCGAGGGTGCTGTGGACCTGGAGGTGTTCTCAAAAACCAGACTGACTTGACTCTGCTTTGAGTTTTTAGAAACTTAAGCCACTGACAGGAAACCTTTTCCACTCAAAGTCTTTCAAAGCAAAGCCATCACCATTGGATAAGTTCAAGAAATGCTCAAAAAAGAAAAAGTACCTAGAAAGCATTTGGAGAGCGCAAACCTCTGCCAAGGTAGCTCACATATTGCTGTTAAATCCAAAAGCAATAGTTCAATGATAAAGTTACCAGCATAATTTGACTAATTGACCCTGAAAACCCACACCTAGCACTCAGAATCATGTTGATATCATCATTAGTTAGTTATTGAGCAATCGACAATCGTTCGCTGATGGTGGTTATCTGGATCACCACCAAAATGTAATTATTTTTAAGCTGGGCCATTACCCACATCTCCTAAAAATTTCAGCAGAATCCATACTGTTGTTTTTGCGTAATCTTGCTAACAAACAAACATACATCTGCGAAAACATAACCTCCTTGGTGGAGGTAAATATCAATGCTGTGATTGCCTCAGCGAAGGGTTGGAGTCACAGGCTGCTGTTCTTCTAAAGCCAAGGCTGTATTCTTCGCCCTGGTTCTGACAAACAAAGACAATGAGTGAGCGCTTTGTGCTGCAGTTCCTCAAGTGTCCACTTGAGGCCGGCTGCAAAACCCTCCTATGTTCAGTCCACATCCATATTAAACTGCTAATTTTTTACTAAAGATTCAAACATGAGAACTGTATGAAAAAGGCATTTTTGGCTTGTGTTGCTTGTATTGATTGTATTGATTCAAAAGTACATTTTTTACCTCCTGCCCACCAGAGCGTCGACACCCCCATTTGGGTGAGCACAAGCCCTGAGAATGCACTGATGGCTGATGAAGAAACATCAGTTACAATGTGATTATGAAAAATATTTTTTGCTGAATTTTATGCATTAATTGTTAGCAAAACATAAGTTATTTTTTTTCATTTTCAAAGACAGAGTGTAAAAGGAGAGCTTTGTGGATTTGGCTCTAACTAGAGAAGAGTAAAGTGGTAATGTAGGGCTGTAGTGTAACCCTTTGGCATTGGTGGCTCAGTCTGATAGTGCTATTTGTCAGAAATCAGGAAGTTGCAGGTTTGAGCCCAGCTCCGGCTGTCACATGGCAGTGTGTCCTTGGACAAGACACTTGACTTCAATTTTCTACCATCACTGCATCAGTGGAGTGTAAATAGGTATAAACGGGCATGAATGTGTCAGCTAATACTGATGGATAACCTACATAAAAAAAACTTACGTTTTTTTTCTAATGAAGTGAAATTTGTTTTGGTTATATTAATTCAATGAGACCCGTTCTTAGGCACATGGCTGATCTGGCTGAAAGGTTACTTTTCAGGATCAGAACCAATTTGTTTTCCACTCTGAACACACTGGCAGGTTCGAGTTAGGTTCGAGCACTGGAACCTAAGGTTAAGGTTATTCTGATTCATTACTCCATTTTAGAATATCCAGTATTCTGACAAAATTGATGGGCTTCAAGTCTGCTTTTCAATCTAACAAGTAATGTCACAAGGTTTTGATACAACTGAGCACACGGCAAAGCCTACTTGTTCTTCGTTGAACAAAAAGTGCTGATAAAAGTGTAAAGCATTGTTTGTGTGTCCAGTTCGGTGAACAATCACCCCTGTGCTGTTTAGGGGCAGAGCTGATCAAAATCACTGTGGCTGATATATTAACTATCCAAATGAACCTCATATGGCCCAACTTCACAATTACTGAACTGCCATTTTATTTTGCCACTTTCTGAATTTGAGATTATCCACCTGGAAAGATCTCTGGGATGGGAGCCTTACACCTCCTTGCATCACAGTGTTTCCTGGATAATTACACCAGTTAAGGAGGTAGTGGTGGTGATGATGGCAGGTGGTGGTAGTTCTCTGATAAAATGGGCAGAAATGAGATGAATGGTTGAATGTCAAGGCAGTTTTCCACATTTTTGCTGATAACTCAAAAAGTTAGCATATTTTGAGTAAGTTTTCAGGGAATGTCAATGTCCATGTCAATGTCAGCTTTATTTATATGGCACATTTAAACAGCCAGCGGCCTACCAAAGTGCAAATGTAGGTCATGGCACAAGGGATAAAAGATTACATTTTGGTGGTGATGCAAATCCAAATGCAGATCCTGGATTTTTTAGAAGTATCTACACTGGATCTTTTCATGTTAGAATAAGACAGACAGCAAGGCTGTATATAGTTTGTGCCTGCACAGGAACATCAACTGCCTACCCTGGCCTTTAATTGATGACCCAATCTGAACCTAGTCTGCTTGTTAAGTGATTTACAACTCCAGCAAAACAAGAGAAATACATCTAGATAATGAGAAAACAACTGGAGGTTACGAGAACCTGTAATATATGAATGTATGTAAGCTAAAAGGCTTTTCTACATCTGAAAACAATGAGCAGTTTACTTTTCTTTTGCCGAGCTATATTAAAATACTTGGAACTCAAAATGAGAAGAGATATTTGGTGTGTATGTTGACATTATCCATCCATCATCTATTTCACTTATCCCTGTCAGAGTCCAAGCGGTTGGAGCCCATCCTGGCTGGCACTGGGTGAAAGATGGGGTACACCCTGAACCGCTTGCCAAATGATCACAGGGCCACATAGAGAGACAGACAACCATTTGTGCTTACAGTCATAAGGACGGTTTAGAGTCACCAATTAACCTAACAAGTGTGATTTTAGTCTTTGGGAGGAAACTGGACTGCCTGGAGAAAACCCATGCAGGCATGCGGAGACCATGCAAACTCAACACAGAAAGACTCAGGCTGACACAGGGGCTTTTGAACTGGCACGGCTCTGTGCCTGTTCCAGTTCTCGAACCTAATTTTGAACCTGCTGGTGTGTTAAGAGTTGAAAAAAAATGTTTCAGAACCTGAAAAGTTGGTTCATGGCTGGAACCAAAAAAATTGGTTCCAGCTCGTGAACCGTGACATCATTGGTGTGCGTGTCGTATTCTGCGTTGATAAATAAGCAGGAAGTCGAAGACAATGGAGAAGAAGAGTGTGCAGTGGTCGAGTGAAAGCATCACCAGAATTTAAACTGAAGCTTGAGAGCAGTACAAGAAAGACCAAGTTGTACTCAAACAACAAAAACCTCAAGCAAAGCAGTGAACTCACCTCCTCCAGCCAACCCATTTGATGCTTTTCCATAATTTAAAGGTATAATATCTGAACTATAAAGGGAAGTTTTGCATGTGCAGAGTTCCTCCTCTCTCTCTGTTAAAACAGACTGGGAACTTAATTTAGGTGAAGACAGCTGTGGAGCTCTCACAATCTATTTTAAAAAGAGCTCATACATCTTCCATCTGTGCCCGACATAGCTTTATGTGGTGTATAAAGTAATTCATCGTACCCATTTGACAAAACTTAAGATCTCAAAACTCTTTCCCGACGCAAGTCCTGCTTGCCATCGCTGTAATGTAACCCCTGCCACCCACGCCCATATGCTCTGGACGTGCTGCTCTTGAGGAGTTCTGGTCGCTTATTTTTAAAACCATTTCTGATTGTCTGAGCAAAAAAGTTGCCCCATGCCCATCTCTAGCACTCTTCGGCACTCCTCCGTTCACTCTTACTCTGTCAAAGGCTGAGGCTGACTGTATTGCTTTTGTCACCTTGCTTGCCAGGCGTCTAATATTACTCAGATGGAAAGCTGCAATCCCTCCCACACTTACGCACTGGATTTGTGATTTTCTTTATTTCTTGAAATTAGAAAAGCTGAGGCACTCACGTAGAGGCTCCACAAAGATTTTTTAATAAGATTTGGAGTCCCTTCCTGAATTACATTAAAGAAAAGATTTATCTGTCTGCTGTTCCTTAGTCAGTGTGAAATAATTTCAACCTTCCAGTTTATCTGCCCACCATACTTTATATCTCATGATCTATTGTGCATCAGAAGACCCTGCTTGCTACTATTATTATCATTATTATTACCTCCGCCAAGGAGGTTATGTTTTTGCCGGCGTTTATCTGTCTGTTTGTCTGTTTGTGTTCGAAATAACTTGAAAAGTTCTGAACAGATTTTGATGAAATTTTCAGGAATTGTCCGAAATGGGATATGGAAGAACTGATTAAATTTTGGGGGTGATCCAGATCACCGTCTGGATCCAGGAATTTTTTAAAGGATTCTTTAACATTGCCAGATGGGACCATTTTCGCCAAAGTGGACCGAAGCTGCTTGGCGGAGGTCTGCGCTCTCTGAGTGCTTTTCTAGTTATCATTATTATTTTATTTGGTTTGCTTATGGTTTCTTTTTCCTTGTGTTGTTGAAGCTTATTGATGTATATTTATGTTTTGTGTTTTCTTTTGTCTGGTGTTATTGTTTTTTTTTCCTTTCTCAATGCTCATTGTTATCTTTTATACTGATTTTGTTGAATAGGGCTGTTATTTGTATACCTTTTCATTGAAAAAATCCTAATAAACAAAGTAAAAAAAAAAAAAGAAGCAGTGAACGCTTTTAGAATAACGGTGCGATCTGCCATTTGCCGGCGTGTTGTTTACTTTACGCCTGAGTAACACAGAATAACTCCCTCCCACCTTCATTTGGTATGAGTGTAGACTGGTTTGCTATGAAGCACCAAGGCTCTGATAACCCAGAACTGACCGGGTCCAGAACCAGAACCATGCCGGTGTGAAAGCCTTGTAAGAGTCAAACCAGCAATCTTCTTGTCGTGAGGCACACACACTGACCTGCTGCACCTCTGACATTTTTGCTTTCTTGAAACTTTGCTTATAAAAAGTTTTTTATATTAAACTAAATTTCTTACCACTGTAGCTCTACCGTATTTTGATTCAGACTGACCAGTCCGTTCTGTCAGACATATTTTCAAAAAAGGGCTTATCTGTGTAATGAATTAGACGCTTATATTCCCACTCCCACACAGTCACATTCAGACAAAAATGTCCGACGTCACAGTCTCACCCCAGCAACCAGATCTTGTGTCGGCCTCATTTGATCTTCAGACGTGCTGTGTCCTGCTTCGCTGAGTTTGTGTAGGCCACTTATACACACAGGGACACACAATCGCACACGCGTACAAACAAGCGGCGAGCGGCCTGCGTGTTCAGTGGCAATATTATTAATGGGGTGTGTCTGGGCTGTCGTAAACATCTCCCAGCAGCACTCGGAGAGGAGACGGGCGCACAGCGAACACCCCCGCGTCTCTCTCTCCACTTAAGTAGCCTGGAGATTTCAGCAGAGCACCTTGCCTGCAGCGACTCCACAGTCCCAATTCCTGCGTCACTCTCAGTATCTCCGGACCCCAAACCGCTTTATAAATCCCGCCGGCTTCCTCGTATGGACCAAATAACACTTCCTCTCCCCCTTTTCCTCTCCTCTCTCTATCTGTCCTTCCTCCTCCCTCACTCCATCTGCTCGGGGTGAAGGTTTGTCTTGATTAGGGGACTCTGTTGGCTGGCTCTTTTATCAGTCGCAGTGCAGAAAGGCGCAAACTGGCAGTGGGCAAATGAAAGCCCTCTATCTCCTTCTTGTGCTCAACTCCCACCTTGCTGCCCTGTCCTCACTGGCCTTTCTTTTCTTTACCTTTGTTGTTCTTTCCTTTACTTACTTTAATCTCATATGGGCTCACCCCATTTTCTCACAACCTATCCTTTCCCCTATGCCTCTTTATTTTACTCAAGTACATTTCCTACATTTCTGTTTCCCAACATAGCAAAAGAAATTTTTATATCTCCAAAGAGGATTCAGATTTAAGTCTGACCTGAGCCCTAATTGCATGAGTAGAAGAACAAGTCTCAAGTGGTTGAGTCAGAGTCCAAGTCTGTGTATTAAAGTCTGAGTAAATGGGACCCAAAGTCAAATTTGATTCAATTCCTCATTACTTTAGTACAGCTACAAGTCTCAATTTCCCATTGTTTGGGTGCAAGTCCAAGTCTTAAAAGAAGATTTCCAGTCAAGCCTGAGTTGATTTCTCAAGTTTTAGTCTGAAGTTAAGTCTAAGCCTCCAGAGAGGACTGAGACTCAAGTCTGATTTCATTCCTTTTGACCAAGTGCAAGTCCCAGTCTCAAGTGCTCGATGGTTGAGTCTAAATCTGGGTCTGGGGGTCCAAAGAAGATTTTGAGTCTTTGTCATCACCTGGGTTTGTGTCCGAGTCTTGAGACTTTAGTGGTCGAGTTTGACATCAAGTCTTAGTCTCCAAGGAAGATTCTTAGTCAAGTTGTTTTCAGGTTGTCATTGTCTAAACACAAGTATACAGTAAGTCTTGAGTCCTCAGTGGTCAAGTTCAAGTCCAAGTCTGAGTCTCTCCAGAAGGTTCTGAGTGGAGTCTGATTGAGAGTCTGTCTTGAGTCCCCAGTGACTGAGGCTAAGTCCAAGTCCCGAATGAGGACTTTGAGTTGAATTTTATTCTGGTCCAACCTCATTGCCTGCAAATGAGTCTAATTAGCCTGGAGTCCACTGTTTTCTAGTCCAGGTAGAAACTAATTTGACCCCTCATTGCCATAGTCCTAAACCTAAGTACTTCAACACTGTGAGGAATTCTTCTTGTATTGCATAAAACACCAAAAGAGACTTGATTAAGCCACTTCCTGTCACTTCTGCCCCAAGAGAGCAACTAAAAAGCCAGCCGTTAAAAAGTTGAAGGATCTTACGGCTGTAATTCAGGATATAAAAACTTACCCTATCTGATTATGAGCTATCGTTAAAAACTATTGACGTACATTAGTGAAAAGGTCAAGTTCTTGTCATTATTGCATTAGCCAAGAGTTCATGCAAGGCTCTAACTGAACCACTTCCTGCCTTTTCTTCCTCTATCATTCTTATTGAGTTATTCACTCCAATCCCATCCCTCTTCGTGCAGCCTGTCCGGGGTGAATCTCTATGAGTTCCTTCCCTGCCTTTTCATGTAGACAATGAATCAAGTAGTCATCAAACTGACCAACCCTACATACCAATGAGACTGTTTTCTCATCCACAAAATCCTGAGTAATGCCACAGCGATGCCTCCTGGCTCTTTTTGTCTTATGCAGTGAATAAAACGGCAGATAACCTCCAATGAGCGAAAGCTGCACAGTGAGCAGGGAGTGTGGGAGTGGGGTCTTTCCAAGGCTACGCTTTGACTGGCATAGAAATAGTATCAGAGTTGGTGTTGGGCCCCAAGAGGTCTTACTAGTATCTGTTTACTGTCTCTGAGTCTTTGTTTGGCTGTCCCAGGGATGGGAGAAGAAAAGACTAAACTGAAAACAAATACACATGGAAGCACACACATTCACAATGTTTAAACAGCGTCACTTTTCCACTGACATCTTGCTTTGGGCAGCACCAGAACTGAGATGATGTGGACCTGGTGGGGGAGTCATAAAAAAATTGGAAATTATTACTATTACGCTGCATTTCAACTCATTAGCTGCTGAGACAATGACCTTGAAAGAATGTGGAGGGTCCTTTCACTGATTTAAGGGCAAACCAACGTCCTTGTCAACTTCGTTACTGTGTACAGCTATTGCCAGCATTCAACGATAATTCATAAGATGGTAAATTAGACTTTGATCATATTGTGTTTGCTAGGACTTCATCATGACCTCTGTTGTGCTGGCTAACATTATATGCCACTATATATTTGCCAAACATATTTGTGTTGCTCAATCTGTCATGAAACAAAAACAAAAAACTGAAATTTCTATCTACCTTACAGCTCAACTTGGGGTGTTGTCGTACCCATTTCTTGCTGAGGCACAATCGTGTATGTACACACTTCAATATGGTGAGTGGTAGTATGCTTTATGTTACATTATCTATTTCAGACTAGGATTAGCACTTTATGTAATTTTCAAAAGAAATGCATACGAAACTAAACCGTAGGGCACCAGTCTTATTTTCGTTGACTAATTATTTTCATCAAAGTTTTCGGCAACAACCTACTAGACAGTAACTAATAAAAAACAAGTGCACATGGACAAAAGCTAAAACTAAATTAAATGACATTTTGGTCAACAAATAAAAACTAGATGAAAATGTTTCACAGAGACTTGATCTAATCAGACCTAATTTGGTCATGTAGAAAGTAGGGACAAGTTAGGAATTTATCCAATCATAACTGCCTTAGCTTCATGGTGGTGGTAAAAGTTGGAGAGTGATCCAATCAGAGCTACTGTCTTTATGAATTGATATATTCATGTACAGCAGGTTCACTGTTTGTTGTCAGTTCTGGTATTGTAACCGAGATGCTCTGCCAGGTAGCCTAAATAAAGGTGATTGCATTTCACACAAAAGTTAAATTTGTTTCTGTTAATTTATACATTAAAACTTTTATAGCATTCAATAAAGGGTTATTAGACATTTTATTTTATCCAAGTGTAAAACATGACTTCAGAAATTAAAGGAAAATAAAAAATGCCTTACCCTTTACGCTTCATATTTTAGTCGACTAAATTTAGATTTCATCGACTAAAATGTTGTGAAATTTCATCAACTAAAACTAGACTAAAATAAAAATTATTTAGATGACTATATTATGACTAAAGCTAAAATATAATTTAGGCTTAAACTACAACTAAAACTAAGTTAAAAAGTGCTGTCAATATTAACACTGCAGGACACATGCACAAACCACCGCGGACATGCTTATAAGTAGGTTAACAAATCAAAGCAAAGACGCGAAAGCAAAGAAAATGTTGGCATATCCCTTTAAGGAGCCCTATTCAGATGTGAAAAAGCTTGTTCATCATTGATCTCTGTGTCATTTGTTTATAGCTATAAATATGACATAATTATAATTATTGTTACAAAAAAATCTAAATAGCAGTAAGTGGCCTGCAGTTACAAGCGTTAATGTGGCCCTTTTGACATTAAAATTTTCCCATCCCCAGGATACAGTATAGGGTTTTTTAATTTATGTGCCTATTTGTGGATGCTGTCGACCATCATCCGAGATCCACTCCTTCAACTCAGTGTAATAAAACCCAGCTCAAAGTCCACTTATCTTAGCTTGAAATAGTAGCATTTTATTGTATGGTTATTTATGTGTTTCTTGAAACCGTTATTCAGTGTTTTTTTTCCATTCATATTTGCCAACTGTCAGCCATGTATTATTGATGTAACATCTAACTTGTCTAAGTTTGTGCAGCACTTTCTGAACTTACTTTCTTCTAAATGAGCTCTGGATATAAATTTGATTTGACTTGCCTGCAGAGTTATTTAAATTTGAAATATGGATAGACTTCCCTCTTGATTTTCTCTGTCCATTGTCTTTTCAGTTGCTATTAAATTAAGAAGCTGGGAAATGGTAATGGGCTGTCAGATACCTGAAGTTAAAATGACTTACAGTGTGGAACAGCAGGGTGACTTCAGAGCAGCATCTTAGCTCCACATCCTCATCGTGACAGGTGAGTGAAATGGCATTTGTGTTAATATGGCCAGTGCATATGTACTTTGCATGTATGTAATTGTCTGTCATGACTATAAATGAGTCGAGCATAAATTCCATACCTGTAAAAATACTGATATCACAATGCTGAGTGAAGGTCAAAAGGTTTAACACTTGGTGAGTCCAATTACAGCGTCCTACTGGCAGGATCTCACTTTCAGGTCACCTTCAGAGGTTATGTACCCGAGCATGACATATGACTAGAATACAGTAAAATTTGATATAATGGCTGGAGCTTCATTTCACCTCAGTGAAAGTCAGCGGCGGGCTTTTATTGGTGCTAAGAAATAATCTATTTTGACAGGTCATCAGCGTCTTTCACTTCTAAAAGTGACGTGATTTACTCTTGTTCTGCAGGAGCCCCACACCTCATGTATATTCATGCAAATTTAAGAGTACACATCTCACTTAAGAAACTATTTTTACTACTATTACTACTACTACTGCTTGACCTAGCCATAATAGTCCATTTTTGGTCTTCTTTTCTCCCAGAGGCTCTTATGGTGATCCTTAGCTGGAAGAAACAGAAGCAAGAACCTCATTTAAAAGTAAAATCTACCCTCTGAAACTCTGAAGGGAGAGTTAGTTTCCTTCTAGCGCAGCAATCACAAGTTAGACGACCCAGGATGTAGTAAACTATCAGTGCTCTCACACTCGTACATGTGCATATAAGCCCACTCATTATTGCAGCATTGGACCAAAACTTGACTATAATAACCCCCTGTGTGGACCATTAGCTGTTTTATAGCTGCGAGTGGATCCATCCATATGCTTCACGACTGTGCTGCAGTTAGTTTGACCTGTAAGTGTTGACTCCAAATTGTTCTGACTGGGCTTTGCTGTTAATAATTGATGGCTGAGTACTTTTTTACCCTGGAGCATTAGGAGTTCATCCAGTGAATCGCTGTGTTATTCTGTCAGTCATAGGGAGCGCTGCAGCATTTGATGTCTGTGCTGAATATGCTTCTTTATGTACAGTAAATGTGTAGGTGTGCATTCTTAAAGGTGTTTAGTATGTACAGTGTTGAAGTATGCTCAAGTTCAGCAACCAAGTTTCACTGTTTGAGCGAGCCAGGGCCTGATTGCATTATTTATTTCTATGAAGAGACAACACACATTAATCAACATCACTGTAAATGTGCCAGTTCTAGCCAAAAGGCTAACAGCTGTTGTTTTACTGGTGTGCTATGGAAACAAATCCCACACCCACATTTGTCTGGCTTGCATGACAGCTGGGGACAAAAAGTAGGTCCCCTCAAGGTCCATTTACTCTTAGATATTATATAAAAGTTGGAGGTTAAGGATGTGAACACTATTTGTTTAGACTTATTGTTGTGGAAAAATTATAGCCTTGATAAGGGATGTCCTGGTCAGCTTTTTTGGCTCCTTATCCTATTTTTTAAAATCCCCATGTCTTGTAAAATCAATTTTCTTTGCTTTAATGTTGCTAGAAAGGGCTTGAGGAGCAGAAGAAAATGACAACTTTTACTAAACTCTCAGTTCTCTGAGGAATGTGCTAAACATCTTTTAAGTAAAAGCCCCTTAAAATGTTCTGTTTTTTACCTCCTGGGGTTTATGATGTAACAGCTGTCAGTGTTTATTTTGTTGACTAATTATTTTCATCCCATTTTTAGTCAACAACATTTTTCCCTTGACAAAAACTAGACACTAACTAATAAAAAAAAAGTGCACATGGACAGAAACTAAAATTAAACTGACATTTTTTTTTTTTTTTATCAACAATCAGTCCTAATTTCATCATGTAGAAAGTAGGGACAAGTTAGGAATATATACAATCACAGCTACTTTGGCTGTGTGGTGGTGGGATAAGTTGGGGAGTGATCCAATCAGAGCTACTCTCTTTATGAATTGATATATTCATGTAGAGCAGGTTCACTGTTTGTTGTGAATTCCGGCATTGTCACTGAGATGCTCTGCCAGGTAGCCTTAATAAAGGTGATAACATTTCACACAAAAGTTGAATTTGTTTCTGTTAATTTATACATTCAAACTTTACTAGCATTCAATAAAGAGTTATTGGTGTTTCATTTTATCCACATGTGAAACATGACTTCAGAAATTAAAGGAAAATAAAAAATGCCTTACCCTTTACGCTTCATATTTTAGCTGACTAAATTTACAGTAGATTTTGTCGACTAAACTGTAAATGTAAATAAATGAAAACAATTTAGATGACTAAATTATGGCTAAAACTAAAAGATATTTTAGGCATAAGATAAAAAACTAAATTAAAAAAGTGCTGTCAAAATTAACACTGATAGCTACACAACCTCCACCTACATGTGTGTTTTCTGCTTGTCACAGGCAGACCACATAACTGTTTTGAAAGTTGGCCTCTCAACCTGTAACCCCTTGTCCCCCCTCCAATCAGACGTCATTTGGGCAGCCAATCAGCACAGAGCCCACCACCATAGCCTCCCGTGGTCTCCCTGCCCCCTCAGATCTGAGTATTTCCAAAGAGGAGGGAAAAAGAGCTTCATATGATCCTCTACAGAGACGAGAAAATTTATTTTGTTATTTAACTTAAATTAAATCATTGTTTAATGGACATTCGAGATGTGTAAACTGTCAAACACACCAGGACATGGGACCTTTAAATAACGAGTATCTGCTTATTCTAAGTCCCAATCCAATATTTACATTTACCCATTATGTCCTTAGCTCCATAAAATACCCATTATACCGATCAATGGTGGATCAATCGGGGCACTGATTCACTCATTGTTGTTCAATAAACATGGATTAGACACAGCAAGAAAGGATTTAAATTACAAATCCTTACATTCATTTTAAACATCTAGTGCAGTGAGACATAACTATGTTTTATCTTCCAACCCCCTGAGTGGGACGTTCTTCTGTCACCCCTGGTGTTGGCCTAACTTTCCAAACTCTGTAGAATCTGCATAGTCCCTCTCTATTTTGAGAAAACAAAGATCCAGCTTTTAATATGCACTTAATGATGCTGATCTTTGCCAGATGTTAATGAAGATGTTAATGATAATGATGCTAATATGATGGTATTGATGAGAACGATGTTGATGACTTCAATGTTGCCATTAGGTTACTGGAGAAAAAACTGCTGTGTTGTGCGCCGCCTCTAAGCACTGCCTGTCAGCACCTGTGTCCAATCAGAACTTCAGGACTTGAAGCTTGGTTTCGTCTCTGACTGTTGTTGTTTCTGGTCATCTACATTCTTGCCTGTATTGCATATTTTGTCTGATGTACGTCACTTTCAAAAAAAAAAGCATTGTGACTTTGTTTGATTGTATGACCACTGTGGGACTATCTGAAGTCTAAATCAGGTTGTTATTTCAGAAAACTTGAGACATATTAACTCTGAGTCAATCTGCATCTGCATTGAAGGTAATAGCCGACAGCTAATAAGAGTCAGAGCAAAGCTGCTGTGTGACCCAGACTCACACTAAACAGATGAACACCCAAAGCACTGAAAGATGTTCTGAACGAAAAAATGGCAGCAATGTGAAAGCCACACTGGGTTGGCAGTCCTTAGATACCAGCCTCTGGCTTCACTGGAATGACTGAAAAACAAGCTGTTGGCATCAGTGTGGTCTGGGCTTTTCATAGAGGTGTTTGGACCTGGAGGGTGTTTACACAGGCTTGAGTCCTCAGTTTCCACCGGGTATTTTCAAGTATTTTGTTTTGTGTTAGGGCATTTAAACATCACATTCTGATCTCAAACTATTGTGTGGCCTCATACTGATTTCACATACCAACATTTTCGACCTGGAACGCCAATAGAAAACAGGACATAAATGGTACTTTCCACTTGATCTAGTTGAAATATTCAAACTGCAAGTTAGATACATCAATGGGAATGTGCTCAAGAGGTTGGATGATCTTTGGTGACCTCAAATTTACTAGTTCTTGACTTTTAACCAGGGTGTGGTTTACAGATGCAGCTGCTTCAATTTTCCCCTCCCAACCAAATGCCAGCCATGTTCGGTTCAGATACCACCCAACTCCCAGCCATCAGTAGTCTAAACAAGGGTTATTTTTTTGGTTTGTTTTCTTCCTAAATTTAATAAATCACCGTACATATGGAGCCACTTCAGTTCTACCCACTTCTACAAAATCTACAAAGTCTTGACTGGTCAGTGACTGGAGCGTGCAGGGACCTGCCCACTGTTGTGACTGTAATGAGATCCCGTACAGTTGTTGTTGTTTGTTGTTTATTAGGATCCCCTCTAGCTTTGGCAGTTAACCACAGCTACTCTTCCTGGGGTCCATAACATATTTAGAAAAATTTACAAAGTAATAATATGTAAAAGTATACATTCAAAAACTTAATCATTTTCCAACATGCCTTCCCCAATGATGTAACCAACATGTAGTGACTGGCTAACGCTAACGCTGCTCTAGTAAGGGACCCATTGGAGGTGTCCTTGTAAGGAAATCTCCATCTCTCCACCATGAAATGGTCATGTTTATGGTGGGATTTTGAGAGAGATGTGAGGGAACTTGCAGTGGCTGGAAGTCGGCTGGCATTAGGCAGGAATTTGGCAGGCGTTTAGCTTGAAGGGGAAAATTAAAGTGGCTGCATCATACCAGTCATGATTTGAAACATCCATGTTTATTTTTGATATCTGACAGGCAACCAAACTAATCCTTTTGGGAAGGGCGTTAAGCCACAGTGTTCTCCCACTCCTTTCTATGCTTTGTTTGGATGAAAAATTCTTGGAATTTTATTTTTTATTTTATTTTAGTGTAAAATTATTTCCCCAGCAGACTCACAGCATTGTCTTTAGCGGCTTATTTCTCTGTTTGTGCTGACTGGACGTGACATTTTGTGGGCGTTCCCTTTTAATCCAACACTATCTTGTGCTCCCTTGTCCCATGCGTAGGCATTGACAGGCTTAAACAAGTCAGATGTGAGGACATGCTTATTATTTACAGTCCCTCTCTTTCCTTATTGCCTGAAATGAGGTGGATACACCAATTCTGCGATGCAATTGTGCAAATGTTGGCATTTAATAGTGCTAAACCTGCAATAAGCTACTGTACCCCTATTTTTCTTAGGTTTCAAAATTGCTGTAGTTTGTTTTATACAAAGTGTACATTGCAGGCAGCTGCACAAAGGTGATGCAGTAATCAAGGATTGAGAAGCTCTTATTTATCATGTACAGAGAAATGAATGCCCAGGTGTCTGTAAGCATGTAAATATATCCTGCATAATATAAACAAAAGAATAGGGCTTATTGCTGGGGTACCTGGGTCCATGTAAACTCATTTATGTTGCGTTTTCTGTACAAGCTTAATAGAGTAATTTTGATTAATGTGGGATTCTTCAAAAGATATTACCAAGGTGCTTTGTTGAAAAGGAATAAGGTGAACAAACTCAACAGTGTTTTAATATGTAGGAACTCCAAAAACATTATTATAATAAACAAAGGCAAAGCACATGATGCAAATAAGAGTCTTTTAGGGGAAACCCTCCAGGGATGACTCAGTCAATACAAGGTCCAGGTGATTAAAACAAGTGTCTTATTTGTGTAGGTGTGTGAGCGTACCTTCAATGGCAAATGGCTTCCCCACGGTAAGCAGCTTGCAGTCTGCATCGATAGACACCTCAAAGTCCAACAGGGCTTTGTCCATGATGAAGGCATCCAGGGTAGGAGGATCTGTCCTTCACCACCGACACACACACAAACACACACACAAACCATGAGATAAAAAGAAAGAGAAAGAGAGAGACTTGGATTAATTGGAGGCGGCAAACTGCAAACTTTTTTGGCCGTGTGAATCAGATTAACATCCTAAATTTACTCACACTCCTCTGACCTGTGCAGGAACCCCTGCATTCAGGGCTGTCGTCCCACTCTGTCATTTATACAGAGGATGAGATTAACTGCATCCTAATACGCCGTGTAAACACATACATCATTACCTAAACTAACAGCCTCTGTGCCACACTGATAAGGCTTCAAACACACGGATGAAGGCTCTTCCTACCCCTGGAATATCGATCCTCTTGACCCTAATTGACCCCTAATTATGGCCTGTTCCTCTGTTGCCTCAGGTGGAAAGATAAGTTACAGGATGTGAAGAAAACAAACTGTACTGCAATATCATCCTCTCACACAAACACACTCATATTGGAAATACTGGGTATCCCTCCACTTGGTATGCAAGTGCAAAAATAAAAACACAGAGGTTGGTCAAGAAAAGGTCTGTGGTGGTTTTTGTGGTAGTGGGATAAGTGGAAATTAATTATTTTAATGTATGTTTTGATAAATGATCTAAAGTAACCCTGAACTTGACCCTAAAAGTCCAAAAGCTTTTTTTTCATCATTGAATCAGGATGGATGTCTGCGTAAATAAATAATAAATGAGGGATTAACACAGACCCCAATGACCTTGATCTCCGAAATGCGTTTAGCTCATCCCTGATTCAGAGTGGATATTTGTGCAAAGGTTGATGAAAATTCCCCAAAGCCAAATTTAGATTCACCACCCATAAGCAAGGAAAGACCTTAAGGCTCAATGACCTTGGCCTCCATAATCTAATCCGGTTCTTTCAGACCATTTTTGCCAAAAGCACTTCTTAATCAAAGCCATATTTTAAGGCATATTCATTTCCAAACAAAATAGCCTCTTTAATACATGTTATAGTAATTTATCTGTCTGTTGCAGAGATTTATTTCCGATCAAGTGCCTGATGAAGTATGTCAAACATCTGTTTAACTAATAAAACATTTATTAGGAATGTAATCCAACATTTATATTCACATTAAATTTAAACTTCATGGGGAACAAGGAAAAAATACAGAGCAGCCTCCAAAAATACCAAAAAACTGACAAACAAAAGGAAAGTGCCAGACAAAAAAAATTTCGACAAGAAAAATGTGGCCATCAGTACACAGAAATGCCCTTTCACAAAGTCTTTTTAACTGGACAATGCAACTCAGAATTTTTTTTTGTTTGTTTTAAACTCATTCTTTAGTTTTCCCTCAGTTGTATTAATACTCATATATTTGAACAAATTCCCAGAGCACACTTTGACGTGCCTTAAGGCCCCACCACATCATCTGAGACTCGCTGATCTAATCAGTTCATCCTTGAGTCAGTGTTTACACAAGTAAAGTACAAAGAAATCAGTCCAAGCCTTGCTAAGATAATGCATTCACAAGTATTGGATGAATATGAGACCTCACCTTTGACCACAAATATCTAATCATTTCACCCTTGAGTCAGGGAAGGAAGAAGGAGCTCACCCAAAGATTTATTGAGGCAGCGCATTTACTAGCTATGGGTGAACATGAAACAGTGACCTTGACCTGTGAACTCTGATCATGGCCTTTGACATCCAGTCTAAATAGTTCATACTTAAGTCAAAGGTACACATTTGTGCAAAGTCCCAAAAAAGTTAAACATTTAAAAGCTTTACTGAAAAACTGGATACATAAGTAACAGAAGAACATAAGACCCAATGATGCTGACCCCTGATCTTTCAACTCCAACATGCATTTAATTAATTCTTTACGTCGCAGTAGTTGTTGTGCCAAGTTTTTTTTACTTTTTTCCTCCTAAGACATTTTTAGATTGCAGTTCTATTTTAACAGTGGGTTCTCAAGAGACACAATGACCTAACTGTTTGTCCTTCAAAACTGTATCAGTTCATGAATTATCCGTTCAAGTATCAAGAAATTACCTCCAATGCTACAACAAGGAATGAGGAAGTGACTATAAGACCTTCATCTCTGATTGTGGACCTACAAGGTCCAATCAATTCACTCGAAAGTCAGAGTGGATATTTTCAAAACACAACACAACAGCCTTGTCTTTGCCATTTGTTGTGTGGAGCCCAAAGTGCTTCCATGCAGTGCCCCTCAGATGTTTTGGAGTCGTCGTCTGCCTCTATTTTCTCCAGGTGTACTTCACTGTTGAGGTCAAGAGAGCAGCATTAGTGTATGGATAGTGGGGTTCCTCTGTTGGATTGGGAAGTTCACTGCTCCAGGAGCCCAAATGTGCTGCTATAGTGTTTATTTTCAATTAAGATGTATATTTGCAGTTCAAATACCCAAGTTTGAACAGATATTTGGATATTGAGTCAAAGGTGAAAGCCCCACGAAATCAATGAGCATTTGTGCTAAGTTGGAGAAAGTCCCTCAAAGATTTAATGAGGGATCCCATTCTAAAAAGAAAGGGTAGCCATGGGGTAAGATGACCTTGACCTTAGACCTATGGCCACCAAAATGTAGCTAGTTCAGTCAAAATGGACATTTGTTAAAGTCTGAAGAAATCCCTCAAAACGTCTTTGAGTTGTAAGTATCACAAGTACGACCTGATCAGACTAACAGAAAACATATTCCTCCTGCTGGCTCTGGCTCTTGCCAATACAAATAACAAATTATTATTATATAACAAATACTCAGACATCTAAATGAACGCAACGTCCTCCTTTCTCACAAATATATTTGCACCCACACTGGCACACGCACGCCCCAATCAAATGGCAGCCGTAGCCCAAATTGTATCGAATTGGAAAAAGCACGCATGCACACACGCACTGTCTGATTGAAAAAGTAGAGCAGGCTGATCAAATTACCTGAAACTTGTTATTATTCAGGATGTTTACCACTAAACAAACAAAGGGGTTGACTTTATAAAGTCTTTGCTGTGCTGGCGAAGCAGAAAAGTCTGTTTTTCTGTGCCTAGACCTGTCAAACACAGTGCACAGGGAGAGGAGACAGGAGAGAGGCTTCTTTTGGGACTGAAGACGGGTGGAAGTTCTCCGAAGCCTGGCCTTGGGAATTAAGTAGTGTGTGCAAGTGTGAGCGTGGCATTAAAGTGTGTCAGGGAGGCTGCAAGTTGTAAGCCTGTGTGTGCGTATACATCCTTTAAGGTTATACATTAACGTTCATGTGCAGCAGCATGCGTAGCCTCGGGCTTTCTGTCTCTCCAGGATCATTTTTTTCCCTCCTCTGAAGATTTGAGTGCAGTATTGGGGTCAGTAGTTCTGCCAACACAGTATTTTACAGCCTCACTCCACTCCCTGCACTGCTGCGACTCCCACTTCAGCTCTGCATCGCACGCAAACAAACGCCGCCTTCATCGCTCCCCGCGCTCATCCTCTTTCTCTGAACAAGCGCTTTGTATCTTCGCGCTGGTATCACAAAGTCAGCACATGTGTTATCTCGGTATCTCTGCTGGAGTTCTATGGAGGAGCTTTGTGTGTGAGAAGCATATGTGGATACAGCTGATTGTGTTTGCTGTGTGTGCTAAAGTACAGCTGTGAGTTTGTTTATGGATAAACAAGAACAAATAGGTTTTATTAGAAATGCATCTGCTTCATAGCAATGGTATGAAAAGTAGGTAAATATTTTCTGTCCAAGCATTTTGATGCCATATCAAGAACAATGTGATAATTAAAAAGGAGTGGGGAATCGCCTCATACTTATTTTTAATCTAAAGGCATTAATTTCAGGTATTTTTAGCTGGTAATGCCCCCTACTCTTCTGGGAATGCTTTCCACCAGATTCCTGAGAGTGTTTGTGGGGCATTTGTGTCCATTCAGCCAAAAGAGCGTGTTAGAGGTCAGGCTTTGGATGTTTGACAAGAGGGCCTGGCTTGTAATCAGGGTGCTAATCCCTCCCAAAGGTGTTCAGGTGTTGAGCTTTTGGCTCTGTGCTCTGGCCAGTCCAGTTCCTCCACACCATCATTTTCGAGCATGTCTTGAAGAGCCTCTGTTGTGCTTTCTTTGGGTGTTAAATATTCTCTTTACTGTGTTTAACATGCCTTCTCCACGTGATATACTTCTGTTCACAAGACTAATGGTCTCTTCTACCTCTACCCTAATAACAGCACCAGTAGCTGCCTAAAATGGCTTGCTCTCCTGCTCCCCTGTATAAACCTACCAGTCTGACATCCTATCAGTGCTTCGTCAGCAGTTTAATCCCAAAGACTCGAGCTGGCAGGCCCTGTGCAGAGCATTGATGGAAAAATGAATAAAAAGTTGTTGACAACATGGCACCAGTCAGTGCTGAGCCATCTAATCACCACAGAGGAGACTGGTGTTTGTTCATGTGTTGAGCTTTTGGCTCTGTGCTTCTGGCCAGTCCAGTTCCTCCACACCAAAATACTTAAGCATGTCTATAAGAGCCCATGTTGTGTTTTTTTGAGTATCGTTTGCCCTTTAGTGTGTTAACATGTCTTCTCCATGGGATAGAGGCATTTTATGCACAAGACAAATAGTCTACAAGTACTTATCCCTCTACCCCTTCTACAGTGTCAGTAGCTGCCTGAAATGGCTGGTTCCCCCATTCTCCCCGAATAAATCTGCCAGTATGACATCCCACCAGTGTTTCAGTTTAAGCCCATAGACAGAAAATTGACCATAGAATGAATGCAGAGACGTTGACAACATGGCACAGAGCAGTGCTGAACTGTCCAATTACCACAGAGTAGACGAGTCAACCAGTGAGAACAGACTGGGTCAATGCAGGATCGGGGTCCCTCTTTAAATAGATACTAACGTTGTTGAAAATTTGCAATTTTTAGCATTCTCTTGCACAGGGGCACTCAAATGGTGTTGCAGGACACTCTTGTGTTCTGTGATTCAAGTCTTGGTGTGCCTTAGAAATTTGTACAGCTATTTTCTGATTACTAGTGCTGTCAGAGTTATCACAATAAAATGCATTACCTCACTGTTTGATCCATTTTCTCTGTGGTTAATCTAGTATTGCTAACTACATAACTCCCTTAGTTTGCACTTCAAAATAAAAGCAGGTTTAAGTGAAATTACCTTTGCTAAAGCCAGTATAAATTACAGCGTAAAACAAAAGAAAGATACATTTCATACTAAAACCTGCAAATCAGCATCCTACACCAAATTAAGCCAAAATGCCTTACCTTTTGGCTGTCAGCTTGAAAAAAAGAAAAAATCCCAAACCAAACTCTGATAACTTTGTGGTCAGCCTTGGTCAGAATATCAATCCAATGTTGAAATCTGCAGAGTAGTTTCCATATTTTACAAGGCTGGCTCTGAAAAAATACTTTTTGATAATGGATTTAAATGAACTGCCATCCAGATGGCATCAAGAAAAAATGGTGAGACGATTGAATATATCTCATTTTTAATGAACCTGAGATAAATAGCTGTTTACCAATTTCTGTCAGGCATCAGTCTATATGGATAAACATGTACAGTCTGACAAATTATAGAGAATTTATTGTATGCATGTGAATTTGGTGTGCCATGAAAGTTTGGCTTGGTCATCAGTGTGCCCTGGGAAAACACAATTTGAAAACCACTGCTCTCTCAGTCATCAAAATATGGTGCCAAGTTCAGGCTAAATATTGGCTCTTCAGCAGAGTTTGCCTTGTGAACAAGGGCATTGACGTTAAGGACTTGGGAATTACCTTTTCTTTGGTTCTACCTGACAGTCTCCATTTGTGTTAAGAGTCTTTCCATGCTGTTGCAGTGAAGCAGGTATGCTGCCACATTTTAAGTCTCTCAGCTCTTTTGATCTTGTCCAATTTGGAAAATCTTTGTCCATGGAGATTTCATGGTTTTGGCTGTGGGTGTCCACTGAATCTTAAAAAATATAGTATTGGTTAAAAAAAAGTGATGTAATAATAATCCACATGTGCAAATGTTATTGAAATTCAAACAGCTGTTATGTGAAGGACGAATCTGTTCTGACTACGTCCCCCTTTAGTTGTCCACGGTTAGGGGAGCTAGTGTGGTACATCTTGGATAAGATGATACACATGTCCATGCACACACTATATGTCACACTTTCTCAGGGACATTTTTCTATTTGCAAATGCTGCAGATATATGTTTCAGTGTTGACACTCGGTGTAGTCAGCTCTGTACTGGAACTAAATGACACATGGCTTTGTAATAGCTGAGGGCCTGGCTCTCAAAGGGTTGCATGTTTTTTTCGCCTGTTAAAATCCTGCAAGAAAGCCAAAAAAACATGGTCTGAATTGTAAAAAACACAAAAAGCTAAATGCATTAACTACCACTGCTTCAGCGATGCCATCCATTTGGTTAGCGAAAGAGGCTGAGCCGAATCATTGACAGCCACCATGCTTAAAACTCAGTCCAAGATAACTTTTGGTGAACTAGAGCCTCACAGCAGGAAGGCTGCTGATATTGTTTGATATTAAATATCTCTTAAAATGCTCTGTTTTTACTTCCTGGGATTTATGATGTCATAGTGATACAGCCTCCACCCACAAGCTTTTTCTGCTTGTCACAGGCAGACACCATGACTTTTATGAAAGTTAATTCAGCTGCCTGTAACCCCTCCTGCCCTGTCCCATCAGACATTGTGGTTGTCAATCAGCGCAGAGCTCATTATAATAGCCTCCTGCATCCCCCCATCACTTCAGATCTCTAAAGGGGAGGGAAAAAGAGCTGCGTCTGATCCTTTTTAATCAACTTAAATCAAAACCTTGCTTCATAGACACCTAAGATATGATACAGTCAAAACCACCAGGACAGGTTATAACAGCCTGCTAAACATCTCAGGAATTATTATTCCTATCGTGATACTAATATTTTGTATTAAGAGCACAAAGTCTCTACTTAACTTATATCGACCTTTTCCTATCTTGTGTTAGAAACAGATTTGAAGCAAGAAAAATATTTTTATTCTTTAGTAAATTCTTCTTTTGATTAATAAAAGTGAACATTTAGTAATGATGAAGTGAAAACCATTATGGTTCATTTGTACACTCTGACAATATTGCAGCCGATACTTGGGGTACATTGACCTATATGTGTGGTCAAAATAAGTGCAGCAAAATGTATGTCTGCCAAAACTGATAATCATCTTTCAAGGCTATTACTTGCTGATACTGATGTTGGTCAGATAATATTGTGCATCCCTAATAATTTGTTAAACCTCCATTTTGTGTAATATAAAATGTGACCTAACCTTGCTACTTTTCATGAATCTGAACTTTTTCAAATTAATTACATTTTTCTTTCTTTATTTTCTTTTCTAACCATCCTCTCTTAAATTTCAAGGTCCCACTAATATATTCATTTTCAATCCTTATGTAGCACAATATAAACTGTTATAAAACGAGTTATATAAATACATTTGCCTCAATGTGATTCATACGACCCCGCTCACTTCTCATTTATTCATGCCTGACCCTTCATTTATCTGCAATCAACACGTTCAACGAACAAAAACATAACTCTTAAAATAAAGAAGACTCCTTATGTAAATGTCTGATATAAAGTCTTTTTAACCTTACTTCAGCTCGGTGTTGGTATGAAGTAAATGAGAATAAGGAAAGGTGATGACTATTTTACCAATTTTGGTCAAATTCAGCTCCAAAGAAATCAACCAGTAACGGGCTGGACTCTAGATCTCTGCACGTAACATAAATCAAAAGGAAAAATCCCAAAATGGAGCTTGCATTGAGTTATTAGCTCATTTTTGGAGGAAATCGTTACTTGGTACAAACAATAAAAAATAACTTCCCAAAGCTGGAAATCAAAACTTCAAAGATTTGAAATGATGGCTCCGTTGGGTGACACATTTTGGAATTGATACACTGATGATAGATAAATGATAGACTTTATGGGCTTGTGGACATTTTGATGATCCGAGGTAGATTAAAGTGTGCACTATTGAGGATTCATGAGAGACATGCACACATCCATGTTTTTCTTTCCTCTTCTTGACTTTCCGTGGATGCCCTCCAGATTGTCTCAAGGTGATTTCATGAACTCTTTAGTGTATGTTTTAAAATTCAGATTGAATTGTCAGGAGATTAGAAAACATCGTGCAGGAATATGTTACAGGATGATTTTCATAAGTATATTTTGTCTCTGATGTCTGTAAATCTGCCATGTTTGCTCTTGCTGTCACCAGACAGAATTGCTATGTGGAGTGCACAGAATACAGACAAGGACCAGATAACAGGAGCAAACGTGACTGGATTGATTAAAACAGGATTGCATTTGTGTCTAAATGAGCTCTTTGTGTGCATATTAGGGCTGCAGTCAATCAAAGAAAAACTCAGTTGACTGAAATAACACCCATTTATCAACCAATCGATGGAAAAAACTCGGCATGTTATCTCAGAATCAGCCCAAAAGAGACGGTGTATTCAGTGCTTTCTGTGGTTTTTAATTATTATTTTTCCCTGACTCTTATCTGCTTGTGTGCTTGAATGTTCAGCACTTGCTTGATGCTACATTTTTATGTATGAAAAGTGCTTTATAAAGTTTGATTGATTGATTGATTGATTTTAAACCCTTGGTTCCTCTGTTACCTAAAGTCCATACCTGTTTACAGGTGGTGACAGTAAGCAGCTTTATCAGCTTTGAGGTTGTCTAAATTGGGTTTACATTTATTAAAGGGATGTACCAACTTTTTTTGTTTTCATGTCTTGCCTCACTCTGAGTCCATGACAAGCAGATAGACACCATTCTTTCGACTGTGCGTGCAGTAACAAGAAAGAGACGGTCAGAGCTCGCCCACCGCTAGCTTAGCGATTAGCTTAGCTCAAATACTGGGAGTCAATGGGTAGCATTAGCCTGCCTCTGCCTACAGTCATCAGATAAACTCTTCAGCAACTCTAAATGAAAATAAAACTTGTAAGCTTGTTGGGACTTATTTTTTTACCATGCAATGTTACGTTATCTACTTTTAGACTAAGATTAGCGCTTTATGGAATTTTCAATAGAAATATACAAAACTAAATCACAGGGCACACACGCAAACCACCACGGAGGTGTTTTGTTTTGTTGACATAATTACCAGCACATCTGCGGTGGTTTGGGCATGCGCCTGTGGTTTAGTTTCCATTGAGTTTCAATAATAACTTCCTGAAGGAATTGATATCATCAGTCAATTTGCTTAACAATTCTCTTATTGATCCTTTATTCTGCATGCTTTGCTAATCAAGGACTTCAAGCTCTCGTTGTTAGAGAAAGTCAGCAGAAAAGACAACAAGAGAAATGGTCAAAATTGTGAATTTTACCAAAAAGATGCCTACTGCACAACAAATATCAGGATTGTCATTGGGAATGCAGGATATAATCAGTATGATATTAGTATCACAGGATATTAGCTCAAAAAGTGGCGTTTCGGGGGATAACAAAATTTCTGCCTATATTTACGGGCAGTATTTTGGCCATATATATTAGCGTTATGTATGTTGTTTATATTGGCAGTAATACCTTCAGAATTTATGAATGTATCACAATGATTCACCCAATTATTACTAAACGTTTACATTTTAAAAATAATTGTGTCTTCTGAATATAATTTGGATTTCCTTGGTCCACATCAATTTCTAACATCTATCCGCTGTGACAATTAAAGGAACAGATCAGTTTTAGTAAAGGAGATACCCTGTACTCTTGCCAAAAATATTTATCAGCAATGATAAGTTTGGAAATATCAGCAAAAATCCAATATTGTACACCCCTAATTGTCATGTGTTTGACATTGTTGCCTCTGAAAATCTATATAGGCCCACATCCTTCCACACAGAACATCAATACTTATTGATAAAGGAATCGTTTAAGAATTGGATCAGTAAGCATAACTGTTAATGGCACTGACATCAATAAAATCTTATTAATTTCCATCCCTAGTTTTTACTGAGGAGATCTCTTAAGTAAAGAGCTGTGGCGCTGGGTAGTGCATCATGCAAATCAGATTTGAGCGATGGGTCTGCAGTGGGTCTCGGTAATCCCAAATATGAAGTTGTTCTAAAATGATAAGCAAAATGTTTAATAAAACTATCCATCATCTATCATCTATACCAGTTACCTCTCTCTGGGTCAGATTTTGGGGGAGCTAGAGCCTATCCCAGCTTACATTGGGCCTGAAGCAGGGTTCACCTTGAACCAGTTGCCAGCAGGGCCACATAGAGAGACAGACAACCATTCACGCCCACACACATACATACATAAATCAGAGTCACCAATTAATCTAATGAGCATGTTTGAGCAAAGCCCATGCAGGAGCAGGAAACCATGCAAATGCCACACAGAAAGGCTCTGGTGAACTAAGAAATTGAACCACAATCTTCTCCCTAAAGGCACGCGCACTGACCTGTGGCGCCACCGTGCCGCCCTTTATTAAACTAAGATACAGATAATATACATTTATTTCATTATTGATGTTGTTTTCTGTTCTTGTGTTGCATTTGATGCATGCATGTCCCTGTTTCTTACTTCAACATGTGCACTCCTTCTGGGGTTGTGGGCTGGTTGAAGCGTCTCATGTAGTCGTGCATCTCGGGGAAACTCTTCTTCATGTAATCCTCTGCACTGCTCTCCCGCACTGTCCCAAAACGGAAGCCCAGGGAGGGATGGTGCAGCTTTGGAAGTGACACAGGAAGACACGGGTGAAGAAGGTGGCATGTGTGATAAAAATGAGAGCAAAGCAGAGAGAAAGAGAGAGAAAAAGGCTGGGTATCATGATTGGGCTCATAAACTCCCCACGGAGAGGGGAAAGCGATAATCCTGCACAAATAATTCCTCTCTTTGCTCATTAGCTCGTCCTTGTGTGAGATTAGCTCATGTGTACATGTGGCCGTGGGTCTGTTTTTGTGTATGAGTTTGCTGACATGTGTGCAGTTGCAAGTTTTGCGTCCTTGTGCGCGGCCTAACCTTGTCGTCGTGAATTCCAGAGACCTGCTCGAAGGTCTTTTCCCCCACCATGACGGCAGCTAGGTTGGCCGTGTAGCTGGACAGCACAAGCAGGCAAAAGATGGCCCAGAGGTTCATCAGGAAGCGCCCAGTCCAGCATTTTGGAGTCTGCAGAGGAGAGAGGGAGAGAGTTTTAGGTTTTATTTTGCCTCTGTCTACTTTTTAGCATATAAAGATATCAAAAAAGATCAAAGAGAATGGGGATGAAAAGCAGATCCCTGAGGATCAGGGGAGCTAAAAATGTCTGAGTTAAAAAGGGAAAAATGTCACAATGTCAAGACAAAAAGGAGACAGACTGACAACATGGTGGAAATGAAGGTGACAAACTTTGTACATAGGGAAGGAAAAGGGACAAATATGTCAGTAAATCTAACATAAATGCAGGAATCCCCATTATATCAACCTCATTTTTCTCCCTGATATGCTGATATAACCCCTGACTAAGGGTTATCTTGCTAATCAAAAACACACAAAAGGAAGTACAACACAAACTCTAACAAAGTGTGACTGTGTGAGAAAAATCAAAAATATCCATCCATGAAATTGCCCGCCTCGGGGACTGAACCCACCTGAACACTGATAATTTATTCATCCTGCCAATTAAAATCCACTTACCAGAAGAAGAAAAGAGGTGAATTTGTAGTGTTTCCAAAGCTTGAGATTAATGAGGCATTAATTATACAAACAAGGTTGTAACCCATTATTATGAGGGTGTTTCAGATTCCCTGAGTAATGAATGGGTGAGCTGATAGGGCAGAATAGGAGGATGGCATGCACGCTTGAAGCAAAAATTCTTCACAGGTATTGTTTTGGACAGCACTGAGCTTAATAGAATGCTTAATGAGGGTGCCTTCACTGCCGCTGTGTAGGTATTTTCCACCCAAGGTTCCTCATTTTGTATTGTGTTTGAATGCAACACAAATTAAACAAAAAAAATAAAATTTGTTATTGGCTCTGTCCCTTTCTGGTTTCTCATTCTACAGGAGAGAGAGTACAATGATAAAAAGAGGCAAACAAACAACTTAAAATTTTAATTTAATTTATAAGAGAATTGATGACACAAATGAAAAGATTGTAATTTTTTTTATGCTAGCTTACGTAAAACCTAATGTGGGTGATTACATTTGCAGATGCAAGCAGACTGTAAGCTATTGTAAAAGCACTGTTTCAAATTTAAAGATCCCATATGATGCTTTTACCAGTTTATTTGACCCTATGTGTGTTTCAGCGTTAATTTTGTTGACTAATTATTTTTGTCATAGTTTTCATCAACAACCTTTTTTCCCCTGACAAAAACTAGAGGGTAACTAATAAAAACAAGTGCACATGGACAAAAACTAAAACTAAATTAACTGACATTTTCATCAAAAAATTAAAACTAGACTAAAATATTTGACAGATACTTAATCCAATCACAGCTGATATGGTCATGTAGAAAGTAGAGACAAGTTAGGAATATATTCAATCACAGCTACTTTGGTCGTGTGGAAAGGTTGGATGAGTTAAGAGGGACATCCAATCACAGCTGCCTTAGCTTCATGGTGGTGGGATAAGTTGGGGAGTGATCCAATCAGAGCTACTCTCTTTATGAATTGATATATTCATGTAGAGCAGGTTCACTGTTTGTGGTGAATTCTGGTATTGTAACTGAGATGCTCTGCCAGGTAGCCTAAATAAAGGTGACTGCATTTCACACAAAAGTTCAATTTGTTTCTGTTAATTTATACATTCAAACTTTTCTAGCATTCAATAAAGGGGTTATTAGATGTTTAATTTTATCCAAGTGTGAAACATGACTTCAGAAATTCAAGTAAACATAAAATATGCCTTACACTTTACACTGCATATTTTAGTCGATTAAATTGTTGTGAAATTTCATCAATTAAAACTAGTCTAAAATTAAAACAATTTAGATGACTAAATTACAATGAAAACTAAAAGATATTTTAGGCAAAAGACTGTAACTAAAACTAAATTAAAAAGTGCTGTCAAAATTAACACTGGTGTGTTTAACATGTCCTTATGCAAGCTTCAGCAACAGAATCAGGCTTATAACATGGAATTGTATGTGGGTGTCTGGACTGTCTACAAGCAACAGAGTGATGTGACAGGTTTTTGCTTAGACACTTTGTCTTTATTTTCCCCCTCCGTCGCGCACGTCAGCAACAAAAAGGAGCAAGGAAAGGGATTTTGAAGAGGTTCTGGGAGGATATACTGGATTTTTTTTGACTTGACTCTCTCAGCTGAGCTTGTTTATTGGCTTAATATAGCAGAGATAGCAGAGCATTCATCTCTTACAGTGAGTGAAATGATTTACTTTCACTTTTCCCCCAGAGGGAGAAAGTTTGACTCAAACGCAGCTGTGCATTGATGAGACTTTGAGACCACTCCTCGTCAAAACAAGGCACTTCACATCCGTCCTTCCAGGTGCACAGTAAAAGCACCTGATGTTCTGTTTACAAGGGGAGATATAGGGCATGGAATTACATTTTTAACGGGTGCAGTGTGACAACAACTGACGCTCAGCTTCAGATACGACATGGCATCATACACGATATTTGTATCAGTTCCAACTCGAGTGTAAAAGTTGGTATTCTAACTGCAAATATAAATACACACTGAAATTATACAGTGCAGTGGCAGTTAGGGCACCTGGAGCAGTGAACCAGCCCATCTAACAGAGACCAAAATGTGACCATCAATTGCTCTCTTGACCCTAACAATGAGGAAGTACACCTCGAGAAAATAGAGGACAGGAAAAGCCACTCCCATTGGAAAATAAAAACATTTGAAGAATGCCATGTGAAAGCACTTTGGGCTCCACACTGCTGATGGCGAAATAAAAAACTTAAGTTAGGGCTGTGTGTCGATTATGTGCAAAGCAGCTGGCTCACTCCTCATCCATGACAAATCTGTGCGTCCAGTTGTTGGCCTTCTACCCAACTGCGGAGGCAGAGACGTACTCAGCCCCGTGCGACCTCATGCGGCCATCATGGACAAAATTGCAGGATTCATATGCAAGAACATTTGGCCCTCTGGTGAGGTAAATTGTTTGATTTCATAGAGGTGGCTGGGAGAGGTAGGGAGCTGAACTGTTCATGCTCCATTTTTGTTTTGGGTTTTCCTCAAGTTCCTTGAAATTTTTCTCTTCCATGAGCACCTTTGGTCTGAGGTCAACAGGAAGTACCCTGCTCTCTCTTCTTTGGTTCTTATTGTGCTATGTTTTTTTTTTTATGTTGTTTGTATATGTTTATAAGGGCTCTTGATTTAAATTGTGCTTTTTGTTGCTTGGTTCTTTTTGTACTTAAGTTCTTGTGCGTTGTCTTCTGTATGTTCCTGTCTGTTTGCCACTATGTAAACCTCTGCTTATGAAAGAGCTATACAACGAAAGTTCTTCTTCTTCTTCTCATTATTATTAGTTCAAGAAACTATATGTCTCATATTGTAATAGTTTAATATTTCAAGCAGATTTGTCTACCATTTGTTGTGGCTTACATCCATTGCAGGAGTATTGTAGTCACTGTTTATGTTAATATGAAGATAATGAAGCTTCACAAACATTATGTGAACAATGTTCTTGTGTTGACTGACTGTTCATGGCAGACACTCAGCATTAGGCTTTGACAGGAAAAAGTAAGACACTGTTATGTCATTGGGACGACAACCCTCTCTAGCATTAAATCATACATTTGTGGCTTTTTTCTTTAACTTTGAAGGCTTTTGGAGACCAGCAAATGTGTCTAGAAAGTGTTGTTCCATTTTGGGTGGCATTAGCTGGGGTAGCAAAAGTGCTTAACCAAATCCAGAGCAGAGAAGACACGGCTGCTGCATTATCCTTCACTATGATCCAAAGAAAGCCCCCAGGAAGAGGGGAAATACTACACAGTGAGTATGAGAGCATAGTGAAAAATGTTAACCAGCCTTTGAAACCCCACATTAATGTAGGCTAGCTGGTTAATGATGTGCTAATGTGTGTTTTAAAGCAGGATGCAGAGATATCAGACAAACAACCTCATTTGTACTTGTTATTGTGTTTTTGGTTTAAATGTATTTGTCAGTGTTTGACTTATTAGTTTTAAAAGACTTTCCAAATTGTTACAATAAAGGTGACTCCAAAGATATTGTCCTTATTAGCGGCTAGGCAATCCATTTAGTCTCACACTGTCTTCCCCATGGCCTAAATAAACAGGACTCCTTGGCTCTGACCCAGCATGCAGAGGTTCTGTGTGTTGCTCCAAGGGAAATTTAACAGGTCAAAACTCTGCTAGTAGGCACATTGTATTAATTGACACTTTGCCTATAGCAGGAATCAAACTTATGACCTTTCAATTATGGGAAGGTTTCACTAATCAGCTGGCTTATGCTCCTCCAGAGCCATTTGCACCTCTCCCTTTGGGGTCAGTGTTTGAGTGTGAAAAAGTTTTTTGATTGGGTGCACACTCGCCAAGCAGGGAGTGCACACTGTTAAAATGAAAACAAATGAGGTTTGAGATATTTATTAGAATGTGCCACATGGAAATTTGGAACAAAAGCATACGTTATCATAATGATGGATTTCAGCACAGCATGCTGCTGTTAAAAAGAACAAATAATGCAGAGAGCTGTTGTTTTTCACAGGAAGTGAGACTGCTGCCGTGACACAATCAGTCAAGTCTGACATTTAATATATTCAATGTTTCCCACAGACTGATGGTTTACTTGAAGTGGTGGGCTGGTGACAATGGGGGCAGGTGTACCCAAAAAACTCATATAAAGTGAAGACTGAATTTCACCTGAAAAATTTAACAACGCTTTGGTGTTTTTAAATTTGTTTTCTGCAACAGCCTGTCGGTTTATGCCATTACACAATAAATATTTCATCTTTTAGAGTACACCATAAAGTAAGAGGAGTTTTGTTCCAACCTCCGGGAAAAAAAGTTTCTGACACCCAATACATCTTCTTTAGTAGAATTTTTTGGTTTTATTAATCTTCACACTCTTAACGTGACTCACCAGATGGACTGTTCAATACATTTCACTGGTCCATCTGAGAGAAGAAAGTGTTTGGGAAAGGGAAGAACCTTTCAAAAGCATATCCAGCAGGTGATTGGACCATCATTCTGTCAATCAAGTTCATTATGGGCCACTCTGATACTGTAATTGTCAGGTGCTACTGCTGCAGTGTAAAATACTAGACCTAAACCACTTCGTAGAACAAAACCTGTTGGAAGTGGAGTGAAAATATCCTTTCCATAGAGAAGTGCTGTCAGTGTTGTTGTTTGTTTATATTGTTAACAAAGAAATGCTGTCCAGATCTGAAGTGTTACTGAAGCTGTTAGCATCAATGCTAACCTCTGCATGTGCAGCCACTTCCTGTTGTCGTCTTGCTTGAAGCTCCCACCTCTTCCTGCTATAACGAACGCTCATTGGGCCGAGCAGAATCATTGTAGTTTGGAGCTTGGCAAGATGGATCAGACATTGAACCCAGTGGATCCAACTGCACTGCAAGGTTAAGTCTTGTGTTCTTTGTATTTTTATAAATATCTCTTTTTGGTCTTTTGTAGCACATTTCACTCAATGCATTTACAGAGACAAGAGTATTTCCCATAAGTTTATCTGATTGGGCTGGAGGCTAGAAGTTTGCTGCCAGCAGAAGGCTATCTAAAGATTAACAATGCCTGATTAATCCTTCACTTCTGAAAGTTACCTTAACATTTATCACAATTCATCACACCTATAGAGCAACGGTTCTCAAACTATGTTTGCCAAAGGCACATATAATTTGGGGAAAATCTTAAGGAACACCACACTTGAATCTAAAGAAAACAAAACACTTTAACACATCATTAGGGATGATAGGAATGGGAATTGAAAACCAATCCTCATTTAGAAATCAGTAACAACTCCCTCAAGGAATAGACATCATTGTTTTTTTTCTTTAGTAATTCTTTTATCAATTTCTTTCACTTTGTTCAGCATGCTTTGCAAATTAAGGACATCATGCTCTTATCGGAGTCAGTCAGCAGAAATAACAAAGAAGTCAAAATTCATGGCAGACAGGAGGCAGAAATGTCTTATTTATTTTTTTCCTTAAAGTTTTTTTCTTGTGATTAGACAACTAGTGACAGTGTACTTTGATTGATGAAAAAGTATATGTGGGGAAAAAGGAAAAAAGAAGAAAAATATAAATAAATAAATAAAGTGTTTGAGTTTAGACATATATCCTTGCTCAGGTCTTCCTGTCACAAGAGTTTACAGAGAAATTCTCTATTTACACATAAGTAGAAATATCTACGCATACATACATCACCACATATACATGTATATATACATACATGTGCAGGTATATTCATGCACGAAGAGTAATAACTTAAAAAAAACCTTTGTCTTAATATTTGACAAAAAGATGCTCACGTTTGTACAGAGCCCCTAGGTGCCATGGAGAAAAAAAAATATAAATCGTGCACATGATATATTAAAACCTGCGCACAAAATACTTATTCGTGCGCATGTTTTAGCTAAAACGTGCAAACAAGATACTAAAACGTGCGCATGATATATTAAAACGTGCGCACGAAATACATATTTGTGCACTCGAAATAAAGTTATTTAGCATGTTTTGACTTGTCCTTGTCCTTGTCCACTACGGCTTCCCGTAGTGACGTCAGATGTTTACAGACACACACAATGGAGAGAAGAAGTGAGCTAGTTAACTTTTACTTCCACCTCGGAATGTCATATAATGACATTCTTGCTGCTCTTGCCATGAGAGATGGAATAATCCTAAGTTGGAGAACTTTGCTGCCCATACTAAAAGACAACAGGCTCAGTCGGTGGAAGGAGTACTCAGATTCAGTCAGTGTCCTGACCTGGGATGCACAGGGGGGACTTGTTTGCTGCTACAGAGGCGAAGTTGTAGCTAACTTCGGGGCTAACTCCCTCCACCTTATTCAGCGGGTGGCAGCATGACACGAGCTTTGCTTGAGTCTTGAAAGTTGTGCAGCTTTTATTGAAGGTACTGATAAATAGCCTAAGGGACTGTACATACCCTGCACTCCTACATTCACAGACACAGCTAACGTTGGCTGGTTACTGGGATGCTTCAACCGAGCCCAGCTGTCTTCTTCTTCTTCTTCTTCTTCTTCTTAGTTTTTACGGGCAGGTGACCACTATATTATGGGGCCTTTCTGCCATCTACTGATGAGCCCGGCTGTCTGTTGCCACTTGCTTGTATAATTAAATCGAGTGCACGTTTTACTATCTCGTGCGCACGTTTTACTATCTCGTGCACACGATTTATATTTTCTTTTTTCTCCGTGGCACCTTAGGGGATCCATACATTTGACATTGCAGCCACTGAAAACCTATTCAGGCCAACTCCTTTTCACACAGAAAATCAGCAGGAAATGATAATGTAATTGTTAAAGAATCAGATCGATTAGTATAATCGGTAATGGCATCAATGCCCATCCCTGGTCATCAGTCTGAAAAATAATGCAGATGCAGGTGGTGCAGGGGGTTATGGTACATTTTTTTGCACTACCTACACGTTTAGCTATCTTGATCAGTCTGTGAATGCAGAATTCTTACAAGTTTATATTTTGTTGTAAAGCTGACTAATCAGGCTTTTCAGTGGTATGAACACAATACAAATTGGTATTTTTAAAGAGGATAAATAATCAACCTAAATAACATTTTCAAACTTTTTTGAGGAGAATATGGTGGGTAGTTATTCTTCAGGGGCAGTGACACTTAGGTCAAGGTCAGGCTTTGTGATTTTTTTCAACAACAGACAAATCAACCAATTCTCATCGTTGATGGCGCCTGAAACTCTACAACTGTCAGGTTGGGCCATAATTGTGCATAAATTGTGTAGTCTGACCTCAGCGTTAAGCATTCAAGCCAGCTTGTATGTGTGGGAAACACTTCTGTCCATGTTAAATGAGAGGCTGTGATTGTTATTCATCGTATAGTTTAGTGTATTGTGCATTTTCTGTAAATTTGTCCTGAGTACACCCTTGCTTAACATTCCTCTCTCTTCCTAACCTTTTCTGCCTGGCCCTCCATCTTGCCCACCCACCTGCCCTCTCCCCTTTACATCATCCACTGTCTGCCCACCGCCACGTCATCCTCATTGTGTTGCTCTTCTCGTCTCTGCTCGCCCACTTACCCTTTCAACCCTGTCTCGCCATCTTTCTGTCAACCTCCTTATTACCTCCTTTTTGAGCCCATTTCCTGATTTGCCCTTATGACCTTTCCACCCCCTGCTGGCTCCCGTCCACCTGCCTCCTTGTTTTCAACTTTGGTTCTGCTTCTATCAGGGGAGTTAACCTCCATTCGCTCCCGCTTTTTCCACCTCCATCCATCCCCATCATTCTCACCATAACTCCTTCAATCTCTGTCGGCCCACTTACCCTTTCCCCTCTCCCTCCCCGTATGTGCATTATCCTCCATGTAGCTCCGTACTTCATCACTGCCTACCTTTTTAACCTCTCCCCTCTCCATCTTCTCCCATCCCTGATCATCTCCATCCCTTCCCTCCATTTCTTTCACCCTCTCTTTTCACTCCCCATCACTGTTTGTGTACATTTTCCCTTAATGCAAATCCCCTCCTCCCATTTCTCTTCCTCTCACGATGCCGATTTATCACACGGAGGAGAGCTGGTTTACCTTGGTAGCGACGGTGCGCCCAAACAGTATGGCGTAGCAGAGATTGAGGGCGGAGGAGTAGGAGAAAACTCGCAGCCTGTTCCTGCCGTGGGGTGTCATGCCGAAGGGGCTGTTCCACTCGTATAAGGTGAGGAAGAGCGCGGTGAGATGGAGCGTGACGAAAATACCCACCCACATGGACCAGTGGAGGGGCCACATGAAGGCTCCGATGGGCGCTGCGGTGTCTTTGCTGCGAACCTGAAACAAAACGGTGCGAGAAAGTGGCATGATGCGGTTGGTTTCTCTCAGCAAAAGTCATAAATACTCCTTCAGTAAGATCAATTTAACCCTTTGATGCACAAGTGGTTCAAAAATGATAGGATGAGGTTGTTTACTCGCATTTTCTCTGTAATTACAGATTGCAGTCATTTTATATTATAGGTCTTCCTAAATCATGTTTCTGATATCAATTTTGCTCTTGTAAGTTTTATGATTTTGTAGTTGGTAAATTACTACCAGAAGCTTGCATGAGTGCTAGCATTTATCACCTCCTAAATATCGTGGGAAACCCTCAGTTCTTATCATCCATGGCTATTGGAGATATGTTTACCATCAACCACAAAGACATTCTCTAGAGGTGTCTCTTGGGAAGATTACTGCACACGTTAAGGTTGCATATGTATGTAGGGCAGCAAAATTTGGGGAATTTTCCAAGTTGGAAACTTTTCATTGGACATGGGAATAAATGGGAATTTCCGTGAATAAACAGGAACAAAACTGGAACTGACAAAATTGAAGGTTGACCCTTAACAGGGATTATAAATATAGTTAAGAAAAATGTATTTTACCATAATCTTTACTAAAATAACCAGATTTTGTGAAAGTATACTTGAGAATATCAACGCTATGCCACAATCACATGCACATTCACAGATGATTCCCTGGACTACTGAGGCCTCATTTTTTTACCCCAGAGCACAAGACTATTGAATCCATATATTTGTCTGCCTATGACAAAAAAACTGGTTATATTTATTTTTGGGTATGATACAGTTTGTCTAAATTACTCTCAATTTCCAGTTAATTCACTTAAATTTCCATTGAAAGTACCCAGTTTGGAGTATTACCCAAATTCACCAGCTTAACTTCCCATGGAAAGTTTCCTGAAATTTACTTGCAATTTTCTACCCCGTTACAACCCTTTATTCATCTTATATATCTATCTGTTCTTCCCCTTGCACCACTGTCTTATTGACAATGAACAGACACATAAGCAGTTTCATGTTTTTTTTTGATGCATTTAGCTCAATAGTGCTGTTTAAACCGAACATAACTTGCCTCCAATAAGGAGATTATGTTTTTTGCGGCGTTTGTCTCTTTGTTGGTCTGTGAGAAAATAAACTCAAAAATTTCTCATCAGATTTTGATGAAATATTCTCGGAATTTTGGTCGTGGCACAAGAGAAAGACAAAATGTTTCTGTGGTGATATGAATGTGGATCCAGGATTCTTTTTGACTTTGCAAGATCAGGTAGTTTTACACAGTTTCACTGAGAACAAAATGTTGGTCATGACATAATGAATTTTTGTTTCAGTGGTGATCTGAATATGGATGCAGATCCTGGAATCCAGGACTTTTTTCAAGGATTTGTTAACATTACACAACAGGACAGTTTTCAGCACCTTTGCTAATAAATCTCTCAACAATGTTGGAAATGCTTTGGTGGAGGCTTGTGCTCTTAGGGTACTTCTAGTCAATGAAATGATCAGGATCACTTTCAGTCGGTGATCAGGGGCCATAATATCTTAAAGGCTGCTATATTGAGATCAAGTAAACACAAAAACTTTATTCCAGGCCCAGTATGGGGTAGTAACTACTGTAGTTACTTGTTGCAAACCTGTTTCAAACTGTCTGTGCTTTTGTAGCTTGACTTTGTTCACGCTGCTGTTGCTCACTAGCTTTTGGGTCATAGTGTGTGTCTTACTGAATCTTTTGACTCTTTTATCTGCTGTACTTTTCTGTCTTTATGTCTTAAAGAAGTAGAGTTGTTGTGAGTCTATTCTTATAAAATGCTTGTAGAAGTGCGTCTGTGTAGATTCTCATTCATCCAGGTCATGGTCATTCTGAAGATTCAAAAGCAAGGCAACTGGACTGTGTAGTGTTTGTTGGGAAGACGTTTCACTTCTCATCCAAGAAGCTTCTTCAATTCAGGAATTGAAGAAGCTTCTTGGATGAGAAGTGAAACGTCTTCCCAACAAACTCTACACAGTCCAGTTGCCTTGCTTTTGAATCTTCAGAAAGCTTGTAGAAGTGGTTTCAGCACCACAGTGAAATGAGCAGCTCCTCCACTCTTAGTTGTTGTTCTCAGGTTTGTTGGCGCTGAGTGTCACAGTGGTAGCTCTGCCTTTGAGTGCTATTTAGGCCAACACCTTTTCACGCAGAAAATCAGCAGAAAATGATAAAGAAATTGTCAAAAAATCAGATAAGTAGAACTGTTAATGGCATTGGTTTAAATTAAATCTTACCAATTTCCATACCTGGTCATCAGTCTGTAAAATATACTTTTATTCAAAAATGCTAAAAAACAAAAGCAGGTGGTTTTTGGGGCACTACCTACATGTTGAGCTGTGTTACTCATTCTGTGAATGCAGGATCCTTACAACACGGCCCAAAAAAGTAGTGATAGAATTTGGTGGTGATTTGAATCTGGATGCAGATCCAGGAATCTTTCTGAGGATTAGGGGTGTCAACAATAATCTTTAAATTGATGCATAGTGATGTGGACATCGATAAAGATTCACTGATGAAGAGACTTCCAATGACTGTTTAATTTTGCAGAGGCTGATGCTAGACTGCAGTATCAGTTCAGGAGATGACTCATGGCATTGCATTATGATATTGAATTTTATTGAATTGTTAACTTAATAATTGTGATCAAATCATGAGACTAGTGAAGATGCACAGCTCTACTAAGGATTAGTTAACTTTGCAATGTAAGGCAGTTTTCCACATTTTTACTTATAACTCAGTAAGTCCTCCATAGATTTTGATGACATTTTCTGGGAAAGATGGTCATGGCAGAAGAGAAAAGTGATAAAATTTTGTTGGCGATCCGAATCTAACTGCAGGTCAGGAATTTTTAAAAATAATTTCTACACTGGACATTTTTCAGTTTTTAACAACTCACGTGATAATGTTGGAAATGCCTTTGCTGAGGTTTGTGCTCTCAGAGCACTTCTAGTTCTGTATGTGGCTCTTGATGAATCAATTTGGACTCTACTCTGTGAAATGACTGATATTTCTCTTTGTCTATTTTGCTCTACTCAGTCATGGACCAAAACTAGAAGTGAATATAATCCTAGTGGGAAAAGTTACCAAAATGCTTTAAAAAATATATAAAGACATCAATTCTAATACAGCCTTTTTTGACCTACTTATGGGAGAGTGCAGGGTCCAATCACTTAATCTAAGGGTTAAAGTCAGACCCAAGTTTGACAGGTCTTGTCTGCAAACTTTGTTTACACACTCCAGGGCATCATGAGTTACTGAAAAGCTGCATATATTGTTATTATTATGCACCATTCATCATTTTGGAAGGGCAAGAAATCTCCTTTTCAAATAATGGAGCACTCATTCTCAAATGGAGCCATATTGTCAGATCAGATTATGCACTGCAGTCTGTCAGCCACAGAGGGAGATGTTAGGAAATCAAAGAATTACTGCAGCATGTTCAAGGACTGCTTAGATGGCTTCTTTAAATGCTTGTTAAACTCCTAATAAACTTTAAAACTGCCATTAAATTTGAACTTTCATGATTAAGTCGCACTGGAAAAGCAGCAAGCTAATTATTCTGAGCTAATGATCCCCTATCCCTCATACGAAGACTGGGTGAGGGGGGCAACAGGGTGAAATTAAGTGTTTGCAGACCATATCATCATACTGAAATAGAGTGCAAAAAAAAAGAGAGAGACGAAGAGACTGACAAATCAAAGACATGCTGATGATTGCAGTGGCTGTCACAGAGCAGAATATTTTCAGGACGTGACCCACAACTTCTACGATCATTAAAACACAAACTCACAGCTCCAACAAACTAATGATGACTGCAGGCGGTCGTACCAGAATGCCCAGGCTGGTGGAGTAGAAGGGCGAGGTAAAATCGATGACTCTGCTCCTGGCAGAGTTGATGGAGAAAGAGGTGACGGCCATGTCAGCCGTGCCGCTCAGCAGGTCCCCAACCAACCCCGTCCAACGACCCGTCCCGCTCAATGCTCCATATTTGCCATCCCCCACAATGTAAAGGTCAAAGGTAAATCCCATATCCTCTGCAAGTTTCTCCAACAAGTCGATGCAGTAGCCATAGCAGCACTTCCTCAGGTCCTCAGGAAGTTCTGAAAGAGAAGACATAGTTAATAACCTATACTTACATGACACCTTTCTGGTCCTCATCCCATTCACGGAGCTTCACACTCAATGCAAATTCAGCCATTTACAACCCATTCATACAGGTGGAAGTGCCAATATGTGTTATAAAGTCTCGTGCAGCTCTGCAATTTGGCACAGTTAGGGGTACAGCGGCTTTCCAAAGGACACTCTGACATTAGTCTGCAGGAGCTGGGATTGAATAGCCAATCACAGATTCCTGTGCCAGGTTGGATACCAACAGGTAACCCACAATAATAGTCTGTGATAGTAAAATAATGAAAATGATAGTCTGACATTTCTGTGGGTATGGGCACTGATCAATATGAATCATGGAGGCTGGAAGCAGGTGGAAACAAAAAACGAGAAACAAAGAAAGCAGAAACCAAAAGTTTTTGCAGTTTTTTTAACAACTGAATAGGGCTGCCAAATTATGGAAACTTGCACAGTCTTAATTCTTTTGATTGAGAGGCCATCGTAATTAACATTTTTCGCTCATGTAAGCTGAGAGGCTCAAGAAACTGCAGATTCAAGTTACTGTCTTGTTTTGTTTTCATTTTTTGAGTATTACTTATTTTTTTTTTATTTTTTTTAACTGTTTTTAAGTTGTCATTTCCATGATCGAAATAAAAATATAAATCAATCAATCAAATATAATTACTTAGTGATTTTAGAATTAAATCAGTAGAAACATGTTACAAGATTGAATTAATTATGTTGCTTTTGGAAACAGCCACAGCTGTGTAACAAATTCTACAAATTTTTATTAACTGTTGGGGAAAAAAAAGACAAAAAAAGACAAAAATATATACAAAAATAAAAGTACAGGGTGGGCCAAAAGTTTCCATACATAAGAAAATGTGTAATGTTTCAGATACCCTAGAAGATGCATTTGACGCATCTTCTAGGGTATCTTTGGGGGCGCTTGAAGGCCATGGTGTATCAGGTGAAGACACGAGACATAAATCATCTCAAGAAACGTATCACCAACGTCATTACAAGCATAACTTCAACTGTGCTAAAGCAAGTTCATCAACAGTGGAAAACACATACTAATATGTGTTTTTGAAACAATGGTAATCATGTAGAGCCATTATATAAATACATGAATGATTATTTTTCCTATGTATGGAAACTTATGGCCCACCCTGTATACTCCTGAAGAAAGTTTGGAAACATTTTTTGGTTTATTATTTCTCCTCTTTATTAATAGCGATTGGTATTGTATTTCATATTATTGGGGAAGTCTGATTAGTCTCCTTTTACAATGAGGTACAACTTGTAAGGATTGTGCATTTGTTGAAAAAAATGTGCCAACATGCCCTTTGCACAGGAAGAAAGCCTACGGTTCCTCAGTTAAACAAGGGTGAGGAATACCCGGGAAGCCCACTTTATGGTCTATTTCTGACTTTACTAATCACATGAGACTTGGACCTAAGTTTATAAATGGTTCCAGGGCTGACACCAAATCATGCTGTCAATCTACATACCTGCATACCAGGGTTTTTTCTCACTTTTTTAGGCCATATACACATATTTAGCTGTGTTAATAATTCAAGGAATGCACAATCCTTTAAGTTGTACTTAGTTGTAAAGTTGACTAATCAGGCTTTCCAATGATGGAAGATACAATACCAACTGTGAATAAAGAGTAGATATAATGGACCAAAATAAAATTTCTTGAACTAGATTTAATTAACTGATAAAATAGACATCTCAAAGAACTCTTCATTTTACAGGCTGTTTGTCAAACCTGTACTTGTAATTATTAATGAGTTTCAGGAGCGTTGCCTTTTATGAATAAATTTTATTTGCAAGAAAAATATTTGTCTCACTGACATATCATTTATCTTAGAAAAACAAAGTTAAAACCACACAGTAATTTTCTCTCAATAACATTTTAATTCCCTTATTTTAAAATAAATGAAACTTTTATTGCCCCTGAGGGAATTTGTCTTGCACAGAGAGCATAAAACACACACGACACAGAATATCAACAACCACACATGGCAGTACATAATAACATGGAGCAATTAGCCAAAAACAGAAAGATTAAAGTGAGATTAATCAATTAGTAAGTAAAAATCATAATTAAAGCATCGCAGGACTCAATGTTACCCCCAGATCATTGTCAGGGTCTTTTTAGTGCAGTGTGCCACATTAGTGTTGTGTGATCAGAGTTTATTCAGCAGTTGGATGGAATTGATGCCTCTTTTACTTCTCATCCTGGGCATCCTGTACCTGAGTTTAAGAGCTCAAATTCAGGCCAAATGGGCAGCTGTGATCTTATTTGCCAGAGTAAGAGCGTGTCTGTCTTCCAGGTGAGAGACGCTGTCCATTTGTTCCCCAGTCTTCTTTGTGCCTATTGTAACAATCCGGTCCAATTTATTCTTATTTTCTTGGGATGAGTCTTCCATCCCATCTGGTGACTGCGGAGGAGGAGTGAACTCATTGCAATGTTTAAGAATACAGTTTCAAATTATTAGCATTTTGTGACATGGTGTGTTATCTTCCTTGACGTAGCCATCAAAGATATCATGGCCTCAAAGGGATGGACATGATCTGCAACAGTACTCAGGTCGCCCATGGTGTTTAGCTGATGATCATTTGGGGTGACGAGGCCCAAAGTGTGCCAAGAAACTATCCCCAACATCATTACACTACCATCACCATTAGTCCTGGGCAATATCTCAAGATTTTAATAAATATCGATGTATGTCTAAATGCGATATGACACGGGACAGTGTTGTTTGTATCGATATAGTTCACTTTGCGTTAAAATGGCAATACATTTCTTTCCTATGGGACACAAGTTCACACCTATTCCTCCTCTCCTCTCCCTGTGTCCATGTCTCACACACACAACCTCTCTGCTCCACCTCCCTCGCTCTGTGACTGACAGCCACCCCTCCTCCCCCTCCACTCCAGTGTTGCCAACTTTCTCGCTAAATCTGGCGACTTTTCAAACCTTCTTGGCGACTTTTTTTGTCAAAAGCGACTAGTGACAAATCTAGCAACTTTTTCTGGTGAAATTGGCAACTTTCCTGGCACTTTGGAGACTTGTGAAAGCACATATCCTTCTGCAGTTAGTCCTCAACCATCAAAGGGTGCCGCGGTGAGTCCCTCCCCCGTCTCAGAGGTCTCTCAGGTAACTACTGCAGTCGGAGTAGAGAGGAGAGCCACCACTCCACGTCCACACGCTGTTTACAGGATTGTTGAAAGAGATGCACTAAGTCTCTGTTTACGTATTTTATTTTTTGCAACCTCAACCTCAGTGGAAAAGTCTGTTTACTGTTACTGTTAAAACCGTAACATTGCATTTTGAATGAATTACTGTGTGTATTTAGACAGGCAGAAAAGGATATTAATTTTATTTCATAAATGCATGTTTTTTTTGTTCAATTCGTTTTATACATTTTGATATTGTGCAGAGTGACCTCTGTTAATAAAGGTGCCTGTGTGACATTTGGCACGTGGCTTGAACTTATAACTGTCTTTTTATTTGAAGGATTTGCCTCTGAAAAGAAAGAAACTAACAGGGACGCTATACTATAATGCTTTGGGGGAAACCCCAATTACATCACAGAAGAAAATATCAATATATATAAAGTATTGCCATTCTGGTTCGATTGTATGCATCAAAGTTTCGTCTCAAGGCTAAGGCAAAATATTGAGATATATATCATATATCGTGACATGGACTAAAAATATTGACATATAAATAAAATGCCACCCAGCCCTAACCACTGTCCATAACCACTGAACCAGGCAGGATGAATTCATGCTTTATTTTGTTTACCTCAAACCCAGCCCTCTTATTATCACAAAAGAAATAAAGACTCATCAAACCAGGTAACATTGACCAATTCTGGTAATCCAGTGCAGGTTGTAGCCTCAGTTCCCTGTTCTTAGCTGACAGGGTGGCACCTCTGTGTGGCCTCCTGCATATCTTTGTTGTAATGAGTGGTTGCATAAGGTGCTGATGCCTTTCTTTCATCTCAAACTACTCTGGATATTGTCCTCTAATCTCTGCCTTTAACAAGGCATTTTCTACCAGGAAGCTACTGCGCACTGGATATTTTCTCTTGTTGGACCATTCTCTGTAAACCCTAAAGGTGGTTGTGAATCAGGTTCCACGTAGATCAGCAGTTTGTGAAATGCTCAGACCAGAGCAGCCAGCCTTGCACAACCTGCCACATTTAAAGTCCCTTAAATCACACAGCAGGATAGATTGACCTTGGCTATGCATTGGGTTGCTGCCATGTGATATGCTTATTACCGTAATTTCTCATTCATAACACACATTTTTTTGCTCATAAATAAGGTCTAATTTTCGGGTGCATATTATACACAAGCACAAGCAAAATATGTCAAATATTTCGTCTCCCAATATCACAACTACAACACATCTGATACAAAAAGCCGTAATATTCTCTTTCTCTGCACAACATTACCGCTCATCTCATTGATTAAAACTTTGACTAAAGGTCATTTTTGAGTTGTCTGAGAGAGTAAGGTTTGGGCAAAATGTGGGTGCGTGTTGTATTTGAATTCAGTGTTTTTCCTGGAAAAAGCATGAAAAAATGGGGTGTGTGTTATAAACGAGGGCGTGTAAAAATAGAGAAATGACGGTAGTTATTTGTGTTAATGAGCTGTTGAGTGGATGAGCTGGCTGGTGATTGTGTATGAAATATGATATTAAAGATATCACTGAAAATGTGCTTTGTACTCTCTGTTAGTCATAGTTTTGCATAAGCACACTGCCAAATTTATAGAAAGAGATCAAATATAGAAACTATATTCCAGCTGTCGTCCTTTTTGGATGACAGAAAAGTGTGCACAAAATACTCAGAACTTTAAGTACAATTCAAATGAAGAACTCTTTATTATTGCAAGAGTAGATTCATGGAGTGCTCCTTAAAATGCTAAACATTAACTGTCCTTTTGCTCTTACATCCCTGCAAAGTATAATTTTCTTGCCTGTTTCAAAATGTAAAACCCCCTTTCTCAAATGACAAGAGCCATTTTGACTAATATTATATTATTTGTAAGTCCATTAGACTTAACTGCAAAGCCACAGTGTTTCCTTCAGGGTTTGCATGATAGGGGTGGTGACCTAACCCGCTGAGACTTTCAATTTTCTTTGTCTAACTTGCACAATGTGCAAAGAACAGTTAAATATGTGAAGAAATTGATGCTGTGTTTGAATAAAATAAGTGCACATGAGTTTTCTTGATTGATAATACACCAATCAGGCATAATCAGTGAAGTGAATAACCGATCATCTCTTCATCGCGGCACATGTTAGTTTGTTGGATATTTTAAGCAGCAAGTGAACATTTTGTCCTCAAAGTTGATGTTAGAAGCAGGAAAAATAGGCAAGTGTAAGAATTTGAGTGAGTTTGACAAGGGCCAAATTGTGGTGGAGAGATGATTGAGTCAGAGCATCTCTGGAACTGCAGCTCTTGTGGGGCGTTCCCGGTCTGCAGGGATCAGTATCTATCTGAAGTGGTCCAAGAAGGAGCGGTGGTGAACCAGCAACAGGCTCATTGATGCATATGGGGATGAAGGCTGGCCCGTTTGGTCCAATCCAACAGAGGAGCCACTGTTGCTCGGATTGCTGGTTCTGATAGATAGGTGTCGGAACACACAGTGCAGACCAGTGAGGGGAAAGATGGTCATAATGTCCTTTCTCCATTTGCTTCAAAAGTCATGGCTTGGGGGCAAATTTATCCCAGCATTGCCACAGATCTGATGTGCATGTCCTGATCTTGTAATGGACATTTGAGGGCCCTTAAACTGCGCCTTTTGCAGCCCCGGCCATTTCTGGAGGCAGGCCTGTACTCAGGCTTAAATATTCAGTCACTTTTAATGAAGACTTAGAAAAGTGGAACAGTCCTTGTGGGGGGAATTGATACGTTTTTATAGATACCATTTAGTGCTGTGCAATTGATCATGAATACATCATTATTGTGTTATGAGCTTTTGCAATAAGCACATCCTGACACTCAGAATTCATTGCAATAAAAAAATAAAGTATTTTAATGTGGAGAAATAAAATTTTGTAGTGTAATAGCCCTGCATTTACACCTTTTGCTTCAGCCAAATGAAGCTAAAGCTGGCGATGAGCTACCTTTGAATTAGGGATGCACAATGCTATTGGAGAAATATCGGCATATAATTGCATAAAAAGTTGATTATTGGGATTGGTAGACGTGAGTTTTTTTTGCCAATATTTATAGCCATAACCATTTTCATGTACAAATTGGCCATCAATGTATTTTATATTGGTAGTTATATGGGATAAATGTACAAATATACCATAATGGTTAATCTCATCATTAATTAATGACACTCAAAAGTGTCATTAATTGAAGAATAAAATGTTGTTTTTCCCAGTTTATTTCTATTTTAGCACAAATGGACTGTAAACATAAAAAGAAAAACTTAATGTTAGTACAACAACTACTGTACTGCCCTTGACAAAAATATTGGCCTTGGTATTGATGAGTTTGGAAATATTTGCATATCAAATTTCTGCAAAAATCTGATATTGTACCCTTATTTGAATTTATTTGTGCCAGTTTAATGAAGGAAAAGGTTCTTGGATGTCTTTTAGATTCAGCAAAACATGTTGCAGCTGTAAGTGTATGATAAAACAAAGAGAACAGAAAAGGCTAAGACTCCAAGTTATATCTTGTATGCACTCATAATCGTTTGTTAACTTATTGGATGTCATATCATTATTTCAGCATTGAATAAAGTGATTGTACACTGCATGTTTTTTCTCATTTTGGCAGGCCTAATACCAATGCAATTATGAATTCTGACAATCATTCACATTTCTGTGTGGCAGAAGCAGGCCTGCACAGGTTTTCAGGGTCAACAATGTCAAATGTCAAACACATGGCACTCCTGACATGCACTACTGTCTCTTCAGTTTCTGGTGTTGCCACTCTTGCTTAAAGTCACACAGACACTAGACCCCATGCAGTTTTCATCATACAGTATAAAATGAAGACACAATTTTGGCTGCTTCTATCTCCTGTTTACTAGGGCTGAACAATTTTAGGAAAAGATCTAATTGTGATTTTTCTGGCAGATGTTGCGATTTCTATTTGATTCACAATTTTCTTCAACTCAGGCTTCAGTGCAGTATTCACTATGTTTACAGTCTGGACAACAGTAAGGAAATCAGTGACCAAACACACATAACACATTATTCATCATCTATTTAATAACATGTGTTCATTTTTTAAGGGGTACTCCAACTTCTACTCCTAAACTGAGAAATATTGTTGACCTGCTAACCAGCTCTTCCGTAAATGCAAATTGCCTGCAAATTTGTGAAATTGTATGTGTAAAATAGTTGACACAACAGATCCTGGGTCAGTCAGGAGCCCTGCAAAAAAAATTGCAGCTTTAGCGATCACATGATTGCGTTGTCTGAAATTGCGATTCCGATCCGAAAACAATAAATCATTCAGCCCTACCATTTGCTATCTTTTATATCTTTGTTGCCATCTATGCTGACTGCCTATCTGTTATCAACTGGAACTGGTTTTTGATTCCCATCCCTAACCCTTGATCAACTTGTGGGCAGAAATAAAGAATCTGGCAAGAAAGACACGGCATGACATAAATTCTTAAACTTTTGCCACATTGATTCTCTTGGCAAACTTTGTTTTGCAAACGCAGTCAATACAGATCAAGGGGTGTGCCAATTGCACTTGAAGCTTGGCTCAAGTCTGTGCTTGTATTGCCAGAGCAGGATATGAATTTTGTGATCAGATATATCATAATTATTGTATATTGCGAGGAGGTACCACTGCCATTTATTCACAGCTACTCCTATATTTCTTGAAGCTTTAGACACTAGATAATAAGATCTTTCTTTCCTCACTTGATATGTCAACTCCGATTTGCCGTCATGTATTTTCCTCCAGCAGATTCAACTTAAAGAAGAAAGTTTGGATGCCTCGTACATCACTCTTCTTTTATGTATGGTCTTCTTTGTGAGATGTAGTACCTGGTGTTTCTTTTTCTTGAAGTTTTATTGATTTAACGCCCATGTTGCTCATCATTCATGAGCCTGAGATTTGGCTGCGAACCTAAGCTCTGGACAATGCACTGGGAATACCTCTCAACTGGACTGACCAGCCTTGATCCTTTATTGATTTCTGTATCTGAAATCCACTCCAGTCTTGAGAAGAGAAGTGGACAGTGAAGTAGCACCAAGAAGACCTCAACAAGAATCCATCAATTTTCATAGGTTAAGATAAATGCACGTCAGAAGGCAGCTTTTTAAAGGGGGTTATAAGGCATGTCATACGTCAGTTACGTCTCAATCTCAACAACATTCAGAAGACACATTGACAAAGAAAACTCACCGACGCCCTCCCATTCTGGAGCTGTAGAGTTGGGGTTATGCAGCTGGTTGAAGAGGCCCTGGATTATGTCGGACCTGTTGGTTTTTGGGTCCAAGCATAATTGCCCAGCAGGACACAATCCATCATCGTCCACCTCCCGCGTGAAGACAAATGGATGCTCCACCAGTGTCACCACCCTTAAACGATGTCCCTCCACAGAAAATCCAGGCCGCCACCGTCCACCAGTGTGACCATCCCCCTGCCCGTCCCCTCCCCTGACCCCAGCTCCAAGGCCTTGCCCCTGGCTCCTGAAGCCCCCCACCAGCCCCAGGATCCCTCCCTCTAACTCCAGCCTTCCTCGAGTCCACTGGCCGACGGTTACCCACGCTGGCTGGCCGAGAGCGCCCCTCTTCAGACTCCATACATGAAAAAGCTGCGATGAGGACACTCGTGACAGGCCGGCATCCACCTGGATTGGACCCGTGGCCCCAGTGAAGGAGGTGTTGGAGAGAAACCTCGAGAGAGAGAAAGAGAAATGGAGACAATAAGAGCCATGCAGGGTTATTGCAGTTTAGAAATGTTGCTGCAATCACACACAGCTGTAATGTGTGGCCTGGTCTGTGACCTGCCGTCTCCCTGCCTGGCTCAGCACTCTTCTTCTACCTGCAGCCTACAGGACTCTTCAGGGCAATCTGCACTCGAGGGAAGAAGAGGGGATTTAGAGGAGCAGGGAGGAGGGTGTGCAGGCTAGCACAGACTACTACTTCTTCTTATGTTTTTTTTAAGCACAACACAGTTTACAAAATAAGACGAAACAATTAAAGGTCCAGACAGAACAATAATCAAGGAAATGCTGGGATGATAATGCAAAAACAAATATGCCATCATGGAAAACAAACAAATGATCTGATCACTGTGGAGTATCAATTGTTTTAGAGGCAAGGTAAGAGACATTGAAAGAGCAATTAACACTGCAAATTACACCAAGTGGCATAAAATATTTTTTTTTATATAAAACAGACTTCCATAGACAATCATCATAACAACAAGAAAGCTCGTGCTTTAATACAGAGCTAAGTCTAGGCGAAAAGAGCTTGTAATTTGAAAATGAAAAAAAATATGAAAAAATAGAATTACTTTCTGACATTTCAATTTTTATTCTTGATTTAAAACCCCCACAAAATGTAATTAAAAATAAGAGTAAGAGATTTTCTTTCAGTTTACATCTACTTTGATTTAGATTTATTTTATTTTCATTTTTTGCTCTGAAAAATATTTTAAAGGGATCTGTCTTTTTTCAGTTGAAGGATTAGTATTTTCAGATTCGGATCTTTTCTTTTTGGTGTCAAATTTCTTTTTTTCACTTCCAGTTTCAAACATTTTGCCGTGTCCTGACGTGGGGGGCGTGGCATCGACAAAAGACCTTTACTGCCTCTTATCAAAAACATCGACAACTTGCAGAAGTTTTTATCCATGCAGCATGTTGGTGAATATCAGGAGTGATGTGTTGGACATTGTTACCACTGAACACCTTTGTAGGCCAATTTTTTTCCCGCACAGCAAACCAACAGGTATTGGTAAACAGAATGGTTAATGGCATCAGATCAATAATATCTCATCAATTTCCATCCCTATGTAGGACTAACCTGACACACCAGATGTACTGTTCAGTATATTTCACTATTCCATCTGGGAAAGAGAACATAGAAAGTGTTTGGGACTGGGCAGATCCTTACAAAGCTTACCCAGAATGTGATTGGATGATTGGTCCATCAATCACATTCGTAGGGGCTAGTCAAATAATGTAGTAGATCAAAACATGTCAGAAGTGGAGCGAAAATATCCTTACCATGGAGAAGTTAGTACTGCTGATATTTGTTGCCTTTGCCAAGAAGGTTATGTTTTTGCCGGTGTTTGTTTGTGTTCAAAATAACTTGAAAAGTTATGGACAGATTTGGATGAAATTTTCAGGAAATGTGTGGAATGGGATAAGGAACAAATGATTAGATTTTGGGACAGATCCGAATCACCATCCAGATCCAGGAATTTTTTAAAGGATTCTTTAACACTGCGAGATAGGACCATTTTCGGCATTTGTGCATATAACTCCACAAAAAAATGATCAGGGCACTTGGTAAAAAAACCTACCTTGGCGGAGGTTTGCGCTCTCCGAATGCTTTCTAGTTTTTCATTTATGAAAGACATGCGGTAAAGATCTGATAAAACTGCCACTGAAGCTGTTAGCATCTATGCTAATCTCTGTCCAAATAGTCACTTCCTGCTCCTGTTTAAAGGATGCTGATTGGGCTGTGCTGCTTTGTAGGTTTGAGCTTGACAAGATGGCTCTGATTACAGACAAAGAAGCACCTACAGAAAAATTAGGGTCAAAGTTGCTGGTGGTGCAGACGAGATGTCAGGAATTTTGGACAGTAGAGCCGACCCAGCATGTGCCCCCAAACCTGACCTTACAAATGCTTAACAAAGGCATCAATTGAACTATTGACAATTGACTTTTGAAGGAATAATAATGCATTATTGATTATGAATAAAGTAACAGTACTTAACTAATGTTTTACTACTGCAGTAGTAGAATATTGTATATCTTTTTGTCTGTTATAAATTCATAATTAAAAGATGCCTTATTATTGATTAAGTTTTTAGTGATGCTGAACTTATGCTTTATATTTGCAGTAAACAATTACAGTCACCAAGTACATTTCATCATTGAATATGGAGTTTTTTTTATCAGTGTAATCATTTTTCAAGAAACCTGCTGTGGATCCTGGAACAGAGCAGTCTCTTGTGTAAGCGATCAAAAAATAAATGTTTATTGGTTTCCACTTCTGAGGGAAGGAACACAACTATCAGAATCAAAATTAAACCTTTTGTGTAGAAAAGTTACTAACTGGATAAATTGTACCTGCAATTTCTCCTTTACTTCAATAGCAACAGGAGACAAGAGATAAAAAGAAAATTACTTTCTCCTCAAGGTGTCCTCTGTGTTACCCCGCTCAGAGCCTCTCTTGTCATCTCCTATCATTTTCTGGTTGGAAATCAAAGTGATAGTTTTATTGTTGCACCTTCTCTCGAACAAACAAAGCTGTTTGACTTTTAAACAAGGTAAGAAGGGTACCAAAGTGGAGTATGACGTGTTATTGAGAGTGATATCGAGCACAGGGGTTGGCAACGCTTAGATGATTTTGTTATACCCTTTTCTTGTTACAGTAATTTTGTATTTTTGTGTAAATTCTTCAAATGTTAAGAGGCTTCCTGTATTAAGTGAACAAAAAACAAAAGTTAAACTGTCATCATATCATTTAGCCTTTAAAACTTGACTTCGTTTTGGACTGAAATGCCAAAATATAGACTAATATTGATCAACACCCCTCCTTTTTAAATCTTTATTTCAAACATAGGAATAATAAAATATTAAAGTTATAAAACAAACAAACAAAAACAACAAAAAGTAGAAACATTACTTACAGAAATTCTTTAAATGTTAATGATGTTCGATGCTCGAAATGGAGTAGGAAGAATCTAAGCTTATCTTGTCCTACATTTTTCATCGATGTATCACGTAATCACTAATCAATCAGCAGCACAGTATGAAAAAAAAAATCTGTTTTCCATTCAAAAAAATAAAAATAAAACAGCAGAGCAGAAGAAGACAGTTTACCATCAGCCACTTTTACCTATACCCTCCTGCTGTTCATTAATATATTTCCTGAAAACAGGTTTGTATACATCTTTTTGAATTGTTAAAAATCATAATAAAATCATATAATATGTGGCAGGGGGAAAATATTTTGAATTAATATTTTTTTCCCAATAACATTCAGCTCTAGGTTACATATACAACATAAAGTAATGATAACACCTTTTTCAGTGAACAAAAAACAAAAGTTAAACTGTCCTCATATCATTTAGCCTTTAAAACTTGCGTTGTTTCGGGCTAAAATTCCAAAATATAGACTAATATTGATCAACACCCCTCCTAAAAATGAAAACCAATTATTAAAAAATAGCCTAAAATCACAATATCATCATTTCATAATATGTGGCAGGAGGAAAATATTTTGCATTATTATCTTTTCCCCAATAACATTCAGCTCTAGGTTACATATATAACATAAAATAATGATAACACAGTTTTTCAGTGAATAAAAAACAAAAGTTAAACTGTCATCATACAATAGAGTAAAACTTGACTTTCTTTCAGACTGAAATGCCAAAATATGGACCAATATTGATCAACACCCCTCCTAAGTTTTCTTGTGCTAAGGTTTTTGTCTGGAGAAGAAACAAAATGGCCCAGACTTGCTTTTACAGACTGTCTTTAGCAGTAAATCTCACTAAATGGGCCAAAAAAGGAAATCCAAGAAAAATGTTACAAATGTTGGTGCAGACTTTCACACTGGGGTTGTGAGGCTTATGCAAGTCTAGCCTCAGATGGGTAATTGCATCTCCCAGGAAGTCATAATTAAAAGTTAATGCAGTGCAGTGAGGGTCTTCTCCTACACGCCGGTCCATACAGACGGTCATTGCTATTCGCCTGACTTGCCCGGTGTCCCCGTATTGGTCTTTACATGAGAATGCATTAAGGAGGAGCGGTTCCTGTTCACACATAAATCTGCCCCGGCCTCCTGAACCGTGCAAAGATTGTTGGCTCATGCCTCAGCGTCTGATCATGCCCACATCGCCAGGTGATGTCTCCATGTGAAGCCATTGCACTAATGTTTGATCATGTCTTGATTAGTAGAGGGATTGTGGGGAGGTCATTGGAAATCGTATAGGGTGGATGTTTAAATGTTAAAGTATGCAGGGGTCACTGCATTCTGTATGGCTGCTGAACCGTGCAGGGACTGGTGATTATGTCTGGGTCAAGGCTAGAAATGGCAGGTTTTTCTTCCAGTTAATGGAAAAGGTTGGTGCAGCTTTAGCTTTTTCTTAGAGAAGGAAAATTGCTTTTCTGTTTTGCTTTTTGTATCGTACTTTCTTTTTTATTCATCTCTCGTCTCTCATCATGCTAAACGCTAAATTGATGAGCACAGAATGGAACCTACAGCTGGAGCACTTTTGCTGTAAAATATGGGATATGCCTAGAAAACTGAGAGCTCAATAGATCATGTGTTGCATTAACCACCACCATGGCTTTTCTTCAGAGACTGTGGTTCCCAGCCTGGGCTCAGGTCTCCCAAAAGGGGGGCACCAAAGATCTTGCAGGAGGGGCTCTGTCAGCTTTAGGTTGTCAGACTTGGGTTGACATTAGGGCTGAACAGTATGTCGTTTTTCCACCACACTTGCAATGTGTCAATGTGCAATAGTCACATCGCGGGACATGCAATGTCAGTCACATGACCTAAAATATTGTAACAGACTGGATTTCTTGTTAGAAATGTTTCGTTTAGTTAAGGGAAGGACCGTTGGGAAAGTTATTGAGTTTAGAAGGGGGCATTGGTGTATAAAGGAGTAAAGACAAAGAGAAGAAGCTTGTCATTTTGTTGGAGTTGGCTACGACCAGTGTTATTTTTACAGCACTTTTCAATTTAGTTTTAGTTATAGTCTTTTGCCTAAAATATCTTTTAGTTTTAGTCACAATTTAGTCATCTAAATTGTTTTAATTTTAGTCTAGTTTTAGTTGGTGAAATTTCACAACATTTTAGTCGATGAAATCTACTGTAAATTTTGACTAAATCATGAAGTGTAAAGTGTAAGGCATTTTTTATGTTTACTTCTGAAGTCCTGTTTTACACTTGGATAAAATGAAACTTCCAATAACCCTTTATTGGATGCTAGTAAAGTTTGAATGTATAAATTAACAGAAACAAATTTAACTTTTGTGTGAAATGTAGTCACCTTTATTTAGGCTACCTGGCAGAGCATCTCAGTTACAATACCAGAACTGACAACAAACAGTGAACCTGCTCTACATGAATATATCAATTCATAGAGAGAGTAGCTATGATTGGATCGCTCCCCAACTTATCCCACCACCATGAAGCTAAGGCAGCTGTGATTGGATGTCCCTCTTAACTCATCCAACCTTTCCACACAGCCAAAGTAGCTGTGATTGGATAAATTCTTAACTTGCCCCTACTTTGTTAGTTTGTTTGGATTAAGTCTGTCAAACATTTTCGTCTAGTTTTTATTTCTTGAGGAAAATGTCAGTTAATCTACTTTAAGTTTTGGTCCATGTGCTCTTGTTTTTATTAGTAACTGTCTAGTTTTTGTCAGGGGAAAAAGGTTGTTGACTAAAACTATGACAAAAATAATCAGTCAGCAAAATTAACACTGGCTACGACCCACAGTAGCCTGTACTCAGTCATTTGATAAAATTCATGGAAAGTTGGAAACGTCTTGTAGCATCTCTGTAATGGAATGCTATATGTTGTGCTGTCATTTGTGTGTTGTTAATGGAAACCAGAACCATTTCATCGACTATCTTTGATAAAAGTCCTGTTGATGTTACCATCAGTGGGCCTTCCCAGAGACTGGACTACAGTGCATGTCGAGTTTGTCTTCTTTCTGCACATAAAATGTAATAACTATAAGTGATGTTTGTCACATATACAGCGGTGTTACAGTTCAAAGAGTGACTGTGTTAAATGAAGACTTTCAGATATTTTTGTGTTTCTCTAGTCTTATTTTGATTAAAATTATCACAACACTCATCAGATATGCCTTAAATCAGGGATGGGCAACAGCTGCATGCAGCACCCCCAACACTGTGGCCCACCAGCTGACTCCAAAAATCAGTAAATCGTTTAGAAATAAAAAGCCAAAGGAATAAAAATAACAAAAAATCAAAAAAGCCCTACAAGACGTAAAATATGAAAAAAATGAAATACACAACACAAGATATACAACAAATAAGTAAATAAACAAATTAGAGAGTTCAACATGTAATCACAAGAAAAAATAATGGATAAGAAATGACAATAATGCCAAAATCACAAAAAGAAAGCAAAAGCAGGAAGTGTTTGAAGACAAAACAAAACAAAAAACTCAGTAACAATATGAAAAACACAACGACAAAACAAATAAAAAAGCTGAATAATAACAAAAAAGAACAAATGAAAATACACAAACAAAACTGAAAAAAACACAATCACAAATGTGAGAACAAAACAACAAATCAAAAATACCAAAGCAAATCAAAAAACCCGACAAATCCAAAAACCTGATATGTAATTAAAACACTTTAAAAACTCAGAGAGCACAATGACAAATATAACACACAACAAATCCAAAAAGCAAAACAAAGAAAACACAACAACAAATGAAGAAAGACAGGCTGAAAAAACAGCAACAGACTCAAAAATGACAAAAATGACCAACTGAAAAAAGATAAAAAAAAATGTAAACCAAACAACAACATACAAGAAAAAACCAAAACATTAAGTTAGAACTGACAGGACATGTCCTTGTAATTTCTTAATCTGGTGTGAGTTTCTTTCTCTTCATGCTTTTGGATTTGTTGTAATATCAGATGTATTGTTGTGTATTCTTATTTGTTAAAATCGTTTTTGTCTTGTTTTCTGTTTCGTTTGTGTGTTTTCTTATTTGTTGTTGCTGTTCTTTTCATTTTGGCTCTTGTGTTTTGAACTTCAGGGCCACCATACTTAATCCTAGCAGTTAAAAAGACACATAAATGAGGACTGTGTGTCATGTTTGTGTCTTGTGCGTGTGCTTTTCTGCATAATCTTTCTCCTTATTTCATTGAACAGCGTTCTATTCATTCATACACCAATGCCCGGCTCTATAATACTCATGAGCCTCATAAAAAGTCCTCTGATTTGCGAGTCATGCCCATCCACTTCTGCATTAACTTATGTTTCCTCATCAGCATCCCCCTCTGTCTCTGTGACCATAAAGCGGAAGTGCTAGCCTCGCCTTGAGCTAGAATCACTCATGGTAATAGCTCGGCTGAATCATCATATCCCATAGACAGCAGATTCATCAAGCCAACCCACTCCAGACTCATATACTATCCTGTAGTGGCTGCGGCTGGCCATGGAAAAATTATACTTCGGCTTCACTTAACGTCTCTTATCTGAATAAAAAGCACGAGGCCCCTTTTTTGTGCCATTTTTGGACTCATGCCTGGAGATAAGAGGCTGAGATAGCAGTGGGAGATAATAATGGCTGTTAAAAGCAGTCACACTTAGACTGGTCTCACCTTTTTGTTACGGGTGTTTTGTTTGGCTGCATTGGGCCAGAGGCTTGCTTTTAAAGGATGACTCTCGATGTCAAAGTGGGTTGATAAGTCAGCCGGTGGTGTCAGAGAGCGATGGCTTCCTCTCGCCAACACCTGGCCCCTCCTTACTCACTTGGGGAGTAAATGTCAGCAGAGTGGTCCTTAAATGATGACTCTATAAGAGAGTCCTGGGCATGTGTCTCACTCCGTTATCGCTCCATCTCCTTTAGTTTGGAAGGAAAGTTTTACTCCCACTCACTGTGTCTCTCAGGGATGATATGAGGTCTGCTTGTTTCACTGGTTTTAATCTCTTCAGGGGAGATAGAATCAGCGTGGCAGCTCTGCCGAGTGAGATGGCACTGACAGACAGATCTCACTCTGATAGCAAACACCCTTCTGTCAATTTCCCCACCCTTCTCCTCTTTGTTTCCCGCCTCACATCCTTCATCTTCATCCTTTCCTTCATCCATTTCCCGCTTCCCCTGTCTTTCATCTGTCCATTTGTCTTTGACTGCCTCCTGCCTTCTCTTTAGTGTTTGGTTGGGAATAAGAGCCTCAGGACTTTTCTGAATCTGGACTCTGAAGAAATACATCAAAAATAGACATCTACCCTTTATTATGCTTCCGCAACTGAAATTCTCAAGTCTGCCTTTGGTTATTTTCTCCAAAACTTTGAATAAATGTTCATGCAAATATTAACTGCTTGGACTTTGAAGGTCAGAGGTCACTACATTGAGTACAATGTTCGTCTGTTGCTTGCGGACACGTCATCTCAAGAAGACTTTGATAGATTTTCTTCAAACCTTTAAAAAGAGTTCACTAGGAAATCAAGGATGAAACGGATAGAAGTTCAAAGTTACATCCTGATGGAGTGTCATGTTCATCCTCTGCTTTTGAATCTCATTTTAAATGTAATATTTATTCATTATTTGAATGCTTTGAGGGATCTTGAAATTCTCTCGAAATTTGCAGTCTGACTCAAAGTCAAAAAGACTTGATTTTGAAGATCTTAGGTCCCGTGCTCATCAATCACCTTTGAACTACACACCTTTAAGAGCCCATAGTATGTTTGTTTTAGTTAATTTCACATGCTCTTTAGCTTAGATTGGAATAGATAGAACTATATTAATCCCTTGGGAAGACTCCCTTGGGAAATTAAGATTCCAGCAGCATTGTACAGCAGTATACAGTAAAAAAATCTCACAGGGTATCAAAAAGTAAAAACAATTTACAGATATAAATAAAAATATAAATATGTGATTACTATGTTTGCATCTTTTCTCTGTGTGATAGCAGTCTGTTGTATCAGCCCCCCCCCCCCCCAATCATGTGAAAACGAGAGGCTTTTGAACATTTATGATGGTGAACCAACTCTAACAGTCACTGAAATTTAAAATTTAATTTGTGAACCTGAGTTAAGCCAATCGCAGGCTCTTTCAAGCCACACTGTGTAGTTTGTTCTCCCATCAGGTGGTGAAACTGTATTTTGCATTCAGACGAATAGTGCTCTCTAGCCCCTCGCTTTTTTCAAATGTGCGTTGCAACCGCTGAACTCTACGGTAGCCGGTATGTGCCTAGAAGCTATGTCAACATGTCTTCCAACACTTCATCGAGTTTTCTTTCTGGCAAAGAGGTACGTTATTTCAAACTGCAAACTGCACTGAATCATTAGTGTTAGGCTTTCACATTTGCCGGGGCAGTGACAAGGGTGTCTCGCTGTGCTCCTTCTACGTTTCAGTCACGCTGGCTCTGAGCAAAAACACATTCAGTCAATTCTTCGCTCAGGCGGACAAGTCAGATTGTTGGCAGAGGCAATTTGGCACAAATGAGAACATATTTATGAATGTAGACATTGTTTTTAGCTATAAATTACTTAAAATGCTCCACATTGTCCCTTTTAAGAATGCTTTGATGGACATGATTTAACTATATATACACTCTAAATCAAACAGGTAGTGATTAAATATCCTGGTCATATGAATGCTGTGGTTTTTTAAAGGATTTGTTAACATGGTGAGATTAGGCAAATAGTTCCAGCTGTGCCTTGGTGGAGGGTTGGGCTCTCGGTACACTTCTAGTTGATGAACGCTTTTATTGGATTCTCTTCAAAATATGCACATGTGTTCACTCTGACTCAAGGATAAAGACTCAGGGCTTGATTTAAGAATTCATAGGTCATAGGTCTAAAGTCGAAGGGAATCATGTTCATCCCATGCTTTCTCAGGAAATATCTGAGCAACTTTTTTCAAACTTTCGGCATATTTCCAGTCCAACTGAAGGATGAATTCATACAAGTTTTAATGTCATTGGGAAAAGGTCAAGCTCATGGAGCCTAATGTTAATCCCCTGCTTGCAAAGGCCATATTTCTGGAATGCTTTAAGGGATTTTGTCGAACTTGGCACTTATACTTAATCTGTTTAAAAGATATGAAAAGTTGAAGGTAAAAGGGCCCAAAACTCAAGGTAATGGAGTCTTGTACCTCTACGTTACTTTTGAAGGTGATATCTAAAGACTGCTTTGAGGGATGTTTTTTACACATAGCATGTGTTCACTCTAAATCAAGTATGAAGTGTTAAAATGTTAAGGACATTTGCCAGAGGTCAGAATTATGAAGTCTAATCTTAATCCAATATCCACTCTGATTTAAGATGGAAGAACTTGGTTTTATAGATTTTATGTCAAAGTCAAGGTCAAGAAGACTCATGCTCATTTCTTGAATCTGAAAACAATTTTTTAAGAGTGCTTGGAAACCAGTCTGACCCAAAGAAGACTTCATAAGATTTTGGAGGTCAATGGTCACAAGTCAAGGTAAAAGAGCCTTTTTTGTGGATGCTATATCTCAAGACCACTTTGGGGGATTTTTGTCAAAACTGGTACAGAAGTCTCCTCGGGTTTAAGAAATAGACATCAGATTTGAAGGTCATGTAGTCTAATATTTCTACCTTACTCTTAAAGTCAATACATAAAGAAACCTTTGAGGGATGTTTTTTAAACTCTGAATACTATTCACTCTGAATTAAGCATGACATTATTAGATTTCTTATTCTAAAGGTCAAGGTCTTTGGGAAACTCTAGCTGAAAAAATGTCAAAAAATCAAACATCCAGAACAGCCACCTCAGCTCTTCTTGAACCATCCATCACTGTACTTTCTCTGTCCTCCACTTGTACACCTCATGGAGGCACGCGACCCCCAGGCACTAAAAACAACTCGCTTATCAGCCCCCCACCCTTTGCTTCTCTGCCTCTTGCCTCGCATCCTTCATCTCCACCTTCTCCTTTTCCTGCTTCCCCTGTCTTTCATCTATCAGTTTGTCTTTGACCACCTTCCTCCCTCTCTCTAATGTATGGTTGGGAATAAGTACCCCGGGACTTTTTTTGATTCTGGACATTCGGAAGAACTACATCAAAAGTGGCCAGTTTCTCATATCTTTTCTCAGGCTCCCTCATACCTTCCTCGCTGGCGTATATCTCAAGACATCCCCTCTCCTCCCCCCTTGCCTTCCCCTGGCCCTGTCCCTTGGGCATTGAGCTGTTAATTGCCTTTTCCATGTGGAAGTCTCGCACTTCCTGGAGCTTTGTGAGAGCTCTCTGGAGCATTGGCATGTCTGGCTGTTGCAGGGGTGGGATAAGAATCAGGGAGCCCACTGGAGGGCATGGTGTCTGACTGGACCGGGTTGAATGGTGCGATACAGCAACTGCTTTTATCAGTCTCTCACAGGCCAGGAACAAAGGTCACCGGCACCATAATAAGGGGGACTCTATCATAAATAGTCATTTCTGATAGCATAGACTTTGTCCTAATTGAACCTCCGCGGAGAGATTGTGACTTTCTCTGGTGTCCTGCAGAAGTTTCAAGGAATTAAAATGCATTACCTACTGTATTATATCATATCCTGTCACTGCTTAAATTAAAACAGGAATAAGAGTAAAGTCACTAAAGCAGGCCTTGCAGGTTACGTCTGTATTAGGGCTGAAAATATATTATTTTAACATCATAATTTCAATGTACATATGTGCATATGTCGCATAGCAGGATGTATCAGTCAGATGACTCATGCTGGAAACTTAAACTGCAAATTTTCTCTTTTCCTACAATCTACAATCACCTTTGCAAGGCTAACTTAGAACGGTCCATAGCACATGTAGAGTTTTTGCTCTTCCTGTGTTTAAAATGTACACGCTACAGACTAGGGGGCTGGATTGGGAGCAGGATCCCATGGAGGTTTTTTTCAGCTAGATTAAAACTGTACTCCCTGGGAATTCCAAACTCAGTGTTTACATGTATGCTCAATAAAATGATACATTCATGACCAATGTGTTCATGTATTGATCACTTAATCAGTAAAAAAAAAAGCTTCAAGGCTACACAGAGATGCCCTGACAGTCTGCACTTACAGACATTAAAGGAAGAAGCTGTCCCTGTCTCATAAAAGATAGATGTTCTAACTTTTCCAACCTATTTTCTTGCTAGTAAACATGTTTATTTCTGCTGTTAAAATAGGTATTTTGATTCAAGGGGAACCTTTTCAGCCTGCCTCATGGAGGAAATCATCTTTTTTACCACTTTCAACCTGCCTCATTTTTTTTTTTTACTCTAGACTTCGTTTTCAAATCCATATGCATCTCATTTTCTGCAGAATACTTGTTTTTCTCTTTTCTACCCATTGCTCACTTTAAGTGGTGGCTTGTTTGATATAACCTTAAGCTACTAGGATAAAGTTGGAAAAACATGCGTAGGATGAAAGGGCAGGGTGGGATTAAAAGTGTAAAGGGAAGGATTTAGAGTAATCAGCATTGATTTGACCTAAAACAAGACACCAGTTCTGGTCTCCTGGGTGTAGGCTTGTTGATTGGCCGGTACATTATCTCCCACTGCCAGCTAAACAGACCTTATTGATGTGTCTCACTGACCCAAATTTCTTGGAATTTTTACTGTTTACAAGTCATGCCTACAATTCAAAAGTTAAGTGTCCCTGTACAAATAGAAATGTTGTGCAACTGTATGGGATGATAATGTAATGGACTAAGTGTTTGCATTTTGATGAATTTATCCTCTTTCAAGAGATGGGTATCATGCGCAAAATACTGTAATGATTCAAGTTTTGATCTTGAAATAGCAATAAATGGAAAGTTGTGATCACAAAATTTGGCTTAAGTTACTGACTTTTGTTTTAGGATGTTCTTATTGACCACTTGCATGTGATATCACATCCCATTCGATTCTGTCTGGACCTCAAAAACGATCCTGTCCAGCATGTTACTTAATGGACGTCTACGCTAAATAAATATAAATGTCCCTGTGGTGAACTTAAACCTACACATCCAACCATAATTATTTACTTCTGTGTAGTGGACAATCCGAACATAGCATTAGATGTCACTTTTATATGTCTGGAAGTCATTTTATGAAGCTTAAACTATCATATGCAACATATGCACCTTGTGGGCTAACACGAACGCTAACAATCGTCAAGGAAACTTATGAAAAACATGGCTGTATCCTTTTCCAATAAACAATCAGTGTGCAAGTATAAATGTTCATTACTGCAGGGAGGATCTGCATGACGACAGCTGCAGGCTGGACAAAACTCTACATTCACCGCTGGTATCCTCTTTTTCTGTGTGTACATCAGTGCATGCAATTATCCTCATGTGACCAAACAAACAGTGGTCGTAATACCTGAAAAAACACATACTATTTTACATTGTTGTTTTCCACTTTTTGAGGCAAGCAGAGCCTCTCTGTAACAACGGACTGACTGCCATTACACAGAATTTCAGACTGGTCTACACTTGTTTTTCTGTTTGTGAGTGTTGTTTAGGTGACCCAACTAATTTGACAAACTTAGTGACTTTTTAATCCATATATATGATACATATATATGATGCTCCTTTTATGGCTCTGAAATGCAACTTCACGGTAATTATCAGCTAAAATGCACTGTAGTCGATTGACAACAGTGGTGCTTCTGCTGTCCACAGAATTGAGTAACCTCATCTTAATCACGTGTTTGCAAATGGACAACTCAAACTAAACTACTGCACAGTGTTTTACCGTATAGTCAATGCCAAGTAGGGCTGAATTTTATTAAAAAGGTATTTTTTTGTAATTAAAGGGGAAGTAAACAAGATAAATTTTGATTTTGATGTACATTAATTAAATATTCAACTAAACAACTTTACAAAATCATTTGGGATACTCTAATGTGGGTCTCAAATTGTTTAAGTTGTCGCTTTAATCTGAATCCCATCCTTGTTTTATCTTACAGCAAGTGCAACACTTCAAGACACATACACATGGAGTAGGAGGAGGAAAGTGGAGAGAGAAAAGGTAGGATGACTTGTTTCTTTAAGGTTTAACTTTACAAACTTATTGCTCATTGAGTTTCTTGAACTTCATCATTCATATCTAATGATGTCAGAAGACGCCGACAGTTGGTGTGTCTGCTACTCCAGCAGCATTGTCCAACGCACGTTTTAAATGTGCGCTGTGGCCAGACAAGTCCACATTTTAAATTGTTTTGGAAATCCTACGGTCTAAAGAGGACAAGGACCATCCAGATTGTTAACAGAGCAAAGTTTAGAAGCCAGCATCTGTTATGGTATGGGGGTGTGTTAGTGCCCATGGCATGGGTAACTTGCACATCTGTGAAGGCACCATTAATGCTGAGAGGTACGTACAGGCTTTGGAGCAACAAATGGTGCCATCCAAGCAACGTCTTTTTTTGGGAAGTCCCTCTTTATTTCAGCGAGACAATGTCAAGCCACATTCTGCACATGTTACAACAGCGTGGCTTCATAGTAAAAGAGTGCAGGTATTAGACTGTCCTGCCTTCAGTCCAGACCTGTCTCCCATTAAAAATGTGTGACGCAAAATACGACAGTGGACTGTTGAGCAGCTGAGGTCAGACTTCAAGCCAAAATGGGTAAGAATTCTACAAACATCAACAATCTGTGTCCTCAGCTCCCCAACGCTTATTGAGTGTTGTTAAAAGGAAAGGTGATGCAGCAGTGCCTTGCACTTGCATTCATCAAATTCAAAATGCATGAATATATGCAATAAGACAATGAAGTTTCTCAGTTTGAACATCAAATATCTGGTTATGTAGTGTATTCAGCTGAATATAATTTGAAAAGATTTTGCAAATTTTTGTGTTTTTTTCTTCTTCTATGTTTTACATCATGTCCCAGCTTCATTGGACTTGGGTTTTGCAATTTAATTGGACTTGTACATTTAATATATTATTGGCTAATGCAGTATTTTAGTCAGTATCAGTTATGTAATATCAAATGTCTTTTCTTTTATCTCAAAAGCTGTTCACACATTTTAACAAAATTTTTTAAAATGTCATCTGTAGTGGTACTACAGGAAGTTTGAGGACACTGCCAAATAGTGGGCGTTATTCTTTGAGAACACAGGAAATCAAAATGTTTTCATCCAACTAATGAATTATATAAGCTTTGTGCAAATTTTCGGACCAACTGACGAGTGGACAGATATTTTTTTAAAAAGTGCCAGGATTCTTGTGTAGATGAAAATGAACAATTTAATCACTTTAAACCTAATAGAATTGTTTTAAGCCTGATAATAAATGCCCAGTGATATTGCTCTGTAACCCCACTCCCACTTCACTTGATTCTGCCTCTGGCAATCCATGCTAAATAGTTTTGGCATCCCAGTGCTTCACTTAGCCTCAGTAAGAGAGAGAACACAGTGAGGATCCAACTTGTGATTATGTGGGTGGTGTTGATGATCACTCTCAGCTGGCAGAAACCTGTGTGTGTTCAATATTTGCTTTGGGCCCCATTCAAGCCACAAATCCTTCCCTCACAAGTGCTACATGACCACAGAATTTGAAGCCAGGCTGTTTCAAATATTACAAAATATCCATGTCAACTGGCAAAGCATGGATGTTTCACTCTAGGTCAGCAGTCCCGAACCACCAGGCCACTGATCATTACCAGGCTCTGGATCATTTAGTCAGATATAAATAATTGATTTTATTTCCCTTTTTCCGAACTAACAGAGTCTACATCTATGTCCGGTGGCTGAAAGGGCTCATCTCAGATGATCCTGACAGCATGTGTTCACTCCTGGTTGCTGTAAAGCATCCAGGCATGGGAACCCAACAGTAGAGATCCAAGAGATATAAGTGATATGGAATGGATTTTTGAGAAAGATGATTGATGGAGAATATGCCTGAGAAAATGTATCAGCTAAAAGCAAGAGATAAAAAGAGCACTGATCTTGCCTCTCAAGCTGAAAACAGCTGAACTGAGCATATTAGGTCTCTTTCACACCTAAAATTCGTTGGACTCAGGTCGGTGCAGGGGTGAAGTTGCCACATTTCTTCATTTGGCTCCTGGTTTGGTTCAGGCTAATGCCTATTAAATGCTGTGTAATTTAGCCTCCCGCCACTAGTTGGGACTGAAGGGACTGTATTTGTTCCTAAAGTAATCCTGTGCTCTACTCAAAAAACAATTCACCTGTTGTCAGTGCTGACTCAAAATGTATAGAATCCATTTAATAAAGCATCAGCATTCGCAATGAAGTCTTTGACTTTTATCAAAATTTATGCAGCAGCAACAAAACGGACGCGTTTCAGCCTGAGGCTTTCATCAGCGTTTGTAATACTTCTGTGTGTGTGTGTGACCATCTGATATAATTAACACCAGGTGACTGGCCAAGTAGATAATCAACAAAGAAACCGAGGATACACATGCAAAACAAGGGTGAATACTGCAAAAGAGATGTTGAGCCAAAATAAATACATACATACAATATTATTGTTTGTATTTATGAAGTTTCACTTTCTCTAAGGGTCAAAATAGATGTCAGTTAAACGTAACTACTGCATTTTTATTAAAGAAAGTGATAGAAATATCAGCAATTGTGGATTTTTTCGCTGTGGATCCAAAAAAACAAAATTTCTGAAATAAAACACTGCACTTTAAGCTTGACTTATAAACTTCTTGGTAGGGATATATTTGACAAAAGTGTCATCTTCAAAAAACAGTTGTCCCCGTAAAGATCTGTTCTACAGTTCCAGAGGTTTAAGTTAACAATGTCAGTGCTACTGCTTGGAGGCCCAGGCAATCCCATGGAGTGGGGAGGGTTAAGAACTTAAGCGCAACCAGAACCAGTGCTGGAACCCTTGCCCCCCTCTGCTCCTCTCCAGAGGGTTTTTGGGTGTATTGGTGCTGCAGTAGATCTGTACCAGTGGTATGTGGCATCAAACGAATTCTTATGTATGTTAGTATGAGGGTTTATTGCAGTGTACAAACCTGAGGATTTATCTTCTCTGCCATAAGTGAAAGCATTTGTGTTTGATATGTATTTATATGCTTCTTTGCTTTTACATGCGTATATATACGAGTAATCACAGGGCGCACCTTGACAGAGGCAGAGAAAGCTGTCAGAGGCCCTTTTAAAGCTGCAGGGATTGAAGCAGCAGCAGCAAAGAGAAACAGGCTAAAACTCTCTGTCAGTCTGTGAATCTGTATGCCATAAAGACCCCCTCCCAACCCCTCTGTATGACAGCGCCACTCAGAGGGAAACACTCCCACTGTGCAGAGGACAGACAAGGGCAACAAACCAAAGCGCACTGTTCCACAAGTGGAGGGAGAATACCAGAAAATACAGCATAATGTCAATCAAACAGCTAAAAGCTAACTCACGTTTCGAGATGTGACTTCATGAATTATATTGCTGTTGTCAGAGTCTCCCTCAAATCATTTTGGGATTTAAATGTGTGCACTTTTGGTAACTTTGCTGAGAATTTTTAAGTGACTGAAAGGCTGCAGGGTGTATAGACTGTTTGTGATCCATCCTTGACCAGACCACTACTAATCCTGTGTTGCCTGAAGCAATCTATTAAACTCTCTCCTGCTGAAGTTTCTACCAACAGGCACTGCTCAGGGTTAGGCTTTAATCTTTACTTTGAGCAAAGTGGCACAAGATTAATTATTCAGTAATTAGTTGTGAGTGGTAAACCTAAATTAACATTTTCCCAAGACATAAGAAGTGCAATTTGGCTCTAGATGTCACTTTTTTTAAAAAAAATAATAACAAAAGTAAACCGTGAAGGCAGGTGAAGATAACTCTTTAACATTCTGTTAGTGCCCCAGTCACACTTTAATGTTTCTCATGGTGATTGTGAACGACTGTACACGATTGACAAGGCTGGTTTGATTGGCATGATAGGGGAAGAAATGTCAGTCAGTAACGCTTCGACAGCGCTTCTGCAGCACTTCGGGGGCGTTCGTCCTGCTTCAATTAGGTAAATACAATGATACGACGAGGATTCCATGAGTTTTCATCCTGCTGACACGACGTCAGCCCCGTTCGAGCCCAGTTTGCATCACGTAAGCCCCGACTGAGCCCCGTTGCCTGCGTTTTTGTCGCCTTCACTTCCCGTACAAGATACGTAAGAACAACACTGTGAAATCACCTTGAACGGGACACAGTCGAGCAAAATCGGATACGTCCTTGTCAGTCGTCCTCAGAAAGCTTTCTGGATTGAGCCACGATCAGCCCGATTGAGCCCTGTACATGCTTCGCTAATACCGTTCACCTTAGGACTGCATTAGGCTTCCACCCCGCTATACTGAGAGCGGCGATTCTCCACAACAGTTTTGAACAGTTCGAAACAATTAGGACCCTCCCCCGTCCCCCAGCGTTCATCCACGACTATACAACGCTGATCCAGATCAAGTAGTGCATGCACCACAACCAAAGCACGTTTCATCAGGATTATGACAATCGTGCACAATCGCCATGAGAAACAGGAATGTGTGACTGGGGCTTTAGGTCGGATTTCTGCATACTGTGTGTTTGAGGTAAGCATGCTAAATTTTGACAGGATCAGTTGTTCTTCACTGGTCAAGCTTCAAGACTCACTTCCACCTCCTTGATAACAATAGGACCCACGTTTTCCAAAATGTTAAACCATTAAAATGAATTTAACATTGCTCAGTAGGTTGGAATTTAGATGTAGAAAAACTTGACAGGACCAAGAGGCAGAGCAAATCAAACATGTTGACAAAAAGCACAGCTCTGAAGATGCATCTTTCTATTCTATTTCTCATGGAAACATCTTGTCATTGTTTTATTTTTCAGGGTTTGAAAGTCAGCAAATTATCATAAAAAAACAACTCTGATTTTCCAAGACATGGAAATTAACATTTAGAAATCCAAAAAAGAGACCACATTAGTTTGTTGCATTGAATTGCAACAAGACAAGAGAAATGTAAAAGATATGGATGCATATCTGCTGTTGGCTTCTGTATATCAGACTTTTTCCAGCAGCTCCTCTTCCAGTCACTCATTTGAGACTGATCAAAACAGCTCTGCAGCCCACTTTGAGCTCCCATTCCGGTGACTGAGAATCACTGCCTTAGGGTGCTTTCACATCTATGCCATTTGGTCCAGACTTTTCAGTTTGATACGGATCAATATGGAGGGTGTGAAACCTCCCCTGGACCATGCTCCATATTAGACAGCCATTCGAAAGACGTGGTCTCTGTCCAAACCAATCTTTACCATGGTTTGGTTTGTGCCCATGTGGGAAAGCATTGTGTTGTAAGGTTAGAACCTTCATACCAATGACAGGAAGTTACCACATGCTAACCAGGAAAAAGGACATGTACCATAACTGTTTCCAAATAAAATGAGCTGCAGAAGCGTACAGGGAGAGTTGGAGACCTAAGCCTTGTTCCCACTGAGTGGTCTGGTTTGGTTCAGTACAGTTTGGTACAGTTTGGAGCGATAAACCCTGATCTTGTTTGCATTTTCTGTATCTTCATTTGAGGATGGGGATGTAAGCTAGGAGGAGAGAGTCGCACCGGCTACATAAATGTGTGATGTCACAGCCACAGTGCAGTGGTCTGCAGTAGACAAGGACTGTAAAAAAGCAGCAATGAAGGGTTTCCAGCACTTTACAGCAACAGCAGTGAACTAATCATTTTAATCCACAGATTTTTTGAACATGGGGAGGTATGTGTTTTTATTTTCGCTGCTGTTGTATGAGATATGACGATTTTTGTGAGCAATCAATAGACTGCAGCTGTTTTAGCTTCACCTTTTAGAGTCAGTTTGGTTCACTCAACATCCCTCCAGAGGGGTGCCAAAAAGTGGGATGGCAAGTCGAGCTGAATGGAACTGGACTGTTTGGTGGAAATACAGCTTGTCTGTTTGAATGAAATTTGGTCTGATTACTTTATTAAAGGCTAACTCGAAATAATGCAGAGGATATTGACAATGGTAAAGTTTTCACATGATAGGAGAGGAATGGCAGAATTGGATTACTCTGCTGTATTCCTCCTCTAGTTGTTCCAACAAAGCACCTGGAGAATTATTAACGTAGCAACAGCATGAATTCTTTTATTCATCTTTTATTTAAATACAGACGAGCCTACATGCTTGTTTTCAAAGTGCTGACTTCAGACGTCTAACGCTAACACGCTAATCAATATTAAATATGGATACACACAACCTACATAGTTGATGACAGTATGACATAGGTCTGTCCTGAAAAGTCTGTTAGTTGCTTGAAAAATTGTGGAACTAAAACCAAGCAGAACAAATGTACACAAGGTAACAAAAATGTGGACCATGGCCAAAACCCTGGTTCAGACTTTTAGGTGTGCCAACCCTTAGACTCGTCTAGCTCTGTCTTTTCCCCTGAAGTCCTCTACCTGTATCAGAGGAAAGCTGAGTAGTTGATACGTGGTTTGAATTGTCAGTGATAAACTCCTGACATAATAAGCTTACATTCTCACTTTCTAGCCTGTTGAGTGAGTGTGCTTTCTTGATTTTTGTTTAAATCTTCAAAACTAGTTTTGACACCCTGTGAGCACACCTTTACTCACATTGTTTTCTTACATTGTCTTCTTTCTTTGGCTGTTCTGACACATTGCTTCAGTGTTGATGTTTAGTGTATGTATCTACCTGGCCAGGTATTGTCCCGAAGACGGCAGCTCGTGTCGGTTGGGTTTGTCGTAACAGTTCACCATGTTCTGGATCAGAGCTAAGTCCGGCCTCACCATGGTCGCCGCAGTTACTGCACGACCAATCAACTGCAAAGCATCCCTTATGTAGAAGCTGATTGGCTTGCGGCCGACCTCCCCATAGGCCAGCAATCCAAGGGGACCTCCAAGTGTGTGGAGTGAATCTGGAGACAAGGGATATCCCATAATCCACTGCAGAGCTGGTAGCGATGGAGCAAGACGCTGAGCGGCCCTCAGGACAGAAGAGAGACACTCTGGGTCTGATCCCAGGAGGAGAACAGAGGAGATAGGAGATGGGGAGCGCAGAAACCGGGTGGAGAGGATCTTCAAAGCCTCCTCTTCCCTCTGATCCTCCCTGCGCTCCTCGCTGGCGTCCCCTCGTCTATCCCCGCCCCCGGATATTCGGGTCAAGTTGATGATATCCCATAAATGCCAGGAAGCACCGCTGTGCTTCTGCAGGTGGGACAGCAATCCATCACCTCCTTCCTCCCACCCGGGGCAAATCACAGCTGCTCCTCCCCAGCTGTCCTCCCCCCGGCTCCCCCTGTCCCCGTCTTTCCCCTGCAGGACCGCCAGCAGCAGACTGCCCAGGGTGGACGGGGGCACGCGGGCGGACATCTGCAGGTGGAACCGGTTCTGAGGAAGATGAAAAAAGAGAAGTTAGAGGGAAAACTTTGGCTAAATGATTGAGGGCATGATGGAAACAGGAAACAAGATCAAACCAGAGATTAATAGATCTAACCAGCCCTGCCACCTCGGGGCTGAATAACATACAATCACATTAAACGCCGCTTTTATGAGCCTGGATGCTGCAAAACAATCCCTGTTGCTGCAATAATTCAGCACAACGGCTTTCAGAGGCGATCCGTCACATTTGCTCATTATCTCTCACCCTGACTAAGAAGAAGTGGCTCTGATACAAACAAGGAGGCAATGATTCGCATCTAATCTGCAACATCACAGTTGGCTTGGCAAGACAACAGTAGCATCCACAGTTCATCCAGACGCCGGGCATTTCCAAACCCCAGCGAAAACACTGGCTTGTTTCATACTGTTCCAAAGTGGATAACACTGTTGTCCTTGAATGCAGCTCACAGATGGACCTTCCCCCCCTCCTTCCTTTGGGGCTTCTTTCCATTTTTCATCCTATCAGTGCTCCAGGCAAGGTTGGGGAGGGAAGAGGAAGGGGAGGTGGGTTGCGCTTTTATATCATCAGCCTAAAGTTAAGCTTAAACATGACTCAAGTTAAGATTCAAACAGGCGGAACATGAAAGGTATGCTCGATTCAGCATGCTCATAAACAGCCTCTGGCACACTTTCAGCATCTTTATGATATGCACACATGCTGGAAACATGTGGCTATAGTGGTTAAAAAAATCCATACTGTAAATCCATGCAGACAGATTTAGAATGCATGGAGAAACTTGGGGACTGTACCCACTAACACACACTCAGGTGTCTCTAAAGACATCAAAACGTCAGCGCAGAGACAACCATTCAAATGTAAATCTCCCACCCGGGAGTACAAAGTAAACAGAGCGACCCTCCGCCGAAAGTCCTTGAATCCCATAAGAGAATAAGGAAAAATAATATTTGAGTGAAGTCTGCAAAGACATGGATGAATTAATGCAGCGTTGTCTCCCGGGAAAGACCAGGAGCGAGTGTGTGTGGGGAGAAATAAAAATAGGTGTCTGTGTTTGAACTCAATAGGGGGGCAAAAAGATGGCGGAGGTGGAGATGATGTCAGCAGGTGGTACAAAGGAAGAGAGATATGAAGGAGGTGCCTGCTACAGGTGTGGGTATTATTCAGCATGCTGCTGCCAGGATTGAGACTAACATCATGCTTATTTTGTCAATGGACTCAGGGAGAGTTTTTAAAGTGGTTAAAAAAAGGATCAAAACAAAGCCTGGAGGCAGCTGCGGGAATTAGTGTGTAAATCCATAACTGCTCTTTCTCCACGGGGTAAGATCCAGCTGTGCCATAGATCATTTAAATATTAATGTATGGTGAAATACTAGAGCCGCTGTGAGGAGGTTTCAAGCAGTTATGAAACTGCCTAAAATTAGAGCAAAAACATGGAGGAATTCACTCTGGCGCTCACCAAAGGTCTCCGAGCGCAACTTCAGCTGAGATTAAAGGCCCCATGCTAAGCTTAATGGTTTTAATACAAAAATATGTGTCTCTGGTCTGCCCACCACTCTGTTAACATAATATAAACCCCCCACTCTTCATCTGAGCTCATAGTTTCTAAAAGGTAGAGCAGGAAACAAACAGCCTGTATGAAAAACACCCTTGTGATGTCCTCAGGGGGTAAGAAACTTCCTGAGCCAGGCGTTTGTTCAGCAGCCAACTCCAGTGGAGGGTGCATGTCTGGGTGCTCACAATAAACATTAGAGCACAGCACTGCAAAGCCAAAGATATTTTCACTTCTTGAGTGTCAAATACAGCTCATGAGGATTTACACTAAAAAAGCCTATTCTGATCAGGGCTGAAACAGAGGGGTTTGAAGGCATGCCAAATTGCGGGAAACTAATTTTTTTATTTTCATTGGCCAGTGTTCTCAATGAGGGATTTATATGACTGTTGAAAATAGAGCGATAAGACTTGAAAATGTTTTTTTTTAAATGCACAGGAAAAAAATAGATAAAAACAAACAAAGCTTTATTGCTTTGTCTACAAGAATGACAAAATCAGCAAAGATTTGTCTACAAAATTTTGGATTGAAAATGGCATAAAAGTAACATAAAAAGAACTTAATATTCGGAAGTTATTTTTAATGATATCTTTTTCTTGAGATTTTTTTTTACAGTATATTACGGGTATAGTACTGAATAGACTTGACAGTGAAATTTAGACACAAGAATACCAAAATGGCACCATGCACCAATGACTAAATTAAATTAGATTAGATTAGACAGAACTTTATTAATTCCTTGGGAAGACTCCTTCAGGGAAATTAAGATTCCAGCAGCATTGTATAGTACATAGGGTAAAAAAAATAAATAAAAAAACCCCACTGGATATCAAAAAGTAAGAGTAAAAACAATTTATATAGATATAATCAAAAAATATAAATACATTTAAAAAATGATATATATAAATAAATATAAAAAATGTGCTGAACTTGAAATGATCAATGATTTTGTAGATGGGGATGAGAAAAAGAAAGTATAAAAATACAGAAACATAACTGGGAAATTTAGAAAAAACAGTTATAATAATAATAATAAGAAGAAGAAGAAAAATAATGATAATAATAAAAAAGTAATATACTAAAATATGTTCCCTCCCTTGTCACTGCAAGTTTACAATATCAACTGTTTGTTCATCTCCACTCAGGAAATCTGCACATTTATAATTTAATGTTGGCAACGTATTTCAAAAGAGTTGGAGCCGTTATTCAGTTCCACCTTCTATCAATAATATAAACATACAATTTAAACATTGCTGAAATTGTGACTTTAAATAGTTTTCTTGGAAAACTGTTTAGCAAATGTGAATTTAATATCAGTCACATGTTTCAAAAAAGTTAGGACATAGTCATGCCATGTCATTTTGTTTCTTAATGCATCCACACATCATATTGATATCATTAACATACAATGTACAGTATAAAGAGATTTGAAGGTTTCTGGAGAATAGAGTCCGTTTCAGATGTAGTGCCAGCAACACATTTTGAAGAAAAACAGACCCGATTGAGACATGTCACTTTAAATTTCGATATCAAAGTTGTTTTAACTCTTATTGATATACAGAATACAAAGTCCTGACACTGAGAAATGTGATTGTTTTAAGAAAAATTGTGGGGGTACAGCTAGCTTTTACAGCGGTTTGCCAGCGCACCCATGTACTGAGAAATGCTGATGGATGTGTATATGTTAAAAATTTTCTGCACGTCTTTCCCCAAATCTCTCACCCCCTCTTGACATACTCTGTTTTTCTCCTCTGTCCATAATGGCATAAAAAGCCATAGAAAGTAATTACAAAAAAGAAAATTGTACACCTTTTATAAAATGTCATTTCAGCAACACATTTCAAAAGAAATGAGTCTCGGTCAAGTCATTCTGCATCTCATAATACCTTTATGTACCTCATTTTATACCCCTAAAAAAAGAGTCAACTCACAAAATGAGACATTCAGATGAGTATGAGAAGCTGTAGATATATAGTTAGCAGATAGAAAGGGCTAGAAAACCCAAGAGAGAATCCTCACAAATATATCATTGTCAAATTATTCATTATCAAAATGATCTGGGATACATCTCGTAGCTGTGTCAGCTGTTTTTTATCAGTGTTATTTCATTATTTCTCTTCTGCAGACAATTAAGCCTGACTTTTAATTTCCTTGACTTTGAGAGAGATTCTTTTACAATTCCATTTACATTTGAGGCGTTTAGCCGCCGCTCTTATCCACAACGACTCGCAGTGAGCACAACAGGAGAATTACTTCAAGAGCGCGGACGTGAGAATAATAACAAGAGCTCCCGGTGCCATTATAGAGGTGCTGTTTGTAGTCGCTGCTGTTAGGAGGGAGAGCGAATTAGAGTGAATGGAAGGAGGCAGATGTGGGAGGCAAGATGTGATTCTGAGGAGATAAGGAGATTTGAGACTTTTTCCTTAAGACATGAGTTCCAGGCCATAAAAACAGGGGGAACACTCTGCTGTTTACTCTGTTCTGAAGAAGGACTTACTCAAACACTGTGTGGGCAATCGGATGTGACAAGCACCAAAGTGGACCCAATGAGACTTGGGGAAAAAAAAGCACATCTCTGGAGTTATTGCCTATTACAACAGCAGTCGCTTCTTGCCTGCATTTCAGTGTTTTGGCACAATTAATTCAAGTGATATATTAGGGCAATAATTCCCTTGGGAGCATTTTCTCAGTACAGATGCGATTCAGCAAACTTTTGTGTAGTAAAGTGCATTTACTATAACACAAAACTTCCCTGCTTTTTAGAAAGAACTCTTAAAAGTAGTAAAGACAATCTCACAGCTCTGTTGATTGGAAAGAAGTAGAATATATGAAGCATGGAATGAAAAAGGCAGGCTTTTCACATGCTTAAATCTGCTAATCTGATTTAAAACAGCACAGAGTAGTCTATTAAAAAAGTGGAATAAATCTGAATTCATGCTGAAACAAATTCTTTGTAGATACAGACCATTTGATAGTCACTACTGCTATTTCATTTTGTGAATCCTATAAGAGAACTGAACAGAAGTTTAATCACATCATTAAATCCAGTCACTGGTGGGCAAATATACAGAAACTCAATTATAAAAAACTGAATAACAAAACTTCACAAAAAAAAAGTTCTGATGCCCGGGTGATTGTGGGGAGGGTTGTTGTTATCACTCTCCCTGTCTGACAGATAATGAAACATATTTATAAAAGATTCGCTAATGACTGGGATCATTAAGAAGTCTAAATGACAACAATATCCATAAGATTTAATGAGTCCTGACCCTATTCACGAGAACATTTAGAGGGAGGTTCTCAAATGTCAAGCCCCTTCTGAAATAAACCTAGAGTACATAATCTGTCCTGTCTGATTGGATCCAAGAACTCCCTGAATAAATTTAAAGCTGACCTTTTATTCTTCAAGAAAGTATCCAAACAACTTAACTTATGTCTGAGTGGAGAAAAAAAACACATCAGGGCTGATGATGGGTCCATAAACAAAGACAAAAAGAAGAGATCAATGGTGCTACTTCCCAAAAAATCTAATATTACATACATTATTGTGATTATAGAGAAGCGGACAGAATCATGGAATTGGACATTAAAAGCAGAATTCAATATAAACATGAAATATCATGGAAAGTGCTGACATTTTATGTGAAAGCATTTTTTAGAATACCAAGGAGCGTATCTTTCAGGAAAGTGCTCTGAGGGGGTCACTATAGGGCTGGGGACAATGCACGCCTCACTTCCCCTCACCCTTCTCCTCCCCTTATCAGTGAAGCAAACATGTCGAAGTGGCCGCCTGAGACACCAGCTAATGTTGGCAAAGAAAATACGAAACTCCCAGCTAACTCCAAAGTACAGGGCAGAGCAGTTTCCCAATGATTATTATGTGCCAGGGGATCAAATGTTCTGCAAATTTTGACCCGTAAAGATACGTGTGAGGAGCACCTGAAGAGTGAGTGTTTATATTTCATTACCGTATACTGTGTCTCAGGATTAAATTTGCGTAAAATACTAAAAACTGAATTCTCAAAAAATTAAAACAGAAAAAACAGAATTTGGGAAAAATAACACAGATATTATAGGGCTTTAATCATACTTTTCTTGGCCTTCTGAAACTGCTGGGTCTTTAATTGAGTTCTGATTATTGCTAAGCCTCCCACCATCATATATACAAGATACTTACAATGAGTCAAATACAGCACCACATGCCGTGTTGGACTCACCCTGTCATGTGGGTAAATGGAGCACACCCTCCGTCCCCTTACCCCCTCTGCTCTATGGCATTGTGCTTAAACAGCCTGACCATGCTAATAAACATGCTGAAGGTCTTTGGTGAACTGTGAGTTAAACAGCTTCTTTTTTGAGTCACGACTGAAACACGAGTGTAGCTCACTCTGGTGACAGAACACGAGCATTTGTGCTCTTCTTTCTGCTGTCAGTCTGACTAAAATTGTCTTCTCAAGCTCCTGCCACTTTAAGACCTATTTCACTACATGGGCCAAGTCTGCTCTGGTTGGTTTACAAGTCCACTCTGGTGTCAGTCCAGTGCTGCTCAGCACCATGTTGTCAACAGCTCGAGAACCTTTCCAGCATCTATGCTATGCAATAGGCTTGCTTCCACAAATCAAAAGGCTTAAAGTGATTATGAAACAAAAGCAGGACGTCACAGTAAGTCTATCCGGTGGAGTCAGGGGAGTGAGACATTTGGACAGCTGCAAAGCGGGGGTAAGGGAGAGGTCTTAATGTTGCAGACTTCTTATTCATAACAGTGCTCCATCATAAAGAAGAGACATGCTTAACACACTGAAGGGCATAAAAATTAAAATGTAGAAATCAAGATCCAACCACCTTTCAAGTCTATCTCAAGGTGTGGTTTGAGTCTCCCAAGGAAGCTGCCAAAGATCTCAGGGAGTGTGAGACTCTCTCGGGTTTGAGGAACAGAGTTTTATATATATATATTTAATTTTTGCTTTCCTTTAATAATTCCAAGTGGTATTGTATTTTATATTGTTGGAAAGGCTTTTTCACCTTAACAAAGAAGTGCAACTTGTATGGATTGTGCATTCCTGAAATGAGCAACACAACTAAACTAAACGTGTGGGTTGTGCCAATTTCCCTGCAACTGGAAGCAAGTGTTCCGGTACGCAGGTTGGCAGCATTATTTGGTGTCAGCCCTGGTATCATTTCCAAACTTGGGACCAGGTTACATGAGATAGGACTTGGAGTGGTTGTCGCAGGATGACAACACCCCAAGAAGACCAGTTCCTCCCCCTTGTTCACTGAGGAACTGGAGGCTTTCTCTCGGAGAAAGAGGGGATTTTGGCAATTTTGGGGGGGGCACTACCCACACTTTCAGCTGTGTTGTTCATTCCTCGGATACGCAATCCAAGTTGTACCTTGTTGTTAAGGTGACCAATCAGGCTTTCCAATGATATAAAGCACAATACTAGTTAGTATCATTAAAGGTCAGGTCAGGTTTGGGAGCACATGGTGGGTTAGCACTTCACTTTCCATCATTGCTGAGGACTCGCCGCGCCACCAACCACATTTATCCTACTTCATTTGTAAGTGCTCATGTTGGATGAAGTTTTAAGGCGCAAGGGTGCAAATCCTACGCCTTGAGTCCCCGAAAGCAAGGGACACCACAGAGGACTTCTGAAGGGGAGAAATAATCGATGGAGATAATTAAATTAGCTCTTTTGGATTGTGGATAAATCTGTGAAAGAAATTCATGGTACTTATTAAAAAATGTCGTGCTACTTTGCCAGCCTCATTTGTAATTCAGGTTATAATGACATCAATTGGGCTGTGCTTATTTTTGACAGTGATGGATCACTTTTTCATGTGGATCCACAGGGGGCTCCACTCTTTTAGATACAGGTGGGAGGCTTGTAGGAACAAGGCTTGAAACCACACCAACAAGCAATTCAGAAGACAACATGAGAAGATCAAAAGAACCAAAAAAAACTTTGCTCTTATTCCCTGTGATTACATTTCTTTGCTTGTCTCTTTCTTTCAGTCACCACCGCCCTTGTATCAGCATGCACCCTCGAGCATGTGTGCGTAAAAGGAAAAGCCTCTTTTTGGACTCTAATGGAGCTGTTTGTCACTCATTTTCAAAAAAGGCCATACTCCTCAATCAAACAATGACAAAATCCCACATGTAGCATCCTAAAGCATTATCAAGAACAATGAAAATCCCTGTCAGTCATCACTCCGGCTTAATCCAGTGCGTCTTAAACACGAGCTGGCAGCATCACTGTTTATCCCTGTGACACACCACAATAATGTATATGTCTGCATCCGAGCAGGAAAGCTTCTGACAGATATTTAAGTCCACTGAGGCTGCCGGCGTGGGTTTGTGTTTGTTGCTGACATCCTGTGCTGCTGCTGCTGATTGGGCCGAGGCCAACTTTGTGTCTGCGGTTATCGGACATTTGAATTTAAAATGTTATCTTTTTAACGGGCCTTGGGGAATCGGAGTGGAGTTTTGATCTCCAGAGGGTTGCAGCAGGTAATTTTTTTATGATGTTGCAGTCTAGACAAGATAAAAGGTAGCTGTATAGTCTGGAGGGGGGGAAAGTCAGCAGATTATTGGCAGTTTTCTGAAACATAAAGTGTATGTTTGTGTGTGCAGGGAGCAGCTACAGGCTTGAACCTGTCAGCTGGGCTGCTGTTTGAGTTCGCCTCTGCTGCCCCGGTCAATCCTGACCCCAGTTTGATGTTTTTGTCTGCGGTACATAGGTCTTTTTCAGGCCTGGTTAGGAATGTAATGGATGTTTTCAGTGAGCTGCTACACATTTTTACCCTGTAAAGACCTCTTGCTAGGGCTGAGAGATATGGGATGAAAAATGGATACTTTTGACTGAATGATGGTAACCAATCTTGATTTCTTTTTTTTGTTTACAGAAATGATAAATGGCTCTCAAATGCTAGAATCATAAACTTTGATCTTAGTGAATGCATGCAAATCAAGTAAAATTGAAACAGTTAACAGTTTTTCAATATCCATCAATCCATACAATCTATATATACCACTAATCCTATTAGGAGTTGCCTACTCCACATGACATTGGTCAAAAGGTGGAAAAGAAGAGTCACTAATTAGCTCAACAACCATGTTTTTGGTCTGTGGGAGGATCCAAAAGTACCCAGTGTTTCTTTTTTGAGACCCTAGAGATGGTTGTGCATGAATATCCCAGTAGATCTAGCCTGACACACCAGACAGACCATTCAGTATATACAATACACAATAAATTTCACTTGTCCATCTGGGCAACATCCCATACAAAGTGTTTGGGAATAGGCAGAACCTTCAAAATCCGGCAGGTTATTGGATTATCATTCCATCAATCACATTCAATATGGGCAAATCAGATAATATGTTGGGTGCCACAGTGTAAAGTACAAAATGTGAGTCACTTCAGAACAACCTCTCGCCAAAAACTGTGGGTGGTGTAGTGAAAATATCCCTTCTGTAAAGAAATGCTTTCAGTGTTGTTTGTTTCTCGTTTAATAAAAAAATGCAGTCCAGATTAGGTTTGGGTACCGAAAACAGGTTCCATATTGGAACCAGCACCAATTTTTCAAAATATGAGGAACGAAAAAGGGATGTGAATTTCAGTTTCACTTTTCTGTTTCACTTTTCCTGAAAGGTGCATAAGTCATTTTTAGTGACTAAATGTCAGCGAGAATGCTACTAAGTTTAGAGATGAGTAGAGAGCAGTATGACTAAACTCCTCTAAGCAGATATTAACAGCTCCTGCAATAAAGACATTTGATCTAGACAAGACATTTTTAACAAGACAAAGCATTTCCTTTAACAACTTTAAAAACTTAGCTAAGCTCAAGTTTACATTGCTGTTAAGGAAAATGAATTGTGATGACAAACATTTCAAATGTATTCTTTAGAAACAACTTCAGAGAGCACCCCATTAACCCCTGTTTACTGTGAAGAGACCCTGAAGAGCTCACCGCGGTGATGAATGAAGGAGGAGTGAGGAGGGATGTGACTGTGCAGTGAGGGATGAGATATGTGATTAAAGTTCAACCTCTGTGACACAGTCAGCAGTCTTTATGTTTGTAAGTCACCTAACATATCACTGGATATGTTTAGTTATATTCATAGATTTTAAACCGGTTTCTTATTATTTTGTCAACATGTTTAATCTGAAGTTGCTTACAAAATAACAGAAACAATAACACCATGTAACAAATACTAATTCTTTTGGTTTTTGGCATTTTTTTGGTCATTAATCAGTTTTGGTTCATAATTTCTTGTGTCACTATGTCATCATGGTGAGGGTAGTGTTTATTGGTCTAATAATACAAATCTCTGAGAAGGTCAATTATTGAGATTTTAACTTGGCCAAAAATATTGGAAGGCAGTTTTTGTGCTGAAAATATGCATCTTAAGTTATTCTACAAAAATGTGGAATCCGACTTTGGACATGCTAAGCAGAATCGGAACCGGAATCTTTCAGAACATAACGGCACCCAACCCTAGTTCAGATCTGACAAAACTGCTGTTGAATCTGTTAGCATCTATGCTAATCCCTGTAGGAGTCCAATCAGTGTAAAGGACGCTGATTGGACTGTGGTGCTACAGGCCAAGCACAGTTGATGTAGAAGGGAGCTTGGAAAGATGGATTTGCCTGATTACAGACATTAAATCAGGTGGATCCAGCTGCACTGCAAGGTTACAGGTGATCACCAATGTCTGAAAAACTCAGACCAGCCCATCTGACACCAACAGCCATGCCACATTGAAAATCACTTAAGTCGCCTTTCTTCATCTTCTTCATCATGTTTACATACCTTAACACACTGAGTTGTTGCCATGTGATTGGCTGATAACTTATATGGTTTAACGAACAGTAGAAATCCAAAATTCTGCTGTTTTGACCACCATCCAATATAACTTAACAGAAATAATTACAAAGTATTAAACCGTATCAATATTCCCCTCAAAATATTCACATCAATTTTTTGTTCCACATTGCCCAGCCCTAGCACTCAGGTTGTTTTAACCTGTCTGGAAAAGTTTTGTATGTTTTCTGTGAGCTGCTCCACATTTCTAACCTGTAAGGACCTCCAGCGTGTGAGTTTGTGTGTTTATTTTTCTGTGCGCGCTCTTATCTCCTCTTTCTATTCTCAGGTAAAAGCTTCATCTGCAGGCGCAAAGGATATAAAGACTCTGAACTAAGGATGCAAGACAAGCACAGCTGAAAGGAATGTCAGCATTATTCAGATATGAAAGTATAAAATCCATCCCCCCCATGCTCACATCTGCAAATTAGGATCCTTGAACTGAACCTCTCCTGAACAAATCCGAGGTTTTCTGTTTGATGCGCCGGCCCTAAGAGTTTCATGTCTTCAAATAGTCTGCATGTGCACAAATAAACACAACGAGAGCCAGCAAACAAGCATAATCAAACACACACATACACACACAAAGGCACCGGAGCAAGAACACACAGATCCAGTACAAACACGGTCGCCGTGTGAATACTCGAGCGTAAACCCGCAGGGATCTTTGGGCAACATGGAGCAAGCAAACCGACAGGAGTGCGTTGAATCAGAACAGGAGGTGAGCAGCTCCATGTAGCTAAGCTCATTCCTTATTTAGGCCTCCATGAGGAAAGTATTGGAAGGTGTGCAACCGAGTGCACGACGCCAAACGAAAAAATGAAGGAAACGGAGCAAAGAGCAAACAGTCGAAGCTGCAGTCTCACAGCGTGTAGAAAGAGACTTGGAGTGCAAGACGAGAGGAATCTAGAGCAGGGCTGGGGAGTAAAATGAGCTTTTTAGGGTGTAATGGAGCATTTTCATTTGAGGTATAAGGCGAGAAAATAATTCTTATTAATGTCAGTGTTTCCTCTATGTCAGAGGTGGGCAACTTTGATAAGATTCAAGATTCCTTTTATTGTCATTTTTCAATGTGTATTCAGATACTCAATAAAAACGAGCTGGAATTCTCACCAACGGTGCAGTGCAAAAGTACCGTATAAAGATAAATGAGTAAAAATGAAGAAGATATAAACATAAGATATAATAAATGGCTAAAAGAGATAAAAATAGCAGGATCAGGTACTGCACACTCAGTCCAGGTAGCTTATGTCTGTTCAGCTTTCTGCTGGTCCTGCCGCAGATGCTCCTGTATCTGCTCTCAGATGGTAATAGGGAGAAGGTGTGGTAGGAGGGCCATGATGATGGCAGTGGCTCTATTGATGCAGCGCTGTTGGTATAGCAAGAGGGTTTATTTTGTTCTTAGTCACAGGGGGCTGCATTGTTGTAACTGGAACAATGAAGTTGTGGCTTTCAGACTACGTAACAGTTGTTTATGTTTATTTTACAAACAGTTTAGTTTTTAACAAACATTTTAAAGAGATAGTTACAGCTAATTACAGCTCTATTTTATTGGAAATATTGCTATTTTAATGTTTTCATGGCAGATTTTCTCATGTTTCCTTCACTAAAATACATTTTTTCACATTTCAAATTGACTGGTTGGCCATATTGAGAGAATAGGAGGGCCGCATGTGACCCCCGGGCCACCAATTGCCCACCCCTGCTCTAAGGTGTGGTCTGGTCTTGCACATTTCGATCAGTTTTTAAAGACACATTTTCTGCATTTTTTTAAAGCTTTACCAGTAACTAATACTTAATGTGGACCAAGCCACCCCAATTCCAATAAAGTTAGAACAGTGTGTAAACATAAATGTAAACATAATACAATGATTTTCAAATCCTTATCAAACTGCGTTTAATTGAATACACTACTAAAGTGAGATATTTAATGTCAAAACTGATAAATTTGAATTTTTTTTTTTTCTACAAACATTTACTCATTTTGAAGTAGATGTTCTCAACATGTTCCATCAATAGACAGGACGGAGTTGAGAAATGCTTCACAGGTAAACAGGTGAGGGTCATGACTGGATTTAAAAGGAGCATCCTCGAAAGGTTCAGTCGTTCACAAGCAAAGATGAGGCTATGTTCACCACTTTGTAAACAGTTTAACAACAACCTTTCTCAGCATGCACTTGCAAGTTTTCACTATCTGTAGTCCATAATATCATCAAACAATTGAGAGGTTCTTGGGTACTGAATTTAAGCAGCAAGGCTGAAAAGCAACATTGAATGCTTGTGACTTTCTATCTAGTCAGTCTTGTCAGTGAACACAGTTCATTTCTACATCTACAAGTGCAGGTTAAAACTCTACCGTGCAAAGCAAAAGTCATATATCAACAACACCCAGAAATGCCACCAGCTTCTCCGTCCTCAAACTCATCTGAGATGGACTGATGCAAAGTGGAAAAGTCTGCTGTGGTCTCACGAGTCCACATTTCAGACTGTTTTTGGAAATCATGGATGTCATGTCCTCCGGGATGAAGAGGAAAAGGACCATAGAGACTGTTATCAGCTCACAGTTCAAATGTCAGCATCTGTGATGGTGAGGGGGTGTGTTGGTGCCCATGGCATGGGTAACCTGTACATCCGTGTAGGCACCATTAATGCTTAGAAGTACATACAGGTTTTGGAGAAACACATGCTGCCATCCAAGTGACGTTTTTTTCAGGGACTACCCTGCAGCAAGACAACGCCAAGCCACATTCTGCACGTGTTACAACAGCGTGGTTTCTTCGTAAAAGAGTGCAGGTACTAGACCGACCTGCCTGCAGTCCAGATCTGAATTTGCCAGGCAAATTTCAAAGTGCAAAATTCGACAGCAGAGTCCCTGGACTGTTGAGCAACTGAAGTACTGCGTCAGGCAAGAATGGGAAAGAATTCCACCAACAAAGCTTCAATAATTAGTGTCCTCAGTTCCCAAACATTTTTTGAGTGTTGTTGAATGGAAAGATGATGAAACACAGTGGTAAACATCGGCATGTCCCAGCTTTTTGGCATGAGATGCAGACAGCAAATTCCAAATGAGTAAATATTTGCTAAAAAAGAACAATACAGTTTATCAGTCTGAACATGAAATAATTTGTCTTTGTAGAGTATTCAGTTGAAAACAGGTTGAAAAGAATCATTCTGTTCAGTTTTACACAATGTCCCAAACCTCACTGGCATTGCGTTTGTATGAATCAGCATCCAGCCAAACATTTTTATATGGTTTTGGATCCATAACTCCAGCTCTTATCTGGGCTTGTTCATGCAAGTGTGGGATTTAGAATGTTTCAGCAGCAGCAAGAGGCTAAATAGACCCAAGATGTAAGCTGAATCTTTGCAGAAGGAGAGTATCTCCTCACATCCGTCCTCCACAGCTCCAGGCTACACATCTCTTTAACTCACTGCATCTCGACAGTGTGAGAGCTTTCTGCAGCCTCGCTCGGCTCCAAGCCGCACTCATGAATCGTTTGAGTTGAGCAGCTGCTGCATCCAACCTCTGCCTGAGCCTCTGAATGGCTTCTTAGCTTCCCTCCAATATAGTCCAAAACAAAGCTTGCGGTCCGGGGGGCAAGAATCCAAACATCAACACTTCAGTGAACACATTCATATATTCAGCGGTGCTGTCACCAGGTGAGCCTGGCTGTGTGTCGGGATGATGGAGGCAGAGATAGGAGGAGAAACTGTGAATATATGTTTGAGATGAAAGAGGGAAGAGAAAGTGATATGTGGTTTTAATATCCGCATTTGTGAAAGGAGCCAAAAGGTGATGGTTTGCATTTGAATGTGAGTGGAAATAAGACGAAGAGCGAAGAAGACAAGGAAAGATTTTCTCAGCAGGGTGCACATCTTTTATTTCTGTTTTATTTCACACTCCTGAGATGAAAACTAAAGTATTGTAACCTGAATGTCAGAGTGAAATGTCATGGCACATGTTAGGTTCACACATGAAATAACATGAATCCAACATAAGCAATTTCATTTAACCTGCAGAGCACAGAAGGCTTCCTGTTAAAAACTGGATTCACTCTGCAGGGTAATTGGTTTGATTTTGATTCATGCTGTCAGACAAAAGTAAGCAAAGTCCCAATTATATGATGGTTTTAAAGATTATCTTTGTAGATGTTCCTGTTGTGAGGTGCATGAAGCGTGATCTAATCCTTTCTTTATAACATAGTGGTTGCACTGATTAGAAATCCTAATTATTAATCATATCCAATATTGACTATCCAATATCCTGTTGCGGAAGGGGAGCTCAAGGAGAGCCAAGCATCCACTCTTTGGAATATCAAGTAAAAATCTGACCTCTAATTGTTTAAATGACTCTCTAACGCGTACCAATGCAGCCGCTTCAATTTTCCCCTTCCAGATGAATGCTTGCCAAGTTCCAGCCAATTACCAGCCAACATCCAGCAAATGGGAGTGCCCAAATTTCACCATAGTCACACCCATTTGACTCAAAAGAACACGTCCAGTGGGCTTTTCCTTATTGGAGTAGAGTTCGTGTTAACCAGTCACTACGTTTCTGTCATGTCATTGCGGGGGATCTCATTACAGTCATGGCAGGGGGCAGGTCTCAGTATGTTCCAGTCACAGACCAGTCAAGACTCAGCCATGGAAAGAGGGGAAAATTTAAGTGGCTCCATCTGTAAACTCAAATAGTATTGATTAGAGTTCAATACCACTGTAACAGAAAAAGGACCTCTGGGCTCACAAACTTGCTACTCATGGAATTTTTAAATCTTTATCCATATAATGCAGAAATTATACACACTTGTAATAGTAATGAATAAGTATCCTCCAAATAATGCATTTTCTCAGAATTACCTAAATTAATCCAGAGGCTGTAGTGACCTTTACTCAGAAATACAGTAAAAAAATTAGTGTGTTTGTTTTTTTTGAAGGGGAGTTGCTTGAGGCCTTTGACAACAGCAAATATTATTAAAGTAAAAGTAACTTCGTACTTGTGGGAAAATATCTATCACATATGCTAGACTTTCTTTGGTTGACTCATGGGACTTCCCAGACTGTTCTGCTGTTGGTCACTATGACACTCTACACAAGATGAAGTGACAGATTTTGGGAGCAGACTGGTTCAGAAACCCTACAATTGTAAGGTCAGGCATAATCATGCATAAATCATGTAGCCTGACCCTTGAATAAAAGTTTCCAGTCTGAGATAATAAGACAAAAAGACCTTCTTTTCTCTGGACTACTGCTTTCTTGTATCTACAGACTCATTCTCTCTCTCTCTCTATTTAATCTCAATGTCTATGAGCTAATGCTGTGTGCTGTCAATCAGTTCTCACAAGGGCATGCTTGAAATGGAAGCAGTAACTATTAATCTGCTTTTTCTCTCTTCACTTTAATATTTTGTCTTTATCAAATGGATAATATATCCCTTAAAGCATGTGGTATAAAAAAATCAAAGTATATTGACAACCCAAAGATTACAGGATTATTTAAATGTGAATTTTGGTTTGTAGGCTCGGCATCAGATTCATAAGTCCACCAGCCTCCTCTAATCTTTGCATCTTAAGGCTCGAGGTTTTGTAAACGGTGCAAAATATCAGCATCTGTCATTACATATTTGGCCTTAATTGTTGTATCATTGTAGGAAAAGGGGACATGCTGTCCATCTTAATGAACAGTCAGTGGCTCCTCTCCATAATCTCTAAAAACAAAACACTTACAGAAAGAATAAAAAACTGTTGAAGGAGTGTAATCCCTCTGACTTCCCCACCCTCACAGTCCAAATAAACAGACGTGATTGAACAAGGACGGCAGAGTTGTTTGCATTATAAATGAAGCGTGTCTCTTTAGTCCGGCAGACGTTTGCTAACCACACTGTTTGTCGTGCTGTTGTGTAATTGTATGCAAATGGCATTGTTTAATTTTCTCCTAATTCTCATGTCTCCTGTCAGTAAGTGTTATACGGGTGACTTTAATCTTACTGAGCCACGCTGCCGGCCACCACGGGGCTAAGCTTTGTGTGAGGGAAGAGGATGCTGCTGGATGGCAGACATACATGCATTTCTCTCATACAAAAACTGCATTAAGTACACAAAGAGAGGGGGACGGCAAATTGCATTTACTTGCCCCACACACACACCCTAAAAACACAACTGTGAAGCAATCAGGCACTTAACGCTGCAAATGAGTGTGGTTATCTAAGCATAACAGCCTGTTGGCTCACAAAACCACAGTGATAAGCACTAAGATACACACTATTAGGCTCCACCGCAGGACCGGCCACAGATTGAAATGGGACTAAATCTTGTTTCACAGTTAACAGCTGACAGAGATGGAGCCACGTCTATGACTGTCATCACTGTATTACTCATGCAAATACCTAAAGTCCATCCATTTCAATCCACCGCTTCCTATAGACGAAAAAGTGTGCAGGAGATTGAGGCCCACCAGGGGAGTGATGAAACAGCAGGGGGAATGTGTAAATCGCACGTAGAATTAGGTTTGATTACAGGAAAATGTCTGCCATGATGATTCGACGTGTGCAGCTGCCGCATGAAGATGGGAGTCCATTAAACACAAAGATCTTGTTAGTTTTTCTCTATGCTGTGGCGCACTGAGAGAAGGTTGGGGTGGGTGGGTGTGGGGGAGTTACAGTAACATCGTAAAAGCACAATCGTGGTCCTGAGCGATTGTGGGAAAAGCCATAAAAGTCCTGACGGGCCATGTCTCCTCTCTCCCTGCGGGCGCGGAGTTTATGGCCATCATTCCGCCAAGGAGAGAAAATGGGATCATTCTGCACATCAGAGTCAAACCAACTGTGGCAAAGTGCCGCTGTCTGGGTCAATATGTGGAAAGAAGGGCAGCAGAAGTAAACATCTGTTACTCAAGTAGCAATATAGATTCTTGTGGGAAAAAAAACAGAGGTGTAGCAGTCGTGTACTCTCTCTTGCGTGGTGTGATAGAGCAGACAAACTTTCACTTAAACCACAAGGACGCGGTTTGTTCTGACAAAAGCAGGAGCGTATTCTGTCTCTCACAGACACTCGTGACACTCTTCGGATGTAGATGGTCAGGGTACAAAATATAATTTACACACATGGCTTCATAAAACACCTTTTAAAGCACTGTTTTTACAATTTAATTACACTTTTGGATTGTTTTTCTGTTTTGATCACGGTACATTTTATATATACATGTAGTTAAATGTAGCATTTAACTTCAAGCCTCACCTGTGAAAGCCTCAGCCACATTTGCCAAAAAAGTCTGGATTTGCCCCTGCTTGTCAAACTAATGCATTTAAAGGCTATTTGAGTGACTTGGACAGCAGCAGACAGAGTGGGTTTTGAGGGAACAAAAAGGTGTGGCATGCCAACTCAGCTTTTTCCAGAGGTAAAAGTCTGCCAACTTTATTATTCATCTTTAATCGATCTGATCTACAGTAACTAACACTGCCTCTGCTAAAAGACTCACCCTCTGATTTCATTATGACCTGTATGATCATGTCGTATATTAGACTGACTAGTCTTTGGAACAATCATGGAAAAGACAGGAGGTAGTGATGATCTGATTGCAAAATATTTTGGCTGTTGAATCATGTGAATCAATGAACTTTGCAGTGAGCTTCTCTCTCTCTCATGGAAAGCCAGGCTTGATCACCCATCAATGATTTGTCCCCCGTTCAGCTTCAATGGCTGTAAACCAACGGAAGCCCATTCAGATAACTTCATCAGAATTTCACTGCTTAACATTCATCCGTTTGCTGCTTGCTAACCCAAAGATCGTCTTGAAATGGGTAAAAGAAGCTTCAGATCTGCTGCTCCTGCAGACTGGAATCTGCTACTAGAAAAACTGTGTCTTGGAGAGCTGGTCTCTTTAAATCTTTATAAGTGCAGGTTAAAGGCATTGGCAGAAGATGAACAGGCTGTAGATGCTTTGACTGATAAACTTGCTGCTCTGTGACTCTGACTTGATTGGTTGATATGTCTGTATCTGTGTCTGTAATTGTTTTATGTCTGTAACTTTGTACATGTGCTGCTGCCTGTCTTGGCCAGGACACTCTTGCAAATGAGATTTTTAATCTCAATGAGGCTGTTCTGGTTAAATGAAGTTCCTAATATCTGTCACCTACTGCAGTGGACACACTTCTGTCAATGTCCTCCCATGCTTGCATTCTGGGACAGTGACAGTTGTCTAATTAGGTCTAATAATGGCCAAATTAGGCTATGATCTAGGAATGCAACGAACTGTCAACATAGTCAACAAACTTCAACAACATAAATGGTCAATGATGAATTTAATCGTTGGATGGTTGTTAAATTACGTCATCCCAAGTCTTAAGTGAAATGCATTAACTTGTTTTTTGGAGCAGACTTTTTGGTAGAGTGAGTCACCTTACTCCACTTCCTATCTTTGATGGAGCAGCGTCATCAAACAGTGTCCATGGTGCGCAAGGAAAACACAACGTAGCCGCTGTTACACTACTGCGTCCTATACCTTTGTTTCTCTCTGCATATTTCATACTTGACACTTACAATAAAGGAGTTAAATGTCCTCAGATCAGTCTCCATTGTATAGGGTGGCACAGTGGAGACATTTGTCGGTTCCAAGGTCGAAGTCACAGAGCTAACGGGGTTAAAGTTGCGGCTAATTTAGGAGCTAACCCCATCTCCATCTACAGCAGACACGAGCACTTCCCTCAGATACAGACAGATTGCTGCTCACAGATAAAACTAAAAAATTATCTCAATTTATTTCTCTCAAAGATCATGTTTTAGCGCCTCTGTGACAACGTAGCTCAAACTCAGACTCAGTTATCTCCACTCTGTTCTCACACAGCTACAGTTTAACAAACTTGTGTGAAAGGAACTTTTTTCAATTTATTTAGCAGCCTTTTGGTTGTAGAGTTTGTCAGTACTGCACAAGCATTAAAAGAGAAGGAACTCTGAAAATTACATTCATAAATCATAAACAATGTGTCTCTTAAAAAGTCAAAATTAAAGCCATGCAGTGTTTTTTCTTTCTCTTACCTTGCAGTCTTCCTCCACTTATCTTATTCTTCCTCCACTCCTACCATTAAACAGTAGAGCAAAGTCTGATAACACTCACATACAAACTGTGGTTACCAGACATCACAGTAAACAAAACTGTCAATGTTAAGTTTAGTTTAGTTAATAGTTATGCTAGAACATGAGAAGTGTATGGCTATAAATAATAGAAACTGCACATTTTTAGTTTGGAAGAGCATGGTCAAATGTAGAAGGTAAATAATAATAATAAAATAACATTTTTTTTAATGTTGCGTCTTTACTTAATTAGAAAAATCCACCTGACAGGTCAACTAATTGACCCAATAGTCAATGACAAGTCAACAATAGAAATAGTCATTAGTTGTATCCCTACTATGATCATAGCTCATCTTCAGTTTACACCTTAACAAAATGACTAAAAGGGAACAGTAGAAAAAGAAGCTCCCCAAGTTCTCATCTATGTTGTTCTATCTTTAATCTTTTACAGTAATGGATTATGTTGGAGGACAATAAACCAATAATGACAATGAAAATTCAAGAAAATAATTGAAAATAAATGGTTGAAATCAACACAAGCCCACAATCAGCCATTCAAAAAGAGTGTTCTTCTCTTTGACCTGCATGTTGGCAGGTTGAATCTCCAGCCAGACAAAGTCAAGTCAAACACTTAAAAAAGAGGACTGTGATGAGCCAGGATTGATTGGGCCTTCTTAAGAGTCTTGACTTTGTCCAAATATGTCATTCAGGATCAAACCTTCAATTCTTCCCCACGCTTCTGCACTGCCCTTCAATCTGTTGTGATTTTTGATGGCCCATGACCCACACCAAGTGACAACAGACTGAATAAAACAAGACTGAAAAAGTGTTTTTAACTTGAAAATGACTTCTCGTTCTGACAGAATAGTCCCTGCTGAGCTTTTTAAACAAACATTACCCTCCTGAAGCTCAAACATTAGTTAATAATCGATTCCAACACCCTTGCATGTTTACTGATGCACAGACTCGGCAAGAGACAAAAGGAAAAGTGACTTTCTGATTTTTCACCTAAATTCCCCCTCGTCTTTGTTCTTTGACACATTAATATCTATGAAGGAAGACCTGCACCAGTCAGCAGATTCTGTCACGACTTGGCCATGATCAGGATCATCAGTGCAGAGGAGGGACAGGCTCTGTGCTGATGTGTGTAGTACAAAGAGGTTGAAGTGAGGCTGAAGACATCAGTGGCTCAGGTACAGCTCTGTTAGCTGAGCACATCAAGGAGGATCCACCAGACACACAAGGTTCGATTTTAAGTCAACGCTGGTATCACATTCTGTGGACCAGGACCAAACTGACTGAATGTTTTCAGTGACATGCTTCACATATCAACAGTTTCTTCTTTGGAGAACATAAAAGCAGAATACCTAACAAGAAGTGCACAGAAAATGTGGAAAACTGCCAAATCTTGCACTGTTAAAAGATTCTTGAAAAAAACTTCTGGATCCACGACCAGATGGAAACATCCCTAGAATCTCAACACTTCTCCTTTGTGCCATTACCAACATTTCCAAAAAGATTTAATCAAAATCCAGTGATAACTTATTGAGTTAAAAGCACAATTTCTCAGTGTTAACAAGTGCTTTTAAAGGGATACAGCAATTTTTCTTTTGGTTTTCGTGTCTTGCCTCACTCCCGAGTCCATGACAAGCCGATAGACACCATTCTTTCGACTGTACATGCAGTAACAAGGAAGAGACGGACAGAGCTCACCCACCACTACTTAGCTTAGCTCAAACACTGAGAATCAGTGGGTAGCATTAGCATGCCTCTGCCTACAGCCATCAGATTAACTCTTCAGCAACTCAAAATGGTCCTGTGTGCTTGTTGTGACTAATTTTTTTTTTACTGTTATGTTTTGTTATCTATTCTAAAACTAAGACTACGCAACCCATCGACTCTCAGTGTTTGAGCTAAGCTAATTAGCGGTGGGCGAGCTATGCATGTCTCTTCCTTGTTACTGCATGCACAGTTGAAAGCATGGTGTCTATCTGCTTGCCATGGACTCGGGAGTGAAGCAAGACACGAAAAACAAAAATAAATAAATGTTGGCATATCCTAGATCATCATCAGCAAATGAATTATTCTTGTGCCATGTCTAACATTCCTTGAAAATTTCATCAAACTCCATTCAGAATTTCTAAGTTATTCAGTTCAGAAACGAATAACAAAACTAATAACTTAACATTAAAACGTGACCTCCTTGGCAGTAGTACATATAGAAAATGTCTAAATGTTATGCGGAATGTGATAGTCATTTTCTGTCTTTCCATTTGTAGTATCTGATCAACTTGGCTCGATTCTGCAAAGTTAGATTTAGTTAGATTTTGTACTTAATACCACATCATCTGATTGGCCTGTTATGAGTGTGATTGATGGAATGATTGTCCAATCACCTGCTGGATATGCTTTTGAAATGCTGACCATTTCCAAAGACTTTCTATTGGCTGTTGCCCAGATGGATTAGTGAAATATATCCTGTATTAAATATTTTGAATGTCTCTCTGGTGTGTCAGGTTAGTGAGCAACATTCCCTGAAATGTTCTACAAAATCCGTGAAGGACTTGTTGAGCAATCTCCTTGGTGGAAGTTATTAAATAATTGCTAACTTCACTCAACTTCATGAATGAGTCTGAATGATAAATATGTCTACTATTTAGGGATGGGAACTGATAGGATTTTATTGATACCAATGCCATTAACGATTTTATCAATTTGACTTTTAAACAATTTCCTTAACAATTCCATCTCCTTTTTTGTGTAGGCAAAATTTGGCCCACATATGTTTTAACTGGCAACAATCGCAAGCACATGACAATCCTGATATATTGAGGCTGTGCTGTACAGTTGTGCAATGTCTTTTTGATGAAACTTAAACTTAATTTTAACCACGTCTATCTCCTGTCTGCCATGATTTTTGACTTTTCTGATGACAGCATGGCATCTTTGATTTGCAAGGTATGAAAGACAAAGTGCAAAGAATTGATAAGCAAAAGTCTAATGATCATGTCCTTGAGGATGTTCTTATTGATTCTCAAAAGGAATTGGTTTTGGTTGTCATCCCTACTACTACTACTTTCTCAGTCTTAAACAGCAAGTGAAAAGAAGTGTTGAACCGTATTTGAATTAAAGAGACTCAAAGAAATTAAAATTCATGACAAGTACAGATAAAACTCCACCAAAGTAAAATAAGAAGTAGTTGTAATAAATGTATTCAAACCTCTGTGTTTATTTAAAAGGATTTGTTTTTTCCCACAGTGTAACCCTGTGTGTGCAGAAGCATCTGTGTGTGACTGTGTGCGGGTGTGTCCATATGAATGCCAATGATTTACAAAGCATTTAATGGAATATTGTTCTCAGCATGGCTTCAAATTAATTTAAATGATCAAGACACAGAACACATCAACGCTTTTTTCCCCTGGAGCCTTGAGAGCGACGGAAGAACTGAAAGAACCCGACGGCTGCTGCTCCTGAACACAAACACAAGCACACACATAAAGACACATATTAATCGCACTTTCCCAGACAGACTGATCACATACTCAAACCAGCCGACTGCTCGGGGCTTTGTACGCATGAAGAAGTTTCTGCTACACTATTTCAACTCACACAGCTCAATCAAGCAGCATCCAGGGGGACTTAAAACATGCAAGTGCAAATCAGAGCATGCTAGTGCTTCCATGTTCAGCTGTAATGTTTGGTAAATGGAGTCATCTAATGATGAGAAGGGCTGGGCAATATGGACAAAGAGTCATGATCATTCAAATGCAGTGAACGGTATGTTTTGATTGCCTTTTCTGTGTAGAGCCATGTGGACAAAGCCATGTGATATCAGTTTGGTTATTAAAAAAGTCTTTGGAACGTTATTGATGCCAATCGTTGGCACTACCATACTGCACGCCTTCTCACCTGAACTTTGGATCAACCTGCTGAGAGACAGGCCTAGTTAAGGTGGGACTTAAGGCCATCTGACCAATAGCAACACTGTGTGAACTTGAAGCTATGTCAATCATGTCCCTAATTTGGTGGTTTTTAAACTTTTTTCTTCCAAGGCACCTAAGATCAAACCAAACTCTGAAGGGACACCCTACTTGTATACATGCAAAATAGCTATGAGTGCAGTAGGATCTCATGTTTACTTGTAATACACTTCAATTCAACTCACTTCAACTCAAAAAGCTTTATTTGCATGAATGTGGGACATTTATGCCAAAGCATTACATAATAAATAATAATAGTAATAAAATAAAAATATACAAAATAGAAGGGACATATTAAATTATAATGATAAACATTATAAATGATGTGACACTGAAGATCAAAAGAAAGAAAAGAAAAGAAAGGCTCAAGTTACACATATGAAAACAAAAAAAACCCAGATATAATTAAAAAAAATGTACATAAATGTGCATGTTGTTGTGTTTGTTCTGGTTTCAGTGGTTGTCCTTAGGTCCTCACACTTTTTATTTGGCTGCAATTGTGTCACAGCTTATAGATCTCTACTTAGAAATTAGATTAAATTTCAACTATTTTTAAATAAAAAATAGGGATTTATGAAGCATTTACACTCCTCAACCTGCCTCAAGGCACACCAGCGTACCAGTGTTCTCTGCCACACCATTTGAGAACCACTGCCCTCCTCAATAAACTCAGAATGAGCACAATATAAAAATATTTCATCCCCTGCTCAGTGAAAATCTTTAGAAATGTTACGTATTTAGACTGAAGCTGCTTTTTGAACCAGGCTTCCCCGCAGCCTGCCACAAGTGGACACTCGAGGAACTGCAGTTTTACTGCATTGGCTTCATACAGGAGTCCTTTGTCGAGGTGGACCCTGGCATGATTCAAGCTCACTCTCATACATCTTGCTTAAGAGATATGAACCCAAACCTGCATGAATACTGTACTCGCTGTACAATCTGAATTTCCATATAGTCCACCTGCGGAGTGTCATGTCTGTGCTCAGTTTTGCTTAAACCAACAGCGTGTATCCTCGCCCAAAGGAAGGGTATTTAAAGCACTGCACAGTAGAGCCCTGGAAACTATTTCCACTGTATTTTGAAATGACTTGGTAACTCTTAGGGCTTGTTTTCCTGTGTTCTGTTTGCCAGAGATTGACGAAGCTTTGAAGACGTGTCACGTGATTCTAGCGAACCAGTGCAGAGCTGAGCTGAGCTGGATCAAGTGCAAGCTGTGGAAAGCGAGTGATTGAAGAGACTGGGGGAGATTTGCTGCAGAGTGCGAGGACAATGTTGAAATTGGGGTAAGGGGGCTCAGCAGGGTATAGTGTTGTCCACTATGACTCAAGAAAAAAAAAAGCAAATTTTGGTCAAAAGTCAAGGTCATTGGGTCTTATGCTCATCCCTTGCTCGTGTCCCAATATGTCAAGAGTGCTTTGTGGGGTATCCTTTTTAAAAATCAGGAGAGTCCTCTAGGGCTGGGCATTGTTAAGAACCTCACGATTCAATTTGATTTTGATTCTTTGGGTGGCGATTCGATTCAGTATCGATTCAGTAAGAAATAGAAATACACAAATAATTAGGTGTACCTGTTGACAATTTTTGACTTTTTAATTTTGATGCCAATGTGAACATATGTGGTTTGTCACCTCATATTTTTGAGCAAACATCTGAAAATAAAAATTTGTGCAGTAATAACTTATTTGTGCATATGGAGTACAGAAGTAAAAACATGACAGTTAACACTATAATAATAAATGTCCACCTGGTCTTTTGTCAATAAATATGTCAGGAATTGTCCTTTGAATACATTTTTTCACCCTTTTTTCACGAGAAAAAAGGGTGAAAACGGTGTAATTACAAGAAAAGAATAAAAACTGATTTGAATTTTCAACTGGATTCTCTTCATAAACAAGTAGAAATTTTCTGAGATGACCAAAAATAAACTTCACCTATTTTACATAAACTCAAACATTTTTGTTTGCCTACAGCATTTAGTGTCCATGTTGTAGCCTGTTATATTAGACCATGTCCAGGCGTTTTTTTTACTGATGATAGTCCCTGAAGCAGTTCCTGTCAAGCTGATGACAGAGATTTCAACATTTCTTCCTCCAGTATTTCTAAAATTACTATTTATGGAATCCATAAAAACAAACTATGATCAAAATATGATAAAAAAAGACGATAAAACACACGGAAAATACGTCGGAAATACGGGAAAAGAACGAAAAGAAAACACTCCAGAATGATACTAATGCTGTTGTGTCTAATATTTTACATTATTTACACAGAAAATACTGATAAACCGCTGTTAAATCACTCACAAGTTCGGCTCTCAGTCCTATCAGTCTGCAAGCATGTCTTCTTCTGCGACCGGCGGCAGCTGGATAAACACTGAAAAAATGCACAGCGCCCCCCACTGGCCAGGAGGTGAATCGATTCAGAAGATTTGCTGAATCAATATTGAATTGGGTGGGGAATAATTGCAATGCATTGCTGAATATATATTTCTTACCACCCCTAGAGTCCTCTGTGACTAAAGAATGAACTCAGTTGACTTCTTAAGGTCAAGGAACAGGTCTCACGTTAATCTTTTGAGTCTGCGATTTTTACAAGCGGGGTACACATATAAGGATTTTCTAAATCTGAAGAGATTTTTTATCTTTTAGAGACCTCACACATGAAGATAAAAAAATCAGGCATTGAACAGTTTTGACTGTACTGTGTGTGGTGTGCTCCGATAATCTCAACACAGCACACCACACCCATAACCATTCTGTTCCACCACTGATGTAGTATCTAGTCCTCAAAGACAGAAATCTTGCATGATCAAACATGATCTAAAAAAAATGAAGAAAAAGAAGCATAGCAACAACCATAAACATTGTCTATGGCAACAACCGGAAAACACAACACGCAACATGGGAGAGGACATACAAGAAGAGGGAATGGTGGTGGTCTTGGACTATTTTTGACGGAAAATCGGGAGCTAAATAAAAGAAAAGACTGTGGAAAAATCCTGGAGACAGGGTGAACACGTGAGCTGATCCTCCGTTTCTTAGGTCCACCGAACTTTATGTTTATGTTTCAGGTCAGCCATGCTTCTTTATATTTACACCTGCTTCCTTGTTCCTCAGTCAGCTCGCTTCTTGATTGGCTACATTCTGTTCCAAGTCACAACTAACGTAGTCATGACTCGTGAGTCATCGGCTTTCCCCACACACTGAAGACTTTTGGTCATAAATGTTGAACAAGTTTAATATTTACGATTGTCGGCCTCGACCTATTTCGGAGCCGATTTTTGGGACAAATTCACTCTTAACACACCTCAGACCACAGGATAATCTTATAGGACAATCTCATAAGACATAAAATAATCTGGCGTTTGCCATCCTTGGTCAGGACAAAAACAGCCCGATAATCTTTGTGTGTACCCCGCTTTAGACTACCACACCAAGCCCTTCTTCTTGGTCCATCACTGATCTTTCACCTGTACAAATACCTTTCAGGAGCATAAAATCGCCAACAACCTAAACAAGCCGGCATGTATGCCCGGCATATATTGTATCACTGAACTACACTGCTAAAAACCATGTTGTCTTACCATATATCTGCTTTGAGGATCAATTGAAACATCTTTAAAACTCCATATTTTCCAGCCCTACTCTAGAATACTCACACTCAATCAGGCGACTCAAGATTTTTAACGAGCCTCCTCGGGCCCTGCCAAATGTCCTGATGTCATCATTAATAATCAGATTCGGGAAAGCAGCAGGGGGACTGAATGTGCTGTTCTGGCCTGGTTACGCAGGTCTCCAGTCAGCCAGTGTTAGTGCTGAGCGCACCGCTAGCATGGGTGAAGGCTGTCATCTCAGCACGCTGCGTCTGCGCCTCTTTTGTCAGGAGCTCCTTTGATCCGCTCAGTTTGCAGAGATACAGGCCCACAGCAGAAATATGCTGAATGGATTCATGTATCATCCTCCCCGCCCTGCAAACAGCCTCTGGCCCCCGCTCGCTATTTATGATCATAATAGCTGCTGTTATTTATTAAAGAGAGCTATTGTCGTCCTCGCTCTGTAGACAATGTTGTTTTCTCTGCTGGGGAGAATAATATTTGTCCTTTTTCTGCGATATGAGGCGGCACGCTGGATGTGATGGTGATTGATTCCGGTGCAGAGAGGTAACAGCGGAAGCCTAATCTGAGTTATGATTGCCACTGTAATCGCATTTGCTTCCCTGACTCATCCATCCGCTCTACAGTAGCGCATACAGGCCCTATTCTGATTACACCGCACATCTGTCAATAACCAAAACGGCGCTACTGCGAGGCAACATGCTCCTGTTCCCCTCGATCACCTTCCATAAGCGGGATTTTCTATATCGTAACTTCTTTCCTTCCCTTCCCTTCCTGCGGCACAGCTCTATCTGAGCCTGCTGGAGGCGGCGTCATGCATTTGCAGTAATCATGCCATCACGTTGGGGGTAAAATGAGCTGTTTTGGGCCTTGGTGCAGAGGCTGTCGGGGCAGAAAATAGCCTCTTCGTGGGTTGTAATTTAACCAGCAAGCAGCCGGACCGAGGTAACTGCATTTTTTAAGGTCCTTCCCACAGAAACTTTCAATGGCAAGGACTTCCCAAGGGACTTGGTGTTTCAGCAATAGCAAGCAGAGTCTAATTTTGGTTCTAGGGTAAATGATTTAAGCCCTGACATATCTCTCCAATAGTCCAAGAACATTGCTGTGAGGATCCTTAAAGGGTTAGTTCAGGCTTTTGTTATGGTGTTCTTTTGCTGCTTTCCATTTGTGCTGGGAAGTCAGGATTTCTGAGTTCTGAGTGGGAAATTTCAACTGGAACGCCCCTCGATGTCAGAACTTCCTACTGGGAAGCGGAAGTATCCTCACCACCCCCAAGTTAACAATCAAAGATGGCTGCCCCAGGTGTAAACAGTTATTAAGCTCCTGTAATATTCAGTTTATTTGCACTTCTGACTAGTGTTTTTTCGCTCTAAATCAGCCATTTACATAGTATTGTTTGCCGTATATATATGGAAATGCTGCTATAGTGTTATGTACATTCTTCATGTGGTATTTGCAAACTTTGTAATGCAGGACGTGTAGCAACGGCTAACAATAGCCCGGTAGCTCAGACATGACGTCATTCCCACTCCCCTCTTCCCAGCTTCGATGTAAATGAAATGCAGCATTAGTTTAGTTTTAACCTTGCAGAGTGTTAATTGCAAGGCTTTGGGTGGCACCATGAACTGGTATGAATTTGCTAGCATCCACCCCCAAATATCTTCCCTCAGGAACAAAGCTGACTGGGTACTTTAGTGGCAATCACATTTACTAATGTCATGGGCCTCGAGCAACTCCACTTCAGAAACCAAAACTATCCCTTTAAGTGCTGAATGTTTCTGATTGGTTAAGGGCTCACAGCTTCAATTTAACAAAACTTCTCCGGTGACCACTTGCAGTGACGTCTCAGTTTTAACAAGCCAGCACCCTAAAAGGTCAGAAGTATTTCAAATGCAAAATGCAGTCAGCTAAGGGTTCATGACATATTGTGTTTTTTGGTCAGGGTTAATGGTTTGGTTCAGATCTGACGGCCAGGGCTGTTTTGGTGGAGTTTTTTTGCTTTTAAGGCAAATTTACAGGAACAGCAAGTCTTTTTTTCTGCATTTTAATGATTCAAATTGATAAATAAGCTGTTTTTAATAAACTCTTTGAAAGGCAAATTGCCTTTTAACCCTGCCTGCCCACAACTTGTTTTATCTATTTTATACTGCAGGAAAAAGAAAACTCTAAATACAGCATGTATTTATTTGAGTCTCTAGCCAAACATTATACATCTTTGCCTTAAAGTTACATTTAGCACATCATGATTCCTCTTTGTGTTTGCCTTAAAGTCTTTTTCTGTAAAACCGCATTTGCTCTATAAGCTGTTAATAATGTCCATCCTGCCAATTCAGATAAGGCTGTGTGATGTACTGATTTACTCAATTACTTCACTTTGTTGTTACTGATTAGTTGAAAAATTAAAAAATGAAAAATGGTTGAATCTCTGATTTACTCCCTCCTCCTTGCTGTCACAGTGTGAGCCTGAGTGAGCTTGATAAACACTCATATATTTGATGAACAGTTAATTCAACAGTTCACTTTTTGAATCATGAATAAGAGGTTAGTGTAGTTCACTCTGGAGGCAGACACTGTGCATTTATACTTTGAGATTTTCAAGATCTGGTGGCCTCTCTGCTGCCAGCTCTACCTGTCTGTGCTTCCAAGGTTCACTCCTCTCCTCTCTGCTTCACTCCCTCTGCTCGCAAAGCCTCGTCCGCTCTGTGGAGTAGAGCCTGCACATGCTGAATAAACACACAGTATCTTTGTTGATGGTCCATTTTCAGTCCTGAACTCAACATGAGTGTAGCTCACTCTGGAGACAGAAAAGGGGGGCTTCAAGAAATCCCAAGTAAAGAGAGGACAAGTGGAAGGGGGATCATATTGATGACTAGATGCATAAATAACAATCAGCTATTCACATTTTTAACAGATCATGATCTGCTTTCAATCGATCAAGTCAAAACATCCTGAGCTTGAACATAAGGGTCCTCACTTATCAATCTGGCATGGGAACTTGCACAGATTTTGGCACAGAAATGATCTTAGTCCAGCTTTTAAGTGTGAATCCTAAACCGTGCACATTTGGCAAATCCCTGCGTACAAACAACAGCATGTTGATAAATGCGGCGGCTGAAAACAATTGTTATTAAAATGACATTCCCTTAAATATTTACAGTTCAGCTCAGAATTTTTGACAGGGAGGGATGTAATGCGGTTAACGAGAGGAAACGTCTTAGAGCTGGAGGCTGAGACTATCACAAGAGAAGAAGAAAATAACAAAATAATACTGTTTGGAAGTCTGAAAAATGAGATTGTGAGTCAGAGACATCATGCCTGCAAATGGACCCTGCAGAGCTGTTTTTGTTCATAGAGAAAAAAAAAATTAGAGAGAAGGATCAGATTTCTGCAGACAAACATATTTGATTGAGTATTTAATTGTTAGTTTTATAAACAGACCTACAGGAGCAACTCATTTAGGAGCAGTTTACAGTTTAACAGAAACCAAAACCTCACATCAACGCGTGGTTTACATGAGGGGGGTATTGTTCATAGTTATCAGAGTGGGGATGTGGTGCATTGAATTAATATGCTCTGAGGGTGCAATACAGCTGTTTAGGGAGAAATATTCTGTTAACAAGCTGAAACAATAGATTGCTGCATTATTTGATAACTTTTTAATGAACAAAGTAAAATTATTTCAAATCACTGATTGTAGCTTTTGTTTTTTTCCTTTTCCTCCACATGTGCATAACCGCTCCCTCACTTACTGTACTTTGATCGCCCCTCGCTAATCCCTTGACCCTTAGACCAGGCTGCAGCGATAATCTAAAAAAGTTAGCTTACAGAACACAGTGGTATAATGCGTCACAAATGAAGCATAAACAGCACTACTCTAACTGATCAGACTCCTTAATTAGAAGATTTGGACCGCTTAGCTGAGCCGAGATTCAGTCTGCTAATGTAATTTCCCCTTTTAAGTGTTCTGTCAATAACTACAGGTTTTCATTTTTCTGCTAAAATATTCTACAATGTTTGCTGCAGAGATTTTAGTATACAGAAAGAAATGTTTTTACCTATTGGAAGCAGTCTCCCTAATAAAAAAAAACTGAAAAGAAAACATTTATTATTATTATGATCAAATAAATCAGCTGAAAGCGTGCACCACGTAGATCTTATTAGAGGTGGAGTGCAATATAAAATACATTTTTGATAAAATATCTTACATTTCTGTTCAGCTTAAAATCTGTGAACCTGTTAGCTTGTAATGCTCACTTTGCCCGACATAAAGATTCTTCCTCCTCACAGACAGATTTTTTTTGTTGCAGCATGAGTCCACACAGACTGTTACCTAGCATACATCTGACGTGGTCCTACGCCCTCGTTCGATTTGGGTTCAGCTTGATAAATGCTGATCTCTTTGTGGACGTGACTGTACACTCACTTCATGGTTGTACTCACGTTTGATAAATGAGGGCCCAGGCGCTATATGACCTCAGGATGGCAAAGTAAAACTCAGTCTATTTTATTCAACTGCAAGAGAAACTGTGTTTCTACCAAATGTTTTTTTTTCTGAATATGTTTCTGGATCTGCCATTCAGTTATTTATGTAGCATTAAAGGGTTTTGTGCACTTTCTCCTCACCTCTTCTTAACTTTCTTTGCAAAGAATAAAAGTAGAAAAACACTTTCTAAATTTTGTGGGCATTTGTTCCGGTGTATTGGTCAATAAAACATGTTACTGGTGATCTAGCAGCCCTAGTTTATAGAAACCAAACCAATTTTAGTATGCTAATAATAATATTATCACTTGATTCCTGAAAGCCCAAGACGGATGTTAATGCACTGTACAAATGCCTGTTTGGGTTTCTGTTTATCTTTTAAGTGAAGTCAGATAGTAGACATGTTGTGGGTCAAAACTGTACCCAAAAGTTTCTGGTTCATTGGAAAGTGCTGGAACTTTTAAAGGGGTGAACCAACCACTGTGGAACTAAATTCAGACCCTTGTTCCTGCTGGTGTAACGCACACAGCTCCTCATAAAATCTCAGGTTCCTGGGGAGGTTCCTGTGGGTTAAAAGGGCCTTTGGTTACTGGGAGAATGATTCCAACAGTTCCCTGAGTCTGGATGCAGAGTGGCGTGGTGTCATTAACAGTCAGGCCACGAGGAGCAGAGCGCCAAAGCTTCAGGGGGGACACATTTATTCACAGCACCCCAGCGCCTCATACATGCCACACTAGTAATGAGGTGTCTAGAGCTTTGGGTGCAGGGCCCGTGTCTGAATGTGTGTGATATTCAGTCTTAGGGTGTTTGTTTTGGTGTGTGTGTGTGTGTGCTTAGAAATGTGTGACCGAACAACTCCCTTATGGAAGAGATCCCTCCGCTGCGGCGGTGTTGAATACTGAAACTCCAAAGCAGGCTTCCCAGGAGTGAAATAATACACCCGGGGAGGGATGGAAGTCATTTAGGAGGAGTGTGTTTGCGCGTTGATTCGAGCGAAAGAAGTCGGGGTATGTGTGGGTTCCAGGATGGATGGGCCTGTGGTGAGTAAATGACCTGCCTTGATTCAGCCTATCAGCTGAGCTCTCCACCCAGACTCCCTGATATCCCCTTTCATCCATCTCTATAAGCGAGAGATGACGGAGAGATGGAGAGGCAGGAGGGAGAGAGACGGAGCGAGCCATTTCAAGAGCAAGAGGCGAGCATAAAGGCGGCTAATTAGAGATGTGGGAGGAATTTGGGAGAAAGAGCGTCAGAGACAGACGGAGTGAACAAAAAGACGATTAAGCTTCGATCTGAATTTTCGGGTAATATGTATGACAAACTGCTCTCCGCTCACGCCACAAGTGCCTCCCTAATGTGACTAAAGTTCCAGTCAATTGAGGGGGGGCCATTTGGGGTGAGTTGATTCAAGTGGGCCCCGCAGATGCAGATTCAGTTTGGCCTCAGCCCACTTCTGGTGCTGGATGATCGAACAGGCAGCACTTAACCTGCAGGAAATGAGCAGGAAATTGTGGGAAAAAGACTTTGGAGTAAATACCATTTATAAACAGATGATGCTCAGTCTGAAAATGATTCCAGACTGAAGCGTGAAGCACATTTTAGAGGAATATAACATGAGTCATTTACATACTTTTTCCACGGTTTATAATTAAGGTTTTGGATAAATTTGTAGCCTTAACGGGGAGTGAAATTCATCAGTAAATGTCCTTTTTTCGTCCTTTTGCTGTCCCTTCTACCACGTGAGGAGTTTTCTCCAGCTGGATGAGAGATGCCATGGCTCTTGTGATTTTAACTGGGGTGTCAAACTCAATCACAGTAGAGGCCAACATGTAAAATACAGTCTAAGATGCGATCAAAACAGGACCAGCATTTATTAAACAGTCTAAAGGTGCGTTCTCACCGAATGGGCGACCTGGGTGACCACTCTCCATGTAAAGTCAATGTACATACGTGACGGGGCGGGGCCAGCCCTCCTGTGATGCGATGGCCGCAATCTGAGTGACTTGGTCGTGCTACCAGGTCACTTTGGACGCATGACCAGGTTGCAGTGCTTGGCCACCAAAGTTGAAAAATTTGAACTTTTCAAGCGACATCTTGTGTGGCTGTGCCATGACAACCAATCAGCATTGTGTGGGTGTGTGTCGACACCTGTGACAGATAGCAACAACTGTTTTTACTCCAGATCACAGAGTGACAACCCATATCACATGGAACATTAGTTAGTGAGTACATTAGTTCCACCTTATTCGACAGAAGTGATGGTTCTCTGCAGTTCTGTCCTTCCTCAACCTGTTTATCAGCCCGAGGGAGATGAGAAGGGCCATCAGCTGCAGTGTTTTACAGTTGGTAGATGAGTGAAAAAGATACAGTTGGAATAATGTCAGCTAATACAAACAAATATATGATATGATGTGATCGCAGTGACACTCAAGCATGCGTGCCATCACCGATGCAACGGTGACAAAATTAACTATTTATGGACACATGACACGCAACTTTGGTGGGCAAAGTGAGAAGTCGCATTCGGTGTGAACGCACCTTAAGACCCTGTCCACAGGAAGACAAAAACATTTTTGTATTGAAAACGCTCTTTGTAAAGATGGCATAATTTCAAGAAATCTGACTGTCCACATGAAAACGCTGTAGTATATATATACCAGGCCTGTAGGTGGTGCTGTAATGCTCCTGCAGACATACACCAAAACCAGGGAAGAAGACATGAAGTATGGGTATACATCATGAGGAATGTCACAAATACTGTGGCATATTGTTGTCGGTGTCCTCTTTTTGTTCATGGTAGTCGTAGCAGAGCAGAAGATTTTGCTGTAAAAGCCGAAACAAGCCCAGTGGTTTCTGAAGCACGAGCCTAACACTGCATCCCACCATTGTTTCTGTTGTCGTCAGGGTTCGCACATGCAGTTTAAGCGAGAGATAGGCTGTGATGTCTTACTTTCTGAACCTATCTGTATTTGTTGTGCACACGGAAACGCAAAGCCAGCATTTTTTGGATTTATCCACTCTGAGTCCCGTTTTCATAAATGTGCGTTTTTGGGCACTCAAAGCGCCATGTCCATGTGGACGAAACGCCTATAGGATTCAAAACTTGAGCGGATATGCCCGAATTCGTCCCTTTATGGACTATTTTTTAATCATAAATATGAGTTTTAACAGCGTATTTGTTTTGGGGCAGCCTTAGAAGTCTCAGCAAAAGCACTGACCAATGCCTTCATCTGCTGACCACTGATCAGAGTCATATTAAAGCAATGGGAGGAGGGGTTGGTGCACAGGTCCTGTATGGCAGATGTTGCAGGCATTGTGGGATTTGTAGTATGAGGGCAATTAATAATACACGTGAAATGATCTTGTCATATTCAGTCATATCATGGGCCTATAGTCTGACATGTCTTCTCTAATGAGCAAATAGTGGAATAAAGTTCATAACTGGAGCCAGTTTGTAAATTAAGCTCTCGCCAAAGCCTGACGGGAGAGGGGTGAAAGTATCCTCATTATGGAGAAACATTAACAAGTGTTGTTCTTTGTTCTTTATTTAATGGAGACATGTCGTCCAGTTCTAACAAAACTGCCACTACAGCAGGTGGCATTCATGGTAATATCCATCCAAGCAGCCATTTATTCCAGGCTTGTCATCGCCTTTCACCGTGTCTCACTCATATCTCCCATCTTTTTCTCTTTAAAGGATGTTTATTGGTCAGTTCCTCTGCCGACTGAGTTCAATCGTTCAAGCTTGGAGACTTGAATCAGGATGATCCAGCTGCTCTGCAAGGTTACTGTACAATGCTGGCCACTTGACTCCTACCCAAGCATCCATCCATCCAGTATGTATACCCCTTGTCCCTGCTGCCTCTGTACAGATGTGTGTGTGGATGTGGAGTCTGAGCCAGGAGTGGTGGGATTGTGGCATGAGGGGCTCTACTGACAGAGTTCATCCATATTTGTTTAGTCCATTGTTTACATTGGATCTTACCACGTTCAGCCTCCTTCTTGTGGATTTGTGACATCTGTCTCACTTCAGTGACATTAAAGTTGGATGAAATGCAACCGTTCTAAGTAAGGTTGCATTGAGGAACATTGGATATAAATCTGATTTAGGACCAGATATAAAAATGATCTTGGTCTGATTTGAAAAAAATCACATGACAGCCATTCAGACCGTCTGATACTGATCACATATGAGCAAAAAAGTCTGATCTAAACTTGTAATCTTAACCGGGCTACCTGTTGCAATATATGGAGCAACAAAAAAGCCTTGAACTTGAAGTTTCCTTTAAATCCTAAATCCCCCTGCCTTACAAAAGGAAAAACACAATAGGTATAATAGGCATCAATAAAATATCCTCACATCCTCCAACTGACTGCACCCTTCTCACTCTTGAGGGGAGGATTTTAAGATGTCTGAGATGTTCTTGGCGTCACTTTGCATTTTTTCAATAAAAGAAAATTGTCTCTGAGAAAGTCATTTCAAAGGACATCAGCTTTGTATTCACAAACCAGCAACAGGGACGTAGATGCAGATACAGATGCAGATAAAAACAGGTACAGCAGAGTGACTGCACTGAACCCCCTGAAAACTCCCATTCATGACTACTTTTTCTTGTAGCTGCTGTCAATCTCATATCACACATTTCTCTCGATATTATCACTTGTTTTCATGAATGCAGTCCTGTGATTAAAACTGAGAAAGCTTTCTCCTTGAAGAGAAGGATCTAGTTAACTGACTCTCTCAGCCAAACACATGGGCAAACATAAGGCGCCCACCCACATAAATCTTGTGCTTCTGGGTCTGTCATTAGCTCAGCCTGCCAATAAACTGTGAATAAACTCTGCTAATGTCGCTCTAATAAATAACTTTCAAGAGAGGATTACTTTTTGGAGCTGCCGCAGTGCTAACTCCACATAGATGTAGACATTTTCTGCAACATCTACTTTTGTAGTGCGTATATTTAAACCTTTTTCTAACCTGGGATGATTTGCTGAACATGCTGAGCACGCATGTTCTTTTTGCAGCAGTGCACTTGTTGACATATTTGCTGCAAAGCACAGGAACATCGCACCCTCTAACCTTGACCAGAGGTAGTCACTTATCCAAGGACAGAAAGTGAACATAAGTAACAATCAGGACAGAATGAGTTCATTTATATCACTATATTGTGGGAATAGGTAAAATGGACAAAAAATTATATCTCAATATTTTTAATCAAATGGTGATACACCATACAGGGAATATATTCACCCATCTATTATCTGAATGGCTTTATCCTTCTCTGAGGTCAAGGAGCAGGCTATAAATCTGTTTGTTTGTTTTTTCAAACTTGATGGTTTCATTTGGCATGTGCATCTAAAAAAGACTAAACGATTCAGTTTGGATGACAGAATAGTTGGCACCAGATTTACAAGCAAGTCAAACTATTCTTTTTATCAACACAGGCACAAAGTCCTGGTCCTGCTCAAAGTTGTCCAAAAGCATTGGCAAAATTTTTGTTTGTTTAAGGCTGTCAAAACTACCTGTATTCAAAGCTACAACACATTTTCAATGCAAGAGGGACAGCACTGTCCAAATTGTTCAAATTAATTGGAAAAGATGGATCAACCAGGCAAGAAGTGAGGTGTTCTCTTGTCCTTGGAACCTACCACTGGATTTTTTTTTGTTTTTAGATGTAGAAACTTTGCTGACATAATTTGCACTGAAAGAAAGTCATCACTGTCTACACTACATGAATACTTTGCCGTCATTTGTAAAAGTGGGTGAGGAGTGATAAAAAGTCTACTTGTCCACCATGTTCTTTTAAGTTTGACAGCATATTAATGCATTTTACTTGGTTTCGACCCATTTATTAAAATGTTGCCAAACTTTTTGTGCACGTCAGGCAGTGTGCAAGAGTCTGTCTGCAATTTTTGTAAGTAAAACACTGAATCACTCACAATGACGTGTCTGGGGCTTTATGCCATGATATAAAACAGGTGTCAGAAACCAATAATTTTAACTAACAATGTAAGTTGTCTTGAATAAAATGGAAAACATTCAGTGATATTTCCTTATTTAGGAAGTAGCATTAACATTTCAAGCAGTTTATCTTGTAGTCGATACAAATTTAAATGGTATACCAATCTTTTTAATTGAAATTAGACCCGGCAAATCTTTGTTTTCCTAATCCATACCATAATTTTATCAGTATAATCAATACTGCCTGATAACATACTCTCTTATTAAAATCTATCAGTTTATCTTAAAGTAGTCTTAATTCTGAATTCCATTTATTTCCCAGCCCATCATTCAAACGGCTGACCTTGCCTGCCAGCTGTTTGCCCCGTAAGCTGCTACGTGATGATTATGCATCCCTCGCACTGTGTTTTTCATCACAGCCAAAACCGGAGTAACATAAACAAAAGCACCGCAGCTGTCAAATGCAGATTTCAAACTGCTGCAAAACGTCTCTCAGGAGGGAAATGTTTTGTCCTGCTTCCCTGTTTTGCCTTGGATAAACAGTCGTATTTTTTTCACAGGTCTGCCTGATTATTCATTCAAACAGTGAGAGGAGTACAGTTCACTCACAGCTTATGTTGATTAGGGTCAAACCTCAGTGGGATAAGGTTCACCTGCGTGCCGAATGCTATTATAAACCTTGTGATGTTCTTTAAGACAGAGGCATTAGACTTTCTTTTGCTGTTATAAGAAAGTTGGCCCAATGCCCCCGAGGACACATATACCAACCAACACCCAAAAATAACTAAATTGTCTTTTCAGCAGCTTGCAAAAACTTATTTTCTATGATATTACATCTTTGACCCACAGTATAACTGAGCATGACTTTCTGTCACAGTACTAGACTGGTATTCGCATTGTTTATTAAAGGAAATGGAATTATTGTGGCTCATTAGGTAGCTTTATATCTGGGCAGGCAAAATTCCACGTAGAGCTCCACAAGGCTCTTTAGTGGGGCTTCTTTTGTTGAACACCCCTGTGCTTCCTCTGGCTCAGATAATTTAAGAATGATTAAATAAGTTACCATCACTATGCAGATGTCACACAGGTCTACACTTCAGTGTTTCAAATTAATTATGGCCCCACAAAAGTAATGTGTAGATGCATTGGACAAGTCAACATATGCTTGTGCCATCATTTTCTTCAGATGCTGAACCAGACGTGGAGATGTGGTATTCCGTTTTCATGCTTTGAATGTCTGGAATAAACTAAGAAAAATTAAAGGTTAAAGAAGTTTAGTGAATATTATAAAATGTTTACCTTTGAGCTCAAGCAAATTTGTCCTTGGAGTTTTGCTCTTTGTGAAACACATGCAGAGCAGATTGTTTCCATTTACAAGGGGTCAGTGTGGCATCACCTAAAAGAATTTAAAAAATGTAGCAGCTACCACAGTAAGTAAACTTGCTTCGTAAAACTAGTCCACTGACCTTCTGATGGACCAACCAACAAATACGCCAACCAACTAAGAGAAACAAACCAACCATTAACTATTCAACTTAAAAACCATCCAATCATCGAGTCAACAAACCAACCTATCAAGCTGCGTACCTACCAACCAGTCAGTCAACAAACCAATCAATTAACCAATTAATTATTTGATGTGGACATCACAATTACATTGGACAAACCAGATGCATTGTTTGAGTGTTTTAGCACAGGTGCTAATTCGCAACACTTGTCCACAGGAGGCATATACTCAATAACCATCCAACCTTCTTAACTTGCGACGCTCCAATCCATTAACTCAGCAGCCAATCAACTAACTAGACCTTTAAACTAAATAATCAACCAACCATACAACCTTTCAACAAACCAACTTGCCTACCCTCCAGCCAACCAACCCAAAAAAGAACATCAAATCGACCATCCTAGCATATCTTCATACTTGCCTCCAACCAACTAATAAATCAACCAACTAATCAGCCATCAATCAATCATTAAAAAATCCAACCAATCCATCCAACCAACCTTCACATTGCAGTAAGTAAGCCTGCTTCATGAAACCAACCAACTCATGAACCAGGCAACAAACCTATCAACTCCCTAACCAACCTACCAACCACCTAATCTTTCAACCAACCATCCAGATGGTTGACCAACCTGCCCAGCTTCATACCTGCCTACCAATAAACCAACCAGGGAATTGCCCAACCAACCTACTTACTGCCCTACCATGCAATTAACTCATCTTCCAAACATAAACCAACCTAGCCACCAAGCTAGCTACCTATCCAACTTCCTACCAGTAAGTCAACCAACCAACAAACTGACCCAATAATCAACCAACAACCAACTAGCAAACCGACTATCCAAACTACCAAATAAACTTGCAGCAAACCAGCCTCCTACCAACCAGTTAATGTGCCAATTAATGAAGTACCCAACCATTCAACCCCTCCAGGAGATCCAACAAAAACCCTGAGTCAAAACAAAAAACAACAAACAGTCAATTAACAAACAAAACAACTGACCTTAATCAACCAACCAAATGATCAATCAACCTTCAAATTAACTAACCATACAACCTTTCAACAAACCAACTTGCCTACTCAAAAGCAACCAACCCACTAACTTACCAACCAACCAAGCTACATACCTGCCTACAACCAACCAGTAAATCAACCAACCAAACAGCCAATCAGTCAATCAACAAAACTTCTAACCAATCCATCCAGCCAGCTTTCACATTGCAGTTAGTAAGCCACCCAAAACAAACCTACCAACTGACAAGCTTATGAAGGCAAAAAGCCTACTGACTTTCTGACCAACCTATCAACCACCCGATCATCCAACCAACCAGCCAAATTACTTGCCAGCCATGCTAACCTATCAACCTATTTACTTACCTACCAATAAACCAACCAGTAAATTGCCTAACCAGTCAACAATTGAAATAGTATCCAACAATCAACCCACCTACCACCATACCATGTGATAAACTTACCTTCCAAACATAAACCAAGATAGCTACCTATCCACCTACCCACCTACCAGTAAGTTGACCAATCAACCAACTGACTGATAATCAGCTGATCAATTCATTAAACAAATAACCTTCCAACAAACCAGCCTCCAATCTGCACATTGACATGGCAGTCAATAAAAGGCCTAACCAACCAATTAACCAACCTACCCTTCCAACAATTCAACAAAAAAAACAAAATTAAAACAGCCACCGAACAAAAAAAACAATTCACCAACCTAGCAACATACCTACCTCTCACCAATCAGTAAATCAACCAACCGATTATTCAATCAACAAAACATCCAACCAATCCATCAACCAACCCTCGCAGCACAGTAGGTAAGCCTGCGTTATGAAACCATGCAACTAACAAAACACCCAAACAGAAACCAACCCTAGCCACCGAGATAACTAGCTATCACCCACCTACCCACCAGGGAATCGACCAAGCAACCAACCGACCAAATAGTCGACCAAACAGCCAAACAGTCTTCCAACAAACCAGCTGACCTTCCCATCACCCAACCATTCAATAAATCAACCAAAAAAACAAAGCAAATGACTCACAGCTTAAGTCTTTGTCTCACTACTTGGCCATGGCCTCCTGCAAGCATCAGGTAATTACACTGAACCAACTGAGTACTGGATTGTATTCTAATTTGTATGTATCAAGCTTGAAGACCCCCTTCTGTACAGCTTCCTTTGTTTTAAATATCTTAATAAACAGCCTTGATTGCTAATTTAATTGTAACACCATACTGCAGTGTTTCATTCATACTTTATTAAACTCTACTACTTCTCAGGCACTGTTTTAGCTGTCTCTGCATCTCTTTTTTTCTAAGATTTTATAGGCTCTCTTAATTTCTTTCTATATGTGTCCTTTTAATGAGCTTCCCTCGTTATTCAAACCTCTCTGATTAATTGTGTGAAGCACACACTTATTCACGGTGTTACTAAAACGTGCGATAAAACAAACTTGCTCTACCTTGCCCCCTTCAAAATACAGCAAAGCAGTGAACCACCAACCACAAATTTACAATTTGCACAGCAATTAAACCCAAACTTGTGCACACGACAGCAGCAAAAGTGCCAAATTTAACTCATGTGTAAAACAGGATAATACACTGTCACTCTCACTTACTCACTCACTTAAGGAAGCCATTAAATAAGCAGGATTTTTTTCCTGGGCTAAAGTGGTGTACTTAACATCCTCTGGAGGGATGGTAGAGATGGAGAGAAATCCCAGGTAATATTTAAGAAATGTTGCTCTTAACATAACCCTGAGCCTGTTTTTTTTCCACGTAAATATGCCATTAGTCATTTTGATGAGTCATGCTGCAAGCAGAGGTCTCATTGTTAGCAGCAACCTTTCCCTTCAGATGTAACCTTTAAGCTGACTTAAAGAGGAGCGTGTTCGGGTTTATTTACAAGGCACAAAAATATAAGTGTGTCATTGATATTCATAACACCAAAATCGAACTCACACATACAGAAAGCCGCCCATGGGAGACGGCTCGCAGCAATATTTCAGAGATGTCTGCTCAAATTTGACATGCTGATACAACCCCAGTTATTGCCTCTTTAATAACTAATGTAAACATCATGGACAGAGTCAATTAACCCACGGGGAGGCCTGTGGGCATGTTTTGATCCACAGCTGCATAACATTTGGCAGACAGACTGCTATGTGAAAAAATATGACAGCACCAGATATGACAGCCAAAGCCCCTGAAATGTAATATGTTTATTTTAAAGTGACAAAAGCTGTGGTGGCTGCAGAAGCCGGAGGTCGAGATGGTTGACTGCGTTGACAAAACATCAGACTCTGATATGGGGTCACAGAAATTTGAACTATTGTTAGCTTCTCATAACCTTTGGATATATTTTTTTTCTTTTAAAAGCCAATAGTCTCAAGATGCTATAAGATACTTTGGTATCTATGACAACTGATATAAAAGTATGTAGTGAGACCTTCAGGATAGATGTACCATAAAAGTTGCACTTCAGCACAACTATCTCACACAAATCAAAACTTTCTTGGTGTATTGCTTCCCTTCCTCCCCAATCATCTCTCCAGTGCAGCAGCTTTTGAAAATGATCTCTATGCAAGTATTCAGCCCAAGGTTGATATATTTTATCATTACTTTGACCTATTTTAGATAAAGTCTTCAGCTCGAAAAGTCAGTATGTCCACCTTGAATTGTAGTCCTGTGACAAAACATTGGGATTGTGTTGGCCCATGACCAAGTGGTTAAATTCTGCCACTGTGTCCCTATATTGACCATTTGCACGTGACGTCTCATTCGATTCCATTTCAACTGGACATTAAAAATGTTAATGGACGTTTATGCTAAATAAATAAAAATGTCCCCATGGTGAACTTAAACCTACATATCTAACAATAATTATTTACTGTTGTGTAGTGAACTATTCTAACAAGGATTAATTGTCAGTTTTATATTTGCTGAAATGAAGCTTAAACCATTAAATGCAACAGAAACACTTTGTGGGCTAACGCTAATGCTATCAAACGTCAAGTGAACTTATTTAAAGCATGGCTGTGTCTTTATACAATAAATAATAAGTATAAGCTGAATACTTTGAAGGTTTAAACCTTCATTCGGCCCTTATGGTTTGTCTTTGGAGTTAGTAAAACATTGACTTGGGTCCTTAAAGTATAAATGTTCCTTACAGTAAGGAAGATCTGCATGATGAGTGCCACAAACTGCAGATTTACCCACATTAGCCGCTGCTATCCTCTGATCCTGGTTATGATTGTTTTTCCTTTATTAAGCCTCCCTGTAAACAGAAGTTCCACACACTGCTGGACTGATGTGCAGCTCTATTTTAGTCCAGTCTAAACTCATTTTTCTGTTTGAGTCTTTAAAACATTCAGACTCATTTGACGGACTCAGTGAGGTTTTTCTTCTATATTAATGATACTTGCTGTTACTTAAGCGGCTAAAAAATGCATCTCCACTGTAATTATCGACTTAAATCCTTTATAGTGCATTGTCAACAGCCATACTTCCCCCACTTCTGCCCTCCACAGGACTGAGTGACGTCATGTCAGCCAAGTGTCTGCAAATTGAAGTGTCCTATTTCTTTAATGTTTGGGTTTCCAAAAAAGAAAAATGCACAAGCTGAGGGAAGTACTGTTGGATCAGTGTGAACACAGTGCTGAAGATACAAAACCCCAAAGGAGGGGCGTTAGACCTCGAAGAGGCAATACATTTCATATACATATATATATTCCAAAACCAAACTGAATTTACCTCTTGTACTGAAAGTGCATACTATAATTGTGTCATTTAATGTCAATTTTGTAGTTTGAACTTTGGCAGGCTTGTCTACATAACTATTAAAAGCTGCTTGATTTTCACAGTATAAAACTAAACAAATAAATAAACAAAGGCAAGCCTAAAAATGTGCTTGAGCAAAACCTGACAGGGCCTATCATCATAAGAACAGTGTAAATTTTCTGTATTTATATTTTTGAACAGGGCCACAACTTACAAATTGAATAAGGTCAAGTTAAGGAAATAAAGTATTATTATTATTAAGAATTATTCAAATTAATCAATTTAATGGATATATTGCCCAGCCCTTTTCTAACATATTTTGTTTATTTCAATGTTCATCTTGATTGCTTTCATCAATATTAAGTTATAGTAACTCCTCTATGACCTGCAATACCATGTTGTCAACAAGGTACAGTCGCTTAAAACTAATGCAGACTTTCAGTTTGTGTCAGTTTCGGTGATCCCTGTGGACAAAGCATTGTGTCTTATCTTCATAATGATTTTGTCTTCACTGTGTTGTTGTCACTGAAAAATCTCATCCTGCTTTTAATAACTGTTAAATACGTCACCCTTTAAGAATATTGACCCTGGAATACATGAATAAAAAGTATCAAACCTCATCTATCTGCAATTTTCAAACATTAAAAATCACTACAGAAAAAAACAACCAATCTTTTTGCTGATGTTCTATTTTCTTTTAATAGCCAATAAAGAAATAGCAGTATTAATTTAGTCTAATAACCAGATTAAACTTCCTCATAGTTACTTAATGTAACAGTGACCCATTGATCAAACAACTATTCCACACTGCTAATTAGGGTTAAAAAAATGAAAACTCTGCACCATTAACTAACAAGCAATTACGACCCAAACCACAATGTTCCCCTTACAATAGCTGTGTGGAAGTTTTCCTCACTGTTTTGGGAGGCAGTGACAAATGGCTGACTGTGGCAGAATGCAAAAACATGCTTCATTATATTCCATATTTTACCCTCAGCCCCGGCAGCGGACGTGCCTGCATCCAGGTTAGTGCCTGACTGTTTTTATACATATCTTAGCACAGATTCATTCAGAAATATGCATCAAGTATCAGCTTACGTAACAGTAGTTATTGTGTTCTTAGTTATACTTTCTGAACACATCAGAGTTCAGACAGTGGGCAAAAACTGTATTTTCTTAACTTCTGAGCATTTTTAGGATGCTGTGTTTTTAGGAGCTCTGGTTTAAGCCTTAACAATGAAAGAACTCGAGGTACCATTAAAATAATGATTTTAAATTTCATAAATGAAGCACAGTGTTTCAATGTGTTTAAACACACTGCAACTCTGCATTTTAATTTATCAAGATAATTCGTTTGTAATGAAGGTCCAGACTGAATGTGTGTAGTCTGTGTCACGTCTGCATTTGTGTGATTGGTGTGATGTTGTATTAAATATCCTTGCTAATGCATGAATGCCCTTATCTTGGAGTTACCTTTAAAGTGGGGATGCACTGTGTTGGATTTTTGAGGATATCCAATATGCGGATATTTCCAAACTCATTGATCTGTTCTGTTTTTTTTTTGTAAAGAGCACAAGGTCTCTACTTTACCCTTGACCTTTCTCTTTTATTTTGACAGTCTATATGTGCTAAAAACAGATATGAAGCAGAAAAGCAATATTTCATTTGTTAATAAATGACACTTATGATTTGTAAGCATGGAAAGAAATACATGAATTATTGACCTACTTACAAGCATGCAGTGGTTTCACATGCGCTCTGCAGTTTAGTTTCATATGTATTTCTTCGAAAATTACATAAAGTGCTAATCTAAGTCTAAAAATAGGTAATGTAACATAACGCGGTAAGAAAACTAGTCGCAACAAGCACACAGGACCATTGAGAGTTGCTGAAGAGTTTATCTGATGATTGTAGGCATAGGCAGGCTAACGCTACCCATGGACTCCCAGTGTTTGAGCTAAGCTAGTTAGCAGTGGGCAAACTGTGCCCGTCTCTTCCTTGTTGCTGCATGTACAGTCAAAAGAATGGTGTCTATCTGCTTGTCATGGACCTGGGAGTGAGACAAGACATGAACTAGAAAAAATGTTGGCGTATCCCTTTAAGAACATTGGAAGATGGTGACTAGCTCATGATTAAGTGAGGTACCTCTAGTTTTATCCGGTAACATATTATATGTATTTAGTGCTTAGTTTTCCTCTCTGCTGTTTCCCTTTACTAACACTGAGGCACATTTGGTTTGATGCAGCTGCTTAGAGGCATATTTTTTACCCACATTTTCCAAGTAAGGACTCTAAAACCCAAATTTAAGCAGAAATGTAATCACCAAATCCATTTTGAGGCATTTAGCCTTTTCGTTTTCGCTCTGCAGAAAAAAAAAAAGATCCATTAATCTGTCTCTCTGTTACCTCAGCTTCAGTATTAATTGCTGCATCAAATAAATGGGGCAAATCTCTGTGCTAGGTCCTAATCACTTATCTGCCATTAGTGCTTCTAGCCAGGGGGTGTAATTGAAGGAGCTCATAGTCGTGGAAAATAACTTGGGTCTTATCTTCTACAAAGGCGCAAGGGTGGCCCATTTAGAGTGAAGCTGCCATTGTCAGTTCACAACAAAACAGAGATTAGACGGTGCGCTGGTGAACATGCATTTAGGAGAAAACACTGGTCATTGTTGTTTGTGCGAGTCTGTTTGTCTGAATGCTTAAGGCAGCAGACACATATCAAGCTAACGATAAGAGCCAGACTCGCCTCGGAGCCTAAGACCCCATCCCTGACAAAAACCGTGCGATAACTACTGCTGTGCTCCTCAAAGCTGAAGAGCCGAGGAATATAAAAAAAAGAGAGAGACGGCAATAATCTTTCTGTAACTGCCAGCTCAGAGTTTAACACTCTGCAAAGTCACCTCCAATTTAGATTCATAAAGAAGATTGCCTGCGTCAGATCTTCCTAAGTACTGGGACTTTTAGGGGGCCAAGCTTAATTTCCTTCGTTGGCAAACACCTCGCCGACGTGTGATCTTTCAATTAGGAGGAGCAGCTGTGAGGGGTTGTGATTTATGTGTGTGGATGTGTGCGCACAGGTCAGCATTATAACAGTGGGCCACAGTACAATAACATTTGACCCTCTTATGTTTGAATGGATCGAGAGTGATATTCAGTGATCTGTAACCGTCCTCCCCTCGCTCTCTGCAGCACCATTCTTCAGTCTCAATTAATACGACAAGCTGTGTTCACAGTGTTGATGGATGTTGATTGAAACATGTAAAGGGCAGTGGAGAGCAATGAGATCCAGCTTAAATGCCCGCACTCACACTCAAACACACACACAGACACAGAGTACAAGCAAGACAAATCATCCGTGCTGGTGTGAATGTCAGACTGATCGCTGGCCAGAGCTAGGGCTGGGTGATATGGACCAGAGTTTAAACTTATACAAGATTGTCAACATTTCCATGGAGGTTGTCAAAATTGCTCACACCATTAAAAAGAGCCCTATAAAATCTACGATCATGGAATCGCAGATGGAATCACAGAACTGGATGTTAAAAGTGGAATTCAATATAAACACAGAATATCATGGAAATGCCCGACATTTTACATGAAAGGATTTTTTTCTGAAAAAAAAGGAATGTATCTCTCGGGAAAATGCTCCGAGGGGATCAATGCAAACATGTCAAAGTGGCCGCCTGAATCCCCAGCTAAGTTGGCATAGAAGCGACGAAACTCCCGGCTAACTCTAAAATACAGAGCAGAGCAGTTTTCTATTGATTGTTATGTGTCAGGCGATCAAATGTTATGCAAATTTTGTCAACATACTGTTGACTGGACCTGTAAAGATACATGTGAGGACCACCTGAAGAGTGGCAAACACCTAAGGAAAAAGGAGGAACACTGTACTGCAGCTAAGCAGTAAAGTTTTCAGTTATATCTGAATAAATTGTCTGTATATTATTTTTTATACAGTGTCTTTGGGCTAAATTAGCAAGAAAACTAAAAACTGAATTCTCAAAAAATTAAAACTGAAAACATGGAATATGGGAAAAATGAAAATGGAATTTGGGAAGAAATAAAACAGATTTTATAGGAGAACAAGCTCAGACTACCAATAAGGTGCACTGCTGTTAGTGAGTACAGTTATCAAGCATAATTGTGTGAGTTTTAAGTAAAAATGATCCAGGAAACTATGTCGGGTCAACTCTATGACTGGGCAAAAACTCCAGAGTACTTTGTTTTCCTTCGGGAAGTCTCTGTGTTTGTGCATATTGATTCCTTCAATCTGCCTTTTCGCTCTATGAACTCAGGGAAGACACAACAGCAGAGGAATCTATTATGAGTGATTTTAACTCAAGGGGCAATGATGTTCCTTTTACTGTGGATGCACAGGGTTACCTTTGTGAACCAGAGAATACAGAAGAAGATCCAGCAGCGGAAGAACATTATTTTATCATGCTGCAAATTGCTGTGTTCATCCACCTGTTGATTGATTCCACCCTCTAAACTTTGTCCTGATTAATTTATTCTTCTGTATATAGTGTCCTCTGCTGTTGTTGTGTCTTTCTGAATCCATCAACGGAAACAACGGATCAATGTGCATAGGCAGAAGAGCACATTTGCTGCATCATAAAGTAGTGCCAAACATAGACTGCCTGAAGGAAAAGTGAAGCTCTCTGAAAGGTTTTGCCCAATTGGACATTTGACCCAATATAAGTAGTTTCTTGGCTCATTTTTAGGTAAAACTCACCCAATTATGTGAATTACCTTTGCCCACCAACAGCAGTGTACCTTACCAGTAGTCTGATCTCGCTCTCCTTACAGGTCAACTTGTCCTCGCAGAAAGATAAGCAACAGCACATCAGGCGAGTGTATGCAGCCTAGTTTTAAGAGAGCTAGAGTGTGATGACACGTTACTGCTGTAGAGGAAAATGATCCATCAGAAACAAAGAGAGAGAGAAAGAGCTGCATTTGAAAAGAAGGTTAAAAACAAGGTAAAAACTGACAAATATTCAGAGATCAATCACATTTTCTCTTAACTGCTATGCTATCATCCATCTTATCTGTTATTTTTACCTTTCAATGTCTTTATCCCATCCCTTGGGCTGTAGCCAGACATGGCTCATAAGGATTTACAATTAACAGCCTGTTCTGAGCAGGACTGAAAAAGAGGGGTTTATATGCATGTAAAAATCTATATTTGAGGAGACTTTTGAGCAAGAAACTCAAAGTGTACTGTGGGACATCTGGGACCTGTGTAAACTGTTTGAAAAGGAGTATACAAAGTGTGTCAGAAAAGTTCCAGGACTGGTGTCACAAAAGATTTATTCATGATCGTTCACTGAAAATTCTTGCCACAGAGCCAGACAATCAACCAGCATGTCCACAAAGAGATGCTGTGGCGTTTGCTTCGTTCAGTGCGTGAGAAGAGGCGAGAGTTGTGCCAGGACAAGTCGTGGCTGCTTCACCATGACAGCGCACCTGCTCACAATGCCCTGAGCATCCGACAGTTCCTGGCCAAGAAGAACATCGCTGTGCTGGAGCAACCTCCCTACTCACCCGACCTGGCTCCGTGTGATTTTTTTTCCTCTTCCCCAAGCTCAAGGGGGTCATCAAGGGGACCCGTTTTGAAGATGTGGACGACATCAAAAAGACTGTGTCGATGGAGCTGTGGAGGATCCCGGAAGAGCCCTTCCAGGAGTGCATGAAAGCGTGGCAGAGAAGGATGGGAAAGTGCATTAGACTCCAGGGGGATTACTTCGAAGGGGAAAACTTGTAGTTTGTAGTTTGGATTCCAAATAAATCTTTTGTGACACCAGTCCTGGAATTTTTCTGACACACCTTGTAGTATGGAACCTTTAATGATCTTTATGCATATCTTTAACCAGGACAGACAGAGTAAAGTTTATATTGCAAAAATACATTAGCAACATAAGGTAGTTGCAACTGGTAAAGGGAAAGAGGCAGACTTTCTCTACACTACCTGTTTTCAAATCTTGCATGTTTATTTGCAAATTCAAACAGTGTTCTATTACTAAAATATAAATACAAATAGTATATAAATATACTAAAATATACCTAAAGATCACACAGATTTTTATGATTTCAAAAGTGCACCCAATCATTGAAAATTTAAGTTGTTTTTGTACATTTGAAACATTCGGTATCAAATAACTGAGTATGTATTGAACTCTGACAACACCAATAAAGCAAAATTTGTCAATGTTTCTGTACAACTAATACAGTGTTTTGGTATTTGTCAATAAGTTTTAATATTTAAAACAAAAAAATTGCCCAATGTTAGGTGCCGAGGACTGGTTTGCTTGTGATGAGGTATTGGACCAGTATATTATTGGATTTTCCCAGCCCTACCACATTCACAGTCTCACTCACACCGACATGCGCATACGACACAAAATGTCTCCACTGTGTGTGTCTGTCAGACAGACGGTGCAGATCTGTGGCCTTTTCCACTTAGTATGCTTGAGAAGCAACCCATCATTTACAAAACATCGCAGATAATCATGTCGAGATTAACGATCTCCTTTTGATGAATGTATAATGTTTAATTAACTCAACTTTAGGTCGACGGCTTCCTCGGAGGGTCTTCTGCATAGCAAACAGGCTTCTCCCTCGATGTCAGGTACATCCTGAGCACCAGTGTGAGGAAGTGGGACAGATAAATTTCATATTAATCTCCAGGGATGATATTTGTGATCTGCCAGCCGTCTCCGTGAATAATTATCAGTCCCCATACAAAATGAATGATAACAATAATAGATAGCAGAGAGCGAGCAGGGTGGGTTTGTTTGTATATTTAATATGTTTGAGACTTTGTTTGATGGTGCCAGATGTGCATGGTTCTTCTCCAAGCCTGTGAGATTTTCCATAAAACAATAAAAATGCAAATTTGGTAACAAATATGAAAGTCTGTTAACCCATCCATGAAAATCTGAGAGAAATTACACATTACTTCTAGAAAACTTAATTCTAAAGTGCTCATTTTGTTGTTAAATCATTTAAAAAATTCACATTTTTGATAATCTCAGGGATGTGCACATTTGGCCAGCTGAAAAACAACAAATATTGAGCAGCAGCAGCAGAGTTTCCAGTTCATTGAACTTATTACGGATACTTCTATTAATTCAGACCCACTTTCCCCATCAGATAATTAGTCTGAACCGTAGCAAGACCACCTGCCACTCTGAGCCACTGTGGCTCTAGTTTATGGCTACTGCTGTGCTGCCATAATGCTCTACTGCCTGGATGTAAACAAGCAGTGAATGGACAAAATCTCATCATAGGGCTGGCCAATAAACTGCGATTTTATGGTCTTCTCAACAGTAGGACATACTCCATCCAGCCATTATCAATACTTATCCCTTTTAGGGTCCCAGGGGCTGGAGCGTATCTCAGCTGGAATTGGGCGAGATGCAGGGGTACACTCTGAACCGGTCACCAGACGGCCCAGACCACAGGGCCACATAGAGTGACAGACAACCCTAAGAAATTAAGAGTCACCAATTGACCTAATTAGCTTGTTTTTGGTCGCGTGAGAGGAAGCCAGAGTGCCCGGAGAGATCCAAGGCATGCACAGGGAGAATATGCAGTAAGGCCCTGACCAACTCCGGGACTGAACCAGCAACCTTCTTGCTGTGAGGCACGTGCACTACCTGCTGCGCCACTGTAACTCCCATTACAACATATTTCAAAAGTTAAATTTTATGGCAGTAAACAAGAACAATTAATCAGCAATGTATGGTGGATTACAAAATAATATCACAGCTATATGAACATGCAGTGTTAGCTGAGGTTCTACTCTCAATGCTAATTTTTCGGTCTTTGGCGTTAGTTGGTGCTATTTGGTAATTTGAAAGTGGTAAAATGGACTTGAGCTTATATAATGTTTTTCTAGTCTGACTGCTCAAAGTGCTTTATACTGCTGTTCATATCTACCCATTCACATCTAGTTATTCAACCCAGTAGTGTCAAACTTTGGCCGTTGAGTCAAAAGAGTGGGCTTGAGAGGCTTGCCTGGGGTTTTGTGTTGTCAAGGCTGGACCATCTTACCCTTCATTTATTTGTCTCAGTACCTCCTCTTTGAGATAATGCTGTGAGGCTGGATGCGCATTATATTCCTTTACCCTTGAACTGGCTTCTTGTTACATTCAGGATTCAGTATAAAAATCTTGTGAGACTTGTATCAGGTTGCTTGTTTAAGCGCATACTTATAAAGAACTTCTGAAGCCGTACTACAGCAGCAGGACTCAGAGGTCTGCTGTTCAGGGTCTGTTGGTTGTCTTCTTTACAAACTCAGAACTAAAGGAGACTAAATTTAAGGCTGCTGCACTTTTCAAAGCAGCTGAAGAACCAACTGTTTAGACTTGTATGTGACAATATTGTTGGATTGATTTCTATCTTATCAAAGGCCTACTAAGCGTTTGTTTTCACCAATAAAATGTAATAACTTTTATGTAAAGTGTCCTTGGAGCCATGACTGAGTCTTTAGTGTGAAGCCACCTTCAATCAGTTTATGTTAAGAAACAAAGGATGCATCAAACAATGAGTCATTGGTTAAAGAGAGGACACATACCTTTGAAATGGGACTGCCTTTGAAGTGCCACTTGAATTATTAGTCTTTGAGTTCGTCCTTCAAAGGATGCAGCCCTCGAAGTGGGACATAGCTTTACACACTGATACCTTTCAGCCTCCAACTACCAGCCGGAGTGAAGGGCAACTAAAGTTGTGTAACATTATGATATGAAAGACAGATTGCTTAGTTTGAGTCTTTTTAGCAGGAGAAAAACACACATACACCAAGCATGACCTTGTCCTCCACAACTAAGCACAACTTCATTTGTGATGAGCAACACAGATATGCGGATGGCACCCAAAAAGTAGTGCTAGTTAAGGATTTGATTTAAGTTGATTAAACAAATAAAAAATTTGGTCCCTGTAGAGATTAGATGCGGCTCTTTTTCCCTCCCTTTTTGAAACACTCTGATCTGAGGAGACATGAAGGCTATGATATTGGCTGGCCAAATGTCTGATGGGTGGCGGGGTGGGGATTGGGTTGGAAGCTGAGGAGTGGACTTTCACAACAGTCAGGTGGAGGCTGTGAAGCTATTGCATCATTAACCCCAGGAAGTAAGAAACGGAGCATTTAAAGGGCATGGCTTGTTGCATTTTTCCATGAACTGAGAGTTTAGGGAACTGGTGCCATGTCCCTCTGCTCCCAAAGCCTCTTCTCAGCCCCTCAGGCTTTGGAAGACAGAGAAAGAGAGGAGGAGGAAGAAGAAGACGACGAAGACAAGGAAGACAGAGAAAGAGAGGAAGAAGAAGAAGAAGAAGAAGACGAAGAAGAAGACGAAGACAAGGAAGACAGATTAGAAGATAAAGACCAAGAACAAGATCAGAAGAAGAAGAGGAAGGCAAAAGAATGAAGAACAAGCAAAAAAAAGGAGAAGAAGAAGAACAACAACGACATTAAAGCAAAGAAAATTGACTTTGCACTCCATATCACAAGATTGTTTTAAGTGGAAGAGTGGGGTAGTTGCACTTGGAAATGCAATTAAATGCTGGAATGAAATCAACTTTGTGATACCAAAACATTGTAGTTTTACCTCAAAAATGCCTTCAAATGATGTTTTGGTCATATTGTCTGGTCCTAAGATACACTTAATCTAGCATAATCATACCATTGCAACATAAGTAGTTCAAGTAGACTTCTTATATGTAGTGCCTGGGGTTATTGAAAACCGACATTTCTGTTGTCTATTTCATATCCCTGCTGTTTCTTGTTAACCTTTAACTTCGTAGTGACAGGGCTTTTGTAGATTGGGGTTTCCGGGCTCTCACTACGTCTCTTATTCACACATGTCAACACTTAAGAAACTGACACTCTGCTTTTACTATGAAGCCTCTACTATAAAAATGTGAGCACTTCCTCATAGGCACCCGCATGCCAAAGCAGAGGAGATTATGACAACGCTGTGTATAGTATGCATGAGCATGTTTGAGTGCACATTATGTCGGCGATTATACGCTCCTCTTTCTATCTAAGACATTTCTTTGAAGCTTAGGTTGGTGTACAAGACAAAGTGAGCGTGAAATTGACACCCAATCCTTTTGGCCGAACCACATCCACATCCAAATGAACCACTTAAGGAGTCCTGTGAAGAGAATGTAAGCCTTTCTAGTAATAATTCATCAATATTAAACCTTTTCTTTTCAAGATGTATTACATTCTGTCACCAGGATTTGAAAATCTGCTGTGTCTTGAAGGTTTTTATTCACCTCCTGTCTCCCTGCCTTCCTCCTCTGCCTCTCACCACTGCCATCCTCTCCAGGCTGGCAAACCCTGCACCGGTCTGATAACGTGATTTCACGCAAAAGTGAAATCCTCCACGTGTCTGATGTGTGCATCTTTCCCCCTCTCTCTCATTCCAATCAACCCCCAACCTTCTTCTACCCCAACCCTCCCCCAACAACCCCAGCTGACATTTGCTTGGCAGCCTCTCAAAGGAAGAAGGTGCTTTGTGGAGAAGGCAGGTCGGAGAGTGTGAGAGAGGGAAGGAAGGGAAGAAATAAGGATGGGTAATATGTTAAGTTTTTAGACATACACTGATGTAGTTTCTTCACAATATAGGGTGAGACGAAACTGATTATGTGAATATACAAACCTTGATTCCAATGAAGTTGGGACGTTGTGGAAAATGTACTTAAAAACAGAATACAATTTTTTGAAATCCTTTTTGAATTGAATGAACCACAAAGACAAGATATTTGATGTCCAAACTGATCAATTTTATTTTATTTTTTTCTTTACAGATATCCACTCATTTAGTATTTGAATCCTGCAACACATTCCAAAAAAGCTAGGACAGGGTCATGTTTACCACCGTCTTACATCACCTTTTCTTTTGACTACAAATGTTTGGGAAATGAGGACTGTAAGTGTTGAAGTTTTATAGGTGGAATTCTTTGCTATTCTTTCTTGATGTACGATTTCAGTTGCTCAACAGTCTGAGGCCTTCATTGTCATATTTTGTGCTTTATAATGCACCACACATTTTCAGTGGGAGACAGGTCTGGACTGCAGACAGGTCGGTCGAGTACCTGCACTCTTTTACTACAAAGTCACGCTGTTGTAACACGCGCAGAATATGGTTTGACATTGTCTTGTTAAAATAAGCAGTGACATCCCTGTTGCTCCAAAGCCTGTGTGTACCTTTCAGCAGTAATGGTGCCTTCTCAGATGTGCAAGTTACCCATGCCATGGGCACTAACACACCCCCATACCATTACAGATGCTGGCTTTGGAACTTTGCTCTGATAATAATTTGAATGGCCCTTTTCCTCTTTAGTCTGGACATGACACCACATCCGTGATTTATAAAAACAATTTGAAATGTGGTCTCGTCAGACCACAGCAACACTTTTCTACTTTGCATTTCAGGGTGTTGTTGATGTATGGCTTTAGCTTTGCATGGAAGAGTTTTATCCTGCACTTGTAGATGTAGTGACAAACAGTGTTAACTGACAATGGTTTTCCAAAGTGTTCCTGAGCCCAAGTGGTAATATCCTTTACAGAGTGATGTTGGTATTTAATGAAATGCTGCCTGAGAGATAGAAGGTCACAGGCATTCAATGGTGGTTTTCGACCTTGCTGCTTGCATGCAGAGATTTCCTCAGATTCTCTGAATCTTTTTAAGTTATGATGGATTGTTAATGATGAAATTCCTAAATTTCTTGAACTGTATGTTGCACTTGTCCATAAAGTGGTGAATCTAAACCCTTTCTTTGCTTGTAAATGATTGAGCCTTTCGGGGATGCTTCTTTAATACCCATTCATGACACTCACCTGTTTACAATGAACCTGTTCACCTGTGGAGTGTTCAGAAGAGGGTTTTTTTGAGCATTCCTCCACTTGCACAGTCTTTTGTTGCCCCTGTCCCCGCTTTTTGTGAATGTGTTGCAGGTATGAAACTTAAAATGAGTCACTATTTGCAAAAAAAAACAAAGTAGTTTATCATTCTGAAAATTAAGTGTCTTGTCTTTACGGTGTTTTCAATTGAATACACCAGATCATTGTTTTCTGTTTTTCTTTGTATGCCCCAGCTTCATTGAAACTGGGGTTTTTGCAATTCAGACGGTGTTCTCCTCTCTTGGATTACATTATGTCTTAATTTTCTGCACTCTTTTATACTCTATAATGATAATAATAGAGATGATAGAATAAAAAAGCCAAGTTTTAATGTCTGGAATCATGCTTGAATGATATTGTCAGCAAAATTCTGGTGTCAAACCAACCATTTATTGTTAATCTATAAAAAATAAATCTTGCCATACAGCTCAAATATGTTGAGGTATGTATTTTTTTGCTCATATTTCCCATCCTTACAAGGAATTCAACATCTTTGGCAGGTACATTTTTGTACTTAAGTTAGATTGCAGGGAAGAAAAAGGGAGAGGGGCCGGGGGTGTCATTGGCAGTTATGCCGTGTGTCTCTGAGGTAAATGTGAGCTCTGAAGGGTAGTGTAGCATCGGGAGTACATTTAATACCAGATTAAGTCTCTGACAGATGAGAAAGACAGTAAGAAAGTGTGTGTATGTGTGTGTGTTTAAACAGCACCCTTAAGAGAGATAGAGAGGGAATGAGTTTTTGAAAGATAGCCAAGAGATAAAATGACATTTACGGATCAGAACTTCACACGTCTCCCATTTCAGAACATCAGGCTGCCTGTCCTTTCCCTGGGACCGATCTGTCACCTCAGCTGGGCCTCTGTGCTCAGAAAAAACATGCAGATGGAGATAATGTGCCCTAAAGAAGTGAAAAAAGGATTCTACTGAGGACCATCCTTTCTGCAGAAGTCATTTTCCCCTCAAACTGCCATTTCTGGAAAGTTCTCTTTTTCTGCTGTAATTTTTCACTCCACATTCTGATTTCCGCCCTCTTACATCCTTCACTTTACGTAGAAAGCACCTGATACTGTACTCTGCTCACATTTCTCCCACGTAGAAGCCATCCAATCCAGGCACGCTCCTTCGTCCTCAAGGCTACTACACCCTCTCCTTTACGGAAGCGTGAGCAAATCAATGCATATAGAAGTTTTATGGGACTGGGACCCTCTATATGAGCCTTTCAGAGGGTGTGAAATGTTTTGAATGAAATATGAGGACTCTGGACTCCAGCTCATTTTCTCTTTGGGTGAAAAAAGTGGAGTTAGAGGAGAGGGGGCATAATTCACTTTTTTCTGTTTGAGACCAAGCGTCACTAACTTGCTTGTTATACATACAGATTGCGTGCATGACATGAAGAATTGGTTAAATAAGAAAAAGTGGAACGGAAAGTCGTCCTTTGGTCACACTTGAAATAAAAATAAGGTTACACTGACTGATCCTCAACTTACATTTGACTCATTTCAGACAGTTCAATATCGAGTCAATTTAGCAGGTTTACTTTTCAACCGTGGGAATGTTTCGCAGCTCATCACAGGCATAGTTTTCTAGTTTGAACAGTAGGGATGGAAATTGATAATATATTTTCGAGACCAATGCCATTAACAATCCTGCTAATCTATCCAATTCTGTAACGATTCCCTTATTGATTCCTGCAGATTTACGGTGTAGGAAAATGTTGACCTGTAGATTTTCAGTGGCAACAATGTCAAACACACATGTCACAGCATAGATAACTGCTTCTGCAAGTTGCTGGTGTTTCCATTCCCTTAAGGTTGTGCAGTAGGTGCCTTTTGTAAAAAAATTAAGCCACAATTCTGACCGCTTCTGAACCCTGTCAGTGGAAGGAAGTGATAAGAGAATTGATTAGCAATTAGACTCATGATATCGATACTTTGATGGAGCTGTTAACGATTCTCAACTGGAATTGGTTTTCGATTCCCATCCCTATTGAACAGCTGTTCATAAACTGTCCATTTGTCCAATGTTTTCTGGCTATGGTTGAACAACAAAATTGCATTTCTTTTTATGAATACCTACAATAGATTCTCACTTCCAAAGCAAATGGCCGCTCAGTCTGTAGCCTTGTGTTTTAAAAAGATATGCCAGCATTTCTTTTTTTGTCTTGTCTCACTTCCGAGTCCATGACAAGCAGGTAGACACCATTCTTTCGACTGTGCGTGCAGTAACAAGGAGGAGACGGACAGAGCTCATGCACTGCGAATTAACCTAGCTAACACAGGGAGTCAATGGGTAGCGCATTCCTGTCTCTGCCTGCAGTCATAAGATAAACTTTTCAGCAGCTCTAAACGGTTCTGCATGCTTGAGTCACTTTATCGTCAACCAAAACAGCAGAGGTTTGAAACCAGCTCTGACTATCACATGGCAATGTGTCCTTGAGTAAGCCACTAAACTACAAAATGCTCCCAGTGATGTGTCAGTTGTTTTTAACTGGATAAAGAAGAGACCAGATGAATTTGCTGATTCTTATGGATCACTGAAACAGAAACTCAATCATCAGTGAATGAATGTGAGAGTAAAGGTGTGGATACGTAGGTGTGGTAGGTGATTTAAATTGTGAGATTGACTAGAAAGGAGCAATATAAGATCAAGTCCATTTACCTTTTACAGTTTATTACATCCCAAAGATTGATGCTGCTGCATCAGTGTCGTGTAAATTGGTATGAAAGTGCGTGAATGTGTGGGTTAATACTGATGGATAACTTAACAAGAAAACTCTAAAACCATCAGTGAGTGAATATGAATGAAGGAATGGGTCGATGTGACCTATGGAGTAAAGCTGCTTTGAGTTGTCAAAAAGACTAGAAAGCACTCTATACACCATTACATTTACCATTTGCCATTACCAATCTGGTAAACTTCCCCCTTCCTATTGTCTGTAAACACCAGCAATATTATGTACCTGCACTTGTTATCCTTGCCCCGCAGCAGTTAAGATCTCTTTTAACAACTGTTTAAAATAGTGTTTCAACTCATGACTTGCTTGTTTTAGATTCAGAATTAATCAGTGGATGCTGGGGCACTTCAGCTGAGGGCAAAGAAGCTGCTGAAAAACATGTGCACTCACTGTTAACTCTGCTACATCTGCTAATAATACACATATTATATTTGTCAAGATCTCCAAGGTTAAAGTACCGACTTGTTTTTATGTTTAAATGCTTTTTGTGAATAGCTACTTTGATGAATAAAGTGTTTACAGTAGCAGGTAAACACAACTCAGCAGGAGAGAGAAAGTTTAGAAGCACAGATTCAGTCACAAGCTATAATATTGTGAAGCCTGATCCAAGAGACTCATAAAAATATTCTTCTGTGATTTTTATGTCCTGATTTGAATCAGGGACCAGTTCTAGCTGAGCAGTTTCCAACTAGTTTAAAGCACTGACATTATTTGTTTATATGCTGATCAAAAATCATTCCTTTTCTTTATTTCTGCAAGCCTTGCCAAACAAGGATGTTTTCCTCTCAGAAGCAACAGTCTGCTCAGCCGACGGTGAGGGAGTCAAAGAGGTAATCATGGTATAGGGGAGGCAGAAGCTGTGAAAGTGCGGCTTAATTAACACAACATGATGTTAACAGAACAACTTATATTGCCTGTGTGATATCAGTGTGGCATGGCAATTACTATTACGGATTCAGGGGCTTCCACAAACCTATGGTGTACTCAGCCCGTGGTTTAACATATCACACTGCGATCTCCCTCATGAAACCAAGCACGTCAAGTTGATGAATTTACCATTATATACTTGTTAGATACACGAAGTCCATTATTGATAAGAAGTGCAAATAGCAAGGGTCATCAACTCTATCTGTACAAGGTCCAGTTTTGGCTTGAAAGACATTATTGGGGCCAGTTCTTAAAAACAATGTGATAATATATATATTTAGGTCTGTTAGAGTACAGATGCAGCTGCTTCAATTTTCCCCTTCCAGCCAAGTTCAAGCCAAATACCAGCCAACTTCCAGCCACTGGGAGTGCCCCCTATCTCAATGAGGATGTGCCTAAATTTCACAATAAACATGCCATTATTATTTTCATTTTTTCACATTTTATTTATTTTTCTGCCTTAAAAAGATGAGTCGTTATCACCCATACTGCCGCCAGCAACACGAGGCAATAATGATAGTTTGTTTTCTACTTTCTGGGGCCGTCATGTTTTCCATCACTGGTTTTGACCCCCAGTTTACTCATTCCCCTGATTAATACTCTAACACTGGTGTCAGATCAAACATCCAGTCATTCTTAATAAAATTGTTTCAATTGTTTTGGGGATTGCATTCACAGTTAGGGATGTAATGACAAAAATATACCCTCAAAACCACATTTTTCTACCTCACATTTTTCTAATTTGATAACATTCTGGGAGCCAGATAGGAAGCTGTAGAGGGCCTGATGTGGCCCCGGGCTGCCAGTTGATTATCACTGGTCTAGAGCCTTGGTTCCCAACCCCTTCCAGTCATTGAGGTGCCAGAGCTTCTCAGGGAAGGTGCAAGCAATGTTTACTGTGAGGCTGTCAAAATTTGGTTTGCCAATATCACCTAAAAAAATGATAACACAAAGGTGAACTCTCTTTGTTAGTCTTTGTTATGTCAGGGCATAGAGTTCCAATTCTGCATCTCTGACTAAAAATGCTGATTGTCCAAAAGCAGTTTTCTTAACTTCAGCAAAACAGTCACCTCTTGATGAAGCCCTGGCCTCCCTGTTATTGTTCTTGTTATGTAATACCTCATGATAAGGCTCAGCCTTCTTCAGCAGCATCTCTTTAACATCATACCTGTCTCCTGAGACAGCCCCCTCCCCCATGGAAAATCGTCCTGCTGAGGGAAACTTGCTCGAATGAGAGAAAATGTTGTATTGGCAGCCTGTCCTGAAACTTTTTCTGACATTTTCAGGAGTGCATTTGTAAAAATAGCAGTGAATGTGTTCACTGGGAATAATGTCTAACATGCCTGCCCAGAGCTGATCATGTTAGCATGCCAACATTCACTAATTAATCACTTTATACAAAACAGGGATGAGGCTCATGTGGTTGTCATTAGCGGCGCAGGTACTTGGATCCAAATCAAACTTCTGGACACATTAAAACTGTGACTTAATTATGAGAATCACATCTTTAGGGAGGTGGTAATGTTTGTACCAAAATTCTTGGCATCAGTTAAATAGCTGTAAAGATGTTAACATGTCAACTTAAGAGTTTGCTTTGATTTACCACATTTGAGTGCTTCTCAAAGTGTAAATATGACATTTGGACAGAAAAAAGGTCTGTTTGATTGCTTTACCTGCTGAAGGGCCAAATGCAGATAACAATATCATTTATTAATCCCTTAAATCATGATGGCGAATTTCTGCCTAAGTGAACGTCTGGCAGTCGGCTTTCACAAGCCAGTGAGAAGGTGGCAGGTGACTAAAAATAGCCCTGCAGCAAGGCCCTCATAAACGGGCAGGAGAAACAGTAAAGGGGAGCGAAAAGAAAAACACACACACACTCGGCCAAGTGGTGATTTCATTTCCCTGCCTGTCATAAGGCGGCTAAGTAACGCCGGTCAAGGTATTACAAGCTCTGAGGCTTTGAACAGGAATCCGGCACAGGTGGCAAATACCAAAAAAGACGAGGAGGAGGGAGACCTAATGAGAAATGGAAGGATGGAAATGGTACAAAGAATGAGAAACAAGGGGCAGAAAACACACAACAAAAACACACTTACATGCCACATCCCAGCGAGGCGGTGTCTGACAGATGGAATTACACACTCCTATAACTCTGTAACCGTCCTGCTGGAACACACACGAAGGTGACAGGTGACTTTATGAAGCAACTTCTCTGAGGGCAAGGTTACATCCTCGGAAAGTTTACACTCTTTCTTTATCTCTGCCGTACTTACACACTCTAAAGTACACATAAAACTCGAACTACCCCCTGGCAGGTTTATGCCTCTGTAGGGTATACAATTGCCAGGGAGTTTAAAGTACAGTGGTGGGTCAAGATAACGGGGCTGGGGTGGTTTTGGTGCTAGTGTGAGTAGTAGAGATGCTGTTTGAAGGTGAATGAATATGTAAGAGGGTCAAGTGCTGTAACTTATGACCGATGACCACAAAAATCTGATTAAGGTCACTTTCACACCTTAAAATCTCTGTTTGATTCAGGGATGCAGTTGCAGAATTCCTTCCTTTTGCACTTGGTTTGGTTAGCTTTCACACTACACTTAAAATCTTGTGTAATCTAGCCTCCTGCCACTAGTTGAGGCTGTAGCTGCTGTCTTTTTTTCTGTCATCAGACCCATTTTTGTACTATGACCGGGAAATACACAACCAGCTTCAATCAATAACATTTTTAGCTCGAAACAGTTAAGAAGTATTCTGTGCCATAAAATTAAGTCAAAACTGCATCGGGCGACACCTGCATATTGGCTGGAGCGTTGTGTGAACACATTATGCTCGGATTTCTAGATGTTAACCTGTCAATAGCACTGGAGGCTAAAGGTGCCGGTGATGCTAATGTTAGCTAGACTCTGCTTTATATTATCAGTGAACACCACGTTACCTTTTCCGTTGTGATGATCAGTTAAATCTGAAACCACAATTTACTCCCTTTTGGTTTGCTTGCTTTGTTTGGTCCTTGTTTGGTTGTGATTGCTTTCACACCCACTGGGAACCGAACTCTGGTCCGAAGCAAATCAAGACCCCCATCTTTTGGCAAAGCAGAGTTCAGGTCTTTGTTCTACACCCCAAACAAACTGAACTTTCAAAAATGCAACCCAGATTTCATCTGGTGTTAGGTATGAAAGCACCCTGAGTCATCATGATGACAGAGTGGACATTTGTGCAAAGTTCTGCGAAAGTCTAAGGGAAATCTCTTCAAGTGTTTGTAACATAATATACTCAAAAGCAATGGATTAACAAGATCTCACAGCCTAAACCTTGGATTTTTACAAAACTATATTCAAAACAAATCAGTAAGGAAATTTGTCAAAGTTTGAAGAAGATCCATCAAAGGAATTTTGATAAAACATGTAAACTAGCAGCAGAAGAACAAGAAGCCTAATGATCTGCCATTTGACTCTGGACCTCTAAAATCTAGACCATTCATCCTTCAATCATAAAAGATATTGTGCAAATTTTGAAGAAAATCCCTCAAGGGTTCTTGGGATATTTTGTTCACAAGGAGATTTTGAACCTGAGGTCCAGTTACTCTGACCATGACCTTTACCCTCAAAACTGTCTCTGTTTCACCTATGAGTCAGAGTGCAACTCTGTGCAAAGTTTGAAGAAAATTCACTCTGAAAAATCTGATTAGGTCATCCCATTTGAAATGTGTGGAAAGTTTGAAGAAAATACCACAAGGTCTTCCAAGATATGGAGGACACAAGCAAAGGATGAACATGAGTGTAATTGAATTTGTTTAATGAGCTTCAACATTTACTCAGTTCACCCTTGAATCAGAGTGGAGATTTGTGCAAAGTTTAGAAAAATCTCTTAAAATAGTCCTGGAATAGGATGTCCATAAGCGATGTGAAAATCTTGTCATGCTGGCCTGTGATAGATAGATAGATAGATAGATAGATAGATAGATAGATAGATAGATAGATAGATAGATAGATAGATAGATCATTTACTTCTGACCCTCAAAACTTAATTAGGTCATCCTTGAGTCAGAATGGACATTAGCGCAAAGTTTGAATGTATGTTTGTTTGTTTGTTTGTCTGTTTGTCAGCAAGATTATGAAAAATAAATACTGGATATTGGTGGCAATCCAGATAACCGCCATTAGCAAAGGCTCATTTTTGATCAATAACTGTCTAACTAATAATGATATCAACATGATTCTGGGGGCTAGGTGAGGGTTTTCAGGGTCAAGGAATCAAATTATGATGGTAACTTTATCATGGAACCATTGCCTATAAATGTAACAGCAGTATGTGAGATACCTTGGCAGAGGTTTGCGCTCTCTGAGTGCTTTCTTGACAGATAGTCATTCATAAGAAAGTAATGAGCATAGGACACTTATTTGTCCTTCAACGTTTGAAATTTATTCACTCAGCAAAGTTTGAGGAGTTCCCCTTAAATGGAGAAATTGCTGCCCCATTTAGGATGAACAAGAGGCCCTGTTACTACATCCCCAAGCAATGACCTCTAAAATTTCCTCAGCTTGTCCTTGAGTTAAAGTTGACTTTCATGCTTCATTTGAGCTGAATCCTGCAGTGTTCTTGAGGTCTAGTATTTGACAGAAAGGGGATGAACATGTGGCTTAAAAACCTTAACCATTTGCCTTATAGTATAATCAGTTCATCCTCAAGTTGAAGTTGAAGTTCTTGCAAAGTTTGAAGTCTTTCAGAGCTTTGCTGAGCTATCGTACTCGCAAGATTGGCACAGATGGATGGATGGATGAAGAGACAGATGGACAGACGAAAAGAAAACCCCTTGGATATAATGCTTTGGCTGTTGCAGGTGTAAGCCATAAAAGAGAATGAGAGATATAGAAAGAAGCAGAAAATAGAAATACTTAAAGTGATTCCAATCTCTGCCATATTGCACAGTGTGTGACAAACTGCACAGTGTGGTGTCCTGCCAAGGGAAAGATAGAGAGAGGTGGAGGTGGAAAATGAAAAGAAAAGAGTGGGTGGGGCTTGAGGAGAGGGAGAGCGAAAGAGACTGCACAAAAAGACAATGACCAAGAGGAGGGAGAAAAAAGAAATGTTGTATTTGTGCCAAGGTGGAGCAGAGAGAGGACACTGTTTCATAATAAATGACAGCATTAGAGTGACCGCCATTAAAATCAGAGCACACAATGGCTTAAGCACGCAGGTATTTTACTTAAAGGCGCTTCAGCCTTTCAGCAGGATAAGAGTGCATGATCTGAGTATAGTTAGGCTTCAAGGACACTTGATTGAAGTCGTAAAAATGAAAGATGACTCGCTGGAACGGACTCACTGCGGAATCTCTCCCTCAACTTCCCATCCCACCCTCGTTCCTCCCCTCCTCCATCCTCTTCCCTCTCTCTCTCTCTCCTCTGCGGACGCTTTATCCTGCCAAAACAGTGCCTCTCGCCCCGAACCCTCAGAGGTAGAGGCAGGGATAATTGAAAAAGTTCTCACACAGGGAGTTAAGTAAAGCAGATAAGGCGAGAGGGGGGAAGAAGGAGTCAGAGGGAGTGGAAATTTGTTTGCTGCACAACAAATACACAGGACGAATGTGTCTGACCGGAGGAAGAGAGAGAGCGCGAGAGAGGGTGGAGAAATGTGTCCTAAGAGGGGGAAAAAGCAATAAATGGAGTGTGTGTGTGGTAAACAGAGGACAGAGGAGGGATGAAAGCTTTATCTTATCTACTTTAGCCATCGCTACTGTCCACTGGCCCGGAGTATAATACCCACTTATGCAAATATGCCTACATCTCGGCTCCTCTGATGCTGTGGGAGCTACAACAATACGCTAACAGAGTGGGTTTGAGTGCAGGCATATGAGTAAATGTTGTTCTACAGCTAATCAGTATAGGGCTGGGCGATATGGGCCAAACATTCTATCTGAATGGCGGCACACAATAAATGTCTTGATGATTTTTTTTTTTTTTTCACTGACAAAATAACTAATGGTTGCCACAATACCAGGAGTTTAAACTTTGATATGACCAGGAGCTCATTATAGGTTACATCTAGGAAAAGTGCAAGGGCCCATGGCTAGCAGGGCCCCCTCAACTCCGTTATCATTGAGATAGCCTATGCATTACCTCGAATTTATTACTTCAGTCAAGAACTTTATTTAAGCGTTTGTTGGTTGGCTTGTTTTGTCCGTCTGTGAGCAAAACAACTCAAAAAAATTTGGGACAGATTCTGATAAAATTTTCAGGAATTGTTGGTCATGGCACAAGGAATGAATAGATTTCTGCAGTTGAGTCTAGATGTGGATTCAGGGGTTGTTTAAAGGATTTTACAGGATAGAGCCACTTTCCACATGTTTAATAGTTACTTGGCAAAGAATATCAGAAATGCCTTGGTTTTCTCGCTCTATGAACATCCGTCCATCCATCCGCTGTACTACTTATCAGGGTCACGGAGGCTGAAGCCTATACCAGCTGACTATGAGCAAGAGGCGGGGTACCCCCTGAACCGCTTGCCAGCCAATTGCAGGGTAACATAGAAATACAGACAACCACACTACCACACCACACTTGTTGGGAAAACCTAACCTGACACACCAGACGGACAGTTCCATATATCCGCCACGGAAATATTTCACTAGTCCATCTGGGAAAGAGACGTTCGAAAATGTTTTAGAGGCAGAACCTTCAAAAACAACAGCAGCTGGTGATTGGACAATCGTTCTGCCAGTCGCACTCGTCACCGACCAATCCATATCAAGCCACAGTATGACGTAGCAGCTCGACCCTGTTGTTAGCCGTTAGCTTAAACTATGTTTCAGTCCTTAGACTATCTTCTTACATTAAATTACACAACACAAATGTATCATTTACTTTTTGTACGTGACATGAACCTCATTAAAGACAATGCCCAGGTGTCCAGGTGTCATTGGGTTACCATGACTCCGGACTACCCTACTACAGGCATCATTCGCGCAGCATCTCGCCCAGTTTCCCAGCAGTGATCCCCGGTCAGGAGAAGAGCAAAAACATCATTTCCTGTAAGAGAGGTTGGAGTGACATTCCTTTGTCCTCTTTTAAAGAAGAAATCGAGTCAATTTCTGATAAAACTGCAGATATTACCGCATCCACGAAGACCATTTGACACGCCGCCATTGTTTTCAAAAATGCAGTCACTTCCTGTTGTTGTCACGTCCACAGCTCCCACCTCTCTTCCCTGATTGGGCTGTTAAGCATTAAGCCATGAAATTGTTGGACAATGGAAGTTGGCAAGACGGACATGCAGGACTTCAGACAATGAATCAGACAGGTCCATCTGCTTTGCAAGGCTTGGGAAAACCTGCTTTAACTCAAAATTGCTTTATTGGTAGAGAACTTGGCTGTGTTGACTGGGGGATATGATATTGTTATTGATCAAAAACACTTGATTTTATTAGTTAGTAAATCATGATTTTATCTCCAGGAAACCCTGCATTTCTTAATAAGAAGAAACTTAGTTTAATTTATTGGAAAAATTTGTTTTTATTTGCTAGGGAAATTATCTCATTAGTAGGAAAACTTGGTTTTATTAGTCTGGACTTTGTTTTATTGCTATAGAAAACTTGTTTATAAGTGAGGTAATTTGTTTTTAAGACAAACTGAAATTTTAATGTTGCACATTGATGCTAAAGGAAGTGCCAGTGCCTCACAGCAAGAACATTTCTGGTTCAAATCCCCTGTTGATGACGCCTTCACGCAGAGTCTTTTTATGTTCTACCCATCCATGTGGCCCTCCATGCCCTCACACAGCCCAAAAATACATTTGATAAGTCAGTCAGTGACTTGATGTTGCCTGATGTCTAAGTCGAAGCATGCTTGGTTGTTTGTCTCCGTATATCAGACCTGCAGTTGTACTCAGCCTCTCACTCAGTGACAGCTGGGAAAAACTCCAGGCCTTGGCAACCCCAAATGAGAAAAACAGTATAGAAAATGGATTGTCTGTTTTATTGGACAGTGCAACTTGATGTCAATGGAGGGACAAATCAATTTTGTACCCGTAACTATTATCTTGATTACTTGTTTTTTCTTCTTGCCAATTTTACTCACTTTGTCTCATTAGTCTACTGGCAAGTTTTGAAAATTGAAAACAGAACAATACCCAGTATTTGGTGCTTAAGACTTGAATTTCTGTTGCTATGGTTTTTAACAGATATCTTCATATCCTAACTTTTACTAGAATAAAAACGTTCTTAACATTGCATGAATTAAATAAAATTATAGTTATCAATGTGTTGCCATTCTGAATAACTTATCTTGTGGTCAGTAAGCACATTACTGTTAATTGCTCTCATTGGACAATCTTTTTACAGAGCATAAGTCGTGGCATCTTTTTCTTTTTCAAAAAAACATCATCATGATGATCATCATTATGTGCAAGAAAACTAGGGGTGTACAATAACGTTGATACATATGGATATATCAATCGGCTGATCAATTATCCAATCATATCCATAGAAAGTCAATATCAATTTAAATTGTCATCTATAATGCAAATGTTAAAGCAGGGTCATTGATTCTTATATTTAAATTATAAGCCGTTAATTAAATTTCAGCTGCATTTTTAAAGCACTGAGCAGTAAATTCTGTTATTTCCTTTGTGTTTAAATGTAGATGAATCCATTTTCTAATGCAAATAGACGTACTGTTCAGCCCAAGACTGCTCCTTCCCAAAGGCAGCACTAACAGACTAAGAAACTGTTTTGTCCCTCAGGCCATCAGACTGTACAACTCCTCACTTGGGGGGGAGGAGGAGTAACAGGAAGACAGAGGACGGGAAGGAGCAGTAGTAGTCGTAGTAGCCAGTAGATATCCTGTCTTCTTTTATACCTGTGTACTGTACAATGCTGCTGGAATCTCAATTTTCCTGAAGGAGTCCTCCAAAGGGATAAATAAAGTTCGATCTTATCATATCTTCTTATCTCTTAAAGAAATGGGAAAACTATTTGTTCTTATTATAAATGGATCTTACAAAAATTTGTATCATTCACAAGCTTCTCAATTGCACCATACCGATATTGTATAGAGGCAAGCTTTGTAGTATCTGCAAATATCATATCGTTGTCCAGAAAATCATATCACAGTGTATCCTGATGAAACTGGTGATTCACACCGCAGCATATCTTTAAACTGAATGTGTTTCCCAGCCTTACTCATCAGCCTCCTGGGTTTGTGTGTTGATTTTTTGTGTTTGTGTGGGAAAATGCCCACAAATACACCCTCTCCCCTTCCATCCCTGCAGCCATCCATCCATCCATGCCTCGCTCCCCTCCATCCCTCATTCCCTCTCCCTGCCTCCCCGCTGACATCCCTCCTCAAGTCCTCCCTCTTGCTCCCCTCCATCTCTCCTCCTCCCTCCTTCTGTCCCTGCCTTTTGTCTTCTCACGGCCACCTCAAATAGCTGCAGATCAATCAGAGGCACTCAACAGAGTTTGTTAGCGAGCCACGGTTGTTGGAGAATGAAGCCATGCACCCAGGGGTCTTACGCCCCTCATAATTAAATAGCTGGAGGATGGACTGTTTTCCTCCTGTGGACCTCCTGCACTTTCCGCCGACACGGTACCTCAGGGTGATCTGTGCTGCCGCTAAAAACTAATCACTTAGCCTAGTGCAATCTCAGGAACGCTATTGAGAGAAAAACAGCAATAATATTAGCTTCTGAAAAATCTCCTCTGTTAATAAGTGCACGGAGGAGCGGCAGATGTTGATTTGAAAGAAGCTATAACCCTGCATTACCCGGGAGAGTGGAGGCAGGTATGCAGATGAAATAAAGAGTCGATGGGATGGACAGCTCAAAGTCCGGGTTCTGTCAATCACAAAGTGATTTACGTAAAGCAGGAGAATAAGTTGTGTGTGCACCGATCAATATCTCATCCTATAAGTGCCAGGAAAGAATTACAACTGACCAGCAAGCCTTCTACCATGTGACCCACATATAGAGTACACACAAATACATGCATGCTTTTTGTTTACACACAACTGGCCTGAGTCCAAAAGCATCCGCTCAAACCTCACTCTGAGGCTGAAATGGATCATTTAATGGGAGTTCTATTGAGTTGTTTATGCAAAATGAAGATCAGGCTTTTAGAATTTCTAATCAATGGTGCTGTTGTCGCTACATCGAAGAATAACACAAAGGGGTTCACGCAAACGTAGACGCAAGATCTTCGACCACTGAGCTCCAAACTGGTACAGGGCCGAGAATCATTTGGTAGTGGGCCATATTGATCAACCAACAGAGTCTGCAGTGAGTTTTATTTTAAAAATGGAGTCTCTGTATCTCGACTGTGAGGACTTTACACAGACTTCCTGTCAGTGTCACAGCAGTGCCAAAAAGTAAGACCTGAAAAAAACTCTATGTTCACCTTTTTGATTATTTCTCTTCTATGTTCTATATTCAGGGAAGGCCTGATCAGTCACCTTTACTGTATAAGTACAACGTGTAAGGATCGTTCATTTGTGGAATGTGTGGGAAAAAATTGTTCCTAAATTCCCTTGCAACTGAAAGTTGGTGCTCTGGTATGCAAAGTGGCAGCATTATTTAACGCAGCCCTGGTACCATTTCCAAACTTAGGACCAAATTTCTGTGAGGCAGGGAAAGTCAAAGACAGTAGACCAAGTAGGTGTCTTTGGAATATAACACCTCAGAAGACCAGTTCCTCACCCTAGTTTAATTGATGATCTCTGGGATTTGTTCCAGGGGAAGAGGAGACTTTGGCACTTTTTTTTAGCTGTGTTGCTCGTTCTATAATTGCAAAATCCTTACAAGCTGTACCTTGTTGTTAAGGTGACTAATCAGGCTTTCCAGTGACAAAAATAAAATACAAATTGCTTTTACTGAAAGGAACAAACAATCCACCAAAATATAATTTCCATACATTTTCAAGGAGTTTAGTTACATCATGCACAAAGTTGTAATAATATTTAACTTAGTATTTTAGTTAACATATATGTATGATTTGTGTGACTGAAGGATTGGCACAAATGCAAATCTCATTGTCTGTCAGTCCCAGGGGTAAATTTGTGGAATTCTTCTTCTGAAAGTGTAAAAATGTACACAACATTGGTGAGGATCAAAAGACTCTATAAGAATCAATTGGTTCTGAAATACACCATGGATTATGTAAGTTAATATGTCTATGTTATTATGTGTATAATTCTAATGAACGTAAACAACAACAATGCATCAGTGAACCAAAATAAATTTCATTCATTCATTTATTCATTCATTTATTCATATTTTGCATTCTGCCAATAATAAAGCTGGTATATGGAAGATACTGTATGTGGCTGATATGTGCAGCCAAGAAACAGCTGTTAATATTGGCAATAAATATCTGCCATTACTGAAAATTAACTTACAAGGTAGTAATTTGCAGATATAGATATTTTTTTCAATAAAATCCTGCTGTCCTAAAAAGAATATGTACAATGCAAAACATATTTGGACCTCTGGGTCTTCACAGTGTAAACAAAGCAATGAGAACCACAAACCAAGACAGAGTTTTGCATCGTTCTGTTTTTAGGAGATTATTACGCAGCAAAAGTGTTAAGTCATGTTTTATTAGGTATCCATATGTCATATGAAATCTTGTATATTTTACCTTTTACATGCTCAGTAATTTAAGCTTCAGTAGCTTTTCTGTACGATAAGATCACACAGGCATGCATTTGTTTCCCACCTGCACCACTGAGCCTTGGCTGCCCATGACACTCAAACCACCGCACCAGTTTTCAATCTTTGCACCACGTTTGGGATGTACAGACCGCTGTAGAGAGGGAACAATTGTCAAGGGCTGCAGAAGATCTGATACAAGCCATCAAGACATCACAATTTGCCATTGTCAGTGTTACCTGCATCTATACGCTTGGCTATGTTTGCTGCTTTTAATGCATCAACCTCAAGGACAAAATGCTCAGTTGCTTCCTAACATAACCCATAATCATGTCACTTCTCTCAACCTCATCAAAACCAAGAGGAGGTGGTATTTCTGTTATTAGCTTTGTCGACAATAATGACAGAGGGGAAACTGATCTGACTCATCTTGTCAAGAGTACAATTTCAGGTCTAGATGCTGACATAATTCTTTTATGTTGTTTTCATGTTCTCTTTTTATGCTATACCTTAACTTTGCAACATCAGTACTTGTCAGAAGTGCTCTCAAACAGTTACCAGACACAAGTTTGAGGAGACTTACACTGCTGACTTTTTCTATCAAGTTTGGCCAAGAAAACAAATTAGAGTCTGCCCCACAGGTGATTTCTTCAGCCTAGTAAAAAAAAACTCTGATTCAGCACTCAGGTGTTCCAGCTTGCCAACATTAAATTGCTGCCACACAGCAGATACATAACTGTTGCTGACAATGATGTGGGTGATGTTTTGGCTGATATTGATGTTTAAATGATTTACTGGTCCAGCCCATCACCGACATAGTGGAATATCCATCAAATGGACACATCGTTTTTTGGAGTTGGGGCCAAAATCTCACCTGAAAGAAAAGTGTGTTATGGAACTTTTCTTGTCAGATAGAAAAAAACACAACTCCTGGTAAATATTGTCTTTTCTCTTTGTTTGCCATGAGAAAAATTCAGCTGGTAGATGGCAGGTTTTCAACAATAACAGTGTCGTACAGAGGTAAGTCAGAATTCATCACATATAGATTGATTTCACTTATTTTTTTTTGTTTCACTCAAGTTTTTGAAACACATAAAGAAAGGATAGAAAAGCATTATTGCTGGTTGGATAATACTTGTTAATGGCTTGTATAAAAGCACATCCAAAGGCATTTAACGTCAATAAGACCCCCCGAAAATCATCAATTAAACTGGGTCCCATACTTAACTCCTTTTCAACAAGTCTCCACTGGCCTCTTATATCACAAGAACTTATTTTCTTAGCCTCTGGTCTAAAAATCCACTCATATATTGGATTTGGTATGCCTATGAACTAGGGCTGGGATGACATTAATTGTGCAGGAGAGAGTTAGTGCACAAACATGACAGCTCTAGCATGAAATACAGATGTACCACTAAGTATATTGTACAGAATATATTTCACTAGTCAGTGAACAGCCTATTGAGTGTTTGGGGAGGGCAGAACCCTTCAAAGCATATCTGGCAAGTGATTTGATGTTTGTTCTGTCAATCACATTCATTATAGGCAAATCAGATGATGTAGTGGGTGGGTGCTACTGCAGCAGTGTTAAGTACATAACATGTACTTAAGCAAGTTTGTGGAACACATTCTCGCCAAAGCATGTCGGAAGTGAAGTGAAAATTTCCTTTTTTTTCCCGATGTTAGTTTGTTTTACATTTAATAAGAAATGTTGTCCAAATCCAACAAAACTGCAGCTGAAGTTGTTAGCCTCTATGCTAAACTCTGTACAACTAGTCACTTCCTGCTACCATCTTGTTCGTAGCCCTCACTTCTTCCTGTTTCAATTGGGCCACGCTGCTTTGGGCTGAGTGCTGTCGCTGTAGATTGGAGCTTGGCATGATGGACACACCTGATTACAGACATTGAATCAGGTAGCTCCAGCTGCTGCTCAAGGTTATGGCAACTCATGAGAGAGACAAAAGGAATGTTCTGTCAACATTTTAATCTGTTGTTTGGACTTTCTTTGGACTTTTAAAGGGGCATAAGAGATGGACATGACACATGGGATTTGTAAGGAGTGAGGCATCTGCACCACCCAGTAACTTGTGATCTGTCCTGCTCCTCAGTTTCCACAACAGTTTGTCCTATCCAGCTTTCAACACATGACTCCACCTGCATAGGTTTGCCCTCTGTGTACTCTGACTCATAAAGATATTCATTCATACCCACAATTAATGGAATATCATTGTCACTCATACAAAATTGCTAATTTTTATTTAGTTTTAGTAAAATTAGTGTTTTTTTTCTTGCAGACTGAAGAGTGCATTGTAGACGGAAGAAAACACAGGGGCTTTGTTGAAGAAAATTTCAACGCTGTTTTTACCCTAAAAGCTACGTAATTATGCAGCTTTTGTTGGCACCATTGACTATGTCGGATAGCATCACTAGTACCTGACTATCTTCCCTTTAGGGGAGAGTTGGCAAGTTGCTTTATTAGCAGTTAAATTTAATACTACTATTGGCCTCAATCAGTCCTGCTTCAAAAAACCCAGACTATCCCTTTAAGTTTGCTAATTGTTGCCTCATCTGATGTCCACCCCCCCGACAGCAGTCTTAGTCAGTGAGCATTAAAGTGGTAATGAGATAAACAGTCTTGTTGTCTTTTAACACATGGAAAGAAATATCATTTCATCTTGTTTCATAACCAGATAAATGTTCCCCACAAGACCTTTAATATCTGTGTTGAAAATGTTTCAAATTACTGAAGGAAAATGAAAGAAAAGTGATGTACTAACTGCACATATGGTAGAAAATTTAATCACTTGAAATAGTCCTTCATCCCAATAAAATATTCATGACAGCAGGGGTTGGTTTTAATGTCTTATTTTCAGAGGCAGTGGTGTGTCAATGCAAGTAAACAAAATATTAAATGAAAAAATTCAAAGAACTCCAGTTATGATAGATTTATTGTTTGATTAATCAATGTTTTTCATCAACTTTTGACATTCCAGACCCACACATTTTTCACAACAAACAGGAGACCTTGTTGGCATACCAAGAGCTACAATCACATCAACAAGTCTCAGAGTACACACACTAATCTAAATACTTTTTACCTCCAGCATTATGACAGAACAGACGCACGAACAACAAACAGCCACACTGGCAGAGCACCCGCACTGCTGGGAGAGCGTTGGCAGTCGTGGCGGTGGCCGACGTTGCCTTCGTCATGATGGACTGATAGAGTCTGACACATGAATGGACTGACCGGGTCCTTCCTGCTCCATCAGGCGTCCTTTAACCACGGAGGGACAAGGCTGCCAATGAAGGCTGCCACTGTAATACAGTGCCATTTTGAAAATTAGCACTGTTAGACAAAGTCAGGGAGAGACCGCCGCTGGAATGTCCAAAACAATGATTGCTCTGCTGAGTCATAAGCTGTGCCGAGTTTCTGCCAGCAAACAAACAAACACAATCACAACATAAATGGAGAGCCACCAGTGACCGGATGAGAAGCTCCCGACGCTCCCACAAGATTAACATGTGAAACACAACAATTTATTTAGCTGGAGCTAAAATGAACACTATTTCAAAGCATTCAGTTTTAATTCTTAGGCTTCATATCTTGAAAAATGTATTAACCAGAAGGAGGGATGTGGGTTGGGATTTCAACACTTAAGCTAGCTGGTTCCACAGTTGTGCATTTTAATGAAATAGTGTTGATGTGCCAGGATGTCGAAACAGACCACAGGTTCTTGTATGAAAGCGGTATAAGCCTTTTGTGTGCACAGATCAGTCATACTGTCTTAAGCTCCATTCACACTGCCATTTAAAGCCACAGTATTTACACCCCTGTGATGTTTTGCCTCCACTGTGAACTTTGCAGAGACAATAGGGTGATGGAGTCAACCCCTATTTGCTCCGTCTCAAGAGCATCAGAGGTGTAATAGTGTTGAGAGGGAGGCACAGACATACGGGGCCTTTTCACTATGTGGTATCAGCTTGACTCGACTAAACTGTACTCAGTTGTTTTGGTTTTCCATCAGAGATTGTACCTAGTACCTGGCATGGTTTTTGTATCACTTCCAGCGGGGTCTCAAGAGAGCTGAGCCGAGACTAAATATGACGTGGAGACACTGCTGACTTCTGAATTGTATCGCAACAAGTTGTGGGAATCTGACATGGAAATGCCCCCGTTGTCCGCTCTGTAATTCTGCATGACTTCCTAAATTCTCCTCTGCTTTAGATGGTTTGTTGTTTTGCTGCTTGCAGACGCTTTTGAAACAAAATGCATATTTTCACAGTGACAGAAAGACTTATAGTGGAACAATGGCCTTATCGCCTCTTTTCCTGCATTTGTTGTTCTGAGGATGAACTGGTAGTTTTGCAAAGCTATACTGTAATTACGCTCAAACGATAAATATAGCAGTAACAACCATGTATAGAGAGATCTGTTTAACATTATCTTTACCAATTACACTGATTATGAAATGGAGAGTATTGATGCAGGTAACATCACTTAGTAAATTTGCAGTCAAATAAGGTTAAGTAGACATTAGAATGACAGTTTATGTAAATTATGTTGTTTCTGATGTTTGCTGATATAGATCTTCTTGCTTTGTCTTAAAATCCAACATGACAGGAATATTTACAATGTGTATTGCAAACCTCTTTGCCATCTACTTACTAGAATCCACTAACTTAACTCACACACTTACATGGCTTTGTTTGACTGCAAACATCTGCGGCGGTTTGCCAACAGGCAGGAAAGAAACAGCGACAGTGCTGTTTTGTTCTGAAGCAATAAGTGGAAAGGGATAACGGCCATTTTTTTTTAGTAACAAGGTCCTTTCATGGAAACAAATATCCAATAACCAATTACTTTACTTCAAATACTAACAAATCATGTTACTCACTTTACAAAAACATAATGTACTCTAATGGTATACTTGGTAATACATTACCTCCAAAACTGTATATAAGGGGTTTTCAAGGAGAAGTTGATTGAGCCTCCCATGAAAGACCATCAGGTCTGCAGTGCCATCCTCCATCCAACCCCTGCACATCCATAAGAAGATTGAGTTTAATAAAACCTATTTTAATCTTTATTTCTGTATGTCTCATCTGCACACGCTAATATTTTTGACACTTTTGTCTGCATATTTTAATAATTCTGTCTTTTCTTTTCAACATTTCAAACAAAACCCCATCATCTCTTTGATTGGGTATTTATATATTTATAACAGCATGGTCTTTTTTAAGTTCTATCCTCTCTTTTGACCGTTTTTCAGATCCAGACAAATCATCTTTGTCATGCCTTTGAATATTTCTGGATTTATGTTCACATCTTTGTGAAACTCTACTCTCCTTTTGAGCCTTTCTATAATATTCAAAAACACAACAAACTAACTTTTCCTTCATCTTAACTTATTATATATGTTGCCGATTATATCTGTACCATACATTATTGAAATTACTTAAATTCAACTGTTCGTAACAACAGCTCTTCACTGGTCTAAACCTAGATACTGCAACTGAATATTACTATTTGCTGATACCTGGACACCCCTGACATATGTTTAGTAGCTTGGGATTGATGCAAACTTTTTCTATGGCCAAAGTTTTTGATTGTTAATGCCAATAGTTGAAATTTGCATAAAACAACAGACTCAAACGATCAAATATGTTTCTGTAACATGCTGGCATTACGGGCAGTGTGAAGTTTGCCCTAAATTGCAAATAGACCATATATGTTTTCTCAAACCACTGTTACTCACTTGTTTCTTTACCAGGTTCATGAACAAATATCACCCCTTTCTGACCCTCTGTCCTACTTAAATATGTGAAATTCAGTAGGTGCAGCCTAATGCAGAAGTAAGTGAGCTGTCAAATATTTTTGTAAAACTCTTTGACTGAGGGTAGTGTGGTTTGTTTGCCCAAAATCATAAATAAACCATATTTTTCCTCAAGAGTAAGAAAACAATGTGCCTGTTTTCAGGTGTATAAACCTTTATTTATTAATTTAAATCCTCTTTAGAAAAAAACACACCTGAATGAAGCAGTAACAGCTCAACACAGAAGTGCACTGGCAAATGTGGGCTCCATCATTCACAGTCATTGCTGTGACTCTAGGATTGTGGGTAGTGTAGCTATTTACTTAAGATTGAAAAATGCCATTTATTTCTTGAATTGAGGTTCATCAAATATGACGATAGTTTTCAGTCTGAAGTCTAGTGGCTCTCTCTGAACTGTGCAAAACTCTACCAAGCTACAAACAGGCACCCAGAATAAGTGGTGCCTTCTCTCTTCCCCCATGATGTTGAGGAGATAGTGAGGCGTTCATGTATGAAGCATGTGTGAGTCTAAGTGGAAAAAAAGCTGAAGGAAGCAGTGTCTCGTATGTGTGATCACAGAGCTGAGAATAACAAACTTTGATGGAGTTTTCCAATACTTTTTTACCCCAAAGCATAATTATTTAGGAATATTTAACTGTGTTCTTTTGTTTAATATCTGCTTTATATTTTAAAAGGCTGCAGAATGAACCTTAGACTTGGCCACATTTTTAGCCCCAGTATTTTTCCTGTTGGATCAGGCCACACAGGCATTCATGTGTTTGTCACTGGCACCACTGAGCCTTGGCTGCCCATGACACTGTCAATGCTTCACCAGTTTTTCTTCCTTTGTCCAGTTTTGGTATAAACAAACTGTGGGTACCTCACAAGAGCTGCAGTTTTGGAGATACTCTGACCCAGTCATCCAGCCATCACAATTTGGCTCTTGTCAGTTTCACATCACCAACCTTCCTCATTTTTATGCTCTCAACACGTCAGCTTCACAGTGACAAAACACTCATTTACTGCCCAACATGTGCCTTCCATTGCAGTGTGCCAGTGTAAGGAGATGACTGGTGTTGTTCAGTAACCTGGTTGTAAGGTTGTCACTACAGCACAATTCAAATTTCTATATAACAAAACAAAAACAAGTCCTAGTGACACTAAGTCTGGCTATTTCTTGCTTCATATCACCATCATTTGCATGCAGACCCCTGCACACAACTTTGTTTTTATGTACAAAATCTGTAGCTATGTTTCCCCTGCACTGATGTTACATTCAGAGACATCCAGAGTTTTCTTGCATATTTTTAATTAATGCATTTTCTCCCACACTTATACCTGAAGAAGCAGAGATAGTTATATTCCCCTACGGCAGCCAAAGCAAAGGCCTGAGGCATTTTGTTTTCTGGTTGTTCACCTGTCCAACCTGCATGTCTTTTTTTACTGTTGGAGCACACAAGAGTAAGTGTAGGAGTAAACAAAGTTTGAGGGTCATATAGTTGGTTAAAGGTCTAAGTTAATGGGTCTTGTATTCATGCCTTTCTGTGAATGCCTTATGTCAAGTAACCTGACACACCAGATAAGTCAACATATTTCACTTTTCCATCTGGGAGAGAAGAACAACCTCTCACCAAAACATATGGAAATGGAGCAAAAATATCCTTTCCATCAATGTCAGTGTCGTTATGCAGTCCAGATCTGATAAAACTGCTTCTGAGGCTGTTAGCGTTTATGCTAATCTCTGAACAGACACTTCTTGCTGTCGTCTTGCTCATAGCTCTTTCTTTACCTGATTTTAAAGGATACTGATTGCACCCTGCCTCTTCGGGCTGCTCACAGTGGTTGTAGACATCCAGCTGCTGCGCAAGGTCTCAAGAGATTTTCCTTCAACTTTGCACAACAGTTCACTCTGTCTTGAGGAAGAACTCATTGGATTTTTAAGGTAACAGGTTGAGGGTCACCCCTACTAGTTCTAAGGTTCATCTTGAAGAACTTTGAGGGACTTTCGTTTAACTTGTTTCCAATTTCCCCTCTCTGTCTCCCCTAATCAGAGTCAACTTCTCAGCTGTTTCCTCATGAATCATGCTCCTCTTCTCTCCTTTATGCTCAGAAGCTGGGATTGAAAGATTGCTAGCTAGTGTTGACAGACTGCACTGCTGATGCTAAACTAAATACTTATTTGTTTTGATATGTCTGTTGTGAATCACCTGCGTACACGTCCCTGAATGCCGGTTCCCGTGTTTGGCTGCAGCATGGACAACAAAGGCATCAAGAATTAGAGTGTGTTGCTACTGTCAAGTGGAAATACACTGTCCACTGCAATTACGTTTGTATGGGAGCTCATGTCTTTTACTCATCCTTAAAATAGCCTGTTTTAGGACTGTGATGGTGCTCTCTGATGCTCCTCTTCATTGCTGTGGGAAAATGTACCTTGCTTAGATGCTACTGCACTACGTTATCAATAAAATGACTAAGCTACCGAAGAGCTATTTGACTTAGAAATCAACAATGCTTCCATAAAGCTGTAACTAAGCTTCTAACAACGCTCTTTGTGGTGACGCTACCCATTACAGGTAATAAAAATACATTTTATTTACAAAGCAGTTTTCAAAAACTCAAGGACACTGATGATTAGGTAAAAGAAGAAAATAAAACAGACAAATGAAAATCCACATAGACATCATCTGGTGTAAAATGATAAAAGTATAGGCATGGGTTGAAGGCTGTCTACATTCAGCAATGCATTAAAAGGAGGGGAAGTATAGTGGAAAGTAATTGACGGTATTTTTAGACGCTGCCTTTTGTTGATGGAGAGAACTAGCCCTAAAAAGGCATCATAACCATCAGGCTAAAAGACTCACAGTGAAAAGTTGCTTTTATGCTTTTAATGTCTGTTATATAAAGTGAGAAATATAGATTTTCATCCACTCTTCTGAGGCATACCGCCCCCAAATTGAGACGTACTTCAGTCTACTCTATACTTGATAAAACTCTCTCAGCAGCCTTCAAAAGAAAACAGCTTGAAGAAGATATCTCTGTCTGACCATTTTGCCCGACTGCTCAGCCTGAAAAGGAGCGTTAGACCAAACCATTCCACCTGAATGCTTTAAAGCAAGCTCGCTCTGTCAGTGAGACGTGTCAGAAAAGGAAATAAACAGCTAACGTCTGGGAGAAACTCTCCCTGACATGTCCAGATGTTTGTCCACACTGCTGCTCTTCACTACAAAAACACTGAAGTCTATATGTCCCGGAAATATTCTACTCTTGTCCTTTTCCTTTGCTTTAATTAAAGTATCTTCAGCTCTATGTTTTCTTCGCCTGGGGTGGAGGAGAATTATTGATTCAGCTCAGTTTTTACAGTTTCCAGCCTCTTTACAACAGCAGCAACACAACATTCGTGTTCCTCATACTTTATTCTTTTAAAACTCGAAAAACAACTTCAATCCCAAAGAGCAGGAAGGCAGCCAACACTGAGTTATAAATGAGAGAAAGGCTTTTGTTTTATTTAAGTAGGGACCTCAGTCCTTTTTAAAGTCCAGAATTCTGTTCTTATTGTTCTTTTTGGTTAGGCTGGCACCTTCTGCCACCATGACTTCTCTATCAAAACAGTGTTGAAAGTTGATCAGTAAAGACATGCTAGCAGCTCCACTCACCTTCACTTTGTACTCCTTGTTTTAAAATGAAGAAAATGTATAAAATGACACTCCATACGGTGCATTTAAAAAACATGCAATCACCATGATCTGTGCCATAAAGTGCTAACCTTGCAGTGCAGCTGGATTCAGTTTTTGTAAACTGCCTGATCCATCTTTCCGAGCCCCAAATGTACAATTGAGCTTGGCCCAGAGCGGCATGGAAAGATGGATCTTTTGAAGCAGGAAGAGGTGGGACGAAAGCAGGAAGTAACTGCTCATACAGAGATTAGCATAGATGCTGACAGCTTCTGCAGAAGTTTTTTCAAATCTTAATTGCATTTCTTTATTGAATGTAAAACAAACAACAATACCAAAAGCACTTCTTGATAGAAAGGATATTTTTGCTCCACCCTCAACATGATTTGGAGTTTGTCTTACGAAGTGGCTAACATTTTGTTTTTTACACTGCCCGCCTACTGCATTATCTGATTGGCCCATAATGAATGTTACTGACAGAATGATTTTCCAATTACCTGCTGGATATGCTACTTAAAGGTTCTGCCCATTCCTTAACACTTTCTATGAGCTGTTGCCCAGAAAGACTAGTGAAAAATATTGAAAGAAGGTGCTTGCAAAGCTTTTTCAGATTATTTGAAGCACATTTTTTTGTAAGGGTGATTTTAATTAATTTAAGGCCCCCAGTAAATACCAGTTGCCTTTGCTCACGTCTATTGGGATCTATCTATGTAAAAGTTCCCTAACAAAAGGATATTTTAGCACTCTGAGATTCTTTACTGAAAAGTGCTTTATAAATAACATTTATTATTGTTATATTTTGAGGCTATAGAGGGCCTTCACCTACATTCATCTTCCTCTACCATTGGCTTTTTTACATTTTTGTTTTACATAGTAATGCCCTTAATTAATCTTCATTTCATGTTTGCCTCCCTGTACATGCGCTAGTTCTCACCAGGCACTCGGGCTTCCTTCTACAGACCAAAAACATGCTGGTGAGGTTGATTGGTGACTCCAAATTGCCCTTAGTTATGTGTGAAAGCATGAATGGTTGTCTGTCCGTCCATGTGGTCCTGTGATCGGCTGGCAACTGGTTCAGGGTGTAAAATGCAGAAAAGTTAAAAATCTAACTCTGATTAGAGTCTGTGGCAGTAAAAACATTTAGGCAGTGGTGAATGCAGGCAAAACCTTGACAGTATCTTGAGACCCCTTGGTCCATAAGGCCCCAGGCAGTTGCCTGCCTTTGCCTAATGGATAAACCGCCTTTGGCTGCCCCAACATTTTTCATTGAGGGTAATGAAAAGTGGGTAGAAAAAGCATTAGGAGGGGGAGTTTTTGGACTTTTTAAAGTGACCCTAGATCTTTGTAATAAAATAAATCTCCAGAAGTTGTAATTTATCCAAGTTCTCCAGTTCTCCTTTTATATAAAAACCTCAAGGGAGTTGGGATAGATGCAAGATATATGAATGTGACTGACCTGAATTAGAGTGAAATATTGCCCCCTTCTCTTTCGTGACTTGGCATGAGATAAGTGTGGTGGGGAAGATGCTTTAGCGCTATCTGGAGGACGCTCTCTCCTCCATTTGAAGGGCAATAACGAAGAAAAATTGATCAGACGTCTTGATCGCATTTCTTCTCTCCTTTCGCTTCATTCAGTCGTATGTCTTTCACTCCTCGGCTCTCATTTGTCATCTCCTTGTCTATCCGTTACTTCCTATCCTCTCCCCCTCCCTGCTGCCCTCTGTCTTACAGCTGTAGCATGTCTCCTCGCCGCCCATAAATAGTGTTTATGTGTTGGATGTTGTGCATATGAATATCAGATGATCGTGATGTTCCCCTCGCACCAGCAGACAGAATGTGTTATCATTCAGGATTTATCAGTCGTTCTGCCCCGCCCGGCTTTATGGAGGCGGCTCTGACACCGAGGTCAATACAGAAGAGAGGCAGAGAGAGAACAGAGGAAAGACTCCCCAACAAATGACAACTGCTTTGGTGTATGATGGATGCTTCCGGATACGATCTGACTGAGCATGTGTATCCAAGCATGTGTGAGGTAGAGCTGTGAGAGTCATGTCAGGGAGTGTGTAGGTGTGTGTTTCTCAGTGTTTTTGTATGAGTGTGTGTGCATGATTGCATCGACATCAATGCGTCTGTGTAAAATATGGCACTTAGAGGAGATTACAGGTGAATAATGGAGCACTTTGTGTATCTGTGTTGAATAATAGGAATTTATCCTTGTAGGAATGTGTGAAGTGCTTTAGTAATGACCGAATGAAGGTGATATTTTGGTGCTGTTGACATCCACCTCACACAAACAGTTTAGAATTTCTTATCCTGTGTTTGCTGAGCCCCTGGGTATGAGGAAAAAATACTCAAGGTAGGAAGTAAGAATTGTCAAGCTTAAACTTGTCACAGGTGTCTAAGAAAAGGCTACCTTGATTTCACTTGCTGGAAACCAATCTACCAAATCAACAGTATCTAATAAAGGACTGTCGGGCTCTCTGTTACAGGCTCCACTGTGATGCCAAATTCACTCTAAAGCCAGAAAGTGATGAAAAAAATTCAAAGTAGAAATGCTCCAAGAGCAATAACTTCCAATGAGGCATTTCCAACATTTTTAGATGATTTTTTTTTTTGTAAAATGTGGAAAAGTGCCCTATCTCACACTGGTAACAAATCCTTGAAAAAATCCTGGATCCACCTCCAGATACAGATCACCAACAAACTAATCAGTTCTGTCTTGTACTGTGGCCAACATTCACTGAAAGTGTCATCAAAATACGTTGATAACTCATTGTTCTCATTGACTTATCCTTTAATATCATGACTTGAAATTTTTAATATTTTAGTAGAACCTCAAAGTTCAGAGCATCCTTGCAAATGTGTAAGAGACAAAAAAATTTAAGATAGAAAACCCTGATCTGAAACAGCTTATTTCACAGTTAAAGGAACAGGCCAACATTGTTTTTGTTTTCGTGTCTTGCCTCAGTCCCGAGTCCATGACAAGCAGGTAGACACAATTCTTTCAACTGTGTGTCCAGTACGAGGAAGAGACAGCCAAAGCTTGCCCACCGCTAGTTAGCTTAGGTCAAACACGTAGTAGCGTTAGCCTGCCTCCGCCTACAGTCATCAGATAAACTTTTCAGCAACTCTAAACGGTCTTGTGTTCTTGGTGTGACTCACTTTTTACCCCTATATGTTACGTTATGTTCTACTATCTTGATTTTATCTTCTTCTACTCCTAAACAGAGGTTTTGTTTTGTTTTACCTACTTCCGCAGGGCTTTTTGCGAAAGATGTGACGTTTGCGAACGAGTCAAATTTTTTAACAGCTCTTTTAAGTGAACGATGAGAACCAAGTCACAGTTCTGAGTGAGTCGTTCATTTGCAAGCCATTATTAAATGCAAATTGCCTGCAAATCTAAGCAATAACCGGCTCACTCACAACTGCAAACCGGTTCTCATCGTTCATTTAAAAGAGCTGTTTAAAAGACTGGACTTTGTTCGTGAGGGTCACATCTCTTGCAAAAACCACTGCAGAAGTAGGTTAACAAAACAAAGCCTCTGTTTAGCAGTAGAAGAAGATATTAGGACGACAGTAGAAGATAACATAGCATAAAGGGGTTAAAAAACGAGTCACAACAAGCACACAGGACCATTTAGGGATGCTGAAGAGTTTATCTGATGACTGAAGGCAGAGGCAGGCTAACGCTACCCATTGACTCCCAGTGTTTGAGCTGAGCTAACTAGCAGTGGGCGAGCTTTGGCTGTCTCTTTCTTGTTACTGGACACACAGTCAACTGCTTGTCATGGACTTGGGACTGAGGGCAAGACACGAAAACAACAAAAATGTTGGACAGTTTCTCTAAGATGATTTCTCATGACAATGTGAGTGTGGTTGCTGTTGCTTTGGCATGAGGAGGCTGATTGGGTGAGACTGACATAGTTCTGTGGCCTCTGGGTGGGCCGGATTTCTCGGTCATTATTTTAATGATTCATAAAAGAAGCTGGCCCACTTAACATCCAGTTTCTGAGCACCGTCAAAAACTTAAATGCTTAAATTTAAAAACCTGCAAAGAGCAGTCCTAGCATTTTCAGATAGTTAAGAGTATGAATATATAATCATAAATATCTCCTAGAGGAAGTTATCATTGATTTGTGCTTTAAGAAATTCCTGGATCATCCTCCAGATCGGGATCACCAACAAATAGTAGTTAGGGTTATTTTATTTTTTAGCCAGATAATTCCTATTGAGATCAGGATCTACTTCACAAGGGCGGCCTGGCCAAGAGGTCAGCAGCACATAAATAATAGTCATTATTTAAATAAATAACAAAGTGATAAATTCATAATAAATATAAATTCAAGATTAGATTAAGGCAATAAAATACAAACAATAAATATGGAAAAAAAATCAACAGTTCATTCTGTCTTGCACCATGGCCAAAATTCCCTGAAAATGTTGTCCAGATCCATTGAGAACTTACTGAGTAATTTGCAAAAATGTGGCAACTGCACCATCTCACAAAGTTGATGGAATTTTTTGAACTCTCTGGAAACATGACTTGAAATTTTTAAGTTTTAAGGGGCTTTAAAAAATAACTGGATTTGCATTTGGATTTAGATCACCACCAAAATGCAACCTGTTTTTTCTTGTGCCATGACCACAATTCCTGAAAATGTGAACAAATCTTTCCCTTACACTAAAACTTAACCTTACCCACCAATATCTCCCCTAATAACTTTTTGAGTTATCCTGGTTACAAACTAACACACAAACTAAATAACCAACTAACAAAGGTCAAAACATAACCTCCTTGGTGGAGATAACAAGATCATAAAGTTGGGTCTGATCCTCCTAACTGTACTGTTTACACTCACCAATCACTTTATGTGGCACACTCATCAACAGCTTGTTAATGAAATAGCAAATCAGCCATTCACATTCCAGCAACTCAATGCATTTAGGAATCAAGACGACCTGCTGAAGATCAAACAGAGCATCAGAGCGAGGGGGAAATAAATTGAAGTGTCTCTGAATGTGGCATGGTTGTTGGCACCAGAAATGCTGATCTAATGAGATTTTCATGCACAACCAGCTTGAGGGTGAACAGAGAATGGTCCAACAAAAAGAAAATATTAAGTGAGCAGCAGTTCTCTGGGGAATAATGCATTGTTGAAGCCTGAGGTAAAGGGAGAATGATCAGAGTGGTTCCAGATGATTGAAAGGTAGCAGTATCTCAAAGAACTACACCTTAAATCCAGAGTATAAAGACCATTTCTGAACATACAACAGGTCAAACATTGAAGCAGATGGTCTACAGAAACAGAAGACCACACAGGGTACCACTCCTGTCAGGTAAGAACAGGAACCTGACATCAACTGGACAAGATAGAGGTTCTATGGTCTGATTAGTCTCAGTATCTGCTGTAAAATTCAGATGGTAGGGTCAGAATTTGGTGTAAATAGCATTGAACATAGAAGAATGATCCATCCTCTCTTGTATCAGTGGTTTAGTCTGTTGGTGGTAGTGTGACGGTGCAGGATTTTTTCTTGGCACACTTTGGACCCCTAAGAACCAGTTAAGCATTTTTTAAACGCCACAGCCTACCTGAGCATTGTTGCTGCCCATGTGTTATGGATGGGACATGGAGGTAGGCTATACCAGAGATTATCAGTGAACTCCGAACATGTGCGCACGCCTGAAGAGAGCCTTAAATTAAATAAAAACATTAACTCTACAAGCCTGAGAGCATGGAAATATTGTGTGCCAGTGAGCGTAAATACGCACAGTGCATGGGATAGGGATCCTGAATCACTTTGTGTGTTCATTGTAATTCAAACGGTGTCTTGTTGGCTCATGCACACGGTTTAAGTGAACACAACGATTTCAAGAAAGGCAAGTCAGTCTTTTGGTTAATTAAAACTCAACTTTCCTTTCACTTACTGTTTTCTAAATGATAAATTCATCCTGTGGTGTTCTGCATCACTTATTCTCCATGATATAAGAGCAATCTGTAAAGGCTCAAACTCCCAATGCAGTCTACCAGTGCAGTGGTTCTCAACCTGTGGGTTGAGGTCCAAAAGTGGGTCTCAGAGCTGTTTTCAGTGGACGGTGTATAAGTCAGGTAAAAATGTCTTCAGTGTTCAGAGGCCGTGAGCGGACAATCTTCCATACATTTTTTTTACTTTGTTGTGCTGTATCAAGTACATATTTGCTGATCTCTCAGGATCTCGACATATCCTGTCATCTTAGCATAAAAACTGGGGGTTTCCCATGACAAACTTTTGACTTGGGATATCTAGAAAACAACCAACATATAGATGTTATGATGGGAAACATAGTGAGTAAGATTTATGGATGTGTTTTCGCCAGTGCTATTACTACTATTTCTGTTTCCAGTCTCTTTGCACAAAAAAATACGTTTTTTTCAATCTCTGGTCCAAACGGCAATGTTTTTTCACTAAACAAATTAAAGTGGTTGATCTTTTTAAGATTTGGGTCATGATCACTGTTAAGATGGTGAATGTTTCTCAGGATAGATTTGTAAGAGCCGTCCCCTCACTGTATGTTTTATCTAAAATTTGAAAATATCAAGTTTTCCTTCCAATCCCCAAATTAACTAATAATAAAATCTTTTATACATTTCCAGCAAAAGGACAGAGTCACCCCCAGAATGCACCTTGTTTGACAAATCTGTCATCAAACCAGACATCAGTGATCATCATCTGGTGGCCTTGAGGCCACATCAGGTCCTCCACAGCTTCCTAACAGGCCCCCAGAATACTATCAAGTTCAAAAAATGTGAGCGGGGGAATTAGTTGTAGTTTGAAAAGTACATTTTTTTCATTGATTCCCTATAGCTGTAAATGCAACCCCTGAAACTATTTGGTCTGTTTTACAAAAATCCACCTGTCAGCCAATATTAGCCAACATTCAACCAGGAAAACAAATATATTTAAGTCAAACCCAGTGATGGACAACATGACAGACCAGAGAGAAGCAGCCAGGATAGACTCAAAAAAGACTCGAAAGGACTCGAAAGGACTCGAAACTCCAACTGTAGGACTTAGGGCTTGACTTGGGACTTGACGGTCTTGACTTGGGACTTGAGGGCAATGACTTGAGGCTTACTTGTGACTTGCATAACAATGACTTGGTCCCACCTCTGGCTACAGGTAATATATCACAAGAAGAATTAAAGCTTGCTGAAAGTGGCACTGTGTCATCGATGCATAACGTTAGCTAACACAGCAGGAGAGGTAACGCGGCTATCTTAACACGCCTCCGGTGGAAATTAACTGTTAACGCATTTCATGAGAGAAGTTGTCAGTCTCATTTCTTATATAGCATAATGTAACCATTTATAGATAGATATTTTATTATACATTCATACTGTCTTGTAATTCTCCTTCATTTTTCTCTCAAAATGCTTCAGATTGATGCTTTCATGTATGAGATATTCAAAATATTCCTCAGAGGGAGCATGCCCCCGGACCAACCTAGAGGGGTGATATCCTTCTCACCTTTTTCACCCCTGACCCATTTTCATGCCTGAGTAACATGTATTGTCTTGAAACCTTTTGTCCCTAAGATGCATTTTTGGTTTCAATTCATATGCAGCTAATTGAATGTAAAAGGGAAGTTTTCCCTTTCTAGCATCGCCACATGCAGGTCATTTTGTTTTTTACATTAGACTTTTTTTTGTTGGCATACTATGATTATCTGGACTATCTGAGGTTCAAAAATTTGAGAAGTTGAAAATTGTCCTCTATTTGGGTCGCAGCTTGACATTAAGGGGTGATGGTGGGTCCTGAAGCCAGACCAGTTGAGAACCATTGATTTAATGGCTACTTCCAGCAGGACAACACTCCATGTCACCAAGCTATTAAAGTAAACTGGTCTTACCTGACTGGTGATATTTTCATGATCAGAACTCACCACACACGGCACAGAATAAGACACAAGGGATGAGACTATGTCAGATAAAAAGCAGTTAAGGAACCCTCCAGGGCCAGATTGGTGCCAGTGTTGTCATCTTCACTCTGCTTCTCAGAGTCATAACTCGGTCGTTTTCTGAGTATGTCATTATCCATGAAGTCCATCATGCACACACAGCCATGAATCCACTTAGAAATCAAAGCAAAAATGCTCCTCATAGCTCCAGGACAGATATAAAAGGCTAGAATCACAACAAATTTTTTAAGGTTAATTGCAGACGAGGGCTGTGATAAGTAAACTCTGCTTAACACAATTTCATGGGCTACTGTCTGCCACAGTCCGGGGTGGATGTGGGGGTAGCAGTGAGTGGTCTGGGCCACCCTTTGAATACAACTGTCTGTCTCAAGGGCCACCTCAAACAACTGTTCTTTTTGCCAGAAGTGGGACTTATTTCATTCAGCTGTTTTGGCTGTTACATAAGGCTTAGGAGGCTTTCTTTGCATTTAAATGAAGCACATTTACTTTTGTTAGTACTCTGAGTAGTGACTTTGGACATTAATCTGTTTAGTCCTTACAGAATTAAGCTCAGAAGATTTATGTAATGACTCCTAAGTGTTACTTTCTAAAAAAAAAAAAAAAAAGAAAGGAAAATATACACAAACATAACATCTTTTAGAGACTGTTAGTGGAGACAAAAGGGTAAGTAAAAGTTATTTATTTGTGTGCGTACACAAACCCCACGCCTCCCCTGCACTATTTAGTGGCCCAGTTGAAAAATCTGACTGAGCCTCAGCCAGCAGCTAAGTATTACTTATGCCGTGGTTATATTATACTTCCTGTTTACTCGTCTGGCAGTATTGAAAGAGTAGATCAAACAGTGTGTCCATGATTATCTTCCACATCAATAAGACAAAGACAAACAAAGGGAGGGAAAATCCATTCATAGAAACTGTTTTTTGTCTGCACTCTATTTCCCCCCCGAGTCCACAGAGAGTATTGAGTTTTGGCATCAGTAGTCACAATTATATTGAGGCTGATAAAAGGACAAGCTAACTTCCTGAATGGTTGGGCCTTAACATTTTGCATATGTTAAACACGTCTGCCAACTGCTAACTCAGAGTGGATCCAGGCTTTTTGACAGGGGGGCACGAAGTTTTTGTACACACTAGGCAGCAGACTCAGGCTTGAAAAATAGGTATGCTCCTGGACATGCTTTTCTTCACCTGTTGCCTGTTACCAGCACCGATCATGTTTTATGTTTTATCATCTGGTTGAGTGTTTGCTCAACAAAGCAGTATAAAAAGATCAGAAGGAGCAATGCAATAAGGTATGAAGCTAAAGTATAAATGACTCATTTATTACTTGTTTTTACTTTTGTGAATTAACAAAATTATTGACAGGCTGACTATCACTATTGTCACTGTAGGATCTTTAACTCTGAACTTTTCACTCTGAACTCTGAACTAGGTGACACTTTTAGAGTCAATCATCCTACCTGCCAGCCATAACTCGACAAGCACAAACAGAAGCCACGTCATGAAAAACTGCATTGCAAATGTTTTATTTCAATATATGTGCCCAGCCAAACATGGTATCTTTAACTTTTAAAATTTTCTGCTTTAATATACATTAAACATACAGCAATGTTCAGGCTTTGCAGTGTCAATATAGAGTTAACTCTCTTAGAGAAAGTGAATTCCTAACTCTACACAGAAGTTCAAAAGTTCATTTCTTTCATGGCCAAGTGTCTGTGTTAGACAGCATTTCCAGTGTAGCTGCTATTGAGCTTTAAACTAAGCTCCAGGGACCAACGCTACTTGGACCACATTTTTGTTTAAAGGTGCACAACGGAGTGGCGGCAGTCAAGTCTTCTTGGCAAGATTCTTTAGGACTCAGAAAGGCAACATATCTTCAAGGTCTCAGTTTAAAGCACTAAGCTGAAAGTTTGAAACAATGCAACTCTGTAAAGCAAAGAGACTACAAACAGCCCGTTGCAAGAAAGCTCAAATAGTTGAATATCATCAGACTTGGAAGGGGGAAAAGAGTTGGTAAAACTCCACAGGGGCAGAAGCCAGACAGAGCTGAAGATTATGGGGTGGCCTCTGGTAGGACTGTGCCCCTTCAGTTGTCTCTCAGTTTCAGTCAGGGTAGATTATGATTGTCATGTAGTCAGTACAAGTCAGTATCATGGTGCATCACCATGGGTTGAATCTTAGATGTTTTATATTACAGCACAAAGTTACTTTGTCATCAGGGAAGTCAGTCAGATCAGTATGAACCCCCTGCTTGTTATTTATCAGATGCTTTAGAAATTAATGTCAGTATCAACATGTTTAAACAATCAAAAAATAAATTATATTTTACAGGTTGAGATGGTTAGCCAGGTGAATGACTAAGGTAAGCTCCAGTTAGCACAAGAATACCTGGTTAATGTAATTCTTAGCATATATATATATATATATATATATATATTGACAATGTAAGTCCATGATTCTGGTAAAATGCTTTGCTCTGAATTATGAAGTATTTACGTTTCTGATTAAATATGGTCCATCTGTAACTTTAAAACAACAGAGGAGACATTTTACTTTACAGTTATGATGCTTAGTTCGGTCACCACATCAATGCAGAATCATCCCTGTCAGTGCAGCAGTGCTTTACAGAAACACTTCATCTGTACACCCCTAGCCTCTGAGGTGGCCTGTCAGATTTGAATGCTCTCCCTGGACCCAGCACTATTACTAGCAAGTTTCCCCGTGATGCCAGCACCTAACAATAGCCATTTGAAAAGCTCGACTTGTAAGCCAAGGGCTAAGACAGCACACAAAAATAACAAGCATGGTTTCATCCTCTTTTAATAGAATAGAAACTACAGTTCCTGGAGTAGTCCTTTAATCATATTTAATGCTTCTTTACACAGAAAGCGTGGAGTTTTACTTCAAACAAAGCCCTCATATTTAATATTTGAAGTCTGTGATCCACAGACATCTTGAGACACCTGGTGTCTTCTTTAGTAAAGCTCTGCTCTATTGGACAGAGTCCAGAAAACTCACTCAGCCGGAGTATCCCTGGCGTTTAAGAAACTGGTGGTGTCCTGGTTTGTGAGTTTAGGATCATTGCCCCAGTAAATTGTCCTAAAAGCCAGCATCTCAAACAGGATGTTGTTTATTTAATTTCAGAATCATTGAGCTGGAGTGCAGCCACATGGACAATATGGCTGCAGCTCTACACATGTCAGTGATGTAAACGATGTAACGGAGCGTGTTTGTGTGTGTACGTGAGGGCCCACCGGTGCACCGCTGTGTGCCTCCACACAGGCTGCGTTTCCTCTGTGGGCAGGTGGCGTTGAAACCCATCCAGATGGGCTCTAAATCATTCCTGTTTTCTTGCCAACTCCAAACATAAATATCCCTGAAGTAACACAGAAGTTACCTTGGGGTCTGCCATCTTTCAATCCACTGTCTACGCCTCCCCCGCCTCTCAAATGACTCCATCTTTGACAGCTTTTTGCTCCGTCAGATTTATCCTGTCAAAACTGGTCAACTTTTTAATGCTGCCAGGAATAGCCATGGCCGGAGGCATTATGGTTTAGGGTTGTCTGTCTGTCCATCTGTCCATCTGAGGTATTTCAGGCATTTCATGAATCAGTTCTCAAGAGTTCTTGGGGACTGTTCTCAAACTTTGCACAAATGCCTTCTCTAAGTAAAGTGGGGTATACACATACATATTATTGGGCTGTTTTTGTCCCAACTTTCCCGACGCCAGATTATCTCATGTTTTATAAGATTATCCTATAAGGTTATCCTGTGGTCTGAGGTGTGTTAAGGGTGAATTTGTCCAGATAATTGAGTTTTTTAAAGAAATTCCAATCCACATGAACTGTTAAACTCTGGATACTACCTTGTAACTGTCCATCATTTCTTCCTTTTTATGCATTTTCTGTGCAAAAGCTCTTCCAGGCATTCTCCTCGATCCACTGCTCTACTTTTACTATCAAAAATTGAAGACATATAAGCATCGGCTTGTAGTTCTAGTAACTCCTACCTCATGCTTGCTTCACTTGCCTGCTTTCCTTCTCAGCGTTTTAATCCATCTTTTTTGTCATTCTGAGCTCGCCTCAATCACTAATCTGCCAGTCTGAGCCGCTGTATCATCCCGTGTCTCTCCTTGCTTACTTTTTATCACTCACTTTTGTCTTTGTTCCTGGACGTTTTTCCCACTTTCATGCCTCCACCCCTGGGCTTTTTTTTTGATAACCTGTCGCTTTGGCACCCGCTCAGCCATGTCCCACAGCCATCTGTTTAATCTCACATCAGCACACGTCTCTCTCACCTGTCTCGCCTTCTGTCTGCCTCGCCCGTCTGCTTGTCTTTCACCTGTGACCTGTGGGAGCTTCTGTGGGCCCTCATGTGTGTGTTGTCTCCAAGTCTGCCCTTATCGCTGAGGACCACATGGCCCAGATTTTGCGTTTTCGGGCTTATTTACTACTTTCTACAACACATTTTTTGTGAGTACACACATCAACAGCTGCTGCCGAGTCGACGGCATCAAAGAGAAGTGGAGCTAACTTTAGGAAGGATGTGGGAAGTTTCAGACTGTATGTCAACATGTGTCTCTTCATCCGTGTGCATTTTTGAATAACTTAGCATGAGAATAATCTGATCAGACAGGAAGTGTGGGTAGGAGTGTGTGAGTGTGTGCAGTCATTTATCTGTGCGGGAGTGCACATCCTGGTGTCTGAGGCTGTTTTTCAATCACAGATAGCTCCAAGTTATCACTCACTAATCCTCTAATGAAGCGGCAAACTTTAGATAAAACCACCTCCATCAAACTGCTCCATGGAAGAGAGAGCAGAGGCGAAGACCTCCTGTCATCCTTCCTTGCACTCTTTCTTTCCCCCTGTTCCCTCCCTACGATCCTCAAATCAATCCAGTCTTCTGTTGATCCTCTTTACTCCCTCAATTGGTAACTTTCTGGGTGGTTTCCTCATTTCTACCTCTCCCTCCTGCCCTTCTTGCACTTAGTTGAACTTACTCAATCCCTCTTTGCTCTATTGATTCCTGCCCTGTGAACTTGTTCCTTAACCCTTTCCAATACACGCCATTTTTTAAAGTCAAATCCGAAAAGGACACATGTATGCACCGAGCGCACAAACCGTCTCCAATGCATTTCTGACATTCTTAGTCGATGTTTTCCATAAAAATAAATAAATAAATAAATGTGGAAAACTGCCCTATGCTACACGTCATAGTGTGAGCCTCCCCTGTAAAAACATAATGTCTGGTGTGCCCCCACACACCCTCACAAAAACAGAGTTTAAAAAAACTACATTTATGAAGAATTAATATTTTTAACAATTTTTGTAGTAAAATATCACATTCTTAGATTACATTGTGTAAATATCCGTCTCATCTATTGGCTTGTCTTTTGTTTTCTTTAAAATTGTTTCTTTCCACTTTTTCTTTACATCTGTCTTTCTTTTATTTACAAAAAGGAAAAAAATCCAAGAAAAAAAAAAAAAAATATCACTCCAAGGTCCTAAGTGAATTACATCTTTGTTTTGTCTAAGTTTTTTTTTGCATTTTTATCTGAACCATTTAAAAAACAAACAAGAAAAATACAGCTTTAAAACATTTCCATCTTAAATCAAAGATGAATTATTTGTATTTTATTGTTCTTAAATGCCAACAAAACCGGCAACTTTTAGCAACTCTTAAACATATAATAGCATTGGTTTTAGGCCTTACTTCATCTTTTTTACATTTACTCCAAAAACTCCTCAGAAATATGAATATTTGTGGAGCAATAAACAGAATTTGGCTGAGCAGAACTTTTTTGCAGGTCTGCTTTCTCATTCTGTGCCTCTCCTTAAGTCCTTTCATGCCCTCCTGAGGAGGCAAGCCTCATCCCTTGAAATCTTTGTGGTAAAAAAAAAAATCCTGGATCTGCATCCTTTTTCAGGTCACCGCCTAAAATTCTTTTAGCAGAATCCATCAAGAACTTTTGAGTTTTCTTGCTCAAACACCACCAAAATGTAATCAATTCTTGCCGGTGCCATGACCAACATCCCCTGAAAATTTCCCCAGAATCATTGAGAACTTTTTAAGTTACTAATGATAATGTGGAAACTGCTCTATCTTCCAAAGCCAACAAATCCTTCAAAAAATTCCTGGATCCACATCTGGATTTTGGATCAGCACCAAAATGTGATCACTTTTCCCTGGTGCCATCACCAACATCCCGGAAAAACAGTTGTCAAACCCGTCAAGAAATTTTTGAGTTGTATAGCTCAGAGTCAAACAATAGAGACAAAGAAACTGACAAATGTCCCCAAAATGAAATCAACCCTTTCTTGTGCTGTGAACAGCATTTTCTGAAAATGTCATCAGAATCCATCAAGAACTTTTCAAGTTATTTTGGTCATAGTCAAACAAACAAACCAACTAACAACTGAACAACTCAATAAATCAACAAACGGACAAATGCTGGCAAAAACATAAACCTCCTTGGCAAGGGTTAAAATATTGGTCACTATTCATGAACCTCTTTGACCAAGTGCAAAAACCCAGACCGTTCCAAAGAGCAAATGCTTTGAAGTTTCTCCTAATGTCAGAATGACTGCAGGTCTATCTGACACTGAGTCCCACAAGCCCAAAGCCAGAGGAAATTGCAATTTCATTCTCACCAAAAGGAAAAATACTTATTTTCAAATGAAAAAAAATACTGCCGTTTTGATATGCTTGCTTAGAAACATAATGAAGTGATAGCCCCATGCTGGATATAATTCAGGATAACAGCAGTAAAAAAGCCCTTGCATGCTTGTGAGTTTCAGTGTTTGGTGCATGTTCAGGGAAATGCCTGTCCAGCTTCTTGAACAGCCACAAATGGCCTGCTAGTGTGTCATCTTTATCAGACAAAAACTGTCAATCAGTTCTTAAATGAGGGATCATTTACACAACATGCAATGAGAACACACAACAAATGCTCCTATCGAGTGACCGAGGCATAAGACACAGGTCTTATTTGGTTTGATAATTTAGAATAAGAAGCAAAGTCATGTTGTGGCGTATGTGTTCATGCCTTCAGTCACATAGTTGTTTGCAAAATGAGTCTGACCCTGTGAGGTCTTCTTTGAAAGGATATGCCCAAACTAGTGTGGCTGCAATACCCCTGTTTTATTGTAAAAATAGCATGAAATACTGTTTTTTTTGGTGATGATTAAGTTTATGTGACAGCAGTAACTAGCCTGAGTAAGTTACACGCAAAAATATCTATAAAATATCCTCCATCCACCTCACTGTGCCCTCTACCCGCCTCAACACCATGGAGAGCAGGGCCCTCAGTCACTCTGCTTCCAAGCTCTTGAACTCTCTCCCACCGGACCTCCGAGATCTGAACTCTCTGACCCTCTACAAATCCAGACCCAAAGCCCACCTGTTCAGGACTGCATACTCCATTTAGCAACAGCCTGCCATTTAATTCTCCACATCTGTTTTGTCTGTTGTGTCTTGCTTGTTCTATGGTTATTATTGTTTTTTTTTCTTTACTTTGTACAGTGTCCTGAAAGTCGCTTTAAATAATTTTTTTTATTATAATTACTAATATGTAAGAAAAAGGCTAAAGTTGGCTGATTTCACAAAAGCAAAAATGGTATCTAACAAACCAAGACCTGCTAATGAGTCAAAAAAGCCAGGTCTTATTAGTGACCCGAGCTTAGTCAAATGATCCAGATCACTGAAACGAGCTGGAATTCCCATTTATGCTATAGGTTGTTCTGCAACAGAGGTTTACTGTTTTACTGCGACACATCAGACTTTAAGGAGCCGCCAATGCCCTCAAAGTTATACACATGAGCTGAGCAACATACTGACTATAATGTTTTGTACATTAATATCACAATTTTAGAGGATTTGTTTCACCACATGGAGGAACCTTATCCCAAAAGAGTCCCTTAAATTGTAAACTTAAACAGTGTTATGAACAAAGTTTAAAAGATGGAGGACTTCCTATTGGTTATGTAGTCTAGTTCCTTCAGGCCTTTTCGTGGATCCATATATGCATGGTTCATATGCCTACAAAATGTTCAAGTCCTTGGTTCATCTGAAAGACCTAATTTTTTAACCTTTGTAGGGGCGTGATTGAGCTGCTCTATAATGCCAGCTGATAAACTCATATGAAACTTGTCATTTATCCACTAGGCCAATGTCTCGCCAAACTAATGCCCACTAAGTGTTTTTTAAGCTCTTCAGAATAGCACTACCTGTTTCGAATGATTTATTACAGTGGCAACAGCTTGAGTCAGGACCTGTCAGCTTGGCAAGGGAGACAATATCTGGATACAAGGAATGTGTTTCTCAGGAGATCTTGTGGATCTGTAAGGGATTGTCTTTGTTTTTGAGTGAGAGGAACATCTGTGCTATGATGAGATGTAAATCTTTGATGAGTCGCCAAATAAAATCGTACCCCCATGCCTGATGAAATCCAGACTATAATCAGACATAAAGTAAACCAAAAATGACTTCTTAGAAATGCTTTTTTAATGGTAAAGAAATGTCCAGGTGGGTTTCAAAATGGCAGTTTGGAGACTTGATACGAACACCTGGTAACCAAATGAAATGATAGGTCTTTAGAGTGGGAAAATGCAATATGTTTGTGTTTATTTAAATAAAATACGACAAATTAATGATAAAAAAGTTCAATTTTAGACTTCTTTTTCCATTTCTTGCAAATGCCTAGTCTCTAAAAAAGCAGCCAAGTGATCATATTCTCATTCATATAGTTGGTTGCTGAAAATCACGCCAAACAATCCTTTTTCAGATCATATAAGCAAAGTGCAGACGGTGCAGATGGTGAGGTCTCACCACTGGTCATCAGTTGTCAACAAATGTTTTATTATGAAATTGACCGTTGATGTTTATTGTGCTACCTCTACTCACAGAGTTACCGCTGTGTTTGCAGTTTAAATCTGACACAACAGGTAGTTGCACACAGCCCGAGATCTTTTGCTCTTTCTTGTGTTGTCCTCCAATAACATGCAGGCAAGTATATATACAGAGTGTCTCATGATGCCAGTGGACACAAACTTAAGGGACAAACTGTAAGTTTATCTCTGGCTTGACATTCACCTGGATAACAAGATGACCAGGATTTTTTTTTTTCCACAAACTGTTTATTAATATTTTTCAGATAGACAATGCAAAAACAAGACAGAGAATACAAAACCAAATGGAAAGGACAGGACAAATGTTACAAACCAAGGAACCAAATCCAAGATGGAGACATAAATAAAATAAAATAAAATAAGATTTAATATAAAATAAACTAATAATAATAATAATAATAATAATACTGCTGGAATTGATATCATTGAGATACCTGGTGAGTCACTCTGGAATAACTGGGAGGTCCAGCTCACGGATGTATGCAAAAAAGGGATCCCACGTCTTATAAAATTTCCTTAGGGAACCCCTTAAAACACACCTGATCTTTTCTAGTTTAACAAAATTGAGAACTTTCTTCATCCATAAAGTGTGTGAAGAGATGACCAGGATTTATGCTGAATTTTGCACCATCAGAGGACAGAGAGTAAGCAGCATGCCTTGTGAATTGCTTTGTTTCCTGTGCTTCCCTCACACATAAAAGAATGTGTGCTGTTTCTGGTTGTCAGCTTTGGCAGAGCTGCAAGACTCTCTTCTTACTAGAAGCGTATTAAGTGACCTGGTTTATCTAAGAATTTAAAGATTAGATGAGTGTAAAATAACTATAGATGTAGAGTTGAGCTCATAAAAGCCCTCATATAGGTTGGTGTCATTAAATGGATTACGTGTCCCCTCTTTGTCTTCACTCATTTACTGTATTTGATCCCCTCTTTCCAAATCTAATCTTTGCTTCCTCATTGATTAACTTGTCTTAACAGTGGCTACCTGTATCCCTCATCTCCTCCTTGATCCTTCCCTGTATCCCAGCTATTGGATTCCTTTGATGATCCATCTTGTCCTGGTCTTAACCCTGTACTCCTTTAAGGTCCTCCCCTGCAGTGCATGACACCTTCGCCCTATTCAATCAGTTCTTCTTTTCCCATTTGATTTTTAATTTCTCATTCAAGTCCTACGCCCTGTGTGCACCCCTTTTATGCACAATATCTCCTTTTCAGTCCCTATTTCCTCATACATGTTTTCTTTCATGTCCCTCCTTCACATTAGATGAGAATCACGTTTTCTACAAAGTATTCTGGACGTGCCATGAACTGGCCCTGATATATTGGAGTTTCTTAATAAAAGTAATAAAGGGGGAAATTAAGACAGATGGACGAGCAAGTGCAACAGGTCAAAAGCTGCATATTGAAATACAAATTTATGCACTGAGGAAGGGCTTTTGGCGCGAACGCATAAATCTTGATGAAATGAGCATCTAATGTTATTACTTTTTTCTCCATTGCATCGCACTATTTTGTCCTTTTGGGCTTCACACAATACAAGATTTGGCTGATTTTGGGCTTAATACCCACTCTAATGTCAGAAAAGTCCCAATCAGCTGTTATCTTGACAGACGCTCTTGTTCTAGGTGGGCTACGAGGCATCTTATCTTCCTCAATCTGCTTGAAAGATAATAAGATACATTTTGAACTGTGAATATGAAACGTGTTGAATATTCATGATCAGAAACGATGTTGTGGAGAACTCTGAGGACAGAAGAGCACGGGCCCTGAGGGTTGTAATGTGAGATGGAAAGGTAGCCAATCAGGAAACAAGCTGACTTAAGTAGAATGAAAAATCGACACAGCTGTGGTGGTGAAAGTTTAAGTAAAGCATTAAGTTAGATAAGTGTCAGTTCCACGGTCAGGATCTTTAGTTTTTACCATAAGTAAAATTGTGTTGCAGTCAGAGTGATTGAGACATCCATTGAAACACACTGATGTCAGAACAAATGTTACACAAGCAACAGAGCAACACAATAAAATAAAGTAAAATTATAAAATTCCCAAAGTGCCAGAAATAGAGGACCAGCTTGCAGATTTTTGGCAGCAACACAAGCATTTAAACAATGTGTCTGAATAATTATCCAGAACCAAACTGTCAAGGAGGGGAGCTGGACAAAACTTGCTCTTAAAATGGATGAACCAGGTATTAACATTGTGCTTACTCTATAGTCAGGTTTGGCTGCGAATAATGGCATAAATGTCTTGTCTGCTGTGTTCGGCATCACATCACACTTCACACAATTAATAGACCAAACGTTTCAGTCTGTAGATACACTACATTGCCAAAAGTATTCGCTCACCTGCCTTGACTCGCATATGAACTTAAGTGACATCCCATTCCTAATCCATAGGGTTAATATGACGTCGGTCCACCCTTTGCAGTTATAACAGCTTCAACTCTTCTGGTAAGGCTGTCCACAAGGTTTAGGAGTGTGTTTATGGGAATTTTTGACCATTCTTCCAGAAGCGCATTTGCAAAGGTCACACACTGATGTTGGACGAGAAGGCCTGGCTCTCAGTCTCCGCTCTAATTCATCCCAAAGGTGTTCTATCGGGTTGAGGTCAGGACTCTGTGCAGGCCAGTCAAGTTCATCCACACCAGACTCTGTCATCCATGTCTTTATGGACCTTGCTTTGTGCGCTGGCGCACAGTCATGTTGGAAGAGGAAGGGGCCAGCTCCAAACTGTTCCCACAAAGTTGGGAGCATGGAATTGTCCAAAATGTCTTGGTATGCTGAAGCATTCAGAGTTCCTTTGACTGGAACTAAAGGGCCAAGCCCAGCTCCTGAAAAACAACCCCACACCATAATCCCCCCTCCACCAAACTCTACACTTGGCATAATGCAGTCTGACAAGTATCGTTCTCCAGGCAACCGCCAAACCCAGACTGGTCCATCAGATTGCCAGATGGAGAAGCGTGATTCGTCACTTCAGAGAACATGTCTCCACTGCTCTAGAGTCCAGTGGCGGCGTGCTTTACACCACTGCATCCGACGCTTTGCATTGCACTTGGTGATGTATGGCTTGGATGCAGCTGCTCGGCCATGGAAACCCATTCCATGAGGCTCTCTGCGCACTGTTCTTGAGCTAATCTGAAGGCCACATGATGTTTGGAGGTCTGTAGCGATTGACTCTGCAGAAAGTTGGCGACCTCGTCGCACTATGTGCCTCAGCATCCGCTGACCCCGCTCCATCAGTTTACGTGGCCTACCACTTGGTGGCTGAGTTGCTGTCGTTCCCAAACACTTCCACGTTCTTATAATACAGCTGACAGTTGACTGTGGAATATTTAGGAGCAAGGAAATTTCACGACTGGATTTGTTGCACAGGTGGCATCATATCACAGCTCCACGCTGGAATTCACTGAGCTCCTGAGAGCGACCCATTCTTTCACAAATGTTTGTAAAAGCATGTGTGGCCATGGAAGTGATTGGAACACCTGATTCTGATTATTTGGATGGGTGAGTGAATACTTTTGGCAGAATAGTGTATCTGTGTATGTACAAATAAAAAACAGAACAAAGTTGATCAAAATCACTAGCCTTATTTTTTAACCTTAACTATACTTACACAGATAGAGAGAGAGAAAAATACAAAATGACACAAACTGGGGATCAGTGGACTAAAGTGGGTCATTTTGTATATGCACTCAAAATGTATAACAGTTTTAACACTATTTTAAAGAGTAAGCCAGTGAAAGACAGTCAGGCAAAAATGTCAAGGCACACCATATCCATATAAAAGCCTCCTTAACAATATATGTAAGGCCCTATAAAATCTGCGATCACGGAATCGTGGCTGGAATCACAAAATTAGACATTAAACGTGAAATTCAATATAAACACGGAATATCGCGGAAGTGGCCAACATTTTGGGTAAAAGTGTTTTTTTCTGAATAAGAAGGAACGTATCTCTTTGGAAAATACCCCGAGGGGGTCACTAAGGCTGCGGACAATGCACGTTTCACTTCCTTTCCCTCTCGTCTTCCCCTGATTAACGATGTCAACATGTCACAGCAGCTGTCTGAGACACTGTGTTCACACCAAAAGCAATCTGAGCGTCCTCGGCATCCAGCTGCTATTCACTTTCAATGATTGCTGGTGTCAAGGGGTGACGAGCGGCACAATGCGAGCGACACAAGCGACCTCGAGTGGCGCGTAAATTGGCAAAGAAGGTATGAAACTCCTGGCTAACTCCAGAGCACAGGGCAGAGCAGTTTGCCAATGATTATTATGTGTCAGGAGATCAAATGTTCTGCAAATTTTGTCAACATACTGTTGACCGGAAGACGCGTATGAGGACCACCTGAAGAATGAGTGTCTATATTTCATTACTTTATACAGTGTCTCGGAGTTAAATTGGTGTAAAATACTAAAAACCGAATTCTCAAAAAAATTAAACAGAAAAAAATGGAATATGGGAAAAACTAAAATGGAATTTGGGAAAAAATAACATGGATTTTATAGGGCCCTATATATGCTAATATATCTTCTGATTTCACCTGTGTTTTAGTAAGCCTATCTTCTCATTCCTAATAACACAAACTGAAGTCAATAAATATTTTAAATTTTCCTTTCTGTGTTGATTTTACATGTTCTCTATGGGCGAGCATGGGTTTTTCCTGATTCTAAAAAGCCGTTTGGTGTGAGTGTGTGAATGGTTGTTTGCTTTCTGTTTGATTTCGCCCCGTTAATTGACTGACAACCAGTCCAATGTGTAGACTTGTCGAATGCCAGCTGAGAGGGATAAGCAATGTAGATAATTTAATGGATCTAATTTCTGTTTGAACATGCTCTACATGTCACTTCCAACAAGGTTTGTGGTCTATGATCACCTCCAAAAATGCTGCCTCCATTCAACTGCAGCACCAATTCAATTCAGAACGGATAGATAGGAGTAGTGCTGCTATAGAGCTAGTGGACATTCCTGATGGATCACAGGGGGAGGGGAAGGGGTCTTAGCTGATGTCCTGGTTTTAAAGGACCACCCGCAATCTTTCCAGCACGCCTCAAGGTAGAGGCGTCTGGTCCTGAGGGTATAGCAAATTGCGATGATTCACCTTCTCAGTGGGGTAATTGATTTGCTTCTTGGTTGCTATTCAATCTCCTCATTTCATCCTTAATCCATCCCTTCCCCTGACTAATTCATTTGTTTTCTTATGACCCCTTTTCTTATCATCAAATACTGTTTTATTCCCTCCTGCCGTCTTTGATCTGTCATCCCCTGTTACTCAGATGATGTGATCTCAGGTTTCTTTTTGGAACCACCGATACTTCCCTTTAGTGTACGACTTGATCTCTTCATCTGATTTCTTCATTAGACTTCTTTGATCAGTCTGTCAATGCCAAATCGGGTTATGTAAATTCCTTCTTCTATTGATTCACAGTTGATATCTTCTTTTCTTCTCCCTCATGCTCCCTGCTTTAAAAAACCCTCACTCATATCCCACTTGATCTAACTTTTTCTTTACCCTCTGGTCTTTTCCTCCTGTGTTTTACCTCTGCCTTACCCCGCCACTATTTCACTTGATTTCTTATGTTTTCATTCCTCCCATGACTCCTCTCTTGACCACCCTACTCCTCTGTTTTAATTTGCTCCTTCTTCCAATGTGCCCAAACAGCATCAATCATCTTTTCCAATCCAGATCCCCCTCCTCTATTTTTTTACTCCCTGTTCTCCAAACCCTTCCTCCCAACACTCCACATGGCCGTATGAAATCCCCATTCCTTTGTCTGACTCCTCCTCATCCACTGCAAAACTGATTTCCTCCCTCTCTTTCCTTGACAACTTAATCCCAACTACACTATTCCCACCATTTTTCATGATCCCATCATTTCTTGTTGCCAAGCACCATATTCCCATTTCTCTCTGTGATTCCCCCCTTCAGCACTTCCTGCTAATTGAGTCCTTGTCTTTGTCTTCCTCAGACCCTAAGACCCTTCCTCCCAAAGTCACTTTATCATTACTTTTCCCACTTTTTCCTCTTTTCCTTCCTGGGTCATTTTGCCCTCTCTTTTCCTGACTGTGTTGCCTGTCCTCCAAACCTGTTTTTGAATCCAACCTTGAAACACACTTTGATTTGTTGACTTTTAGCTTAGCATGATAGTTTGCCTTATCAAGGCAGATTTTTCCTCTAAGTGCATTGAAAAGTTGTTTTTATCTTTAGTTTGATTGCTTAGGGGAAGGACTGTGAATTTTCAAGCTTTGGGATTCCCCAGGAAGAGATGGAAATTGTTGCTGAGGAGAAAGACACTTTGGTCAAATTGCATAGCTGGTGGGGTGGGAACTAGGGCTGAACAATATATCGGTATTGTATGAATATCGAGATATGAACATTCAAGATATTAATATCGAAAAACAACGATATAAACGAAATAAACATTATAGATTTCCCCCGCGCTAAAACTGCACTTTCCACATTCTTCTGGATTTTTATTTTTCTGAAAAGTGCTTGGTTTTCACCAAACCCGAAGTCGTATCGTATCGCATCGATATCGAGATATCTGGCATGAATATCGAAATATGAAATTTTGTCCATATCGTTCAGCCTTAGCGGGGACCCCCAGTGGCCCCACGACACGATATTATCGTGATACTTGAGTCCCTATTTAATCTTCAAGGACTCTTAATATTCCACAAAATGTTAAGTAAATATTGTGGTATTTACCATCCTGATGTATTGTGATTTTTAACCCTTTATTGTCTGCATTAACATCCAAAAGATAAAAAGGCTGAATTCTTAAAAATAATAAGGAACACATCTCAGTATATTCATCATGTGACATCACTTTTTTTCAAAACAGGATATAAACTCACATTTTAAAAAAAAGTCCTTGTTTTCCTTGAGGCCTTGAGTCTTTGCACATAAAGCTAGAGACAGATTAAGCCATTTTCTAAGATCACTCAGAACTAGGAGGCGGGTTTGGCAAGCTCCAAGCTCATTTGTCGAATGCTGGCTGGTTCATCAGTAGCTTCAGTTTAGCAGTAGCTTTGTTGTCGTTGTCTTTCGCTGTCCCTAGGTGGTGCAGCGTGAGTTGAGTTTTATCTCCACTGTTATACTCTCATGCACCTCTATGTGTCGTGTCCATCACTTATCTCCCGTTTAAAGTCCAAAATAAGTCCACACAGTGGGTTTGATGCCAACAGTGTGTTCCTTTCATTTCTCTCACAAAGAATGTCACCTCTCTGACCTAGCTCAACAGCACCAACGCATGGACTTAACGAGTAATTGATTATACATAATCAGTAATTGATTATATATAATCAACTACATATATATTCTGAACCAAAAGCCTCATTAAACAAGGACTACATTAAAAATATCCATACATGGCAGCCATGATTTGATATAATATTATCATGCCAAATATCACGATACTTTAGTGTATTCATGTTTTGCCCCACCTCTTACAGCTAGACAAAAGCAGATCCTGAAAAAGCACTCTTTCATAACAATAAGGGAATGTACAGAGAATTGTCGTCAGGTTTGACTTGAAAATTGAATCAAAAATTAATCAAACTGCAAAGCATTGGAATACTCACACCCTTAGTATTTTGACATCAGTTGAGAGCAAAGTTGCCTGATAACCATATTAGGCCTGTTCCACATTGAAGCATTTTGCTCGCGTGCATGTCAGCTCCAACACATGCTGAGGCCACAGCTTTCTGTGACCTCAGCATGTCACAGCTCTCTCTGCATATATATATATATATATATATATATATGTATATCACCCCAATTACAAGCTTCTTTAAAGTAAAGGAGGAATCAGAGTAAACCTCTCCACAAGGAACCTGATTCATTGAATAATTAATGAAAGTATTCTGAATAACTTGGAGAGTTTCTCCACAGAGGAGGCAAACTGAAGCTTTAACTCTGAGAGGCACAGACAGGAAGAGTAACTGGACAGTTTCTATCTTTTCTGTGACACTGCTGTAGACTTACATAACAGCTGGAGTTAGGTCAATATAACTCTATTCTTCATTTTCTCTCAATTTTGGGGGAGAAATGTGCACTGTTAATGATAAACAAATCGGCAAGTGTCCCATTCTCAAGATTTTTGGCACAGTTTGCACTTCCACTCTGAAAGCTCTGACTTAATAACATGCTTGCAGGCGTGCACCACTGCAATCACGCAGGTAAAACACAACCAGTGTGAAACAGACCTTACTCTCACAACTGTTGCGGCTACTGTTGCTGCTTGTACAGCTAGAGCGGTGTGATGATCTCACCGGTTGGCTTGTTTGTTGTGGTTGGTGGATGGGTTGCCCCAGGAATTGACTGAAAGCAAGCCTAGACCACCTCTTCAGAGCCATGACAACTGGGTTATTTTCTTCCAGAATAGGGTTTGATTGCTGTATGTCCATATGTACATGTAACTCAAGCCAAAAGGGGGAACAGCCACTTGTGTCAGAACAATTCTATCAACAATCCAGATGTGAAAGAAGCCCCAGACTGGATTGGATTTAGACTCCCCAAAATTCCTTTTGTCACATCACTTAATTCCTTGAAGTCTTCCTTTACTCTCTCCCTCAATTCCACCTTTTTGTCATCCTGTTTCTCTAACTGTTTTGTCTTTTTATTCCTTATGTCCTACATTTCCCCCTTAATTCCTCATTTCCAACCTAAACAATTCCTTTTTTAAGATCTTTCTTTCCTTTTTCCCAGCACCATATTCCTCCTTGATCCATCCTTTAAGATCCATACCAACTGTTCCTTCTTTCCTTCGTGATCCCTCGTTTCTTAATCCCTCCAT